>JACATO010000101.1:315000-1033698 GCA_018389105.1 Nautilus pompilius
CGTCGTACAGGGGGAGACAGAGAGAAGAAGAGAGAGATCGCCTGTATACACTGGATCGTTCTTCCAGTGTACACGGAACTACTCTTCCGACATTTACTCTCTTATACAACTCTCGGTCTGTCGCGGTCGTTTGTTCGGTCTTCACCTGAAAACAAGTTCCGAATCTGAATTCATATGTATTTTTTTCTAATATACCTTAAACTTCTGCATAAAAGAGAGATTCTAACCATTTCTGGTCATACGCACAAGCCAGTCAGAACTCTTGCTTAGAATACATTTCTACCTTCGATACCTAATCTAAGGACACTTATGCCATTGGTAACGAATGAACCTATCTTTCGAAAATCTTTCCCGGTGGCTATCATCACGCCGTAGCCATGATAAAAGAAAGCTTTCGGATGCTACGGTGCTCACTTACAGAAGATCTGTATCAAGGGCTCAAGTTGGTTCTGAACTTGCAAAAAAAAAAAAGGGAGAGATAGAAATATAAAGAACCAAGACCACTGCGCTCGAAGCGGTCGTTCTCAGAACTAACCCCCCCCAGCTATGACGACCCGGGGGGGGGATGCTTGAAATAATCAACTGTAAGTAATAAAACAATAACTTTCCGGTCGTATCCATCTATGTCCGTTTTTCTCTTTAATTACAAAACACCAAAAGCTGAAGTTTTGCAAATATTACGGCTCTCGGTCTCGATGGGAATTATGGTGGCTGGATTTTAAAATCTTTCCTAAGCCATCTCAGACCCATATTTACATTTATTTTTGCGAATAGGTTTGAAAATAAGTGTACATTTATATCAGAAGAAGAAATTATACGTGGAATTTCCGCACTATAAACATTCTAATGCGGATACATTCTATTCGTGCTTAGTAGATGCCTCGTACGTTTTACTCTCTCTCTCGTCTTCGTCTTTCTTTCCACAACTGCTTCGTTCTATTCCTCAGCATCTCAGGACCTATGACGTCATTGAACGAATCTTCTGCATTGGTTGTTGTCTAAAATATTTCTTAATGGGAAAGCTTCTAGAAGCCTGGCTTTTAAGGTGCTTAGAACACACCATGAAGGCCTTTCCGTAATCAGTAGGTCTGTGGTATAAGTTAGGAACTCTGGCGGCGGCTGGATATTAGGAAGGCGTTCTTAACGGATAGCGCAGCATCCACCCTCATTACTTTGCCAAGTTGGGTAGTGGGAGCAGACGAAGGGGGGGAAGAGGAGGGGGGCTTAATATAGACTTCCAGAAACTTCCTTACTCTCCCTGTTTGTGCTTCTATGTAAAAAATCTTCGCAGCTTCGCTAATCAGCCGTTTTCCAGACCAATCGACCATATTATCGCCCGCAGTCTCTGCTCGTTCATCTGTCATCACTACGGACTTTCTACCCTATTTTCTGAAGAGGAGAAAATTAAGCGGGGCCGGGCCGGGCAATTTAGGGGGAAATTCCACATTGAGGTCGGAAAATTATCTGGACCCCAAACAACCATCTCTAAGAAAATAATAATATAATAAATAATAATAAATAATAATAATATAATAATAATAATAATAATAATAATAATAATAATAATAATGTCGGAATGAAAAGCTTCTCTTAAAATGTCAGCAGATTCTGGCAGCAGCTTTTTAATTTAAAACGTGTCCTAAAGAAGCAGGATCCTCGTTTGTACGTATCCAGGGAGAGAAGTTTAACCCTCCCCCCACGGTGTACCACACCAGTTTTTACCTCCCTTACCACCCGAGCCGCACCAGTCAGCCTTTTGCCTCAAACCGGCTGTATGTTTATAGTTTATAATTGTAATGCGAAAAACAAACGAGAACTATGCTACCAGTCCCGGTCCCCGTAGCTCGATCGGCCTGCGCTAAAGAGTAGTGGGCGGGCAGAGGGTTAACGTGGTGTATCCCGACGAGGGAAGAAAAAGCCCGATGACATTTCCGGAGTAGGTGTTTTCGAAACGACGTGAAGGTAAATTCCTCTTCTGAAACCTACTTGTGGTCGGGGGCTCTTTAACCACACAGGTAGCGCGCACTTGATCTGAGCGAGTTGGAGAGACAGGCCACCGGCTTGCCTAGCCAGTCACAAGCAGATCGAGAAGTATCCTCATCTTTTTTTTTTTATTTTAAAGATACAACTAAAATCTCTATGGTCGTCCTTTTAAAGAACGCTAGAAACAAGCCGTTATTTAACTAAACGCGAACGAGATAAAGGTATGTTTGCCCTGTCGGCAGTATTCCACCTAAATATTAGCATCCGTTCGTCTCTCTGTCACTCGGAAATGTGACAGTGCTTTTGTTTGTTTTTTTTTTAAAAAAAGAAAATTATTCCCCACAGATGGAAATGTCTTTTAACTTACGCACCCATCACCGTCGAGTATTTCGTTTCCACTGAATATTTACATAAATCTTTTTAACCTGTAACCGTCACTTTAAAAAATTCGACAATTCCCTCTGTGTGTGTCTCCCCACCTCATTCAACTAAAAAGAAGAAGAAGAAACAACAACACACCTAAAACGTTTCCGATTGTCGTTTTCCTTTAAACACTCCCACGAATTCAAAAAGGTCCGATTAGATCCGATCCGCGATCGCCTCGCCCATATTTCCCACTAAATAACAGCAACTCATTTCCGTGTCGCTGAGCAGCCATGACGTTTGTCTTGTGCCACACCTGGCAAAAGATCTCCTCTAGCGCCCCCTCCACGACGAGAACAATAATAAAAAGCATTATATTCTAGAGAAATATCGATTGTTGTTGGGGGATTTTTTTGCGGATGGAGGAAACAAACTGTCGGCGTAATATGCTATTTGCTTCTTTTTTAAAATAAATAACCCGTGTAATTTACTCGGTGACTGCGATATCAACAAACACCGGCACAATAAACGTGTCAGTAGATCTGATGTAAAGTCCTACTGTTTTCGTCAGTAAACACCGGGTACAGGAGAACATTCCACGTGGTGAAGGTGGTAAAACGTGAAAGACAATATTTAAAATATTTTTTTTTGGCATTAATCAATTTATTAAAAATCAATTAGATTTTTTTTTTTTTTTTTGTTTTACCAAACCGTCCACCTGGATGAGTTTCTCCGGATACCCCGATTTATCACGCATACTGAACACTTCTCCTTTCTTCTTCCTTCGTTCAGGAATTTTAATTATCAAAAATCACCTGATCTGTCTACTTCTTTTTTCTTCTTCTTGCATACTCGAGAAAGTTGTGATTCTGTGGAGTAAGTATCTCACGGTGCCGCACAACTCCCAGTTTTACTGTAGCGCAATCCACCTCGTTTTAACCTCACCAAGACACACCCATCCGCATTTGGAAATATTAAAAATATCGGTTGCTATTTATTAAACCGGTACTCCTAAGTTATTTAAACCCGCTTGCTTACTCCTAATACCATCGGGTATTTCTAATCCTACGATACGTTTTGGTATCGTATGCGATTGTCATACCTGTTGTTAAAGATTCCAGCATCTTTGCTGTACAAAAGAAGAAAATACTACAGCAGCTAACTTTGACGCGCTACTCAGAATGTTAGACTTCTGTAACTGCTGCTTCGTCATTAAGTAATTCACGATTAATGGTTTTTAAAAAAAAGGTACCGCGTACTGCAAAGTTTTTACATTTTTCTATCGGACGTCTTTCTGAACCATATCACTGTTATATGAAAACCAACATAATGAACATCTATAATGCTGTCTACGTCAGAGTTTTTGGTGGTATCTTCAAGCAACCATAGCAAATTGATTGGCCATAATTTTACAGAACTGAAGCCACGCCCACTGAGGGAAGCTGCGTTTATCTAGAAGAACAGTTTCACTTTTATTTTTGCCTTTAGGAATCTTATATAGGAGTCGATGTTAAATCAAGAATCGCACCTACAACTTTCTGAAATATTGGAGTAATTAACAATCGCCTTCTTTTTCTTGGTTTCTCTTTTTTTTTCCTGATGGTATTTTTCTGTTACTTACTAACTTAGAAAAAAATCCCACATAAATAATATTAATAACTTAATATAAGGGTAATCAGGACCTACTGCTTTATACTTATTGTTTTTGGCTAGCTAACCTTATTCTCTCTCTGATATCTACAGGTATTTCTATTCAAGATTTCGATTTTGAAAACTTGCTCACGAGGTTTCTTCACTTTTTAAATTAAAACACTCGCAAAACGATTAATATCAGTTATTTCCAGAATCATTTATTACAGCCAATCAGTTCTTCCTCATTACGTCCTAACCTCACTGGAACTCTCTTCATTTTTTTTTAAAATAAGCTTTTAAAACCTTCGATAATATGTTATCTTCCGTATATTGCGGACAGTTTTCGGTTACATGAGAGTGCAGTAAACGAAGATACATCTTTAAATGGTGACGCAAAAGTGAAGGTAAGTTTCGCGCATTCCACCTTAAAGTTGTAACAGCCATGGAAAAGAAGCCGACTTTTCTCGAAAAACACAATCTTAGATATCCATAGCTTCGATTTTCCCACACCTTCATATCGCTGACCACCTGTCATACAGAAGGACCCATAAACGTGGATAATACGTTGCAACAGCATCGAAGTTTCTAAACAGTTAAAAACTTATTTTTCAGTTTTTGGCTGGGTGCAGTAAAATTTTTTTTAAAAAAAGGTAAATGCACCAAAAACTGCGAGCTCATCTTTAATGGTTGTACAGGTGGTCTGAACTTACACTTCTAGAGCGAACAAGTCTCGAATCGGTAATAATATTCGTGCAGATCGGACGACAGGAGCTATTGCGGAGGGAAACTGCCCTCGTGTTCTATCGATCGGTACTTTTACAGTTATTTCGGAGCCATTCTAATGGTCATTATAGCGGAAAATATATCAATTATAAGAGAAAAATAAAAGCATTTTTGGTCATAAAGTATGAAACCTACTGAATTCCATGTAAATCCCCCCGTAAAGAAAGTCTACGTCTTCTTTAATGCAGCCATTAAAGAAAGAAAAACACTTTTTGGCTGTTACACGCAGAGAGCTACAAAACAAATATAGAACTGTTTACTTCAACATAAATCTCGAGATCCTTCAGCGTAAATCTCCGAAAAGAACCAGTAAAACGAAATCAAAAACCTTTTAATTTATTCTTGCCTTTCCCTTTCTGTTTCGCTCCATTTCCAACGTGCGATTTTGGTAATCTAGCTTGATGACGTGTCGGCAGCGGCGCATCCATCCCTCCCCGACCGAATTACAGTCCCCATCGCGCCAAAACCTTCCGCGTAGTTATTTAATGTTCAAAATTTAGATTTACTAAAAATGCGGTAACACGATTGCAAATTCAGAACAACAACAACAACAACGTTGTATGCCATCGTGTGTATGTATATCTTCTTCAGAGTTCCTTCTAATTATAACCGCAAATGCTAGAGAATTGCGGCTAGTTAATTACCTTTCTCTCCGTGTACCAGCTGGAACTGTCTGGAAGACATCCGAATGATGAAAATGGGTACAGCGAGAATAAAAGCTGCTTCTTGATACTCCCATGCTAAAGAGTAATAAAGAGAGATTGTTTGGTTTCAAATAATAGAAAATAAAACATAAATCCGCTCTTGTGCTTTATTACTTACCTGGACTGACCGGTGAGCGATAATTGCTTTATCTAAGGTGATTATGGATTTGTTAAAAAATAAGGAGTGTTTTAATTAGTAAAAGTGATGGAGGGTCTATATGGTCCGTCATGTAATTATTGTTTGGCTGTAACTTGTAATGGACTGACTCATAACTTAGGGGTCTTTCTTTCTTCACAAGCCCCTGGGCTAACTTACTTTCAAGGTGTTGGGAACGGCAAACGTGCGCAGTTATTGGCCTTGCTAATCGAGCAAGTCATCCGGGTACCGCTGGGGGGGGCGGGCTCCTTGGGCCGTGATTACGGTGCAAGGCAAACGAGAGTTACCCGTGAAACTTTAACCACACGTTGCCTGAAAATCCCCACTGAAACGCCTCTGTTTAGATGTGGGAGAAACCTGCGGAGACGGATTGGTACAGAAGAAACCTTGCTGCAGAAGGTCGTGAGGCTGTACCCGGTCCTCATCCATGGCAGACCGGCGGGTTAGGCACGCAACCATCCGCCACCCTATCTAGACATAAAAATGATAAGCGCCATCTTCCGTAAATTCTGTCGGTTCCGGGAAGTTCATCGAAAGCGAGACAGATGGAGAATTACAGCGAATTTGCACTCTTAGACAAAAACAAACACAGATTCTTCGTAATTGAGATTAACCATTATACGGCGAGATTGAAACAACATTCCATCGAAACTCGAAATCCGAAACGGTGACAGTGTAACTGATGCAGAGCGGTGTTGACGGCAAAGGTTGACAGATCCCTCTCCTCTCGGGAATGGATGGTAACGATTCCCTAGTCTTAACTGAATGTTGGCATTCCGACGAGACGTCACCAGGCAGGCGCTCAATGGCAACTTAAAGCCAAAGTGTTCTACAGAGATAAAAGCTGGGCATATTTTAAAGTAGTTTTCTACTAAGTTAATGATAGAAGTGACTACAGCTTCATCAAATCCGATTGCTGACAGGTGAGCAAGGAAAATCTTTCAAAACATGGATGTGCGTCTCAAAGATGTTCCGGTCTGTTACTTTGCAACCTGCAACTGCACGGCTGGGTAGGTACTTCTCTATTCTATTCCAAACATATTATTATCTTATACTATTATTCAAATGTTAATTGTTTTCGTGAATGCTGATAATCATAATTAATTAATACTCAGCATGTATGTAATTTGCATGAAAATTTAAAAGTCCAGTTATGTGTGTGTAATATTATATTTCTGAGTCATATTTAAGTTAATCCATATCCAACTAACACTTGGACAGAGTGAACTATCAAGATATTTCGTATCCATTAGCAGTGATGCGCTGTTTTCGGCATCTAATTTTAAAGTTATGCATAAAAAGTAAATGTTATTTAAATTTTGCCCACTAAGATCTTGCATCGTTTCGGTTCTGGTGAAGCGTGCTTTGCAACCATGTGGCTGCTATGCTGTGTGTGTGTGTGTGTGTGCATTTGTCGATCTTTGCAGTAAGGGATGAGAGTGGATCAGCCCCTGTTCAATCGAGTTTAAGCAGAAACCTAATCCGAAAGTAAAACGTTAAAGAATATTGCCATACAACATGACAGATAACTTAGGAATCTTGGGATTTCATGACAGAACGAAGGTCGCATCGCTTGAGAACTTCCACGAGGGAACCAAAGCAGTCAGAAAAGAGCTTAGCGGATATGTAGTGCAGACCCTATTTATGCAGACAATGCTGAGCACTCTCCATTTCAGGGATTGACAGATACTGAAGAAGATGCATCGATAATTACTAAATCAGGAAGCGGGCGAAAGAGGGACGCACACTTCATATAACTTTGGATCGGTGATATTCTCCAGATAACTTACTGAAAACCCTGACAAAATATATAACTTTTGAATCTAATCCAACAACTCGGAGCTAGAGTAAATGGACCCTTTGCTTTAAATGTATCGACAGAACCGCTTCAGGAAATGCGTCCACCCTGAACAGTCGAGAATAGTGGATTTCTGATGTCTATTAGTTGTCTTCTACATTGGTGCAAGCCCGACGGCTTAGCCTATTGTCCACATTATCAGCTTACCATGGATTAATACAGATAAAGCGCCTTGCACCTTGGCATGATATCCAAGTCCCTTGGCGCTATCAAAGACAGACAATTCTGCACAGTGAAAGTCAGTAGATTGTATCTGAAGCATTTCCATGCTTAATATTTCCAGGTGCAGTACCAGCATGGGATTTTTCTATATGGCTTTTGTGTGTATCTTTAGTTGAGCAACCAAAAAAACACCCTTGTTTTAAATTCTTTATAAACATGTATCATTTTACAATAAACTGCATAAAGTTGTCGTGATGTCACCAGATCAAACACAAACAGAATCGTAAAATCTTTTGCAAAAGTGTTTGTATATTTTTATGTTCAACTTCTCATATTGGACAGTGTATGAAGTCTTAACTTGATGCACATTTTGTCAGTCCACGAATAACAGATTTATTTTATAAACAGATGTAGAAAACAAACGTGGGAAAGCCGACAGAGATCACACACAAAAGAAACCAAGTGGTAAACACATTAATGCGGAAAATACTTAGCTTCTGGTTTCAACTAATGGAACTCCCCCACCACTTTTGTTGCTTTTCATTTATCTTCGTCTGGCCAACATAATCATCCATTAATTCATCTTCCGATGAGTTCTTATTTAGTGAAGAACATTGTCTTTGACACTTTTCATATTTTAGTTTGTGAGGTTTGGCATTGACACCTGCACACCAATGTCAAAATTTTCTTTTATGTTGATTTGTCTTCAGTGTAAATCTTACCCACATTTTCTGTTTACACTTCTGTCTCAAAACCATCAATGATGCCATAAGGACTGAATACATTACCATAGTTACAGATTCGTTAAAATGGCGCTCATGTATTCAACTTCGTATCTCGACCTCCACTTCCATCAAATTTTGAAGTGGCTCCATCTTGTTTCCATGGAGTCATTAGCAAAATCATCATAATTAATAATAAAAATATCAATAACCATTTATCGATAAACCTTCAAAAATGAATAAAAAATAGTTAAGTTAACATTTTTTAAAAAAAAACACATTCCCAGAATATTTTAAACTGTCTCATCTTGATAAATTGCAAGAATTACTTTTATTTATCAAATTACGAGTTAGGCAAATGTGTTTGTTACAAACAATATACATTAATAAATAAAAAGAAATGTCATTAAGAATTCTCATACATACTACGCATTCTTTTGGACAAAGTCAACCACATTTTGCTAGCTTCTATTTGTTTGTGCACAAAAAACTATGGTTTTTCAGTTAAGAATCTGAGTAAAAATATCAAAAATAACAGAAGCCAACTAGTCAGGCAAAAAAGTATACTTTTCACAATATAATTTCTGAAATTATTTACTATGTCATCAGTATCAATTAATTAGATTACTGAAGTCATTTGTGTTTTATTAATAAATTTAATTAAAATATTAAAATCTGTTTCGAGAAATTCCTTTATTTTCCTGCCTGGACTAACAAATGCTAAAATATTATCCTTATTACTTATTTTATTTGGTGGATGATCTTACGCAGGAATTCTCGTCCGTGATGACAACTCGGTCAATTCACGCAGTCGCTTCACAAGCAAAGCGGAGCAGTAATTCTTTTTCTCAGATTCCATAGAATTAACACTCAACTAAATAACTGAAGTAGGCATAAATCGAAGATATAAAAAAAAAAACAACATGAAATAAGCTAGGTAAATGCGACAGATCTATCGTTAGCGGTGTAGTCGGGCTGTGACCGAGGCCGAGGATTCTCATCTGAGATGTGATATTTTCCAGTTTAGCTGCGCACATCTTGTGCGAAGATCCAGGAAGAAAAGGATGACCCCCTGGTCGGACCGATTCCACAATACGGCCGACTGCCGTCTGTCGGTACTCAACTTCTGCTGACTTTCAAGATTCATCTCGGATCGTCGTTTCCTTGATCAGACGGACATCGATGGAGCGAGACCGTTTTCCCATTTATCACCATGGTTACTTCTCCCTTCCCCCCCCACTGTGAGAAGATTTCAAAATAAAAAAAAAAAAAATTACGTACAGTAAATTTCGCTCGAATGGTGACAGCCTGAAAATAAAGTCGAGGGATCTTTGTAAGTGTTTTTTCAATAGAGGATTCAGGGAGATAACAACAGGAAGGGGAAACGACAGTGAAATCCGGGCTGTTGATCGAGAACGAGACTGCGCTGCCGAGGCTGTTGAGTGCTAACGAGGCTGTCAGAGCCACAATGAGGCTCGCGACGTCGAACGATGACGAGGCTGTTGAGTGCTAACGAGGCTGTCAGAGCCACAATGAGGCTCGCGACGTCGAACGATGACGAAGCTGTTGAGTGCTAACGAGGCTGTCAGAGCCACAATGAGGCTCGCGAGGTCGAACGATGAGGCTGTCAGAGCCACAACGAGGCTCGCGACGTCGAACGATGACGAGGCTGTTGAGTGCTAACGAGGCTGTCAGAGCCACAATGAGGCTCGCGACGTCGAACGATGACGAGGCTGTTGAGTGCTAACGAGGCTGTCAGAGCCACAACGAGGCTCGCGACGTCGAACGATGACGAGGCTGTGTTCAACGATGTATCTACAATAAGTGTAAGGTACTGAGAATATTGAGGACGCGACCGTGTTGTAAAACTACCCATCATGTGGAATTTTGCAAGCTTTGCGGTCCACTTTTACAACCACACCAACAAGTCACGAGTTAAGTCAAAGCAGTTCTGTATGTTTCGGAGAATACTCGCGGATACTTCGTGTCCGGCATCATTGTCGTTATTTCTCCTTCTTCTTCTTCTTCTTCCTGTAGCCGTTTGCTTGGTTTCTCCACTAAAACGGTCGCTGCTTTAACGGCGAGATTGAATTTCACTGAGAACATCAAAATCTAATAAATTTATATAATTCCTCATCTAACTTATTCGAGTTTTGGTTCTAAACTAATTCACATCTTCTTTTTTTTTTCTCTTCTTCTTCTGGTTTAGCGCCGAAACTGGAAATTTGTCGTTCAATTCTGTCAATTTGTTTGATTCTGGTCAACACGAAATTGCAGGAAACCAGGCAATTATCCGCTCCAAGCTTAAAATCTCTTTCACTGCCTGTACAAGGTGGCGCGCAATAGCCGACAATCGCCTCTTTATCGATCGTAACAGATTTTTAAAAAAATTTTTCTTAAAGTTCCCGGAAGCCGTATTTTTCTCAACAAAAAACAAACGGAAATTAGAAAGAGAGCTTTACTTCGTTATCGATGTTACGACGTCGCCATCAACATCGATATCGCCCGGACGAGCGATCTCTGACATCGCTCTCCATGAACGACGGTTTTATGAACTCTAGACTTGTAAAATGCGCAGAATATGAAGTTTCTTATCTACACCACCGTAAAAAAAAACCTCGTATTAAAAAAGAAGAAGAAGAAGAAATGTTCTTACCATTCTAACGGGGAAGGTCAAGCGTAATAAACGAAATCGAAATAAAAGGTTTTCAACTTGGATTCCAACCAGAAGCCTATCCTTTTATCTTAAGAAGACAGACGCCTAGCGCTGGCATTTTTTCATTAATTTAAGCAATTTTACTAAAATTGGTTTTCGCGCTTCCAGCATTTTGCGTCCCGAACCGTTTTTCCTGTTTACCGACCGAGCGATACCCTAGAACATCTGAGACAACCTGTTTTGTCTTGACCGATTGATGTGTTTCTCTCTGTTGTGTTTTCTTTTTTCCTTTCCAAGTTTGCTAATTTTTTTTTTTTATATATATATAAATTACTCTTTCCCGTGTATAAGTGTTCTCTCGGTGTTCCGTCGTTTCCGACTCTAATTTTACTTCGAAAGTCGATGAATCCCTGGTGTATAGACGACGTTTGCGGATCTAATACGTACATACATTCTCCTCCTGTACAGCATCTACGGACTCAGTGTTGGTATAAATGTTTTCAGACCCCAGAACATTTACCGATCGAATTAATTATTCATACTAATCACTGATATACTGGACAAATGCTTTCGTTTTACCGTCGATATTTGTTCTCTTATATTTAAATTATTAATTTGAAATAAACTGAGGAAGCCGTTTTTGGCGTAAAAGAAAATCACTTCCCTTCCCACCTGTTCTTCCGCTTATCGCTATTTTATTTCTATCACATTTTAGCGGGTGGCTAATCTTAAATGTGATTATCAAGCAGCTGCTTTAAAAAAAACGCCAAAGATATCAATTATTAAAGAACCAACTGTCTGCACAGCCAGCGCCATCTACCGCAGTATCTCGGTCAAGTGAAGATAAGTGACAACTTTACCCCGACGTGGAAAGTCCAGCAACAGGAATAGAATAGACACCGCGAAGTTTCAAAGGTGGCATATAAAGAAAGCAGTGACTGATATATATAGTAAGGTCTCTAAGGAAACCCAGATGGATGCGGTTATAAGGGAGTTCGTTTGGACGACTAATAAGTCTTCAACGAATTCCACTCCGGGGAGGTTACTCCGTCACGCTACACCCCTTTTCTTTAAATTCTGCACCTAGTACAGTGTCATATGTTTATATTAAATTCATCCTGATGTAACTAAATGCGAGGTTTTATCAACTAATTCAAGGTAAGTAAGCCATTATTTACAGGTAATTGGAATTCTTCGGTTCGGTATCGTTTATGGGCCAAACCCACGTCGTATTTTGGCGTTTCTGGTCAACCTTGCAACTGTTTCTTTCAGCTTCCTTGTAGCGTCCCATCACCTGGAGACTCCGGTTTGAATTCCTTCGACCTGTCTATGGAAATGGGCGAGTTCAAAACTCTGTGCACTTCGTGTGGTCTCCATCTCTCTCTCTCTTTGTGTCTAAATGTGTTTGAAGTACGGTATGTATCTCTCTCCCAGACTTGTGGGTTACTCGTAAATACTTCCGCATTTCTAAATATCTTCTGTTGTATTCTTCGTGGAACTAATGAAAGCGGTTTTCTTTGAGATCAGTTTCTGCGGGTAAATTTTCTCTCCTTTTTTTGCGCCGATGAAGTTCTAGTTTAAAGCTCTTGCCGTCATTTCTTTTTCTGTTTGAGAACAATACCTTTCTGATCTACTTAATGAACGTACTGCGTCTGCAACAGAATAGTCTTTTTTCAAAGTGCTCTTGTCTCTTCAGATAATGCACCAACAAATTCCTTTACTGGCTTCTTTCCACAGTACTGTAATACACGTTAATTTTTTACTGCTCGTTTAATTTCATTAGAGTTCGTTAGCTGTGTAGTATTCCGGCTCCATTCAACATCCTTCTCGAGCAGTTGTCTTGACGGCCAAATCACAGGTAATAATCCAGGTATAAACTGTCCAAGGCGGTTTACAAGTTCCTCTGATGTCTGTAGTTCCGTCTTATATTTGGGTGTCTACATCTCCATAAACGCCTGGGCCGTCTCCTTGCTCAATTTTAACCCATCTCCACCAGACACGAGGCTGGCGTTTTTTTTTTTTGTCTATTCCACATCTACCTGAAAACCTGTCATGCGACATCTGTCTCGGTGACAGACAGGAGCTTGTGATTTACGTCCAGAAAGTGAAGCTGACTCGGTCTTAGATTCTTTTAATCCTCACAAAACAAAAGAAAAACAGAAACGTTCATCTGGGTCAGCAGCCTATCATCTATGTTCGATAGCCCTGCCGCTCATCCCAGAGATTGGAAACCTGAACCAGTCAAATCCCGATCTCTTTAGAGCGTTTTCATATCCTCATTAGTTTATAATTTGTCTTCTTCTTCTGGAGGGGATGTGCAAAATCGCTAGATGTTACCTTCGAATTAAAATAAAACAAAGTGTTCATCTATGATTAGCTTAGATTAGTTGAAGAGGAAGTTGTTGAAGTTTCCACTCACTCAGAGAGCTGGCGAGGTTATCATGGCGATCACACGGGCTATTTTCTAAAGCTATGAACTCCTCTATCTTGGAGTTGACGGACATCGAGTGAATCGTGGACTTTTCCTTTTTAAGTCGGTTTGAAGTGCTAGATGAAAGCAGTTCCCCCGAAGACCTTCCAATCACTTGTTCATTGTTGAAAATTATACCAAACGTAAACTTATGATGAGGAAATACTTTTCCCCTCTCAATCTATACTAACGCCATGTCTCTCTCTCTCTCTCTCCTGCAGAACGATGAAGTGTACCTTGTTCGTGTTCGCCCTCACAGCATTGCTCTGCTTGTTGACGATACAAGCTCAAGCCACAAGGGCTGTGTACGCACCCCTCCGGAGCCAGCAGAATCCACTGCCGTTCGGAAGACGAGGTCTAGACCCCAACGTCAACAGCCTGTTTTTCGGTAAACGAATTCCCGAGGAAATGTCGACCCAAAATTTCGGCAGGAAGTGTGTGGTGATGATGTCGGTTTGCAACAAATTCTTCGAGCAAGCCGCCGACAATTCCAATGGCGAAGGCTAACGAGGTTGGTTCAGTAGTAATTCTTCTCGTTACATCCAGAACACAGTCGCGTCCTTTGTTTGTCTACTTAATGTCCCCAGAAACCTGGTATTACCATAAAACTGTCTGTATAGATGTGGGAGTATTTAAAACCTGCAAATTTAGTGGAAAAGATTCATTTAAGTAGGAAGTTTGTTAGGAAAAGAAACATGGCGACGTTTTAGTAAATGCACGACGACGTGAGTGCGCCTTTAATGAGCTAGTAAATGTCATCTGAAGGTGGACTTTACTTTACTAAGTATGCCAACTCTCCAGTCTCTGTAAATCTGGGTTAAGCCGCTGCTTTGAACGAATAAGCTATGAAAACTGACCCATCCACCTCCTCCACACAAAACGAAGCTGAGTCCTACCTCAAACAAATTATTAGTGTTGCTGAAGTCTCCCCCCCCCACCAAGGATGAACGTTTCGATTTTAGGCAGCGGTCAACTTCCGTTAAACGTTTGCAGTGTGGGATCATTTTTTAAAACTTATAAGCGAATAAAATCCAGTTTCTTATTCCCTCCTTATCAATCAGTTCAACCTGTTCCGAGAGGCTTTTAGATGATTACAGGTAACGTACAATGATGTATCGTGGATAAAAATACTATTCATTTAAAAACATCCGCTTCTGTTATTGGTCTATGTCGGCTAAATTTGATATAAGACGCAGTTTTAATGCATAAATTTTGAATTAACGACATTTTGGCAGTAAATTTTCAACGCATCAACTTGCAGCCATCATGTTTGAAGAGTTTTTCAAGTGTTACAGGTACTCCACGACTTACGACCGGATTCCGTTCCGACCTTGAAGACCTATTCGTATTTGACCTTTTTGGGGGTATTTTATATGCAGTCACCAGTATCTTTTACTTTTCTTCTTTCTCTAATTTGCTTACTCGCTGCTTCTCCTGTTTCTCGGACATGATGCAGATTGTATCTTTTTTTGAAGCGACTGAACCATCCATTGCTCGCTTGAGAGTTTTCCTTGTAGCCATCTCCTATTCGTTCCTTCAAAGTCTCGAAAATACTTCTAGCCTTAGCTTCGATTGTTAGTAGGCGTACGGGTACACATTTTTGTATCTGGTCCTCCATCCAGAGCATCAGCAATTTCTCCATTTTGTAGATAGGTCCTTGCCGCTTTGTTATTATCGTCGACCGACCGAACATTTTACTGCGACCAAGACTCTTTCCTTGTCCTTAAGAATAGTGGAGATCGTTGAATGGGACAACTGTAGATCACGTGTGATAGCATTTACTTTTCCCCCTCCTTCATGTTGGCCAATTATTTTCATTTTAACTTCCAAATCAAGTGAATTCCTCCGTTTCTTGCCTCGTGCATTGGTAAATTGAGAAATCTTCCTTTTGCACAACATCTTTGGAGGGTGGAAAATCCGTAGAAGCTGAGCGAGATACTTGCGATAGGACTGCTAAAGTATGGCTGATGCCGAGAGAAAACACGATGCTGCTGCTGCTGGGAGATACGCGCTGCCATACTGGCTCTCGTACGGCCCGCGGGAATACTTGAATTTTTTTTTTACACATGGTCGTAAGTCGGGGAGTATCTGTATTATCGTATAGAACAAAATAAACGGGTGTCAAGAAGAAATGAAGAGTTCTACTCCATGCTGAGCCTTTTACTTTTTGATCTCTCTCTCTCTCTTGACGTCATCTTTCTCTCTCTCTGTTCCTTCTATTATTTAAAAAAGTCCCTTTTTGTCAACTGCACCTTGTCTCTTACGGAGAATTAATTTCTCCATCCTCCAATCTCCGAATTTTCTTAACCTTTCTTATCCGAGTACTTACAAAATATTTTCATGGGAGGAACACGCTAACAAAAAAGATAGGTATCAATAGTGAGGCATCGGAGACTTTACCTGGCTTTTCCCCCGTGAATGTTACGCCACCACACCCTATTTGTTTTCTTATTTATGCTTTCAGATTGTTCGGGAAACACCGGCTCTGTATCCCCGCGAGCATCTTTCTCTGATCGCACCACAGAAAATGGAGTGTTTCCAATGCAAAGCGACTGGTTCTTCATAGATTTGTATTTGCACGATGATCCGCACCAGAGAACTACGACAAACACAAATCCATCATCACAAACCCCACCCACTGAGATATAATAATAATAATAATAATATAATAATAATAATAATAATAATAATAATAATAATAATATAATAAACTAGAATCGTGGTGGTATTTATCTGCTGCCGACAGGAATGACCAGGCGCAAATTTTCGATAAAGATTACTTTTCAACCATATAAAATGATTTTTCCTTTCTTTTCCCACCCACCTCCCCTCCTTTTTAAATTTATTTTACAGCTGTGATAAGAACAAAAAAAAAATAATATCAGAAGATTTTAATGCGAGGGCGGAGTGAGACGAATCACAAAATGGCCGCTATATAAGGATAACTTTCAAATGCTTGACGTCATTGAGATACGCCAGCTGACACAAAAAATACCTGTAACTTCAAATTAAAAAGAAAAATTAATAAATATACAGTTTGATCGACTAAAATAATTTTTTTTCGAATTACGAACTATATATATATATATAAATCCTGTGAACAAGACTTTGCAATAATTTTCAAACGCAATAAATAAACTAAATAGGATCTTTGTTGTTGTTTTTTTTTCTTTTTAAAAGTAAGGGGAAGTCAGCGAGCTGGGCCTGGCCGCTTTGTTTTCGCTGTTTCGCCGCAGGTGGGTAGCACAATTTTCTTGTTTCCGAAAGGAAAGCGAAAATCCGTGAGGATGAAGAAACAAGTCGAGCACCTGATGGCTAATAACAGACTATCAAGAAAACCATAGCAGACGGGTGGGAGGAGTTGTCTCCCTTGCAGCCCATGTAACTTGTGTATAAATATAGGTAAATGATGGACAGGTTACTGGACAACCAAAATCCAATGTGTTTCGTCTTACACCACAGCCTATCATCAAAATTAACTTCTCTTCATGATTTCCACATATATGCAGTTGAATGATGAGTTGTCCAACAGATCTGATGTGATAAACGTTATACATGAGGAACTCTAATAAGGGAGGTAATTTAGTGTAATTAGTGAAATGACTCTTAACCCATTTTTAATTATATATCTGTGATGAAGCATTTTTAATAAAGTTTTTTTTGTTGTTGCATAATTTTAATTCAAACTCTAGTTGCAGAAATAAGGCCCAATAACACTCCTATTTACCCAAAAGATGGATATCTAGTATTTGGTCCCTTGAGTAATATTCCCCAATATTAGAAACGTAGAATTTTCTTCTTTTTATTTAAATGGAAAATTCCTAATATGTAATTTTTCAGTCTTTTCAAGGGATAATGTTTAGGTTTCCTTTCTGGTAGTCACTTCTATGCATTCTGCATGCAAAAGGGTGAAACTGTCAGATACTAGTAATAACCCGTGTCTAAATATTCATGGAGTACTCTTGGCCAGCATAGATTCTTGAGTTTTAAATATTTAGACTGGCTCGGCTTGCTGTACCTCTCCAGTTTGGATTCTTCTCGCTCTTCTTTACTGGCCGGCTGCCTGAGTTTCGTCCAGAGAGGCCAGACTCTTCCAATGCCTGAAAAAAAAAAAACATGTAGAGTTCTAATAGTGATATGTGGCATGTGTTTTGGAGGTTCCAGGTGATTCTTGACTGGCTTGCATCGTGACCATTGCTCAAGACCCAAACCATCTTTACCTGGACAGCTCACCTGGAAGCTTGTACAAGGCATTTTGGTTTCTTATTTCCATAAACTAAAAAAACCCTAACAAAGTAAATTACATACTCGTCATACCAGACAATACTGCTATTATTCTTTGACATATTTTCATAATTTATCTCTTGTTAATGTTAATAGTTTTCATTGTTTTTATTTTTGGAGAAGTATTTAGAAAGGCTGAAACTTGCCATTACTAGTAGAGTTCATAGAAAAGTAGATTTCTATTTGCTTACTGGACTGGAAAGAGTTATAATAGTAAATATATGCAAAGTGGGTCTGAGTGAATCACCCAGCTGTAAATTCGATATTTTTATGTTACTATTCATCATTAATAGCTGCTGGATACATTTAAGCCAATTTCTACATAGCTATTAGTTTGTGAAATTTAAAAGATAAAAGAAATTCTACCCTCTTTTAAAAGCTTCCTAAAATATTCTAAAACTCCTGAAACAGTGAAAGTGCATAATGAAGATGTTTATTTCAAGACTGATCAAGTTTCTAACACTATCCACTGTATAACCATTTAGTATCTATAGTAGTGAGAACCTATTGTGTAGCCGGAATTTTTTAAGATACACAAAAAGGTGAATACAGTATGTTGGCACGGTATCACTTCAAGTGGATTTTTGTTTGAAACAGTAAGAATTAATGATTGTATCAACTTTGAAACCATGACACAAAAGAATGTCATTTTTCCAGTCTAATGGTTGTAAGTTATCAAGAAATGAGTTATGAGTCGTCAGTTTTGTATTTTCTCTTGTCACCATATTAAAAATAATAATAATATATTTATTTTATGAATACAATTTATTTTTTGATATTTATTTTGCTACTCTTACACAAAATTTTATAGTTTTTGTTAATAATTAAAGATATTTTCATATTTAAATTAGTTGAGAAAAATCTGATTGATGTTGCTTATTTAGACATTAATAGAACTTTTGTTAAAATTCCATAATTTAAAAATGTTAAAGGAATAGGTTTTTCTGTTGCACTTTTGCTATGGATAAAGATGAACTTTCAAGAAAAAATGGACAGACAGCAAAGTGTATCTTTAAATGACATCTTGGGTGGTGCGGATAGGGTACAGGTTTAGATATTTTAAAATTTAAAAGATTGTGTGGTAAACCAATGTTAAAAGGTTGCAAAAGACACTAACATTTATTCTAGACTCAGTACTGAAGAAGATAAGATAAAGTTCTAGTCGTATCTGAATAACTGGTTATGTCAACCAGGTAAAGGAAGCTTGATGCCAAGATAAATGTAAAACTATTCAGAGGTAATAAATTACTGTTATTATTATTTGGGTTATGGTAAATCGAGAAATGTGTTCCAGGAAAAGGAACAGGGAATTATCATTAGCAGATACCTTAAATGTGAACATTAGTGATTCCAGCTGCTAACGGAGCTAATAAAAGTAATTGAGGAGGAATATGAAAATGGAGAAAGTTTAGCCCTATTGTACCAGCTTTGGTTTCTTCGCATCTTGAATACGCTGCACGGGCAGGGAGTCTTCATTCTAGGGAGAAAAAAAAGGACGTGAAATTATTGGAAAGATTCAGCAGACCTGCATCCAGATGTTTTCGGGTTTGAAAGATATAGGATTTACTGAACAGGTAGAAATATCAGATTTACCCAGGTAGGTTTACAGATGTTTGGGAGGAGACATAAGGTAAGTAAAGCTTTAATCTCGTGGATGGCAGCAGGTACAGCCTGTGATCCTAGGGTCCATAAATATTGCAGGTTACTGAAGATGGCCGGATATTAGAAGGAAACCAAACTTTAAGGTAATAGGATAAGAGATCAAGGGGTAGGGAGGGGCCTGGCGGTCTCATTAATGTACGACGATCGATCCACATCCTTGGAATAGCTCACCGGAGGAAAACTGTCCACCTGTTCTGTGACCAGAGCCCTAAAGAACCCCCAGGTGCTGTGAAGAGAGAGGTTTCTCTGGCCTAATCATCAGAAGGTCCATCTTGCATGCAGTTATAGCACTCGTTAGAAAGCTATGCGAGTGGCACTCAAGTAAACTCTGCTCTTTTTTATCAGAACTCCAGCCCCCCCACCATTTTCGAACCCATCTTCACAGAATTCCGCCCTAATCAGAGCCCGAGTTTAAAACCATGGAATCTGTAACCAAAAAAAAGGAAAAAGAAACTTATTAGATCTGGCTCATTTTGGCCATTATTTTCAAAGCAAAGAGAGTTCAATTCAGAATAAATACCAAGGTGTTTTAAGATTAGAATGATGTCAGTTCACCTGGTTACATTGGATTCAGATCAAACGGAAGCCGGTTGTTTAATTTCAGCAGAGATACGTTAGATTCTAGACACCTGGAGAGTTTCTTAAAAAGTCATTTTAACATATTTAAGATCTGATCAGAAAAATTGTTGTGTGGATTGTGACAGCAATCTGATACTTCCATGATAATTCCATTTGGATCTTTTAATGGAAATGCTTTTAACATGAGTAAACAGAGAAAATTTCTAGTATTCAAGAATCTTTGTTTAAGTTTGAAATATTTTAAATATCGAAATAAAATATATATAGATATTAGACTTATTATCTTATTTAAATTACATTTTTGTTACAAGGTTAAACAATCCCTACATTTACTGAACTTCAGCATATAAAGATTATTTTAATAATGAAAACTGTGTGTAATATACGTATATTTTTAAATACAAACTTTTAATAATATTAAATGCCTGTTGAGTTGAAATATTCAAATTATTTTGACCTCAAGTAAATTATAAACTGTTCTTTTGATGGTGGTACTCAACTGATGGCTTGTGTCACACTACCTACACACACACACACACCAGTTCCCTTGTGCTCTAATGGCAGGGTTTAGCATGCAGAAAGTCTCTGCTATAATTCTTCATCTTATAGATCTACACACACACACTGTGCTCTAGTGGCAGGGTTTAGCATGCAGAAAGTCTCTGCTATAATTCTTCATCTTCTAGATCTACACACAACACACACAACACACACACACCAGTTCCCTTGTGCTCTAATGGCAGGGTTTAGCATGCAGAAAGTCTCTGCTAGAATTCTTCATCTTCTAGATCTACACACACACACACCCGGTTCCCTTGTGCTCTAGTGGCAGGGTTTAGCATGCAGAAAGTCTCTGCTATAATTCTTCATCTTCTAGATCTACACACACACACACACACACACACACCAGTTCCCTTGTGCTCTAATGGCAGGGTTTAGCATGCAGAAAGTCTCTGCTAGAATTCTTCATCTCTAGATCTACACACACACACACACACCAGTTCCCTTGTGCTCTAGTGGCAGGGTTTTAGCATGCAGAAAGTCTCTGCTATAATTCTTCATCTTCTAGATCTACACACACACACACACATACACACACACCAGTTCCCTTGTGCTCTAATGGCAGGGTTTAGCATGCAGAAAGTCTCTGCTAGAATTCTTCATCTTCTAGATCTACACACACACACCGGTTCCCTTGTGCTCTAGTGGCAGGGTTTAGCATGCAGAAAGTCTCTGCTAGAATTCTTCATCTTCTAGATCTACACACACACACTGTGCTCTAGTGGCAGGGTTTAGCATGCAGAAAGTCTCTGCTATAATTCTTCATCTTCTAGATCTACACACACACACACACATACACACACACCAGTTCCCTTGTGCTCTAATGGCAGGGTTTAGCATGCATCAAAAGTCTCTGCTAGAATTCTTCATCTTCTAGATCTACACACACACACTGTGCTCTAGTGGCAGGGGTTTAGCATGCAGAAAGTCTCTGCTATAATTCTTCATCTTCTAGATCTACACACACACACACACAACACACACAACACACCAGTTTCCCTTGTGCTCTAATGGCAGGGTTTAGCATGCAGAAAGTCTCTGCTAGAATTCTTCATCTTCTAGATCTACAACACACACACACACAAGTTCCCTTGTGCTCTAGTGGCAGGGTTTAGCATGCAGAAAGTCTCTGCTAGAATTCTTCATCTTCTAGATCTACACACACACACACACACACACCAGTTCCCTTGTGCTCTAGTGGCAGGGTTTAGCATGCAGAAAGTCTCTGCTATAATTCTTCATCTTCTAGATCTACACACACACACACACATACACACACACCAGTTCCCTTGTGCTCTAATGGCAGGGTTTAGCATGCAGAAAGTCTCTGCTAGAATTCTTCATCTTCTAGATCTACACACACACACCGGTTCCCTTGTGCTCTAGTGGCAGGGTTTAGCATGCAGAAAGTCTCTGCTATAATTCTTCATCTTCTAGATCTACACACACACACACACACACACACACCAGTTCCTTGTGCTCTAATGGCAGGGTTTAGCATGCAGAAAGTCTCTGCTAGAATTCTTCATCTTCTAGATCTACACACACACACACACACACCAGTTCCCTTGTGCTCTAGTGGCAGGGTTTAGCATGCAGAAAGTCTCTGCTATAATTCTTCATCTTCTAGATCTACACACACACACACACCACACACACCCAGTTCCCTTGTGCTCTAATGGCAGGGTTTAGCATGCAGAAAGTCTCTGCTAGAATTCTTCACCTTCTAGATCTACACACACACACTGTGCTCTAATGGCAGGGTTTAGCATGCAGAAAGTCTCTGCTATAATTCTTCATCTTCTAGATCTACACACACACATACACACACACCAGTTCCCTTGTGCTCTAATGGCAGGGTTTAGCATGCAGAAAGTCTCTGCTAGAATTCTTCATCTTCTAGATCTACACACACACACACACACACACACACACCAGTTCCCTTGTGCTCTAATGGCAGGGTTTAGCATGCAGAAAGTCTCTGCTAGAATTCTTCATCTTCTAGATCTACACACACACAGCGGTTCCCTTGTGCTCTAGTGGCAGGGTTTAGCATGCAGAAAGTCTCTGCTATAATTCTTCATCTTCTAGATCTACACACACACACACACACACACACACCAGTTCCCTTGTGCTCTAATGGCAGGGTTTAGCATGCAGAAAGTCTCTGCTAGAATTCTTCATCTTCTAGATCTACACACACACACACACACCAGTTCCCTTGTGCTCTAGTGGCAGGGTTTAGCATGCAGAAAGTCTCTGCTAGAATTCTTCATCTTCTAGATCTACACACACACACACACACACCAGTTCCCTTGTGCTCTAGTGGCAGGGTTTAGCATGCAGAAAGTCTCTGCTATAATTCTTCATCTTCTAGATCTACACACACACACACACCAGTTCCCTTGTGCTCTAATGGCAGGGTTTAAGCATGCAGAAAGTCTCTGCTAGAATTCTTCATCTTCTAGATCTACACACACACACACACCGGTTCCCTTGTGCTCTAGTGGCAGGGTTTAGCATGCAGAAAGTCTCTGCTAGAATTCTTCATCTTCTAGATCACACACACACTGTGCTCTAGTGGCAGGGTTTAGCATGCAGAAAGTCTCTGCTATAATTCTTCATCTTCTAGATCTACACACACACACACACATACACACACACCAGTTCCCTTGTGCTCTAATGGCAGGGTTTAGCATGCAGAAAGTCTCTGCTAGAATTCTTCATCTTCTAGATCTACAACACACACACACATACACACACACCAGTTCCCTTGTGCTCTAATGGCAGGGTTTAGCATGCAGAAAGTCTCTGCTAGAATTCTTCATCTTCTAGATCTACACACACACACTGTGCTCTAGTGGCAGGGTTTAGCATGCAGAAAGTCTCTGCTATAATTCTTCATCTTCTAGATCTACACACACACACACACACACACACACACACACACACACACACACCAGTTCCCTTGTGCTCTAATGGCAGGGTTTAGCATGTAGAAAGTCTCTGCTATAATTCTTCACCTTCTAGATCTACACACACACACTGTGCTCTAATGGCAGGGTTTAGCATGCAGAAAGTCTCTGCTATAATTCTTCATCTTCTAGATCTACACACACACATACACACACACCAGTTCCCTTGTGCTCTAATGGCAGGGTTTAGCATGCAGAAAGTCTCTGCTAGAATTCTTCATCTTCTAGATCTACACACACACACACACACCAGTTCCCTTGTGCTCTAGTGGCAGGGTTTAGCATGCAGAAAGTCTCTGCTATAATTCTTCATCTTCTAGATCTACACACACACACACACATACACACACACCAGTTCCCTTGTGCTCTAATGGCAGGGTTTAGCATGCAGAAAGTCTCTGCTAGAATTCTTCATCTTCTAGATCTACACACACACACCGGTTCCCTTGTGCTCTAGTGGCAGGGTTTAGCATGCAGAAAGTCTCTGCTATAATTCTTCATCTTCTAGATCTACACACACACACACACACACACACACACCAGTTCCCTTGTGCTCTAATGGCAGGGTTTAGCATGCAGAAAGTCTCTGCTAGAATTCTTCATCTTCTAGATCTACACACACACACCGGTTCCCTTGTGCTCTAGTGGCAGGGTTTAGCATGCAGAAAGTCTCTGCTATAATTCTTCATCTTCTAGATCTACACAACACACACACACACACACACACCAGTTCCCTTGTGCTCTAATGGCAGGGTTTAGCATGCAGAATCTCTGCTAGAATTTCTTCATCTTCTAGATCTACACACACACACAACACATACACACACACACACACACACACATACACACACACCAGTTCCCTTGTGCTCTAATGGCAGGGTTTAGCATGCAGAAAGTCTCTGCTAGAATTCTTCATCTTCTAGATCTACACACACACACACACACCAGTTCCCTTGTGCTCTAGTGGCAGGGTTTAGCATGCAGAAAGTCTCTGCTAGAATTCTTCATCTTCTAGATGTGGGAAGAAACCCCATGTAGCTGGCTGGTGAAGAAGATCAAGAAGGAACCATGCGAGTAGGTACATCAAATTGGGCTGATCCCTGACCAGAATTTAGACTTGGGGGGGGGGGTTTGATGCAGTACAGTCTTATCTTTACAATGTCTTGTTCAAAAAGCTATAAATGGAAAGAGTAAAAAAAAAATATATATATATTCTAAAAGATGAGAAATTTCTGGTTCTCAATATCTGTCTATTTGGTGCAGGAGGAAGATTGTAGCAGTGGCTGCTCTGTGTACAAAACAAATAAATAGCTAAATTCTAATATATCTCTAATTTGAGACATTTAAAAAATTGGTAAAGTAGCAGGATTGATTTTCCTGTGGAAGTCCTTGAAATGCCACCAGTAATGTATTTAAGATAAAAAGTTAGGAAGTTGACGAAAAAAAAACACTTAAATATAGAATTTTCTCTCCGCAAACAAGAAATCGATACATTTGTCAGACATAAATTTCTGCTGTGCAGTCTTACAGGAAAATGAAGCAGCAGAGGAATTCAAAGTAGCATTATTTCAATAATGAAATTATCCTGAATGTTGTACTCCAAGGTTTCTCCACTTTTGCACATCGATGCCATACCGAGTAAAGTTAACAACATTGGTAGTGAATTTTTTATCAGCAACTTGGAATTAGGACAATGAATGAAATTTTGGTTGAGGGGGGAAACTGTTCTCAAATAAATTAAAAGTAAAAATTAAATTTTTTTCTGGAGAATTTTGAGAATGTAAATTTTTTGTTTTTGTTGCATTATTGGTTTGTTTTTCATCTTTCTTAAAAAAAAAAACATTTTTTTTTTTACTATGGGTTGGGAGACTGGTAAATGTCGGACAAACAACACCAAGTGGAACAGAAATGTAATTTAACTACCTATATGTATATTGAACTTCAGCATATAAAGGCTATTTTAATAATGAAAACTGTATAATATATTTATATTTTATATACACTTTAAAACTTTCAATAATATCATTAAATAACCATTGGAATTCTATCATGCTCACAGACCTCTCAAAATTTGGTCATCAAATGAATATCTGGAATCAGTTCTTCCATGGAAAATGCAAGTAACAAAAGATTAAATGGCCTTTCTGAGTGGCCAGTGAGTAGATCTGCCAAGGTTTTGGAATCCAAATTGGTTGGGATCAGCTCGATTTGACATACTTCCTTGCTCTCTTTCACCGGCTGTCAATGTGGGTTTCCTGCTTTACTCCCACATCTAAAAATGAAGAATTCTAGTAGGGACCAAGGCCCAGGTAACTAACCCAGTCACCAGGGCTGATACTCTCACATCCCAGCTTCTGGATGTGAGATGTCCTTAGACCATGAAAATCAGGACAGGGCCTCCCCAGGAAGAATCCACTTTATTGTTTGTGAAAATCCCATCATTAATCAGAGAGTCTATAAGCTTGGCTGGTTTTGGTGTATCTGTTTCCAAGATCTTTCTTGATTAACTGTGTGAGGCAACTTCCTTGGCTAAAATACAGAGTTAATACTGTAGCCACTAGGTCTAAGAATATTGACAAACTGTTTATTTTCAAATAAAATTTCTGGAGCAAAACTTCATTTTGGGGTGGATTAAGTGAGCTAATTATGTATGCGCACCTAATATACATTATTTGCATCCTGGACTCTCTAGGGTGAATCATAGTTTGGGGCGAACAATTATTTAATGTTATTATAAAAAGTTCTATAAAGTTTGCAACTCAGTCAAATGATTCAACCAATAAAAAAATATGTAATATGTGATATTTATAGATATCTTTACGTGAATTTGTTAGTGCTGTAGAGACTTACTGAAAAGTTAGATTACAACAAATTGCTCAAATTCACATGATGAAATTTGAATTTCTCTGAAACACTTTCTGTGAAGTGAGCATTTATATAATGCTCATTGCAAACATTTGCAACATTTTTCAAGACAACAAAAGAATAAAATATGGTACCCTAAATTTAATAAATAGCTTTTAATTATTTTTAATGAATCAAATTAAAATACGAATAGGAATTTTTCACTGTTTGTAATGTACTCAGAATTTAGAGAGAAGATTATCTCCCTTATTAAAAGTTTGAAATAAGAAATCTCAACTGCATTTTTTTGGTATACAAGCTTTTATGATGATGATAATACGTTTTGGAGAAATTTCACCTGAACTTTAGTTTCTGTTAAATTGAGGGATGTTCATCAGCAAGGTGAATGTGCTAAAATGAAAAAGAACATGTCATTTGGCAAATTTTTGTTACAGAGCTTTTGAATCTCGGAGATTTCTGGTTCCTGTTGCCTTAATAGCCATAAACCAGTTTTTAGGAGACTAGGATGTGAACATCTAGTGTCACCAACATTGGATGTACTTCAAAGCCAATTCAATAACATATTGACTTATTAACAGATCTGATAAGACAGTAATTTTCTCATGGCATATAGTCAAGGAATAATCTATAATCATGATTGATTGTTTCACTACAGGCTTGTTACCATGGTGTGAATGCCCAAAGAAACAGAAATGTTTATATAAACACAGAGTTTCCCCCGGATACATTGTTTTCACTCTTGTGATGTTTCTGTTCTTTTCTTCATGGATGAATTCATAGAGAACTGTTCAACGACCCTAAATGTAAGATTGATGTTTCCATGATGTCAACCACTTTTCTTAAAACCATAAAACAATTCCATAATTTGTATTTTAAATGGAGGCAAAAAAACAACTAAAGGGAGATGTCCATATAATAGTGATTTACCAGCTAGTACTTTCCCAAGTCTATAATTTACTGGAATCCACTTGATCATAGTAAATTACTGATTTTTCTTGAGTATTCCTCAAGTGCATATTTTCATAAAATGGACGCAGACTCCAATCAAGAGTATTAGATCAGACTGCACTCTAGTAATTTATTTTCGGTCATGATCAACCTACCAAATCACGATCAGCATCACATCATAAACTCACGTGTAGTCTTAAAGTAAATGCGAGTGCTTTACTCAGACTTGTCTACTACTACTTTTCAACCAAAGGAATAAGTCAGTGGTAACGTTTCCATAATTGTCACAGATGCAGGTTGATTTGAAGCCGCTAATATGTGAAGAGACTACATCAGGTGATGCTAGAGAATCATAGGTAGCCACGCTGTTAGGAAGTAAAATCTGTTTGTTATATTTCGTTAGGATTTAATTTTTGTTTTTATTTTGAGAAGTAAAAATATTTCAATTGTTAAAACTGGACTAGAAGAGGCCAGGTACTCAGTGGATCACAGATTTGCCAGAGGATGTATTTTAAAAGCGAAGTTATGCTTAAGCAATGGTAACACTAGTTGTACACAGCAGAAACCAAGGTAGTATTCAATCGCTTGCTACGTGTGCAAAACACTGGGAATGAGTTTTGTAAAACTTTTCTTTTTTTGTTGTTTTCAAGGAGTGGAGACTGAAGGAGATGCAAGAGGAAATGTTGCCTATGTGTAGTTGTATGTGCTTCTCAAGAAAAGCCACATATCTGGTGCCACTAGTTCCATAGAGGCTTGGTTAGCATACCTGATAGACTGCTGATGTGCTTACAGATGCAGTGATTGTGTGTGTGTGAATTTATTACATAAAATTGGCCATCACTGAGGCTGATATTTCCCTTTATTACCCCAACAACTACCTCCACTTGGGAACCATGAAGAAAGTCCTTGGTAAGTTTGCTGAATGGTGGAGAAAGTGTCTGTGATCATGTGGAGAGAAAAAAAATCATAAAATGGTAGCTACACTGACAGAATAAAGAAATATTTGTAAACATTTCAGGTTTTCTTTTCCAAACGCAGTGCTAGAGCACCAGCCGCCCAACTGCAGCTGCTTGTTTTCCAAAGCAGCAGCGCACTTCTCCAGTAGCTTCATCCGGACAGCATCACAGTGGTGTTTTTGTTGTTAATGTTTGGGAGGGTTACTATGTTTAGAGATCTTATCATGGGACTGCGAAGACAAACTTTACCACTGCTTGTCATTTACATATAATGAAGAAATAGATAACACCAGGAATCGAATGGCTGATGCTGATTAATAAATCTACAAATGATTGCCGAGTACTGAATGAACAGACATGCAATTAATGCAGTCGGGAACTCTAAGCAGAAAACGAATCTGGAGATGCTTCCTCGTCAGTGGACCGTTCAGTTACGTTTGCTGGCTCTGTAAGTCTCCATTAGCCACCAAACCCTGGGAAATGTGGTACACTACCGAAGCCCAGAGACGACATATCACTGTCTGGTTTGAGTTGAGTCAGCACATTAACATCGCAGTCCACAAAAAGTCCTCAAATTGTTAACGAGTAATTTTGTCTGGGATCTTTACATCTGCTAAGGGAATGGGAAGTGGCTGCTCTTTTCATCAGACCAGTCAACCACCCAACCACCCTTTCTGTAACATTCCATAGTTGTCCCCTTTTATGTTTCTCCATGATTTATGAATCACAAGCAGAGCCGGTTCCCAGCTATAGGCGACATAGGCGGTTGCTATGGTACTATCTGCTGGGGTGGGGGCACCTCTTTAGCAAGCCAAATTTATCTTTATTTTTGTTTCGATGATTAGCATTAGTCTGAACACTTTATCCTTGTTATACTGACTGTATGTCAATACTATATTCGTGTACAGTTTGCGCGTTACTAGTTTTATTGCTGTAATTAAATGCCATCTGTTTCTTTATACCCTTTGTTTGTGCAATTTTTAAAGGTATGGGTGTGTGTGTGTGCTGGGGGGAGTGTTCTTTTTATAGTGTGGGTTTTAGGGGGTGCCAGTGATGAGGTTCGCCTGGGGCTCCACATGGGCTTCCACGACCGGCTCTGATCACACAGATTGTTTTCAACAGAGTCATCTGCTTGGCCATACTGGAAACATGGAAATTGTCATCTCAATTAAGTGCAGCAACAATCTTGCCATCAAGCTTGGAGCTGTGGTGTACCTCTGTATTCTTAATGATCCCAGTTTCTTTTCCGTAAGCTGTATGAGATGTGGTGTTTAGTGGGAAGAACTTCAGGTGGACGTGCAGTGCACTCTGAGAACAAACAGTTTACCAGTCATCCACATGTTGACAGAGTTTTTGTTAGTCCAGAGGAAGTTGACACCGGTTTTCCATTCATGAGAAACATCTTGTCGCTACCATCCATCTTTGGACACATTCCAAATTTCTTTTTTTGTTTTTATCACCACCCCTTGAGATCTTCGCAAAAGGCGAATCCATGATCACAGCAGCCACAAAAGTACAGGCTATTCTTGTACATGGAGAAAACCATCTGTGTATAGAATGTCTGGCAACATCTCACCCATCCACTCTACAGCGGCGGCAGTAGGCATACCAACTCCTCACCATGTTTCTTGTGGCCGTCCCTTCCTACCAGACACACACATTTACTGTGCAATTTTAATAGGTGATGATGCATACATGGCTTCTGCATGTTGAACCGAGCTGCTGCAACTGTTACTTGTGTTGCTCCTGCCTCCTACAAAGCGTAAGCATTATCAGTGATTTTAAATGATTTGATTCTCAGGGCTGTTTGCATTCCAAGGCTATGGTGGCCAAAAGTTTTTAAATCCCCCCCCCAAAGGATAGAATATTGCTTATAAAAAGGTCAAATTAAACCTGCTGAATCTGAATAATGATGTTATGTTAACATAGTTAAGAGCATGCCTCTTTGTAGTTTTTCTCAGACTTAATGGAAAGATGACCAAAATTGGAAAATGTGACAATTTGAAATATAGCATGCAAATACATTATTTCTGAAAGACCTTATAAACCATGACAGCAGGTATGACTCATTTGGAAGTATTCCAAGGTGGTCATGTGTACAGTGTCAAGGTATATGAGCCTGATTTAAAGAGAAATTTTGTCATTATTTCTAAGGTGGTTCAAAATTTTTGCCATGGCTGGCTGTATACCCTTTTACAGTGGAAGAGAACATCAATCATTAGCTGCCACTGTGCTTTAATTTGAGTTGTCAACTGGCTAATCTCTTGAGGCTACATTGCTGCTTTGCCAGAGTCTTACTCTTTAATCTGTCAGCCAGTTAATCATCTCCTTCCTCTCCAGCAGGCTATATTGTGCTCACCCAGCAGCAGAGGCCCCTGACTCCTCTGCACCTACATTTACTGGCTGTTAGCAGGCCAGTGACCTGTCATGTTTCCTGCACAATTTGTATGGATGTTTTCCACCTGAACTTTCATGTCTCCACAGTTATAACTGAGTAGGACAACTGTTGAGGGCTGTTTCATCCAGGTAGATTGGCTTTCCATTGAAAAGTATAGGAGAAAATCAGTTTCCTGTATTACTTTATTGGTGTTGAGACAATATTGTAGTGAAACCTTGTAATAGCAAGAATTATGCATGTAATTTAAAGCAAATGTTGCACTGAGAGTGAAAATCCTAAAGTAAATGCATGGAACAATTCTTCCTGTCGGTACCCATTCAAAGTGTGGTCTAAAAACCGAGCTATCATAGTATTCTGTGTGTCCACGAGGCCCATAAAGATCTTGTAAATCCCGACAACAGGTGTGTGACTGAGCAGTATTCAAAAGCAGACGTTTAAGCATGAATAGGAAACAGTTGTCGTTCCTAGGGTGAGGAGAAGTTTTATCCATGGCTGTAGATCACCTAAATGATCAGATATTTAGAAAGAAAAGAAAACTTCTTTTTCTAATTAATTTTTTTTTTTCATTTTAGCATGGGAATGAGGGCTACCTGGATACTTTGAAAGTAAAAAGAAAATTGCATGAATCCCATTTGTTCCAAAAGCAATATAATTACAAAAGCCATTGAAATCAGTTCTCATAACTGACAACAGATCCAAATTATTTTTCCTTTATCTCAAAATATTTTGACAGAATAGATAAAAACTTAACAATAAATCCATTTAGAATTTGTTTTCAATGTGTTGAGGGGGAAAAAGAGAGCAAAAAAAGATGACAAATATTTAAAATTGATAGAATAATATATCTTTTAAAAGAACGGTTGAAGAATAAATGATAAAACCTATTATATACACTCTAATTTTTATTCAAAACTAATAATAATGATTATAATAGAAATTCTCTTTTTAAATGAGCACCTGCACATTTGTTTACAGCTTTTATTAAATTTTATTTCCGAAGTAATAAAATCCTCGTTAAAATAGGACAGGTGGCAGGTGGTCCATTGGTAGATTACTGGACTGCTAAGGGCGAGGGCCTGAATTCAAATCCCATTTTGGCACACCAACCCTGACATAGTTTCTTCTCACTCTTCACCAGCCGGCCATGAGGGTTTCCTCCCACATCTACAGATCAAGAGTTCTAATAGGGAATTTCTGCACCCTAGCCCTGTCAGTTGTCTCTTACTACTGAAACACAGAAGCAGGTGAGTGTGTGTGGCAGTGCAACATAAGCCATCACTACTATAAATGTCACAATCTTCTTCAGTTGTGAAGAACAACAATAGAAATGCATGCACACCCACAGGTAAACACTAAAAAGTCATATATATATATAAACTGGAACACATTTTTATGGTTATTTTTAAATCATAAATTCCAAACACTCTTATGATTATATTTTTAAAGTTTGTAAACTTAGCAAACCAAATTTGTTAGATCACTACTAATAACAGAGGGTTAGCAAATTCATGCCAGGTGAGTGAATGCTACCTAAATGATATCAGTAACAACAAAGGGCAATGGTACTTGACTGAGCCACAGTGAACTCCAAGGTTGTATTGTGGCACTAAATTCTTGAAAACCTATTCATACACTGCAGTAAGTACCATACATAGTGCAGCACTCTTACATTTTTTGTTTACCGGTTTTATGGACATTTCTGGAAATGCTGAACGTCAAGAGGCAGAACATTTTTTCTTTTTCTTGCCTTCATATAACTGAATGAAGCTTATTGAATATTTAATTGCCGCTTGTCCAGGTAAAATAAGAATGGAAGCAGTATATGCGTATATATGTATATAGTGTGCAGGACATACGCATGCAGGAACAATGGACAAATTGTTATCAGGTGATTAGAGCAGGGATGGTGATGACATCAGGTGGCTGGTAGGCATGCTGAAATATTCACTGTGTAGCCATTTTAGTGGAAATGAATTACCCAGCAACATCCAGCCTACAAAGTGGTTCTTATCAAAACTGTAAGTTCTCTCATCTGCCATTTGCTCCTTGGACAATAAGGAAAAGTAAAGCAGGCAGACAGAGAAAATCTCATGTCCCACAAAAATAATATTCAAGCTGAAAAGAAAAAACAGGTGTGTCTAGTAGTTCGTTGTGTTAGTGTATAAATTTAAAACCCCTGAAGTATATCGCTAGTAACATTGAAAACCAACATCCGCTTGTTGTTTAGTCATAAGATTCATTAACTCTTACTGCATTCTGCCACAAGTACAGCACAGCTTCAACAGTAATTCAGCATTCAAGCAAACAACATAGTGGATATATAACTGGTTAATCCTCTGAAATGTTTCCCTGGAATTTGTTAACTGCATAAGATGTTAGTTGAATTAACCAATTGCATTTGTTTAGTTGGCGCCCATGAGAAGGCACGCTAGTTTTTCATAAGGATTGTTACTGAAATTTCCCGGATAGATGATGACAAACATAAAAGTTCTGGAAGGTGCACGATACTTATGTCACTCAGTATTAATGTTATGCTGCTACTGGTAGCAAACGATATCTCTGAATTTGGAACTAGTTGCATGGCTGTCCTTTTAAAAAGGAGAAAACCAAATACATTGTCTTCTCTTGGAAATTATATAAAAAAGATACAAAAAAGTAAAAAAAAATAAGAAGAAAAAAGTTACAATTTATACATTTGTTTGTAATAGAATTATAGAATTATATTTCCTTTTTGCCAAAGTATATCTTCCTTTATTGTCGGTTGAAAACAACAGTGCAATCTGCAGTTGATAGAAGCAGCCAATGTTTTTTAAATTTTTTTTCAGTTGTTTCCAAAAAATTCCTGAAAACAAAAAGTTGGGTTATTAATAATAACACTGGTCAACAAAATTAAATGTATTATACTCATTATGAATGCAAACCAACTTTTTTAGACTAATTTTTCATGCTGATTTCAAAATTTCACTCCATTTGTATGCAGCACGTATCAGTTTTTCAGTAGATACATGCAAATATTTACATATTTGTATATATGAAATCATTAACGTAATAAATAAGGACATATTATTTTTAGAAAGTAAATGAGTTTATTGAGTTTAAAATCATCACTATCATTCTACAAAGAGTGAATACACAAAAAATGGGTCAGACAAAACAGACAATGTTAGAACAACAGAGTTAGAAACATTGTGATTTGGATTTCCTGCGGTGTTCCTGATCTGGTTGATCATGGTAAAGTGTCCAGCAGTAGTCAGCCAACATACTGTCATTCCAGAAGCCTTGGTACCATTTCTCCATAGCACTAATGTCCTGGTGAAATCTTTCACCATGTTCATCAGACACTGCTCCAAGGTTATCTGCGAAGAAGTCCAGATGGGAGTCCAAGAAGTGAACTTTCAGTGACATGCGACAACCCATTGCTGAGTAACATTTCAGAAGATTCTTGAGGCCATCCTTGTAGTCCATTGCCTTCTTGTTGCCCAAGAAATTCTCACAGATCCAATTGAAAGCATTCCAGGCAGGCAGTTCCAGTTCATCCAGTGTTGTCTTGAAGTTGACATCTTTGAGTACTTCTCTAATTTGTGGTCCGACAAAGATACCGTCTTTAAACTTCGCCTGTGTGATTTTGGGAAACTTTTCTACAATATATCAAACCCTCTGGCATTTCTCTTCCCTAGTGTCTTTACAAACTGTTTCATCAATCCAAGCTTTATGTGCAAAGGAGGCAATAGGACATTACATGGATCTACAAGAGGTGTATTCTTGACGCTAGACAGTCCTGGCTGGTATGATGTTCTTGTCTGTCAGTTTGATTCCGAATAATTTCTGTCAGTTGTCAGACTATCCCATAGACACAAGAAACAACAGTATTTTGTGAAGCCTGACTGCATTTCCATTAACATTCCAATGACTTTTAAATCTCCACATATTTTCCATGAGTATCTTTCATAGGCAATGGCATGAAGTAAAAGTTCCTTATTCTCATATGATTCATGAAGATGAAAGGAGTGTGCAATAGGAATGGGGGGGGCTTCAAATTACCATTATGGAGAAGTACAGCTTTTAAACTTCGTTTTGAAGAGTCAATAAACAAACGCCACTCTGCAGGATCATGATTTTGTGATAAACATTCGAAAAGTCCATCGATGTTACTGCAAAAGCAAAGCGGGCCTTCAACAGAAAAACACGTTTGTAGATCCACATTTCTCTGCCGAAAATAAGTTATACGAACAACGTGTTCTAGCAGATGCTTCTTCTTCAGTCTCGATGCCAACAGTTCTGCTTTATCTTTTGAGAGGGATAGGTCTCTGACAAGGTCATTCAGTTCAACTTGCGTAATCTTCCTCAGCAGCACTATCGTGACAGTCAGCATCATCATCTGATGTTTCAATACCATCATCTGGTGGAAATGGAATTGGCAGACTTCCATTGTGAGGCACAGGTCTCATTGCAGAATCCAAATTAGGATACACAATTTTGTGTTTATTCTTCATAGAAAATCCCGTGACATTTACTTTGCAAAAATAACTGTCATTAAAATGGTTTTTCAGCTCCCTCCATATCATTGGAATGGCAAAAGGCATGGACTTCTTCCACTTATTGAACCAGTCACATAAGCCATTTGAGCAAGCTGAGCAGATAAAATGTGGTGCCCATAACTTGTCCTGCTATCCAAAAGGACAGTCAAAGTATAGCTTATAAATCTTCTTGATCTCTGGTGTTATTGCACGTTTTTGAGTTTTCACAATAAATTGTCCACAGACATAACAAAACACATCAGGAGGATTTCTACACTGTCTTGACATTGTTAACACTGTAAAACAAGTAAGGAAATAGATACAAACTGTTATACTTATATTGAATTTGAGACGATGAAATATTTCATCAGACCAATTATGACTGGACAATTTGAGATGTTGAAATACCTATTTCATCAGACAAAACTTGATTGGTTAATTTAAGATGATGAAATATTGCATCTGAACTATGCAGCAATGAATAATGTAGTTTATTTTGAAGGTATGTTTCCATGATGTAAATGAAATACATGCATACACCTCATTAATTGGAATTTCTATATAATGCATGAACTAAAACCAAAAAACTTTCTCATCTTGAAAACTGTACGTGACGTCAAAAAACTAATTGTATATTTGAAATCAGCATTAAAACTACACTAAGTACACCTTGACATATGCTTGATGAAAAATACTTGTTGACCAGTGTAATTACTAGTTAATAATTTACTTCAATCCTTAAAAATGGAAGTCTCCAACTCAGGTAAACAACTTGAATATATTTATGTTAGTCCATTGCTAGATTGCTGTGGTTGAGAGAGAGAGAGAGCCCTAGTTCGAATTATAACCGGAATTGGTTTGGTTTGGTGTACCTTTCTGGCCTCATCCTTCTTTAGCAGCTGGATGCAGGGTTTTCCTGGGCATCCTGCTTTCCATCCACATCAAAAAACACACCCCAGCCATACCTAGGTAACTTCTTTGGTCACCTCACACTCTCTTCTAGCTTGTTGCTGTGAGATGTCCTCAAGACTTGAAAGTTGAGACAGAGGTTGGCCAAGAAAAAGAACAGCTCGGCAATGACAAACTTGTAATTGGAGGTGGGGGAAACTGGAGTACTCAGGTGGGCTGGTTCAGAAAACTGGGAAAGTGACTCCTCTCCTCAACTAGATACCAAACAAAGCCTGGATCAAGCAAAACCAACAGCAGCTATTACTGTGGTGAATATGCTAACCTGTTTCTCATTAATATTGTCATTCATTAATTCGGAGATTTAAACTTATTGTGGTATTTTATTTTTAATAAAGAAAACTGTGGCTGTAATGTTTTTTTCTTAGGAGAACAGACATTCTAAATGGAAGAGGTGATGAGCAAAGGGAAAGAAGGGTCCAAATAAAGAATTTCTTTTAGCTTTAAAGATGCCCCCTTTTCTTTTTTTAAAAAAAAAGATGAATTGCTTTATAAGAATTTAAAATTTAAAATATGCAGCGTAACTGATACTGATGCAGTGTATAATAATAGAGCCATCGTTCAAATGAAGCTCTAGTAGCTGCACTGTAATGGTATCTGTCCTCTGGGTTTCATTGGAACTAAAGTCCTTCATCTGGTATAGCAGGCAGATGGCAGGTACATGCATACATGATCAAAGTATTCTGGAATACTCAAAGATCAACAACATAAGTATTAAAACTAGCCAAGCGTGAAGGAATGCAGGCAGCAAGTACTAAATCATTCAAGTATACATTTAGCAAACTTGTCCATAACTTTAGAAATACAAACAAAGTTAATAACTTCAGTTTATCTAAGCCACTGATTGAAATAATCCCATATGTATCTAAATCCTATTATCATAAATCTCATATTTTTTATATACCTGAATTACATCCACTGCATACTGTTAAAGCTTTTCTTCTCCTTTGTACAATACTAAAACAGGATTTAAATAAACATCCTAAACTGAAAATCCAGTATTTATTTTTCTTTAGCCTGTTATTGGAATTTCCAGTTTATTAAAAAATTCTTCAAGCAAAGAATATCTTGTAGCATAACCTGGCAGTAAAGCGGGACTTTGAGAATACCAGTTTATCTGCCAAAAAAGACCAAAGAAAAGCAATGATGCAATTTGACCAGTCTTGCTAGCAGCTGTGTGTGTGTGTGTGTGTGAGAGAGAGAGATAGAGAGAGAGAGAGAGAGAGAGAGAGAGAGAGAGAGAGAGAGAGAGAGAGAGAGAGAGAGAGAGAGAGATTTACAATTGTCCAAGCAATCCATGTGGCAATCAATAGGAAATTCGTTTACTTGCTTAATTAATTAAATTAACCATTACAATAAATTTTAATAAACTCTTGATTTGTTATTGTGAATTCTGTTTTAGCTTCCAAAAGGTTCAACCAGAAATCTCTGATTAGGCAGATAACAGAATTTCGCTTCTTTTTGAGTAAACTAAATTAATTTAGAGTTATTTCCCCTAAACCATCTGGCATCGTATTTCAGCGAGTTTTTAACCCTGTGACATAGCTGTTGCAGTCATCTTTAGGCGAGCTAGCTAAAAATGATTCTTGTATTCATTTACTTGCTAATTGTGCCAAAACTAATTATTAAATCTACTTTTCAGAAAAGCAACTTTAAAATGTTTAATTCAAAGGATTGCCAATACATTAAGGGTATTAGAGATAGAGGTAGTAGCCTCTACATAAAAGTTTTAGTATATTTCCACATTTAACAGTATAATTTTCCCCTATAATTCTAGTTGGTAGGAAGCCGATGAATAAATAAAGGGTCTAACTTATTTTTGTTAAGTTGAAAATGGAAAATAAATTTAACTAGTTTTGTGTCAGGTGGTAGAAGTACTGCTCAATTAATGTCTCTAGAGTAGAAAATTGTGATTTAATATCTTTCCCTTGCACACAGCTCACCTGCAGCTGTTGAGTGTATTCCAGAGATTATGATGCATCGCAATCACCAGGAAATATCTTGTTGGTCTAAACCATAATAGTTTCCACAGAGAAACAAGTAATGGCAACACCATTTCTCTAATAAAAGGGGTGATGAAACATTAAGTGCTACCCTGGTGGTGGTAGGAAAGTGGGCCTAAGTGTGATCATGTGCTTTTGCAGAAAAGGAATTTTTTTTTTTTTTAAATCTTGAGTAATTGTGTTTAAATTTATGAAGGAAATGTCTCTTTTGCATTTTCCTGTCCTTTTAAACATCTGACTCATTTAAATCATTATCATACCAGAAAAATATGGTTGGGGGCTACATGTTAAAAAAACTGACTATATTGAAATGATTTCCAAGAAGTCTCTGTTGTGCTCTCTAAATAATGCTGAAATCTTCTGCCAATAAAAGTGGAGAGAAATAGTATAAGGTAAACTCTCGTCCTGAACACAATTTCCTCAGAACACTTTCTCTGTCAAAAACACTTGGTGCATGTTACAAGCAATAGTGATAACAGATGTAAATAGATTTCCTGTCCAACAATCAATAGTGCCAAAACTTTACCCACCCATTCTTGAGCAAAGACAATAAACCAACAAGGGCCAATATATAAATTCTTTTTACTTTTGAAATTGCATGCCAGTCAAGAAATTGTCATATGTTACTGTCTGTCTGTCTGTCTGAGAGAGAGAGATTTACAATTGTCCAAGCAATCCATGTGCCAATTGTAAAGTGCATCCCTTACATTCTAATAACTAATCTTTCACTCCTATAGAAATATAAGATAATTGTAGACTTTACCATTTAAGTAGGAAAGTCATGAAACATCCTAGAATATTTCAACTACACATTTAAAGAGAATAAATTTGCTAAGGTTTAAAAGGTGTGTAATAGTAGTTCACAATTTAAAGATCTTACCTTCATCTGAAGTAAATCCGTTTATGAATTCCTATTAGCAATGAAAAGAAAACAACTATTCAAATGTTTGAATTTAAAGTACAAAAACCTCAATTTACATAATACTTCCAGCAGACATGTGCTTTACATGCAGGTAATCTTGAATATACAATACAAGTTATCACCACATAGCTTATGAAATCACCCAAGCAACATCAAAAGAGACTCTTAGAAATTATATTTCACCTGTGGTATTGCCTTCCTAGTTCCAGGTGTATGTCCTACTGTATCTATATGTCAGATATGACTTAGGATATTCTGACAGCTTTCTGTTTTTTTCTTCTGAGTAAATACTATGCTACAAACTGCTAGTTATCAGATCATGTAAATGTTACATTTAAATGCATCACTATTTTTTTCAACTGATAACATGAATGAGTAATTATGTGGTATTTAAAAAAAATCTTTTTTCCAAGGACGATAATCATATATATATTGGCAATTTTTTTTTTTAAATTTAACTTTAAAGAAACGCATACCTTCAAAATTAGTTTGAAGCATTTGTAACTGCGACTAATATATTGTCAATGTTAGATTTTTAAAGTCTATTTTAAGTGGATGAGGGTGAAAGAGGGAGAGAGATTTGTACAGGCACAGAACTAATCAATGCTGTGAGTATGGCTAAGGGATCACAAACTATAATGGATATTTCAGAAGTTGCAGAACTGAAAAATTAGATTAGCATTTTGGAATGAAAGATAGAACATTCATTAGTCTGTGTATTATTTTTGGCCATAAAAAAACCACATTTCTATTAGTCTTCAGAACAAACAGTAATTTCAGGAAACACACACACACACACATATATATATATACCTCTGTCCACTTCCCAGGTATCCTAAATAGTCCAAAGGTGATGCAGTTTCCATCTCATTTATCACTATGTAAAAAAATTTCAAAGATATATACCAATAAATTCTCTACAACAGTATTGTGCTGTTAGTTGGGTCTTTTTATATTATTTTCATTAAATAACTGGAAATAACAAGAAAAATTAATGTAAAAAAAATTAACAATAAATTTTGGAAATCAAAATCAAAACAACACTGATGGCTATTTACTTGTAATTAAACCACTAAGGCATACAGCAGCTTGTACATTCTCCCAGTGCATCTCTCTCACCCATGGATGAGTCAAAGTTTTCTAAAGGTCATCAGTGCATCCTGACATCAGCCTAGATTCTGCCACCAGCAATACCTCCCATGGGCTCGCACGTGCTATAAGGAATGCTCTCAATAAGTCTGTGGGACGATCCACCCTTACAAAAAAGGCATCTATCTACTATGAGAGACAGAGCAGCAAACCAAACTGCGCCATGTGTCACCTGTGCTGAGCACTCGAAATCTGGGGCTTTGTTTACACTGCGATAGCTTCTCGCTTCCTGACAATCTCTATCCAAAGGTATTCCTTGAATCTGGAGACTGAGCTGTGATGCCCCATCTCCACCCTTCCCCTTATTCGTGCTTTGAGGAGTATGGCTATATGTTTATGGGAAATAGGTATTGACCTGAGATATACATTTCCAAGATTTTGCAGGCTATAGGAACATGTACATGTATGGGCTACAAACAGTGCACGGAATCTTAGAAAGATTTTTATGTTACTCTATCAGTCTCAGTACTCCCCACAAATATACAGGCATACTCTTCAAAGGGTTAACCTCTTTTCTATGCCAGACTCCAGGTTTGGGGAGAATTATCCCATGATCGGTGATAACGTTTTGTTTAATTGTTACACTATACATACAAAGATCACAGAGGTAAAAAAGAAAAATACATGTTATTTTTTAAAATTCCTTGGAAAAGAAAAAAAAAATTCTTCCAATCTGTTTCTGCTTACATGAAATTGACGAGTCTTTCCCGGAGGCTTCTGTGAGCCATCCTTTGGACGTATCTGCTGGTTGAGGGAGAGGTGTGACCGTGGACTGGCGCCGAGATAAAGTTGACATAAATCTGCGAGTCCTATAAAAATGAAAATTGAGAAAAAACTGATCTATGAACATAACCAATACTGTAGCAGTTGAAATACAAATCATGAACACGCATCGTGTGTAGAATGATCTGCTATTTAATTCTTTGAAGGGGAAGAAACAACAGGCTGCTAGTGGTTGAAACAAGTAAACCGACACTTTCTTCATTGGTCACATCGACTTAGTTCTTGATATTATCCTGTCCCCTGAACCATGCATGACCCGTTATACAATGATTGAGTGTATCGCCAGGTAGAGAAAAAGAGATAACTCTGAACTTGTGCAAGAGAATTTCTATGCATTTCAAAACATGGAAAAACAAAAGTTTTTGTTTACTACTACCTGCTAAATGGTAACGCAGCCATTGTAGTGCCACTATACTTAGTATTAGCTTAATTTCCACCAGAAATTCAGTTGACAGAAATGCTTGATAACTAATACCTATCTCTGCTATAACTTCTGGTGTGATGCGAGCTCGTGGTAAATGTATATATTAAAATGTTATTACTTGCATCTGAAACTCTAAATGACAAACAGCGGTACAAGCTCTGTGGAGATGTATAAAGATCTTGCATGGAATGGAAAGGGGGTTAAAAAAAGTAAATTAATTTTGATTTTAATACTACATTTAAGGTTGTATCTAATGGTAAAATATTCTTCCATGTATAATTCATCAAAATAAATCTGTCTGAAGCATTAATAAGCAATGTCTACCCTGGACAGTGACTAGCTAATCAAGATGTATCAGACAATATGATAATGAGTTGTCTTCCCATTTTGCATGCTTGCTTCTTATATGCCTCACTTGATGATGTTTTGCTACAGAACTCACTGCATTATCTGTAACTGAGTTAGTACCATTTTTTTTTTGTCACAAGTAGAATGATGTGTTGTACATATGTATACTGAAAACACACACATGCCTCACTTCATGTTAGCCATGTTGGTTGTCTCTAGCAGCAATACTGCCACTTTAAATGAATGAAAAAGATGTTTTATGCACCTCTTGATTTTGAACCAGTAGGATCTGATAAGGAAAGCTGCCAGGATGATCAAAGCAAGTCCAAGAGGAAGGCCAATGGAAAGTCCAAGAACCAGACTGAGGTCAGTGCTGCTGGATGCTGCAAAGGAGGAAATTATTCAATACCAAAAAAAAAGAAGAAAATAAACAAAACAATAGACTAAAAGGTAAAAAGCATAAAAGAATAACAATGATAAGCATACACTAAAGTTTAGATTGCATGCGTACTTGTTTAAATGTTGTAATATCTGTATAATTCTGCCTGTGGGTGGAGGAGGTGGAGTGAAGAGTAAAGTAACTGTGCAAAATATAAGTATGTACTTGATAAAAGGATGGCAGATCTAACTTTTAAGAGGACAGAAAAATCTCTCAGCATGTTTTCTTTGTCTGTTTAAGATTGAAAAATGAACCATGGTTGGCACACTGCATCCGAAGATGGCTGCTGTTTCTTGCCTGTGTAAGTGGCATCTGATTGTTCAGTAAAGTGATTTAAATGAATGGTCCAAACTGATTTATCTTGCAATTAAAGTTGAAACCTTTCAAGACTTATGTTTCCCCCAGTTTGTCAAATGTGTCCCGTCAGTGTGAATGGTTGCTTTTATTTTTTTGTCTATCTGTTGAATTATATTAGTGTAAAGTATAATAGTCTCTATGCATGACTACAAAACAAAATCGGATACTATTTTAATAAAAATAAAAATATTTTTAAAAAAAAAAACTTCAAATAGAGAAGAATTATTAAAAATTAATGCCTTCTTTAAGCTGCTCACCTGAGATGGTTGTTGATGATATAATCGGTGTAGCTGTAAAAGAATTAAAAATTTTAAAAAAAGAAAGCTAAATAAATAATTGCAAAGTAAACTTTATTTCTGTGCTAAATCCTATTATTTTTGACATGCTAGGTATTATAGTTAAAATACTACAAGAAAAAAAGCATTAACAAATAACTAACTGTAATCTACTATCCGTTTTGCTCTAATAAAAACTTTTGTTAGTCTAGGCCAAAAATACCGTTTGGGCCCTGTTAATTTATACAACAAAGCAGATAAGCTGATTTATCAGTCGCATTCAAAGTCAGAGTGGCACCTGTTATGAAACATATATTGTCTAAAAAGAAAGACCTACCATATGTACTATATGATTTGTGAAAAAGAAAGTTATCATAGAACTCTGCTAGTCAGCTAGACGAATTTTGTTTTTATCAAATTCCTCTTCTGTGTTACTGTGTTAATACCTGAATACAATGCTATCGTTGTCATATTATATTCATAGTATTTGATGAAGATGAGTCATTATTCATGACACACCATCTGAGAGTTCTTTGGTGGTTCCAAAAATCCTGCCAAATGGGTGCAGATGTTGACGACAAGTTTGCTCATGTTATTCATGCAGTTAGCACACCTGGACACATTAAACCTCAAAGAATTTTAGTCCATAATGTGGCACCTGGAAGCTCCATAATTTCATATCTTCTGGTAGTGATTTCCAGGTCTCAGGACTAAGTTTACATAGTTTAAACATTTTCTTTTTTATTATCTCCTTATTTGAGCACCATCACTACCTGCTGACAAATGGAACACTTGCTTTGCTGGTCTAGTCCTCCATTTTGACAAGATGGATATGCACAGTGAAAACAAACCACTATTCCAAAATAGTGCTCTCTAAAATTCATTTGCTTATAAAAAAATTGTGTTGAATAGTTAAACTAGTGAAACAAGTAAAGTCAGGTTCCTATATAAATCTACAAGCACTTCATACATTTCATCATTCTAATACAGAGACATTGGTTATAAGGAACTTTCCATTACCTCTTTCTGCTACATATCTTCAAATTAAGGAATTTATCAGATGCTGTGTATAAGAGATTCTTTTGACTCGTTTCCTTTGGATGTATTTTTTCTTTCTTTTAGGAGCATACTGGACAAGATGTTGGTTTCAACAACAGTGACCAGTCCGAAAACATTAAGAGACTAAGGTCTTAAATTCCCAAATTAAGAGTCATGTAGCTGGACTACCTGTTCAGTTACTAATTTAAGAGAATCAGAAAAACCAATCAAGCAAAGTTATCAGTTTTTTTTTTTTTTAAATGTCACAGTATTTTAGCGCTGAAGTCTCAGCACATAAAACGAATAAAAAATTCAACAGGTGGGTTAATGGAGCCATAAAATGAAAGTTCACTCTTTGTTAGTTCTTATAATTTAGTCATAGATGAAGGGAAGGAAAAAAAACTGAAATATTATTTAGTGGCAACACTACCTGGTATTCTAAAATACTAGATCACTTCCTAAATAAGTTCACACAGAAAGAGAGAAAGTTAATGTTTTTAAAATTCCACCAGCACAAAAAATAAAAGATGATATGTTGTTAGTGATATACAAGCAGATATTTAAATAATTACTTACTTGCAGATGTACTGTATGGAAAAAATTAAATAAAGAATCAGAATTAATTTAAGATAAATTTACTAATATTAGTACAGGTACTCATCATGAAATCAGTAGATGTAAGAAATAAGAGAGATACATAACCATGTTAAAATGGTGATATTTGGATCTGAATCCTGATCTGTTACAAGCCACAAATGTATGGAATATTGTGAAACAATTAGAAATATTTACTAATCGCATTACTCTATGTGATGCCAACCATTTTCAGTTATAATGTGCAGACCTCTGTTCAAACCAATGACAGGTAAAATTGGTTATATAGTTTTATTATTTTTTTAAAAAGAAACAAATCAAAAGTTTTCACAAAATATAAAATACAGGTAATTGGAAGAATCCCAATGCCTGCAACTTCCAATAGCAAGAAAGAAAAAAACAAATAACAATTTACCCAGGTTAAATTTAAAGAAAAACAAACAAGGAAATTCAAAGCAATCAGTTTGGTTGCCAACATCTGAAGGAGAAGAATGTTACAGTTGCTAGGCTGTAGTTTGAATAGTATGTTTAAACAATAACTTCATAGTGAAATAGATGTAATTCTATTTTATTTGCTAGGTGTCAGAGAAAATTAGTTACTGCCATACACCTTGCAGTGTGAAAAGCCAAAGAGTGGCTGGAGCAAACTCAGTCAAAATTAATTTTCAATTCTGCTAATTCTTGATTGTGTATTAAACATCCAGAGAATTTCTCTGTGTATCATAGCTGTGTATGGTACTACATGGCAGTTCACTGTGCATCATAGTAGCTTTGCACAAGATTTTGTTCTCTACAGCATCTGTATTGATTCCAACATCTCTACTATTTCTACTGCTTGCTTCCAAAGAGCTCAAAAACACAAACCACTCCAAAAATATCAATATGGAAATACTGAATTATTCCTTAAATTCATTTGATAATTTGTGGCTTATGAGATAAGTAATTCTACCACTAAAACCAAATCATGAATAATATTTTAAAACATCTGGAACTTCAGTATTCTCTTAATTATTTAAAAAAATTATTTATTCATTTTTTAAAAAAACACAAAACATGACATCATAATCCCTGAAGGTATTTTAAAAAACTGTACTCACGCACAACCTGGAACATTAGTCTGCTGATTGACTTTACACTCAGTTCCAAATGGACAACTGATAATTTGAATAAAGATCTGGCAGATGTCTCCACTTTTGGAAATCCTGACTGGACCTAATAAAAATAGGGCATTTAATTTTTAAAATTGCATAAAACTGCCCATACTGTCTCAACAGAGATAAACCTGCAATAGTATACATGGGCATTGGCAGGGTGTTGTATTTCAGGGGAAGCAAAGTTGACAAGTTGACATTAAAGCTACAAACATGAAAACAAAATTATGGTACATTTTTATCCCTTGTATTTTTCTGTTTCACACACTTCAGATGAGATGAGTAGCTGGTTAGCTACCATGAAATAGAAGCTCTAAACATGTAAAAAGGTTTTCTCTAAACAATCCAGGGTGGGGCAGTACCCCAGCCACAGCCATCTGCGGACGCCCATGATCATATAACAGAAATTATGTCAAAAATGACTCTGTAGATTGGAACAAGACATCATGTTTCAAACTAATTATTTTTTGGCAATCACAGTACAACATTTCTATAACAATAATTTCTCTTTTTTATTCTTCCCTAATAGGGTTCTTCTGTGTTCCCATAAAGTCATCTACTTTAATTCGATTCCTCAGAATGACATCAACTGAGTTAAAATTGTACATATTAATCAAAGATTCAGATGATTTCTACTATATGGTCAAACTTTTATTAGGAATCTTGATATACAGTTGAGTATCTCCAGTTCTGTATTCCATACTTTGGCAATACCTTTTTTCTGATGCTGATCCAGTGGCAGAAACTCTCCACATGCTCAGTGGTTTCAGTCCACACTCAGGTCCCCATGGCAATATTGTTATCTATAGTAAATCTGTACTTCAGCAACTGTTCAGTCCCAATGGTTTCAGACTGGAGGTACTCAGCTGTAGTTAATAACTCTTTTTTGGAGTAAAATATTTTAAAAAGTTTAATCATCAAATATTTTTTCCTTATTTTGATTGTTTATATCTGTTAAAACATTTTACTTAACTTTAATGCTAATTATACAATGATTAATTTAAATCTATTATTTATATATATATATATTCAGGGTGATTAATAAGTCATTTCCTATTTAAAATTTGTTATAATTTCTTCTTCTAATAAGGATATAATCTCTGTTCCTGTGTTATTTGAAAAAATCACTATGCGAATTCTCTTGACATTTTTTGTTTCAAGTGTGACCAAAGATAGCACAGCAATTGACCAGTGGAGCATCAGGCATGGCCTGACTAACACCAGGTGACTTTGTCTTATGAGGATGGACCAAAGAAAAAGTCTATGCAGCGTAAGGGTTAAAGGCCAGTCTGGTTTAAATGATGTCTCACAAAATTTCTTGTTCACTCTGTCTAAAATGTGGCAATGCATCTTGAAGTTTAATTGTAATCAGGGTAAATGACATGAAAACTTCCAACTAACAGTTTAAAAGAACAAGTTATAAAAAAATTTTTAAATAGGTAGTAGTGACTTTTCAATCACCCTATTAAAGTTCTGAGAGTGGATTCCTCTTTTAGACATCACAAAGACCATACCAGATGAGCTGTCACTGTCAATGAGGCTAATACTGCTAATAGCTATAGATGTTCCATTAATCCTCATGAATCCATTTGTTGCTTGGTTATGCAGGAGCTGGATTAGCCAACCAGCATTTTTCTGGCTATTTCCTGCATCCAAAATCACTGTGTGCTGGACAACCAAACTGCCACGACTGAAAGTAAGTTTAACAGAAGAGAAGCAGTAAATCAACCGATGTATCCACCACAAAGATGGCATATTGATCTATGTACTACAACACACACCATTAGAACTACAAAACCATTCATTTGTGTGTCTGCAGTCATTTTTAGGCTGATGATAAATTGATACATGCAAAGTGCAGTCACAACAGTAATGTGTGACGCCATGTTTTATGTTTATGTTGTTTGAAAGGGTCACTACAAAAAAAAGATTGTGGCCAGATTGTTAGAACTGATTTTGGAAAGTGAGTCACTCTGAATCTTGGAGTTTGTTAATAATGCTGAGAGTCTGCTACAACTTCTGATGGCTGCAGCCAGCTTTTTATGCACAGGTTATTGTTGATAGCACATTCCCGAGTTAATGCTATTAATTAGGCTAAAGCCAAATTAATTTCTCAGCATCTTCATTCTATTACATTATAGCTAGTGAGCAGAGGATGGGATTAATGTGTTTTAATGATATGAAGAAGACTGTTTTATACTTCTCTCTAACACTCTTACTTTGAATAGCTTTGTTATTAAGATAAACAGAGAAAACCAAGATCCTTAGTGAAAATTAAAAATAATAATAATAATAATACAAAATCATTACTAATTTTAAAGAGGATCAAGCATTTTGTGGCTTTAATTTTTTTCCATAAATAAAACTAAACATTAAAAAATAAATAATCACAAATAGAATATAGTGCTGTAATGTAAGTACATATATATTAAACATCTAGGTAGGTAGATAACCAGTACGCACAATCACCATCTCTCTGTTTATCAGATATTGTGATATGGGCCATTCAGACTGTAGCCATATTTAGCCACATAATGCCAAAAAATCTTTTTAACTGTAGCCAATATTAATTTGGATGTCACTGTGGCAACAAAATGACCTGGAAGGCTTCTAACAATGATACCACAACAAGAATGTGCCAATTTTTTTTGCATCTGCACCTACTAATCAAGATCCTCTTGCTGACATCAGTTATGCAAGAGAAATAGAACCAGAGTGGTCCAATGTCATTTCCACTGTCTTAGCTACAGAGGTTGCATAGCACACAAGAGACCTCTTCTGTTCATTTGGAATAAAACACTTCAAAAAGCTGAGAGCAGCCCCCTAAAGTTAAAGGAAGCTTTCACACAGATATGGGAGAACATGGGACCAAGATACAAAATCTTGTCGATTGAATGCCACACAGAATCTTTGTGCTACAAACAGTAGCTTGGCCATGTACTAACAACCAACAAACATACTGTAATAACAGATTCCTAATTATTATGGAAGGGCACTATATGAAATTATCTAAAATTAACTTAACAAGAATTTAGTTTCAACCAAACACTAAATGCACTACAGCTTCACACAGAAAAAGTAATACTAGACACAAAAATCCATGGAAATTGGAATTTGGGTGAAAAAAAAAGCACAAAAAAGAAAAGTTATTATTCTTTAACCAATGAATTTAATTACAGTTTGTTAATTTAGGAATGTTTTAAAACTTTTTTTGAGTGCTTTTTGGTGGTAAAAAAACCATAAGATGATTGACAAAGGGCTGAGGCCATTTAAGGACTGCATGCAGCTGTCACATTGTCCATTCATGCTTGAAAGGAGACTTCTGATTACCCTATCTGGTATTGCTTGCTAATCCTGGGTCAAAGTCATGCCCAGATTGTGGTTTGCGGCAGGGGGAGATTCTTGAGCCTTAAGTGTTTATAAGAGAATCTCAGTAGATGAAAGGTCTAGAGGAGATGGGTGGCCAGTCTATTGTGATGGTGATAATGGTTGTAATAAATGCAGCAATCATTCTAACTGTGTTCTGCTAATTCTATTGTAAAACATAAACACAATTGCCTGTTATTAGTGATGAGGCAGAACTGTTAGTCACTCAATCTTATCCATATACCTCTACCTAGTCAGGAAATCCTGAATAAGAACCAGGGAGTATTATGATCCCTCTCCATACCATGACACTACTTCCACCATAATGATCATGCTACACAACAATGGCAGCACTCTCTTTGACACTGCCATTCACATAATCTGCTGTTAGAGAAATCCAAAATGAAACAACCTTCACCAGAAACATTATCTGCTATGTTTTAACCTTGTACTTTTGCAATAATAATCTATCAAAAGAAGGCCAAAAATTGAACATCTGGCAAATAATATTAAATGTAGACTGTTTCTGATAGGCTGTCTGAACATTCAAGTCTCTCTAATATCCAGAAAGCGACTTATACAACCACTTTAATGAGCTGTTCATTATGAGCACCTGTGCAGCAAAAACATTCTCTTCCAGGCTTGCTGCTGAAGCCACCATCCTTCCTAGTTTTAGAATGATTAATTATGTAACATTTCACTTTGCAGAAACTTCAAACTGCCTGGAGCCAACTGTGTCTACTAATGATCTACTGCAAAATGTCTTGGTGGTGTGATGTATCTGCAGGCTACTAGTGTATACTAAGGTTACATTACTGTCTTGTCTTGACTAATATGGGGCAAAAGTGGCTCCGATTACCAAATTTCTGGAATAACTTCCATATATTAGAAAACGTTCTGGTTGATTTCCCAATGTTAAATTATTCAATTATTAATGATACCATAACATTCCTATCAACCACTCAATAATCCATACTTTGGTTTACACATTAATCTCATTACATTTACGCTTTTGAGTGATTAATTATTGTAGAAATTTGTAACAAGGGATTAGAATGAGATAGATACATTTTGCTATGAATGTTGAAATTTCAATTCCAAAAAAGAACTTTTAAATTGACAATCTCACCTTTTTTTTGTCTCTAGACCAAATTCAAATTTTTTGACAATATGTATAGTTAAATGCATTGCGTATCCATACTTCCAGAAGATCCAGTCTGTTGTTTTTCATACAAGTAATGAATAGACTGAAAATTCTTTATTACACCCGTGCACACACTTTCCTGTTACACTAGTGTGGGAATAAATACAAACAAACACCTAATTTTACATCAGTAACTGTGACAATCATTCTAGAGCTACAGTGCTCTAGTTCTACAAAAAAAAATTATGCAGCCAAGAAAGAATTAACTAGCTTCACTAATATGCAAAGGTTTTGACTATGTTGCAAAAGAAATGCCTTATTTCCATGGGCAAATCTCAAAGTGGATGAAGGAATATCAGGAGAAAAAAGCAGTTGAAACAAGAAATGCCTGACCAAAAATGAGAAAAAAACATTTTAGATGCAAGATGAAAGAGCAGCTCTCACTAGCTTGCGAATGAACTGAATGAGAACATGAAGAAAGAAAGAAAAACATTGTTAAGACAAAAAAAAAGAGGAGATGGAGGTGGGAAACAAATTACAAGAATTGTACAGTTTAAGACTATAAAGTATTGTTTACACAAGTTGAAATTTTGATACAAAGAGGGCAGTTTGCGTGAAGATGAGTTGGTGAAAGGTACAGTACATAAACCAGGGTATAGCTTAAAAAATGTATGGCAGTTTCATTTGAACTTTACTGGTGTATATTCATCATTCTGAAAAATGGTTAAAATTTCCAAAGAAATAGATGCTAAGGAGTATACAAGCAAATTCTTATCCATCCTGTCATACCCAGTGGATGTAATCTAATTAGTCCAGCAGATGAACCTAAAAATACAAACAAACCTGATACTAAAGTGAAGTCTAAAGGAACCTAACAGACTTTCAAACAGCTGCCTTGGTCATCACAAAGTTCTGATACAAATATCATTAAGCACAGCTGAAAACTATATGGATTCTGAAAATATTCAGAGTTCCAAAATCTCCTTTTTTAACCTTCAGCAATGATTGCAATTCTTCAACATTTCAATGAAAAGCTGTTCAAGAATATACTACAATTAATATTTTCCTTTTAATTCATCCAAGTTTACTATGAGCTTTGGCATCTGTACAATACTGTTCATGTAATTAGAATTTACACATCTTCTCTATTATGCAAATAACTGTTAGCATTGGTGCCTTTGAATTCATCAATGTTTAATAAAAAGGATGCCATGGTTAGTATTGGTATGAACTATATCACATACCATCTGATAAGGGTTAAGAATTCAATCTTTGAACAAACTTTTTTTGTTTTCATTTCTAAATTTTAGAGTTGACACATAAACTGGAAAACTTATTCTTTTTTTAAAAATTTTAAGAATTAAACCACAAAGACAAAAGAAATACATTGAGTATTTTTAATAGAAAAATACATAAACTGTACAATAAAGTTAAGAACTTATTTTTTATTTTTTATTTTGTTAAGGAAGTTTTAAATGATTGGATATTACAATTAGAAAGGGAAGAAAAATCTTATATGCAAAAAAAAAAAAAAAATCAAGAATAAAAAACAATATGGAGTCTAATTCTTCTGTCGCAAATTGTATTAATTGCTTAGTCCAGAAAGTTCTCTCATTTTGAGGAAGTTAATATTTTTTTGTATATCTAAGTTTACAATAATAAAATTTAATATTTTTAAAGGAAAAAATTTAGATAATGCAGGGGAGCATGTTAAATTCCTTTCTTCAGATTTAAGTGTCAGTGACCCTTAACATAAAAGTTGTTTGAAAAACGTTTATTTATTCATTTTTTAAATTTGTAGGTCCTTAGAACCCCTCTCCCACTGCTATCCTACCTGTAACGCATCTGCTCCATTACCTGTGTAAAAGAAATACAGCAAACTTACCGGATGTCATTAATGAGGACAGACTGAAATCCTGGAACTGTTGAGTAAAATTTTCTAAACTGAAAAAATAAAAAGTTGTAAAATTATAGGAAAAAAACATCAATAAATCTCAAAAGAGGCAGTGTACTAAATGGGTAAAGGTCTCTTACAGGCATAAAGATTTATTAATAAATGGGAAATTTGTTTAAAACTTTGCTAGCCAATTAATTAAATGCCATAATAGATTGGTATCTATGTAACTCTCTTCCAGAACTTTAAGTTATAAAACTGACATCATGTTTACCTGTTAAAAATAAGGGTTTGAGAAATATTTAAAAATTTTACTAACCAGAAATTCTCTTTCTTCTTTCATTTACTTTCATTTTTTTCCCAATAATAATTTTAAAATATAGTATTTTTCTATAAGCCTATGTGCATCTGATCTTCTGTATATCCAAATATTTCCAAAAACTTAGTTAAAGAAATGTTGACATCCACACAACTTTTACATTTCACTGCCATTTATGATTTGATTTTAATGCTAAAATTATCAGTCACAAATTTTCAAGTGTATATAAAAAAATAATTAAATATCCTCATACTGATATTTTGGAAAAGAACCTCTCGTGACTGTGAGCTCTTTTAAAAAGAAAGTATAAAAGTTAGTATTGACAAAAGCCTTACAAATACCATACAGCTCACCATATTGCACAAAAATGATGCCATGAACTTGTTTGCTGTCTTCTTGACAGGATAATTACAAAAATAAAAATACTTTTAATCATAGAGTAAAGTTAGCATGCTTATAAGCCCTTCAGTGTTTCTTAAAAGACTTTTGCATACAGTGAATAGTGACCACAACTATATTACAAGCAAATAATGTTTAAAAATAAATTTTTTAAAATGTACACTGGTACTTTGTTTAAACTCCAAAATATATCTCTAAATCAGCTTCTCATAAAATAACTTAAGTGACAAGGCAGTGAGTGGCATTAGTGAAAAGTGAAGTCGACAACTGGCTGCTATCTTGTACTTTAAACTTTGTTGCTACGGACCTGCTTTATCAATTGGCCATGGTGAACCTTTTCTACCAGCATACAAAATAAGAAGACTTCATGGTAAAAAGTTTTCTAAGCTGGCTTTAACCAAAATGAACCATGATCATCTTGCCTAGCATGAGAACAAGAGGAGGAAATCCTTGTAGTTCAATCAAAGCATCTGGCTTTATCAGTGACATTGATATGCACAGCAATAAATGAATAATTCAAAAGTTTATAACCACCATACTGTACCTCATCTGTGCAGAGCTTTTCATACACCTTATAAGTGTCAGAAGTCTTATTAACAATCTCCAAAGGTGCCTGCCAATCAAATGTGATATTCATAGTGTAGCGTTTACCTATAAAATACAATCCATTTTCCATTATGGCTGAAGTATATTGGAAAGAATCTAGGAGGTAAGATGATTCATTAGCATAGATAAATGACTTACTGGCTTTACCAACATCCTGCTATAATAGCAAAAAGAGAGATTATTCTATCCAAAAATATGTGGAAGAACTCAGGGTAATTCCAGTGTTCAGGTTTTTAGTTATCTTACAGAAACAACAGCAGTGCAGTGATGTTCATAGTATTTTGAAAATAATCTAATCATAAGTAGGAAATAATGGCCAGATTAACCACATCACCAATGGTATGCATGCCAGAAGCCTATTGCATATTTAATCCAGCTATGTAGATAAAAACCCTACAATCTGTTTATGTCCTTATATACAGGCAACTGGTCTAGGTGCAATAAATTTGCATAATCATCATGTTTGGAGGTGCACCAATTCTTTATAGCATTTACTTATTTATTTGTTGTAAATTATAATTCATTTTGGTAAATTATGCAATGCCAGTAGAATTGCTTTCAGCTCTCTGTATCAAAAACAGTTAATAATAATACAGCTATGTGGTGATATGTTCTATAGTTTTGATATAATAAGAGAAATAAATAAAGATATGTCCTTTTAATTATTGCTCCACTGTCTTTAAAACTGAAGATGCAAACTTTTTCTGGTGGTATCGCTAAAGATTCAAATGTACAGAAGCCCATACAAACATGAATTAATGTGCACTACACAGCCAAAAATCATCACCTCTTCAGCATCAGCACAAAGAGTTTTACAAAATAAAACAAATACATTTTTTAAAAGTTTCTTACTCTTTTTTGCACAAAAGTTATTAGAGTCTTTGAAGTATCCATCTTCACAAGAGCACTGGTAAGAACCAGGTGTATTGATGCAAATGCTGTTAGAGGAACAAAGACTGCTGTTAAAGAAACATTCATCTATGTCATCACAATTCTGGCTTGTCCATCCTTGCTGGCAAAAGCATGTTCCATTTATGGGGCTCCAGTTTAATGTCTTGTCAGAGCAGTTGGACCTGTATGCACAGTTGTCTCCCCATCGGTACTGGCTACAAGCTGCAAAGAAGAAAATATGATATTTAGGTCACAGATGCAGTTATCTCCCCACCAAGACTGGATGCAAACAAAGAAAAATTGAATAATAACTATATGAGAGAAAATACTTACCATTTATACTGGTTGAATCAAGTAAAAAAATAAAATAAATAAATAAAACTAAAATGAAAATTTAATGAAGGATTACATAAGAATCCCATTTAAAATACTTAATTATGTGTCTAAATCATGCATGTTATTCTATGCTTAGCAATCATTTACTGAGTGTATCCACCAGACCATCCCAGCTACCAACAACTAATATTTTGAAAGTATTCTCAAAGACTTTATTCTAAGGAAATTTGCTATTCTGCATTAATATCATACAGATATTTGGCATAAAGCTGCTTTTTGTAACACTATAACTATAACATTTTTTAAAGTTTTGATCTTGGCAGCTTTGCTAAATGGAATGCTAAGGTTAAAGTACCCACTTTAATGAAACATCAGACCAGAATAATATCTCTTTATTACTATTAATTAGTAATTCATTATGTTTGTTATAGATTTTAACAAGTGCTCATGGCTGATTTATTCAGTGTTCGGTATACCTATTACTGAATTACTAACACATGAAAATAAAAAAAATAAGTGACAATGCATAAAACTGGAAATAAGTTTCTGTCTGCTAATAATCAAGAAATTATTTTCTTAGTATAACTTGGTTAAAGCATATATGGCAAAAAAATAAAAGTTGACAGAACAGCAATAATAATACTTACAAGTGAAAAAGCAGAAAAGGATTCTGCCTAGTGTAGCATAGTAGAGATCAGCTACCATAATCATGTATCATGAAACACTTTCTTAATTATCACCAAAAACAGAAACTTATTTCAGGTTTCAGAAATTACCAATCTATCTATATCTATATATATAGAAACTAAAAGAAAATGTAGTTTTTACCAATACAGTAATTTCCAATCCTTGTGAAGCCCAAGGAACACACACATATGTAGGACCCTTTAATATTTTTACATTGAGAGTTGTTTCCACAGGAGATATTGTGTGAGGAACACTCGTCAATATCCAAATTGCACTTCGAGCCTTGCCATCCAGGGTAACAAGAACAGTCTCCATTGGTTTTGTTACATGACTGTGTGTGGCTACTACAGACACAACTATTGCTGCAGTTTGGACCCCAATGCCAAAAGTCACATTCTAAAAAGCAAAACCAAAAAAATTGGAAATACGAGAGAAAGCAGTATAAGCAAGTGGAAAAAAGAACAAAAAGATTCTTGAAATAAAAGAGTTAAAATGAAAACACTGGTCATTTTTTATTTAAATATTTAGTCAGATCTCTTCTAAGGTATGCAGGCAGGCTTGATGTTCTTACCATATTGGGAAAACTGGTTGCTTGGATAGCTGAATTTATAGTGTGAAACAAGTGGAAATGTAAACACTTCACAAATCAAAGATAAATTATTTAAGGATAAAACTATTTAAAAAATAGCTATGGCCAGTGCACCGTGTTAGATCAGTAAAAGTTTGACAAGAACTGTGCAAACTGTCTATGTCACATGATGGCCTCACTCTGAAGCCTGTAAAATGGTTGGCGGGCAGACGTTTTACAACAAAAAAGGTTACACCATTTCAATGTTGATCATGGAAGAAAAATGTGACAGAAATCTTTTGAGTTTTTTTTTAGTAATTTGGAATATGGAATCATTGTCATATGATAAAAGTTCAAACAAATGTGCATTATTCTAAAACACAGATGGTTAAAATACAATCACAGACATAGCCATAGCCATATTAGAGACAACAACCTTTATAGGAACTGTTAATGGTAGAGAAGAAATACAGGGTTAAAACAGCAGTGAATTTGTGTTATTTATTTATTGGAGGATGTGGATGTATATACAGTATATACAGGATGGTCCAAAAGTCTTGTTACCCCCACATTTTTTTTTGAAGTATTAATAGTATGTTTAGATATTGTTAATAAGAAGTGTGGACAGTAAAAGATTCTTCTTCATGAAGGCTGTGTGGGTTGCATTTACACACATCAACAAGGCTATGCTGCACAAAATGTCCTATAAGACATGGCGCTGGATCATTGTGTCTCACCTAAATGATGGTTGTCATAGTGACCTTCTGGATCCTTAAAGAGGCCCCATGCCTGACTAGTATGTAATAAATCACTTATATATACATCTTTTCCCTTTTTATGTGATGCATTACACCTTGTATCACTCTATATCCATGTTATAGTCCTTCTGAAAAGGGTAACAAGACTTTAGGACCAACCAGTATATATATGCTATTAATTTTAATTAATCATACAGAATACTTTCTGAGTTACAACACAACTTTTACCTAGAATAAACAAGTTATTTAGTGTGGCAGCATAATATAACATGCATACCTTTACATGTGACATTATCAGTATTGAGCTCAAAACCTGGGCTGCATGAACACTGGTAGCTTCCTGGGAGGTTCTGACAATGCTGAGAGCAAAAGTGGGATGAAGAATTACATTCTTCAATATCTACAATAATAAAAATAATGCTAAATATACACAGTTGTTGTTGTTATTGAGAGCTTACAAGATGCTAATAAATAAATAAAGTGTATCTCTAAAGAAAAAATAAATGAAAAAGTAACATTTCAGAAAAATAATTTTAAAAAAAGGTAGAGTAAAAAAGTGCCTGATTGTTTTTGGAGAGGATATCCATATGCTATCACTACATGACTGAAATTGTACTGTTAACAGGAAGGAAAAAGGTGCAAAGAATAACAATTGAATGTGAGAGGATAAAAAATATAAAAAATAAATAAATAAAAATAATAACAGCATTGGAGTGTAGAAGTGTATAGAATCTGAAACAAGTTTTAATCTAATTAAGAAAATGTTCCCACAATGCAATGCTGTGAAATCTGAAAAAAAAATAGACAGTTTTGTCTGTTAATAAACACAGAATAAATGATTCAGCTGCTGGATGCTACAACTGTATTATTTACAAGTAAAAAGAGGTGAATATTATGTGCATTTTTTATATAAGGGTGTCAGCTATTGTAATATAACAATGTGAGAATATTTTCCTAATAAATGAAAATTAGAAGATTGTTTCAAATTTCAAATACTTTCCAATCCCTACTGCATTAATTTTGAGAAAAAACAGTAAAGTATACACATTTAAGTTCAAGTTTTGACATATATATAATCACTATAATCATATGTGTCAAGATTTCATTTTAATCTCCCTAGCATATACTGTATGTGATATATGTAATGCACCTTCTAATATTTAGATATTCTTAATTAAACTGATTTTAAATGTAAAGTACAGTTTTTTATAAAAAAAGCATTTGTGACAAGGTCCTTGGCAACTGGTCTGAGGTTGTGTTACAAAGCTGCATACCAATGCAAGTAACACCATCCAAGTCCAGCTGGTATCCTTTTCTGGCACAATAGCACATGTCCTGACCATTCTTGTGAACACAGGCAGAACTACAGTTGTTTTGAGCCTGGCAACCTTTTTGAGCTAAAAAAAAAGAAAAAGAAATACTTTAATAATTATGAAGAGAGAATGTGCATCTGGATTAAACTGGTTATTAATCGTGAATAAAAAGGCTCTCTTTTCATGTTGCACACCTTGTATAGTATGCACCGTCAACGGTTAGTCTGAGAAATGCATTCAAAGATGAACTCTAGTGTGTTCCTTGAGTTCATGGTAAGAAGACTGATGATAAAACGTAATCTTTTTTAATGAGCAATCTTCCCCTGTAGGAGGTAAGTCTCCTTTCCACTGTGAAATTAGAAAGGATGTAAGTCAGATTCTCCTCCACAGTGATCCATTCAAATTGCAAGAGGTGTGTTTCCTGCCGTGATGAGAAAATCTCTACAAAGAGCTCTTCATTTTTACATGAGAGAGAAAAATGGAGTGCCCAGAGTAAACCCACCTGGTGAGCTGGAGAAGAAGAGCAAGAAGGGAGGTAAGTAAAGCTGCAGTATCAATGGAAGACAAGTGCCCCAGATCCCCCACCCCAAGCACAGAGGCTTCCCAGTCTAGATATAAGAAAAATGCTGTAATTCAGCAAATTGAAGAGCTGTCTGCTGATGCGACAAAACTAATTAAGTTAGTTGCATTCATAAGTACATACTTTTCACTGTCGTCTGATGAAAGCTGTGACTCTACTGATACTATTCAGGTTTTGATGTTATTGAAGAACTTCTGGATTTATGCCAATTAATTACAACTACAGGAACAGAAATTTTTGAAGAAGTAAAAACTGTATTGAAGAAAGTAGGCTATAGTGGTGCAAGTTGGAAAGAATTTGCACAGATGGAGTGCCTGCAATGAATGATAGAGAAGAATTCTGGCTGTGGCTTTTATGGAAAAATTTCATCAAATGTCACTTTGTGTAAAAGACTTGGAGATTTCTTTTGTACTGGTCCCCATAGTTCACTGTATTAACAAAAACCATGTCCAAGCACCGAATCACTGAGAATTTTGTGGAATATTTTGTAATGATGCTAATTTTGTGGGAAGAATTGTTTCTGCATTGTAGTATTTGCTGGTTGTCAAGAGCAGAAGCTCTGGAAAAATTTTTGAGTTTGAAAAAAAAAAAAAAGTTCCTAAAGAGCATTAACTTCTAAAGAACTATAACTGTTTGGGTATTTTTCTCACTGAATTAGTAGCCATCTCAGTACTCTCAACATGCAGTTACAAAGAAAGAATTGTCTTTTAATAAAACCAATCAATTCAATAAAATCCTTGGAAGAAAAGCTTAACCTTTTCCACAATAAATTCTTTCTACAGAATCTTGAGAACTTTTGGAATCTGGGAGAAAAACAGCATGAAGGGTTAGATGCTGGAGAAAACATAAATTTTGGGAAATATCAAGTAGTAATATCTTCCTTGATCAAGTAATTTGATGCTGTTTTGACATCTTCAAAAAAGATGGAATAAATATTGCACTCATCATCCATCTATTTAAAATTTTAGATACTGACATCAGTCATTATTAGCAAATATGCAAATGGAAATTTTGAAACTTAATCATTCTGGCCTGCAAAACAAATACAAAGAACTCTGACTCCTACAAACCAATTTTGGAACTATGTACTAAAAACACTTTTCCATGTTTGCATGACCATGCTCTTAGATACATCTTTCAATTTAGGATCAAATACACCTGCAAGCAGTCATTTGCCATTTTGATTTCATCAAAAAAAAAATACTGCTAGAGACTAATTGATGGACATTTAAATGATCTTCTGTTGGCGTGCTCTAAATTACAACTAAATGTTGAATAAATTTTGCAAATAAAAACTTGTAAATCACATTAATTGTATACATTTTCTTTGTTCATTAAACACTTTTGAGTTTTTGGAATTTGGTTTTGTTTTCCTGGAGAACAGTTGTTGTTAGTAAAGTCCACTTTTAGATCAAAGTGTGGCAACGCAATGTTTGGTAGATTCAGCATCACCGTAAATAATATCTAACTAAAGGTTCTGATAGAAAGAAACTAAATTATCTCACAAATATTTTTAGAATTATTAGAATTTTCACACTGGGATGTGTGATTACAACTAGCAACTTTTAAAGTTAAAATCAAACAGTTTCCTTAAAATTTCTATTTACATTTCATACAGTAAACCATGATATAGGCACAACTTAACATTTTGTTCACCAAATATCTTTAAAATAGCATCCTTTTGAGCCATTTTTGGAGAGATTGTAGGTTGGAATATAAACCAAGTTTCAGTTCATTGATAAAACATTCCCACAATACAATGCCAGAGAACCTTTCATATTGTTTAGTTCTAATAAAAGATGGCCAAAACATTTAAAAGGAAAAAAAACAAACAAAAAGAGGGGAACTGTGCAGATGCTTAATCCATGTGAGCATTTTCAAGACTGTTGTTGGGCTTATTAATCTTAGAAACTATGCTTAATTCCAAGCAAAGCTTTAAAAGTGGCTGCTTTCCAAAGGAAATCATTAAAAAAAAATTAGCCATTGTTTGGGAGAAAAGCAACTGTATCCAATTATATATTGCATTCATTTAAAATTAATTATTTAAATAATTTACAATTAGCAAATTTTTGTAATTATAAAAATAAAGTATATATAACAATTAAAAAATGATAGAACAATTTTTTTACCATAACAAGATATTCGGTCGGTCATGTTCAGCAGAAACCCACTTTTGCATCCACATTTGTAGTGACCTTTCGTATTCTGACAAATCTGCTGGCAGCTGTCTTTTTTCAGGGCACACTCATCAATATCTTTGAAATAAATAAGTAAATAAGTGCATGTGCTTGATGGTAGAAATGTTTAGATAAAAATCTGTACAAATTTTAATCATTTGAATATTTGTATTGCAAACCGATTTAATTATGTAAATTCCTTTACAGTAGTTCCTCAGTAAAATTCCAACTTGTAATAAAAAAGAAGCAAAACAAAATAAAATATTAAAAGTAACCTGAAAAATTTCCCCTTTATTCTACTATGTATGAAAAAAGAACAATTATTATGTAGTTATGCAAATCAGAGTACCTTCATGAGATTTGTGAGAGTTGTGTACAACTATTCAGTAACAATTATTACAAGATTTCAGAGGCTTCAAGGAATTATTGGGTCATTTCTCACTGTATCCGTCTTATTAACTAGAGTGTCATTAAGATGGGTCTTTGACGTCTTTCAAGAAAGGCTACATTTGTAGAAAATCCACTAGTGGTGTCTGACTTGGGCTATATGATGGTTTCCACAGATCAAGCCCACACCTGTGTGGACCAAAGTCAAAGAAAACTAGACAAGATCAGGTGTTTTCACAAAGGTTTTATTATTGAAAGCCTGCAAATGAAATTCTACTTTAATACTATTACTAAGTTTACTATAGCAGAGACTCAGAAAATCATCCCTATGTCCTTAAGCATGTTCTCATTACACACACAGAGTTGAAAAAATAATTAAATTAATCAATTATATTTGATTATATTTACACTGTCTTTAGACTTTTATAACTGACTGATTCCATTTTTCAAGTTATTTAACTTAAATAATAGGTCACTGTTATGTGCCATCCCCAACATTCATGATCCAAGAAAATAGGAAGAAAGAGTACTTGTGTGGTGGGCTCCATAATCTTTCCACACTACCCAAGAATGAACCTATTAAAAACCCCTATTAGAGCTCTTCATTTTTAGATGTGGAAGGAAACTCACATGGCTGGCTAGTAAAGAAAAGCAAGAAGAAGCCATGCCAAGAAGATAAGCCAAACTGTCCACTGAAGGAATTGAACTGGGGGCCTCAACTTTAACAGATCAGAAGGCTAAACATTAGACTACTGTGTCATCCAAGGCATTACAGAAGACAACTATTGAGCTCAAACAAAAGTTACCTGCACACTTGCCCTTTTTATAAATAAAACCTTTGTTGCAGCGACACTGGTAACTTCCTACATTGTTTTCACACTTCTGGTCACAGGTGTTAGTGGACAACTTGGAGCATTCATTTACATCTACAAATGATAAATTAAAATTAAAATTAAAATACAGTCTGTAAAATTCTCTGTGTGGTTCATCTATTTAGAACAAAACTCCAATGACCTCACTCACTTATAATATATTTCCGCATACACACATTAACCTGTTGTCTGCTAAATTTAAAAAGAGAAGGTTAGCTAAATAATTTTAATTAAATTTTTATTTAAACTGAATTTTCACCCACTGATTTACAACCTATGATGGTATCCTTCTGCTAGATTTACAGTAAATATTATAGCATAAGATCGCCAAGGGTTATACTCAAAGTGGAGACATGCCTCCTGTGATCATAATAAATCACAAAGTTTAATTCAAATTCTGTTAAAATAAAAGATTATATGCTAAAAAATAGCAATAAGTAAATAAATGCATACATTTACCATCATTAAACTAAATACTGACAAAATCTATCTAATAATATTTTAATATATATTACAACTATCTTAGAATTCCTTTGTGAAAAGACCATGGTCTTGAAAGATCAACCCAAAATGGCTTTTAAAAAATCATTAACTATTAAACTGTAAAACAAGTAAAAGAATTATTATTAATATTATATATTCACTAGGATGATGCCACAAAGTTGGTAAAGGAATACTGTGTGGAGGAGAAGGTAAAGAAGAATTTAATACTGAAGAAAACAACATTTTATATAAGAAAATTCTCTGCAGGGATCTTTATGGTGCACTTTATAACAAAAAAACCTCACCATCACACCAATGTGTGGAGATGTTCAGAGTATAGCCAGAAGTGCAGAAGCAATGGAATGAGCCAGGGGTGTTGATGCACAAGGAGTTCTCTGAGCACATATTATTGGCAGAAGAACACTCATCCAATTCCTGGTGACATCGGTCTCCCATCCACCCACTGAAGCACTGACAGCCCTGTGTACTGCTACATCGGACTGTGCCAATGGCACTGCAATTGCACAGTTTTCCACAGTTTTCACCCCAGTGATATGCATCACATTCTGAAATTACATACAAGCATACAGTAAAAAAACCCTTAGTTTGCATGGAGCAAGTTTGAGGCCAAGTAAAAAATTCAATAATCCCAGCAATGTTTCTCTCTCCTGTCCATGTGTTAATTTCTTTACAAATGTTCATATATCAATTAAAAGACACAAAAAAGTATCAAGTATTATAATAAATTTTTTAAAATAATAATAATGCAAATTAGTTATTGTTAATCTTTAAAGTGCATAAAACACATGATCTATTTTACCTGAAGACAACAGAATATATTAGGGAAATTAAAATGAAATATGGCCAGGTGGAATTACAACAATTTTATTTCCAGTCAAGTTTAATTTAAATGTCCCTAGTTTTAGTGAGATACATTATATAACATCACTTTTTATACACCACCAGCATCAATGTCTTCATTGTTGCTTTTGATACAAAAATTAGATTTATTGAGCAGTGTTCAATCAATCAAAAGTCTGTCATTCAGGAAAGCAGCCTGGCTGCATTGAAGTAATAGTTTCAAAATAAATGGGAAATTCGGAAACTTTTAACCAATCAAACTAGATCAGTCCCACCCACCCCAAACCAGGACAGCTTGTTTGCATGTTCCAATTAACAGGCAAATTAGTACTTATTGAAGATCTATGGTTTTAGAACCTCTTGCAAAAATATTTCCCAAGTATTTTTAAGAAAGCAAATTAGGCATAGTTTTATTTATTAAGATTTGAGGATATGGACAGGAAACTAATCTCTGACTTTATATGTCATCTAGTGAAGAAGCCCTGGGCAAACCTCAGCAGTTAGGCCCCTATTTCCATATTTACACCCTCTCCATGTTATAGATATAGCAAATTTAAATATGTATACTATTTATTTCAAAGAAATGCATACTTCTTGGCTGGTAAATGTTTGAATAATGTCTATGTAGTCAACATTAGTCTGATTCAGCACTCATTATAGAAAGATTTGAGAGACAACTTTGGGTCATGGTAGTCCATTGCAAGTTTTTTTGATCAGCTTCAGTGTCAGAGAAGTCTTCAGAGCAGCTTCTTTGTCAGGAAAAGTAACCTGAACATCACTGTCGAATTTTTTAATACATAAATGATTCCAGGCTACAGTCTTAATTTTTTCTGATCCAAAAAGAGACAGAGAAATGGCTGGAAATGAATTAGCTCATCACCAAAGTCAATATCCAGACCATGCTTGTAGAAGTCCAATAACTTATTTGCGGTGATTCTAATGGATCAGGGTCCATTGTTGGAAAGTCTATAGAGAATCCATACAGATCACATACTTCACTGTAAACTGCTAGCTAATGTTCCATGCTTACCAAAAGCTTCCTTTAATATCAGCTCAGCTTCTGTTTCTTCTGCTCAAGTGAAAACATGCTCTTCTCTTTCTGAAAGGTGTTTGCCAGCTTCTCCAAATTCACCACATTTATCAAGTTATTGCTGGACAAAATCAGTGAGTGAGACTTAAAACATCAATTGCAACACTTAACTTGAGCTGCAGAGATTTTCTGCTGTTGTTAGAGCACTGCAAGATAAAGCTCCAAAATTCTACAAAAATTCCTGTCTTAAGTTTACTGATTTGATCGTATATTCCTCATGCAGTACTGAAATATTCTGGCTTCTCAAGACTGTCTGCTGACATCTCCAGCAATGTGCACCATGGTATTTTCATAGCCAGTGACTAGTGTTTAACAAGTAACTGTATGGCGCAATCATTGTGAGTTACTCAGTTCCTTTAGCATTGAAATGGAAAAGGTCTTTTCTTCAAGTTTGTCTTTCAGTTTCTCATACTGTCCAGTTGAACCAGTAAAGAAAACATAGTGCTTGTACGAAGTGTCGAAAAATTATACAGCCTCACTGCATGATTCTGAAGCATCATTGCCCACAACATTCAATGAATGTCCAAAGCAAGGCACATACTTTGTGAGTCCACTCGGGTTACCTATTCTAGCCAGCATGAAGTGCTATAGCTTTGGTCACGGTATTCCTGTATGTTGAGTCCAGCACCTTGAATAAATGTCAGAAATGCACCTGTCATTTTCTTCTCCCTTGTGAGGTGTTGACTCAAGAAAAGTTACAAAGCGCTCCACAGGCTGATTCCCTTCAAGGTATCGCAAAATGGCAGTAAGTTGATCAGTGTGAGTGTTGTCTTCACATGAATCCACAGATATTGAATATACATCTCTTGCCTTTGTTAGCTTTAGTCTGCATGTGCTGTGCCAAAAATGCGTCATAGTCTGCAATCAATTTAAATTGGCCAAGGCAGTTACCATTGTGTGCAGACCCAACTGTTTGACCATCAAAACCCCAAAAATGTTATAACCCATAAGAAATATATAAATATGGATTAAATGGCTTAATTAATTTCTTTACAAGAAATCAGACCTGTTTCCAGCCTGCAAAAGAACAAGAAAATTATGGGAGAAAATACTACATTGTCAATTAGATGCCAATTGATGAAGATGCTTACTAGAGTGAATTAAGTAAATAAATGTGAGAGAGGTGGGCCCCTTTTGGCAGTGGGTCCTGGGAAAGTTCCCACTGAGTAAAATGACACTGGCTATTTTTCATGCAAAATCTAATTTTACCATTTTTTTTTTTTAAAGAATGTCTTCATCAAACCAGTTGAAAATTTCTCACCTGTACAAGTACATCCATCATTTTCTAGCTTATACCCAGGCTGGCAGGAACAGTTGTAACTGGATGGTGTGTTGGTGCAAATCTGGTTGCAGTTATGGCTGCCTGTAGCACATTCATCTATGTCTGAAAATGAATACGTACAACGTACACATTATAAACAGTAAGCTATTGTGATATATGTGCTCCAAGAATCTTGATTATTTTAGGCTCACATGTATGCAGACAAAGTACAGTTTACTCAATGTGTGTGGGCATTTTTAAAAAATGAAAGAGGACGACAAAGATTTAAAGGCAAAAGGGAGCATGGGGAGTTATCAGATGACATTTGAGAATAGCTTCGCACTGCAATTACACCAGGAATTAATACCGTAATTATCTACTAAGTTGTCCAAAATATATGATTAATAGTTTTGTTTTTTAATTAGGAAGAAAACACAAATATAACTTCTGATGTGGTGTTGATTTTTAATTTAAAATTTCTTACTGGCACTAATATATATGGCTGCCTGCCTTGCTAAATATTTAAGACTGGAAACAAAAAGAGTAATATAAAATGGTTGGGATGAACTATTGGTTGTGCAAATATGGTAATCATTCAGTCTTTTAGTTATTAAGAACTTTAACATTTTACTAGTAATATTTAAACAGAATAGGGTTATTTACTTATGAGCTGGGGTTAGTCTAAACTAGCCCTTCACTGACATTTAGAGTACTGTGGTCTCAGCAGAGCACCGCCTGCCAGCCACATCAGGGGACTGAAAAAAGGGAAGGATCCTGTGGGGAGTGTGCGTGCAGCTGGAGGTGAGTGGCAGGGGCTTTCCAGCGGGATCAAGGAAAGTGTTGGTCAGGAAACGTGTGGTGAGGAGAGACTGTAGTGTGAAGCGAGTGGAGGCCTACACAGAGGGCTGAGAGTGTGTTGAAGAGTCCTGCAGAAGTAAGTGGCACAAGGGAACAGTGGTCAACGACTTGTAAGTTCCACCTTCTGGAGCATCTAACTACAAGCTATTCCGGCAACTTAAAAGAAAAATGTCTGAAATGAGGTTCGATCTCAAACTGATACTGGAGTTTGACGGTTCCACTGCTAACCAGTCCGTGGTGGGATGGATGGAAAAGGTTGAGCTTGTGTGTAATCTGTGTGGCATAAAGTAAGTCAAGGGGGTCATACCACTTCATCTGTTGGGTGGTGCTTTCGCTGTGTACCAGCAGCTGAGCAAAGCTGAGAGGAGAGATGTTTAAAAGATCAGGGAGATGCTGTACACTGCATTTGCGGTCGACTCCTTTGTATCCTATGAACAATTCATAGCGAGGCAGCTGTGTCCAGGTGAGTTGATAGATGTGTTCTTGGCGAAACTGCACAGACTGCCGCTGCTGTTTGGTGGGGTCTGAGCATGCACTGGTCTGTGCGTTTGTAGCCAGGTTACCAGAAAATGTAAAGCAGCTTCTTCACGCATCTTTGTGCATGGACTACATGAACATTGACCAGCTGCTGGTCCGAGCCAGGGCGATACTAAAGGATGAAGCTGGAGCCGTGGGACTGGTTGCCGCAGCGACTCGACCAGTAGACAAGACCAAGCTGACAATCCCAGAGGGTCAAGAGCCTGCCAAGCTCACATGCTACAGGTGTCATGGACCTAACCACATGGCATGAGATTGTTTGCTCAGACGAGCATCAATGAGCAATGATTGTGGATGAGGGTCCAGTATTTTTGGTGTTTTGAGTTAGGTCACATGTCTTCAGACTGTCCAGAAAATGGAATGGAGGGAGAGACGTCAGTGCCAGTCTCCTCCCCAGACCGAATGTGAATGCGGCACTACCTGTGATTAAGGTCCAGATCGATGGAACAGAGTGCACGGCGCTGGTGGATTCTGGATGTTCTGCTCCATTGTAAGTCAGTCAGTCTGAAAGTCGTGGAGAAGGAAAGATGTGGATGTGCTGAATGTCAGTGGGAAGGCCCCTAAGTGCCTCGGAGTCGGGAGTATCAACCTTGGCGTGCAAAAGGGGGACTGCGTCAAAGTTTAAGTTGTGGTAGTAGTGAAGAAATCACTAGAATTCGACCTTCTTCTCGGATTTGATGCCATCAAGGCACTGGGTAGCATGCAGATCGACCAAACGTGTGGTGTGCTTCACCAGAGAAAAAATGCCCATGTGTGCAGCCATTTGGATCGACAAAACCTGACTTCACTGTATGCTTTGATGATGAACAAAAAACTTGGACTGCAGCATGGAAATGGTCAGGTGATTTTGAGCCAGAGAGACTATGGAATAAGGTTACTAGGTACCCTATGTCCATACAGATTAGGGAAGAGTACCAGGGTGAGCTCTAGCCATGGGTGGACAAGGGTTGGTTGCTACCATACTCGGACGAGAGATTTGGACCTCCAAAGGGGTTGATTCCGCTGATGACCATTGTGCAGGAGAATAAGGCAAAGGTGCACCCTGTAATGGACTACAGACAACTGAATGAACATGTCGATGCATTCACAGCCAACGAAGATGTCTGTGCAGACAAGTTAAGGGAGTGGCGACAGCAGGGGAGAAATGTGGCCATCATCGACCTTAGGAAAGCATACCTGCAAGTGCATGTCCACAGGTCATTGTGGCCATTTCAGACAGTCATGATCAAAGGAAAACAATACTGCCTGACAAGGTTAGGGTTTTTGGTCTCAACATAGCACCGTTGATAATGAGGTCTGTGCTGAGTGCCGTTTTGTTCCAGGATGAGGCTATTCAACGGGCAACATCAGCATACATTGATGACATATTCGTTAATGAGGATATAGTGCCTGTTGAGAATGTTATGAACCATTTTTACAACTTTGGACTGATCAGCAAGGACCCAGAACGACTGGAAGACAGTACTCAAGTTCTCGGATTGGAGGTCTGGGGGGGAGCATGGTGATCTGCGTTGGAAGTGAGGAAGTGAGGTTGCAGAGATTCCCAATGCCATCACAAGAAGGAGTGTTTTTTCCATGTGTGGGAAACTTGTGGGGCACTTCCCAGTTTGTGGGTGGCTCTGTGTGGTGGCAGGGTTCATAAAGCACAGAGCTACTGCAATCACAAAGTGCTGGGACGGTGAAGTGCATGATAATCCCCTCAAGAACATGATAGAGGAGACCATCACTAGAGTACAATAAAACGACCCTGCCCAGGGGGATTGGTGTGTTAATGGCAAAGAGATGAATGTGTGGGTTGATGCCAGCTCCTTGGTGATTGGAGTCGTATTAGAGGCAAGGGGGTCTGTGATTGAGGATGCGTGCTGGCTGCATTCAGTGAACGATACACAACACATTAATATGGCAGAACTTGATGCCACATTGAAGGGAGTTAACCTGGCTCTTCAATGGCAAATTCATCAACAGAGTGGACATCTTGGGGTGAATTGAACATTGTACTTTGCTAAGCAAGTTAGCCCTTCCGTATCACGGGCTACTGTTCAGTCGGTGATTAAGAAATGCAGAGCATGTCAGTCAATAGATCCAGCGTCGGTGCATTGGCAAAAAGGAAAATTATAAGTGGGCAGCACCTGGTGCAGACTGGGAATAGATATCACTCACTATGGTAGCAGACACTACTTGACCCTTGTAGACTGTGGTCCTGCACATTTCTCAATTTGGTGACTATTGTTTCAGCACGCCAACTTGAGTTGGTGTTCTATGAAAGATGTCCAACAGTCGAGCTCCTCACAGACAATGACACTGCATTCCACAGCAGGATGTTCAGAGATTTTGCAGATAAGTATGGTATTCTGCTATGTTTCCGGTGCAGACATGCTAAGTCGGGAAATGGAATCATGGAGAGGTGTCACAGGAGAGTCAAGCGAATTGCTGCCAGGAAGCAGTGCTCCATACCTGAGGCAGTGAATTGGTACAAAGTGATGCCAAAGGATGATGACTACGCCTCAGCTGCGCCCACTAATCAAATATACAGGTACGAGGTTCAGCTGAAAGGTATTGACACAGTGCTTTCCTCGGAACCTGAGGTGAAGCATGACGTGTTAAAGGTGGGAGACACTGTCTGGCTGAAGACGACCCCACACCACTGTACATCTGAGCTGGGTCACTGGAATCATGAGCCCACAGTCCATTGAAGTGATGGAATCCCACGTCACGTTAGGGATATTCAACCCTGCCCAAACTTGGTCAGAGTATTGGCAGACATTGACGACGCATCCTTTGCAAGTGAAGATGCCATAATGCTGGATTTGACTGCATTCCATGAAGCTCTGGAAGAGTGAGGCAGCCAGTGATGAGCCTGAGCTTGATGGGGTGGAAGAAGCACCCGTGTGGAGCCGCTCCCAGGAAGAAGCACCAGAGAGAGCAGGCCACCCCCACGCTGCAGCTGTGATCAAGAGATCAGGGGGGAGTGTGGTCTCAGCAGAGTGCCGCCTGCCAGCCACATCAGAGGAGTGAAAAAAGGGAAGGATCCCAGGGGGAGTGTTTGCGCAGCCGGAAGCGAGTGGCAGTGGCTTTCCAGCAGAAAGAGGACAGTGTTGGTCGGGGACTGTGTGGTGAGGAGAGACTGTAGCGTGAAGAGAGCAGAGGCCTACACAGAGGGCTGAGTGTCGAAGAGTTCTGCAGAATTAAGTGGCGCGAGGGAAGTGGTCAACGACTAGTAAATTAAACCTTCTGGAGCATCTAACTACAAGTAAACATTCTAGAATTAGTATCAAATAATAATAAAACAAATACTGCAGTTTTTCAAGGAAAGAGATGAAAAGATAGTGTGCTGATTAAAAAAACCTTTCACTCTGTTTCTTCTCTTCTTCACTTTGCATGCAACTGCCATAAAGAAACTTAATTAGCTTAAAATATATATTGTAATTAAAGTCTTTCTTCACAAATAATATGGACTAGTGGTAATTTGGAGATAAAGCCAATATATATATATATATATCTTTTGGATAGGCTTATTTTTAAAAGCTTTTGTTTTTTAATAACCTGTATGGTTACTGCACCTTAGTCTTACCTTGACAGTTCTTTTGATTAGCACTCAACTTGTAGCCTCTCTGACAGAAACAAGTAACAGAGCCATTATGTTTCATACAGCCATAACTGCAGTTGCGAACATTCCCGCATAAGTCTTCCACTGGAATAAATAAAAGAAAAAAAATTTGCTCAATCATTGTTGACATTAAACCAGATGCAGTTGTCCAAAATTTCACTCATCTAGAAAATAGGTTAGCATCTGGTGGTGAGAGCCATAGGCTTTGCAGCTTGCAATAAGATGACCAAACAAAACCTTAATAAAACCAACACTTTTGTTTTTATATATCCTCTGGGGTACTAGCAACTGGAAAAGGCAATGAATCAAAATTCCAGTATCTTCATAAAGTCCTCAAACATGCTTTTTGTTTTGTTTTTTTTTTTAATTTTTTAAAAAATGTCTATTTTTTTCCATCTAGAAATTTGAATTCCTTTCAAAAGAAGAGTGGCTGGAATCTGAAACAAGATTGTCTCTGCCAATAATTAAAGAAACAGTCACAATGCAATGCTACAAAACTGCCATACTCCATCTTTTCAAACTACAATATGCATGATTATCTGTGATGATAAAATAGTCCAGATTCTAACCTTTTTGGCATGATTTTCTGTCTGCTTTAAGTTGAAACCCTTCTTCACATATGCAGTTGTACAATCCAGGAACATTCTCACAGTCCTGCTCACACACTGCAAGGCTGCTGGAACATTCATTTATATCTTTTAAAAAATAAATAAAAGTAAAAATGCTGTTACTACTTCCATCTTGGACCCTGTATAAGGCAACTGAGGATCTCTCAAAATCTGGACCAGATAAGCTGGTTGTGTGTGTGTGTGTGCATGCGCGTGTGGAAGGGGTTAGCAAACTTAGAAAGTCAGCTTAAGCCTAAAGAAAACCTGATTAGGAGTCAAAGAAAAATGTGGCGCCTGCACATAACAGAAGAGTGCCAAGATACTGTGCTACTGCCAAGTCAGCTTAGACCTAATGGGGATCAGACTGCAGCCACCCCATGATGAGTGAGTAAGCTACATGCTTTTTAATTATTAAATATATACTTACCTATATCACAGTTTTCTCCTTGATAACCTGGCCTACATCTGCAGGTAAATCCACCAGGGGTATTTTCACAGAGTGCCACACAGGTGTTCAGATCAGCATCAGCACACTCATCCACATCTCATAGTTAATAAACCCCCAAAAAACAGAAAAAGGAAAACTAGAAAAAATACATAGCCTGAGGAAAAACAGGTAGAATCAAGTTTACATAAAAACTAAAACAAAACAATGTGGCAGACAAACCTGAATATTTTGAACACACTGTGTACATTATCAATAAAAGGGCCCCCCAAACATACGTCAGGATGAAAGAAAAAAAAAAAGGGTGTGTGTAATAGACAATGAACATAAATAAGCTGAAAAGGTAAAAAGCAGGAGGAACACAACAGTTAAGCAGATGAATTAAACTGAGTAATGGTTGAAGGTTTAAACTTTTCTAATATAAACAAAAACATGGATAAAATGCTGTTTAAATTTCTACAGTTTATTAAAATTTAACTTTTAGTAAATAAAAATAATAAACAACAACAACAGATGATGAACAAAAAAGGAAACAAAGGGCAAGAATTCTCAGACTACAAAACAGCCAATCATCAAGAAATTCAGATTTGTTCTGATTAAATACTTTTCTTTTTCAGAAATTTAAAATCTGATCATTCTTACTACCCAATGTATTTTCAGTTAGTTTTTTTTTTTTTTTTACAGTTGATGGTGGATTTTGCTGAAGTGATCACATAAATTTGCAACCAGAATTTGTTGCATGAAAGTCAGCAGTTTGTTACTGCTGTCAATGGTTAACACCTGGGTTTGAATATCAGTCAAGACTGGCTTGGTTTGGCATACCCCCACCTGGTTTCTTCTCAATCTTCTTTAGCAGTAGTCAAATGGGTTCCTCTCAGTAATTCCATTTTCCTCCCACATCTAAAAACAAAGAGCTCTAGTAGGGATTTCCAAGTACTTGTGGAGTGTGAGAAATTGACTGCTTTCAGATTTGACTCCAGGTTACACTGCGTGCTACCTAAAAATGTGGTTTCCTCGCAGGCACTGTGAACAAACTCCAACACTCAGATGTTTGCCAGTTACCCCAGGGGTTACCATTACCACTGGTGAAGGTCAATGAATAAAATTGAAAGGACTAGACAGTTGGGGCTTCACGCAGCTAGACCCAACAGTATTTGAAAACTGTTACAGAGTCTGCTAATAATGGCAGTATAAAATACTATCAGCTTGAGCAAAGATTTTTACTTCTGCTTTGACACTTGCAGGAAACAGAAACACAGAGTCAGCTTACTCCTACTCACCAAGACAAGTACCCTTGGTGGTTAATCTGTATCCTTTGGGGCACTTACACTTATATGACCCCTGTGTGTTTAGGCAGATTTGCTCTGAGGAACACACACCAATTTGTGTTTGACATTCATCAACATCTACTTCACAACTCTGTCCCTCCCATCCTTTAGCACAGATACATCCTCTTTGTCTGTCACAGTGCAGAGCACGGTCACCACATTCACAAAGTCTGCTGCAGTTGTAGCCCCAGTATATGGCTTCACACTCTGAAAGAATAAGAGTTTTTCCATCGTATAAGATTCTGACACCCAGAACTAAAACATTGATCTGTAAAAAAAGACTTCATAGCCAACAGGTTGTGTAGGTTCAAGACCAACTCCACCCACTTATACTATCCAAGAAGTAGGAGCACCTACTGTAAATTAATGTCATTGCATACCAAAAAAACAATCCTCTACAGGACTGCCCTGATGGTAGTAACCAGGTAAAGATCTCTGAATCATGGGTTCTACTAATAAGATGGTGGCAAATATCCTAATCTGGTTTCTACAAGAGTAACACCTATCAATACAAATCTTACAGTTTGATTCACACTATCACTATTAGTTTATTCTATTCATTCACAAATTGCAAATATCTCCCAATATCAACAAAAATTTACTTTGCTGATATTTTTTCAAATTTATAGTTCTGAACTCTGGTACATGTAGAACAAATGGATGCGTGCACACACACACACACACAACTATTTTCATCCAAGAACTCAAAACCTTTTATTATTTTCAAAATTCCTATCAGATCTTCCTATAAGCAACTGAGTGAATCTAACAATTTTAATCTTGGTTTTCATACTTTAAATGCTTCAAATATGAAAGTATTCTTGACATTCTGTGCTGAAGCCTCTCAAATAATTCAGTATATTTCCTTAAAGATAGATGCCAACCATGCACAATACATTTAAGATATAAACAAACTAACTTGCATACCATGTAACTACAATTTTTTTGTGTTGATTAGTTTGATTAGCAAATTGTGAATAAGCTCAATCACAATGTAAAAATAGTAGAATAAGAATATCATTACACGAAGTGTAATTTGAAAAATTATTAACAAAGGTGTTTTAGGTCCACGTTTGCCCATGGGTCGATGCATATTTAATATCTACTGATTTCTCAATCCATTTTACATTGGTCCTGTGTTGTAAATTCATCTGAAACTAAAAATGCAATATCAAAGCAACTGACAACTAAGCTGAACTACAGTAACAACTCTCAAATCAGATGTTATACCAATTATAGGTACACCCAAAACATTTCTTTTCCACTGACGTAAATCCATCTACAAACATATACCTTCAGAACCATACATGTCTACCAGAGAGACTACAGAGCTGTCAACTTCCAACTTTGAGGAATCAGAAGATTTGAAGAAAGAAAAATCAGTGCGCAATTTCATTAAATACATGCTTCTGTTTGCAGTCTTAATTATTAATAATATTATCCAGTTAATGTTACTGTCACTATAATTAACATACATTTGGCAAAATAGTTTCCCTCTTTTGTTTTGATAATAGAACTTTTTCATTTCTTAGACACTCAGATTTAAGCAGAAATTCCATGCTGTTGTAGAAAACGATTAAAACTTTTAATGTTTATATCAACTTCTTATAAATTAGCACATCTCATTTATGTTCAACTTTCAACAACATACAGCAGACTAAAGTATACATTATATATACATATATATATATATATATAATATATATATATAATAAATACCATATTACAAAAACAAACAAATCTAGCCACTTAATAGTTTTAGATAAAGAAGAATAATTTCACCAGTCATTAAATAAACTAAAATAAGAATTAGATTTTTGATGATGAAATCATTGACAAATTTAAACTATTGGTATTTTATGCATAGAGACCAGTATTCTAAGTAATTCCATCTACCAGTTATGCACTATTTATTCTGAAGACAGGTAAAGACTAAAGGAGAGAAAAAGAAAGATCAATGTTAACATTTAAAAAAATATATTGATATATTGCACACATTGAAATTATACTTATAATACTTGCTTCTTCTTTTTATTTTGCAGTAGAATTGTTGTTTTTCAACACTTAAAATGAATCCAAGCCATTTTCTTTTGATGTCATAGTTTCTACAACTTCAGTTAAGCTTACTAGAGTAACTAACCAAAAATATAATTACTTATTACATTATGTTAATGAATTCTAATTGACAAACAAGAGGCTGTTAGTCAGCAAAGAGATCTGCATTATAAATATCAGTATCACCAGTACAGGTAAGCACTGTGGTAACCTGCCCAGTGTAGCTGTAATCTCGATCTTGAGACATAAAATGAAAAATTGTGGCAACCACATGAAAAGTGGAATTAAGACAATAATGAAAAATCCGAACATATAGGTGTCACTTTGAGATCCTTTTCTAGGGTAAAAAATTTGGGATATTACAAATAAAAATGAGACACTTGACAGGTCTGAGAGACCATGAGATGAAAATACCAGATTATTCTAAATAAAAGACTAACTTATCCACAATCACAAAATTAGCTGCAATAGTTAATTAATTTTTTTCTAAATGAATAATTTTAAATGTTGTTACCATCTTCTAATACATGCATAATATACTCAAATGCTTTTACAAACACAGAACCCCTTAAGAAATGTAATATGATGCTGATCAAATATATTTTTTGTAATACAAATTAACAGCATTTTATTTGACGACATCATCACGTATGGTTAAAATGCTGCGTGTACGTTTTCTTTGCTTCATTTTATAGAGTGAGAGCAGGACTGGGAAAACAGAGAGATTGTGCCTTGCTAGATAGAGGTCTTTTGCAAAATGGGTCATGGTTTAGCTGATTGTTCCCATGATCATTATAATTAGCCTTGTATTGCCTCTAAGCCAAGACAACCATGTGCTAACTGCACCTGTGCATCCAGCCCAAAAGCATGGGAAGGGTGAGATCAGTGAACAGTGATTTTTCATAGTAGTTCAGAACCAGAATCTGACCGCTCAGCTACACCTGGTTTTCCTTTATTTTATGATGAGGATGACCACACTGGACACTAGTGAAGGACAATGTCCGCATCCCACACAGCAAGGCTGACACAACCTTTCTTAGCAGAACTATCACTGCAGTTCACTGGCTATCTCCTGATGTCAACCCTACCAAGCAGGCAGGAGGAACCTACAGTGTCATCCTTGCCAGCATAGCATTGTACTACAGGCCTACCAGCAGCTCACTTTCTCTCTGCAACAGGAGTGAAACAACATTCCTTCATATCCAGCATATGATCTCATATTCCAGTGACCAATAAACTTATGAATGTACCATATCAACAATTGACCATACCAGGTACTGACATACTGTAATTACGTATTCAAAGACACAAATACTAAATAGATTAACTGTTGTCCTGTACATTCAGTGTTCAAACTCCATGTCTCTATTGCTAGTGCTTGTGATATGAGAGCCAACATTTCCTTAAAATGTTTGAGTATAGTTATTCTTGCTATCAGTACCTTCACAAGATTTCTTGTCTATTCCCAGAGTGTAACCATCATAGCATCCACAAGTGTAGCTCCCTTCTGAATTTGTACACTTCTGTGAGCACATGAACAGAGCGCATTCATCCACATCTGTAAACACAAATATTTACAATCTCTGTTATTTAGAGGTAAACAAGAACATGCAAATTTATCACGAATCCTTCATTTATTACTGTCAGTATTAGGGCCCAGTTTTATAGGACTATGAGAAATGGGGATTTGAGAAACATATGACACAACTATAATAAAATGTGACACAATTTTGGTTAGTAAAAACAGAAAACAGAAGCAAGGTTGGCCAACAATCTCTACCACAATATCGAGAAGTGTTTTTCCACTTTAACAGAAAGTATCACCTAAATCAGTCTGAGATAATATAAATAAATTAGGGACCAGCAACAGATAGGAGGTATGTTTTTATAAATCTTCACAGTATTTTTGTTATGTAGTATCTACATTTGCTGTGGAAACATATCTCAGCTTTGTTTAATAAAAAAAATATTTGTAAAATTCCAAGTTATGGTTAATAACAGGAACTGAACTCGCAGTACAATTTTTTTTTACCTGTATCTTTCAGATTTGCATACATGTCTACAAGCCTGGTGAGAAATCCTGTGCCATTTAGGACAAAGCCACTTTAAACTTTAGCAAGCAGATCTTTAATTTTTTAAATGTGAGAGAAAACCAAAATACTAAATAGCCACATGCCAGCGGATCAAGAAGAGCAGGAAGACATCAATCATCCAAGGAGGTATACAAAATCAAGTTGCTTGAACAGGAAGTAAACTCAAGCCCTTCATTTTTTAAATATTTCTTTCATCAATGCCAATAATTTTCAGAGATATAAATAATGCAATTTCTATTACACAGTGAGTAGAGATGTTGCTAATTCTAAAATACAAAGAAATGTTGGCATCATACTATACACCTTTGCATTCCAGGCCATCAGATTTAGTTTCATAACCACGAGGGCACATGCAGATTGGTTTACCAGAATCATTCAAGCAGCCATACTCACAAGAAAGATTTGACTGCTCACAAATATTCAAAACTGAAAAATTCATTAAAAATATATGCATATTAGTAAAACTAAAAATATTTATAGTTTACATCAGCAAAGGTTTTATAGATAAACAAAGAAATTGATCCTTCTAGTAATATACCCAGCATTGGCAGCAGCATCCTTGCTCACTGATTAATAAATGTAAGCACATCTGATATACCTCTTAAGGTACACAATCAGTCAAATATGTTTTTCATTTAGCTTATCAAAAGCAAAACTGAATGGATCTTCACCAGAAGATGAACGAGTTAAAGTGTATTGTTTTAATTTGCATTTTCAAATAGCTGCCATTAGTTAAATATATGTAGAACTTACTTAGAAGATATATATATAAATAAATATTTAAAAAAATCAATAAAAACAATTCATTAAATAATTAACTTACTTTGATTACAAGTCCTGTTGTCTGCATTCAAAGCATAACCATAGTGACAATTGCAGACGTAAAAGCCATTCATGTTAGAACACTTTTGCTGACAACCATCAATAAATTCAAAACATTCATCAATATCTGGAAATAAAATACATTTACCTAGAAGCATAAGTTCCAAAGTTTACTGCTAAGATAACACATGTCTGTCTGAGTTCAATTGTGGAATGCTTCACAAATTGGCATGTCATCCTTGTGCAGGGACCATGTTAATCTTCTCTGTATTGTTCCAATTTTAGTATATGTACTGCCAAAGCGAGTACTTCTAGGTCTTCTATGGCTAAGAAGGCGTGGCTACGGGGCATTGTGTCCTTAGCCTTCCATTTGGGGTACCGACAATTGGCTTCGGCCCTGGAGGGTGGGGGACGAGTACTCTGTAGTGGCGGACAGATGGAAAGTCCCCTGTTCAAAAAGAGTGGGGGTGAGGGGTGCTTTTTGCCCTCGGCCTGCTTCTCTGGTCAGAAAGGTTAGGCACGTTGGGACTGATTTTTGGACTTTGGGAACTGAAGCTTTTTTTCCCTAGAGGTTTTTCAGATGGGGAAGCGGTGCTTTTCACTGCCCACACTGTACCAGGAGCTCTGCTCCACTAGAGGTTTCGGCCTCTCCCACTCCCTTCTCTTCGGAGATGCACATACATACCCCAAAAAAAAAAAAAAAAAAAAATAGTTCAATTGTCACTCTTCCAGCAATCACCTACTGCTGTGCAAGACTCCATGTTTGAGATGACACATAAAACAAACTGGTACAAGAAAGAAACAAAAAGATCGTAGAGAGATAATTGGAAATAATTGTATTTAGTGATTACAAACCACATTAATTTAAAATCAGGAAGCTGTACTAAATAGTAGAATCATTAAAAACCTTTTTACAGTATTTATGCTAACGTGTTATTTGAATACAATGCTTGGCTAGAATTTTTTAGTTCTTTAAACATCTTATTGTTTAAAAATGCACATTTTTTCTTAACTTTAGTTCACTATCTTTTGTTGTTCATTATTATGCCACTGTTTACCACAATCATTTCCTTTAAAAGTTTAATTGTACATACCATACTGTCCAGCATGCATTATTATCAGAGCTCTCAACATTGCAGAAGATTAAAGAGATGAATGTGTAATGATGATCCATGAGTTCTCTACTGTGGTCAACAATGCAGTGACATAATCTCAGCTGTGTACATACTTTTGCTTTTGTGTAAAATGCTTAAAATTACCTAAACACTCTCCATGTTGTTTTGAGTATCCACTGTAGCATTCACAGGTGTAGCTGCCATCCGTATTTATACAATACTGTGCACAAACAGCAGTGCCATTACATTCATCAATGTCTGCAAGAAAAGTAAAATGCGCAGTAATGTATACATTATAGGCCCAGGAGAAAGAATTTATTGGTTTCATCAAGTAAAAGTTAAACCAGTCCTCGCTAAGGCACCTGCAGTTCTGATCTACTCCTACAAGAGACTGTTTTGAAAAATATTCAAGTAAAAACATATTACAAAAAAAAAGAAATGTGGTGATTAATAATTTCTGTTGAGTTAGGAGATTTTCTGTCTATTAAGGTGGAGAGTATATGAAATCTGAAACTCGCAATGCTAGATTATGACACTCATAGATGCTCTAGCCAACCCCTTGCCTCTCAAACAACTTCCCCAGGTTCTCTTTGATAATCACTGCAAGCTGATAATGGTTGAAGACATGTCTGTGGAGAAAATTTCCATCTGTCAGCAATTAAGAAAGCATTTTCCCACATTGCAATGCTGCAGTGTGAAATCTGCATAACTATAGAACTTGGTTAAAAGCTAACAGCCAAGAAACAATATTAGAACTGATAATACAGATCATAGATACTACAAATAATATTTTAAAACTCTAAAGAGTCGACACCCTTTCATCTTGGAAGGCAGACAGCTTTTGCTGTGATGCATTCTGGAAATGTTTCCTAATGGGAAAGAAAAAAACTTTTCTTCTTCAGATTCCCCACTTTAAAGTATGTTGTTTTTTTTTTGCCACTACTTTAGTTTCTGGTTTTTCTGTTGCCTTTTGTATATAAAGTAAGTGATTCCATGATTTCCATTAACCGCATTGACACATTAAGAGTGGAGCTATACAAATTTGATACCTCAAAGATGCATAAAGCAGCAGAGTCAGCAATAAAATTGGGTAGCTTTCCACTGAGACTTCATCATCCAAACTTAATTTTTAAAATCTCATAATTGAAAGTAACAGTGATGATGATATGTGGTTGAAAGGGAAGAAAAGCAAACAGATATGTATTCCCAAAAAGAAAAGACATATCAAGGAGGGCATAAAGAAAGAAATACAATATAAAAAATTAGTAACAGTGGCTGGCACGAGAGGATGGCAGGAAGAACAGTATTCACAAGTGTTTAAGTCCTGTCATGCAGTAAAGACAAAAACAACAATCCCAAAGAGGAAAAATTCAAAAAGGTAATTAATTAACAAATATCTAAAAACAGATACATGACTGTTTAAGCATTTACAAGATGCTTTGTGTGTATATACAAATATTTAGAAATAATCGGAGGCCCCCTCTGGCTGTTGTTACTTTCATACATGTTATGAAAATGAAGTAGAATTATGATAATTTGCAATGCAATATATTCACAGCCTGTGCACTATAAGGAAAGGGAACAGAGATATACATTCTCAATGGTAATAAAATTTGACTGCTTATTGTCATAGTATTTTTTTAATTCTTTTCATTTAAAATTCAAATTAAACCAAGAAATTTAGTTTTTTTTTTTTTTAGATATCTATCTATGAATATTTTGAGCTATTTTGAGTTTGATAATGAGTACAGAACCTTCATCCTTTAAAATAAGTTTACAGCATTCTAACACACCTAGTATCATTGCAGATGGATAGAGAAATGTCTGTAGCATAGCTACTCACCTGCACATTTTCCATCTACTTCCTGGTACCCTGTGGAACAGTCAGAGCAGTTGTGTGATTTATTAAATTGTTGCTGTGTCTCAGGAGTCAAGTCAGTGCAGTTAGATCCTTCCATACATGGACTTGAGATGCAGGCATCAAAATCTGTATCACAGTTCTTACCTGTGTTAAGAAGAGCTCATCAGTGATCAACAGTGATCTCATCCTGCTACAAAGTTAACAGAATGCTAAAAGTAATTTCACACACAAAATTAAGTTAGTTTAATTATATAAATATTTTGTTTGTCTACATCTTCAATGTGCAGTGCAGGTGTTGAGTCTGTATTTAATTATTGGAAAGAGTCAGCATAGGTTCCATACAATATTTTCTGGTTCAAAGTTTGCTGAACAATTAAAAATAGTACATAATAAAAAGTGTGACTAAGCGCATCTCTCCACTTACCAGTCCAACCTACTGAGCAACTGCACTGTACGACATGATAACTGGGAGTATTGGATGGAGAATCTTCATCCAATAGTTGATATGTGCATGAGCCATGATTGCTACATCCTGAACACATGTAGATGTTCACTCCAAGCACAGGTGCTGTTGCATTATGTGAATCTCTCACTGTCAAGCTACACAAAACAATATTTGTAAGTTATTTTACATATGGCTAATGCACTTATTAAATATTTCACTTTTCATGCAAAGTCTGCATTATAAATGTTTGTTTATTTTTAAACTTAGAAGAGAAGATAAAGACAAGTAATAAAGGTGATTTTTTCACATTTTAAAAAAAATTAAAATGTTTGTAAAGTGAGGTAATGTATATACCTGATTATCCTTCTCTCCAAAAATTTTAATTATGACAACAGCAGCATAAAATAGCCACTGTGGTGTTGAACTGTCAACATGAGGCAGAACACAGAACTAAAAACCAATTCAATGATGTCTATTTTTAGGATACAAAAGACAGGAAAGCTGAATTTTTAAGTTTGACATAGTCTCTTTTAGTAACAGCTGATATTATAGGTATGACTCATATGTGAGTAAAGAATAACTTTATGAAAAAGAGACTATAGAGTTATAGGGAGAGGCAGACAGCAGACTCTTATCCTAAACAATATTTCAGATATTTAAAAAAAAACAACTTTTGGCCTCATAGACTTTCTTTTTTGTCCAGTTTTATGCCAGCATTAAAGAAGCAGAAAATGTACAGTCACATTTCTCGGTTTTAACCTACCTGATGTTGACTGGATCCAAATTTTCTGGAAACCAGGTAAGAACACCTAAATTGTTGTTGCTGCTAAAGTTGAAGTTGGAATCAGGAGAATTGATGAGAATGTATTGTAGAGTATCACTGCTGCCATCAGCATCTGAGGCATGTACATTGATGGTTACTGTCTCATTTACTACTGCATACACAGTAGCATTTCCAGACAGACTGGGAACAACATTATCTGGAAAAGGTAAAACTTAGGGTAAGTAATGCAGATATCTTGAGTGGTGAAAACTTCATACTTTTAAAATCTTATCAAATGTACAGACAAAAACTTTTAATAGATGCAATTATTTGTGAAAAACATCTCAACAGAATCTCAGAAATGTTGAAAGTGGCTGCTTCCATAAGTTCAAGTCCAGAAAAGAAAAAATGCAAAAAGAGAATAAAAGCAGAAAATATAGCAAATAAAATATGTCCTAGTATATGGCAAATGTTATAATGGTGTTCATGTATATAAACACATGCAATAAATGTAGGTGCTCTCCATTTGCACTAGTAAAGTCATACATGACAGCTAGTAGTCCAGTTGTAGGCAAATGGACTGCCATGGTTGATATCCCAAGTTTGAACTTGTGACAGGACTGTCAGTTTGGCATACATCCCTAACATGGTTTCTTCTTGATCTTCTTCAGCAGCTTGCCACATGGGTTTCCTCCAATATCTAGAAAATTTTATACTAGAGTTTTACGAGTATTTGTGGTGGAGATTCCATGGATAACTCTTGTCTGGACAACACCATACTGTGGAAACTTGCTCGGCCACCAAGGTTGAAGTTCAACACTTCCCTTCTAACTCACTGGTATGAGAAGTCCATAGACCCCAGAATTCAGTACGGGAATCTGACAAAGAGAAGTCATGCACATAATGGCTGCCTGCGAATAATTAACATGTATTTAAAAAATCTGATTCAATCTTCGTCCATGCTGTAGTGACAACAATAGGCTAATGAAACTTATGCAAGTATTGTTAATACATTATTATAGTTATATTTTGGAAAAAAATAAAGAAATATGATGCAGAGAGTGAGGATTGGATAGACTGGAAGATTAGAATTCTACTTGACCATAAATAACACTGTAGATAGACACCTATCTAGCCTAGTATTTGTGGTGGCAGTAAAGACATAATTTGGGCTCCTAACAAAACCAAATGAAAAGTTCCTTCTAACAAATCTATTTAAATATCAGCAATGAGAAAACATCTAGAAGTTTTAAGTTCATGGTCAGTTTTGCCAGGTGGGAAAAAATATTTATAGTTTGCAGTTTTAGTTAACCCAAATTATTTTATCTTGAAACCATTTTTCTTGCTCCTCACAATTTTTAAAAGTGCACTGCTTCTTCTGCATGTGTTGGAAAGTCTGGCTATCCGTGTTTTAACTGACAGAGAAAAAGTCAGGTTTATCTAATGCAAAAGTCAGTCATACATATGTGTGAAAATTTATTGGTAAATGTTTGATTTTGTATAGATTTTGAATATAGCCTGCCTTCCTTAAGTTTATTGATTTGGTTGTGGAACTCTCTTCAGATGAAAAGTCATTAATTGGGAATTAATTAGTGTGTTCAGATGATGATAATACTAAAATTAAAATTCACCCCACATGTTAGAGAATAACCAATGATATTTCTTGCTGCACCTGCTAATTTTGAATGAGCCTTTATTTTTAAATTCATTGTCTGATATTCCAAGAACAGCAGATGATTCAATTTTAAGATAAACCGGGAAATGCACTAAAGGTGTCATGCATGCTACAGCATAAAATTGACTAATTATTTTATAATAGTAATTTATTGTTATCATTACCTAACTGATGCCCTAATTGCCATCTGATTATACTCTCAATGACAGATGCTTGGGATGTTCATATGAAACCTGTCCAAATATTATATAATAGTGATGCTATTTCAGCCAGGTTAGCCAGAGGTCCAATGATAGACTACTGGACTGCTATAACTAGTCTTGTGCTCTACTTCAACATGAATTTCCAATAAGCACTCTGGTTTCCACCCACATCTAAAAATATAGAGAGTCCTAAGTGTTGAAGATTCCATACTGGCTTGCACCTAGTCAGCTGCTGAAGAACTTTCCTCCATTCCTAGGTAATTTGATTGCCTGTCTGGCTCACTACTGTGAGAAGTACTTAGACCTCAAAAGTCAGGAGCAGATATTAGTATAAATACACGTTGCAAAAAATTCTGACAGTACATGTAGTAAAGAAGGGTTCTGTTCTTACTTAAGGCAGCCATAAGCTGTGTCCCTTCATCCTCTACTCTCTTGGTGTTAACTGCCAAGTCCCTGTTCTCTGTTGCTAGGTAATCGAACACACACTGTTTATTATCACCACAAATTCTCTTAGCTTTCTCTCTTTTAGCAGGATCTGCATCATCTGAGAAAGTGGGCACAAAGTCATAGTGTGTGTAATCTCTTGGCCCTTTCCCTTTGGGATACCTAAGGATTGATTCACTAGCATTGATGTGCCCTGAAAGAAAAAAAATATATATATATTAGCATGCGTTATAAAATCTTGTCTGATTAGATCAGAAGTAACAATCTTTCTTCTTGTTCACTTTATAATCAGTAAAGTGACCTACACAGTTTACCTCCTAAAACATTTATCAAGTAGATCAGGCTCCTAAGGGAGCTGGTGTCAATAGAAAGGGACATCAGAAAGTTACAATGGGTCCAGCAATGCCAGACAGAGAGATCCAGAAAGTCCTTATGAAGCCAAATGCCAGATCTTTAAAAGGACAAGCTGCAACTGGCCTAGTGGGGGTGCATGGAACAGCAGTGATGGATTAGGGATCACAGTAGCAACAACTGTCTCTGTATAAAAAAACCTTTGGAGAAAGTTAAAGCAAATCCCATACACCAAGAAAAAGTTGATGTGCACCACCCTGTCAAATGAAGCTGTGAAAAAGAAGACAGAATAGCAATGGTACAGAAAGCAGCCTTTTCATGCATGAGTGAACAAATTGTACAGCAAAAGGATGGTCTACTAGAATAGCATCCGGTGGCTCTAACTCTAAAAAGAAAATGACAAACACCCAATCACATGAAGCTGAGTCAAAAACCAACCTAATCATCTTCTGTTTGAGACCTCCAATCTTAATTTTAAATACTTAATTTGTTTATTACTTTTACATATTTTTTTCTGTTTTCTTCCTTTTCACAGGTTGGCCTGTTACTAGAATGCAGTTTTTTTCTTTATTCAATCTAATTTGTCATTAATTCTGAGAATCTAGTTTACAAATACCAAGCCCAGGTATTAGTAGCTTTAGAGTAGTCCGATAAATCAATATTTATTTATTTATTTATTTATTGGTTTACCCTTATCTTTTGCTTAGATTTTTCTACCTGAAGAATACATTCCAAAAATACTAGAACCCAAAGGTGGACTTCCACAGTTCACTTCAGTTTACCATTACGCAATGTACCATACACAGAGTTTAGCCAAAATCACATGGTCATTATATCTTTGGGACATAATAGTAGCACCATAACATTTGCTTTTCATATGCTATGCTGTAGTAAAAAGTTCAATAATTCACAGTCCAGATGCAGAATTAGTTTCCTTCTCAATGATTTTTAAACTTTTTAGTAGATTAAAAACTAATGAAAACAGCAAAAAACAGGAAGCTTCATACACTTAGCTACAAGTTACTACTTCAATATGCTTTTTAGCATTTTTGCACTCAGCTACAAATAAATACATTGTCACTACAAACAGCAATAAATCATTTTGATTAAATAAGCAAGAAACATTTATAAAGAGATGCTCACTGAAATGTTAAAGATAAAACAAATAAAGGTTTGTTCTTTACTTACATAGCTGTCCAAAATTAAAAAAAATCTCTCTCTCAGTTGAGTTTGGATGGAGAACAGTTCCATTTGGAATAGTGAAGTCATCAGACTGGTTCTTGTTGTATATTCCCATCAGACCCCTGGTGTTGTTTTCAAATGACTGGGGTGCTGCAACAGAGACTGTCAGCATCTTCACTTCCACTGTGATGTTTAGTGTGACTCCTAAGACAGGAAATGAAAAAGGGTGTTGTTTATATCCACAAATACCAAGTTCAATGATCAGCAGTCACTTGCAACTATTGTAATAATGTCTTACACAGGATTTTTGAGAAGACCAGAACTTTGCATAAATCTAAAAAAAAATTTTTGTTTTTCCATTTTGACATTTTCAAGCTTCTCCACCATTAGTATGATATCGTATTTAATAAGGTACAAGCTTCCTTTAAAAAGAGAAGTTTACAAAACCCAGCATAATTTACACTTTAATTATTTATTTTCACATTTGCCAAAAAATTTAATTTATATACATACTGAATTATTAATTAGATATTAGTAGTAAACCATAAATATGATTTTAATTACATTTTTAGACAAAGTGGTAGTATAGAAGTGCATTCAACAGTGATAATAATAAAAACAAAGGACTTCAGTTCACCATCTGCTTGTGATGAGGGGGAAAACTTTGAGAGTTCATGTTAATTGTAAAATGGTGATCAAATCCAGCATTTTGAAGAATCCATATCATTTTAGAAAGTTGGTTATACACACAATTCTGTGAATTTAAATAACATCTAACCCAAGATAAAAACTGTTGCTGTGTGCAAAAACAGTCAGGTAATAACAAGCAGACAATCATCACAGATCAAAGGTTCCAACAAAAGGTGGCATTTCCAGTTTTAGTCAGTGGTCTCACTCGATGGAGAATATTTCTCTCTTTCAGAATTCTGATCCACATTTCTATTTCTTTGTGGGGAATGTTGGCCCATCTTATTTTAAGGTGCAAGCAAGTGTTAACTTTTGTATAAAGATGCCAACTTTGTTTATTTTGTGGCTGTTCTGGTGCTGAATATTGAAAGTGAGAGGCTAAGAAAGAACTAGGCTGACTCCTTCACTAAGTTTTCGAAAAGAGCCAAAATATTATGCAAGGCAAGTGCACTTGCATGTGATAGTGATGAAAATGAACAAGTGCTGTATCTGTCTCACCTGATCAAGATTATAGTGATTCAAGTGCTATTTCCACAACTGCAACTAAATGTGCAAATGCTAATACCAGTGACATCAGTGAGAAATTAGAATATATGGAATAACCAAAAACCATGGCTGCAGGAGCCTAAAACCTCATGCCAACAATGCACTTCACAGACTTACCAACATTGATGAACATGGTAGAAACTGTTGTGTTGGTTTCTCTTTTCACAACTAAATTATCTACTTCATCCCACTGAAAGCTGCTGTTTGCATAAAATGATGATGTCAGATCTCTGCCATTAGCATAAATTATCAAACCTATAATAACACAAAAAAAATTATTGTTTAATTCATTTAAAATTTTTAAAAAAAGACGAAATAGATTTTGCAGAGTATCGTGGCATACCTGCACTTTGATGTGTTACTTATTTCATGGACTGATGGAAATGTTCTGTTGAATGGTAGAATTATTAGATAAAAGAAGATGGTAGAGATTTGACTAGCCCGAATAAAAAAGTAAGTAAGTAATTCAGGTGAGAATAATTTGAATAGAATAGTACTTTTTCACTTGTTTTGTTTAACGACAAATATAAACATCAAGTTTCTGACAAATATATACAATTTAATCTTTGAAATTCAGAGAGAAAAAAAAGCAAAGCAAACACAAAACAAAACAACAAAAAAAAACACTTAGAAAGGGGAAAGTATCTATGGTTACCACACGGACAGCAATTGGATTAATAAAAACAAAAATAATGCTAATAATTTGCATAAATCTTGCACAGAATACTTTGTTCTGAGTTTACCAGTGTTTAAATTGTCCCTTAATCAGACCCTGTAATTTGTGGTTATGGAAGGGTTAATTTTGATATTCTGTGCTGTTTCAAAATGGTATTTTGGTTTAATTGTTTTTTTTTTTTTTAAGCACAGCATCTCTATCTCTTTATACATGCCAGGATAATTTAAAAAAAGAAATCATTTAGATATATTGAGATTGTTAATTAGCCATTATAGGGATATTTTTTACTATCATCATCAAGGATAAATGAGCATATTAATAAATTTATGGATCTTTTCTTAAATGAACCCTTTTTGTAATCTCTAAACACCAAAAAAAAAAGAAACAAAGTAGAGAATTAATTAGTTTACCTATGATGTAACCCACTGTGCCACTGGTAAACGAGACCAGCAGTTCATAGGTTCAAGACCAGCTTGTGCCACATGTACCATTTGGATACAGAAACAACTACTGAAGCTTAATATCGTTGCAAATCAAGACAATCCTCTTCAGGGCTAGACTCTGGCCTGAACTAATCCTGTACTTTCCACAGCTTGCACATTACCGATAACTTTCTGTTTTCACCACCGCAACATGTATTTGTGTGAGTAAATATGCAAGCAGAAGAAAAGTCAAACACTAGGGATTTCCTTCAAATGTAACACAAAAGAAATAGCTTTTTTATAATGATATCAAGCCCCTCCCGAATTTCATTTGTATGTCCCTAGTAAAAGATAATTTAAATCTAAACACTAATCTAACTATAAAAATAATCATATTTTTGCTATTTTTGAAACAAAGAAAAAATGGATGTTCATAAAAACAATGGTAGATAGAAGCGATTGCGGCTTATAGAACATGTCCAGGGTATGGCAAAGTCTGTCAGTGCAAACTTTTAAAACCATATTAATTGGCCATGAAAATTTATTCTATCCATTTACAATTCTGTTAATAAAGAAATATACCAATTGTTTAGACTGTTTAACCAGTTTTATAATTGATATATAGTATCACATTTTATCTTCAAGGTCCACAGATACACATCATTTTCACTGCTACTTATTCATGTAAGACAAACAGCAAATAGGGGATTGTGCTCATACATCATGGTCTTCAGCTCACTGGAAGGCTGGAGTAGCTTGACTTTTGTATGAGGATGGCTCGGATTGGCATACACTACTGGCATGGTTTCTTCTCAGTCTTCTTCAGCAACTGGCCACCTTGCAGGTTTTCCCTGGTTTCCTTCTACATCTAAAAGTACTTGTAGGAATTTCCCTGTTGCTGTCAGAAACACCAGGCCACTTCTGATGAAGGATAAGCAACTTTCTAGTGGATGCCCATAGTACTGCATCACCAGAGTTATCTCCACTATAGAGACTGGCATACAACAATAATGGCAATGCAAAGATATAGCCACTGGCAGTATCAACACATTCTCTGAAATGTATGATGATACTGTTACAAACTTTGAGTATCAGCAACAGCTTCACTGGTGGTTTTCTTCAATTCTGCTGGTGCTTTAGTGGCTTGTTTCATATATGTGATATTTAAGAGCGCTCTCAAAGAAAACAATTTATTGGAGAGAGATCTTGTAAACCAAGGAAATGTCCACAAAGTGAGAAATTATGTGATTGAAAAACGTTGCTAACAACATTTCCATTGTGTCTCTTGCTGTTGTCATGTCATTTAGTTAAAATGTGGTTTCTTCAACAGCAAAACCCTTCTGTGCTGTTACCATTCACCACTGACAGTGGCTGAGCCATTTTCTTGACATAATTTTTAAAGAAAAAAAAAACTTGAGTGTGTGAACGCAATCTGCCACCTGCTTTCTGCAAATAAACAACACTGAAAATGATGTACCTCTGTGTACTTTTGAAATAAGATATAATGGAAAGGTGTCATAAGTTATTGGTCACCCTGTGCAAAACTTGTATCATACATACGCTATAAACTTTCCATACATTTACCAGCTGTTATGCTATTCATATCCTTCAAGATTAATGTCTAGCAAGAAAATATTGCATAAGATTGAGAGAAAACCGTAGAGTCAATTGGATTGTCAAGGTTCTGAATGTATATGCAAATGAAATAATTAATCTTTTTTTTTCCATTTATCAATAAATAAATAAAATAAGATTAGAAGCTAGACTCATGATGAAGTTTAATATTGCAATTAAAAAATGCCTTTCCAGAAACAGAATTCTGGACGAAGAAATACTTTACTGAGAGAAAAATTCCAAAAGTAGAACCATTTAAAATTTGTGTATCCTTGGAAATTTTTTATTCATTACAATAATAAAAGGATATTTCTCATTTTATTTTTGAAGGTACTTACTGTCTTTTGTAGACGAAAGTTCCACATGGATCATGGCATCGGCACTGTCTTTTGCTGCAAATGCACTAAAAACAGTGGCATTTGTTTGGGTGCTGTTTACCGTCTCTACAAGAGCTGTCCGAGCTTGTAACAGAAACGAATCCTCAGTGTTGTGCCATTCAAGCATCACATATTCTCCATAGCCATTAAATGTGTATGTCTTCTCATCAAGCGTTGTTATGTGTGGATCTCCAAAAATCCAAGCTAAGATTTAAAGGTCATAGTCAAGAGATTTTAAAAAAAAAAAGCTGAATTTTTCAAGGTGAGCATAAAATGCTGATGCATGTGAGCCATGAGACCCAAAAAAAAGGCTTTTCTGTGGAACTAAACAGTGCTCTTTGAATAGAACTAGTAATGTCAAAAGTGACAGATTGCTGAAGGTTTCCTAAACATATTCCGAATTTCCATTATAAATGAAGCACATTTTAACCATTTAGCTCTTCAACTATGGTAACAGCTTACAACTTGAATTTCTAGTCTGCTGGAATTTTAAGGGAAAAAAGTCAACATTTAGACATTTGCATATTTAATATTAAAAAGTTAATGCTTTAAGTAAAAAAATTAATGTTCCCATCCACCAGGTGGATTAGTAGGTAAAGTATTAAATACATATTGAAGCTACAAAACCAAAAAGGAAAGCAAACGTACCCCATTGAAGCGGAACATACCCATCACAAGTACTGACTGGCCGACGTTCATAATAAAGGTGACAGAGATTGGCGATGCAGCAATATTGCTTGGGATCTTCGTCATATTTCTGGTGCTTAACCCTTTCTCTCCATGGGTGGTAAGAGAGAAGCGATCCAGCCTTCGGGGAAACAGTCTCCAGAGAGCCCCACCATCCGTTATAACAGCATCGCTACACATACAGAAATGTATATACGCTGACAAGCAGGAAGACTTAGTCTGTCATACCGACGCAAGCCATTCCATAGCATTTGTCATGCAAATTACTAGCCATACTTTTTGATTGTTCGGTTTAAGTCAAGAAATCTTAGATTTTTGAAGCAAGTTGACAGTGGCTCTGCATGGCAACACTGGAATTTTCAATTAAATTCATCTACCTACATATTGGAAAAAAAAAATACTAGTCAATGAAAAGTTATTAAAGATAAATGAATAATAATAAGTAATAATACATTGCAGGAATTTAATATCCCTGCACACCAAATCAGGTTTTACTTTTATAGCACCAGCACAGCCTAAAAGCTTCAGTTAGTATTTTTGTTGGACTGGCCAACACACCCTCAATGCAAAACAGGTGGGGTTGGAGTGATGTACACATTTGTCATTACAAAGGGCTATATTAATGAGGAAAATACTGTATGTCACAGTCACTATGACTCAGCCTGCAGATGTACCTCAGATGGTGCACAGAGCATTAAAATATCACACAATTGATATTTAATTTATTTGTTAATTGTTTTTATTTATATTCTTGTTTGTTAGAAAGCTATAAAAATATAAACCTTGTTTATTCAGACATATATAATTACTTATTCATTATTATTATTTTTATTTGTTTGTTAAATTTTTGTCTTTAAAGCATTTTAATGATAAAATAATTATTTTTAAGTTTCTTTACTGGAACATCATGGAGTAGGCTTCTCTAGACTTTACACAGGTATACCACATTTAAACAACTAAAAAGCCTTGAGTTTACAAGGCACTTACCCTAGACCAAGTTCCAAATCTTCTCAATGGTCGCCATAGCTGTGCGCAGTAGGTCCACCAGTTGACCCAGTATCTGCGATCCCACCATGCCTGCCAGAATGTGCAAGGACAAGCTGGAAGTCCATCATTTACTTTCTGGATGTAAGTTGCCTGCCATTTCTCAGAGTCCTTCCAATACCAATTCCAACATTTCTGGGCACTGGCCTTGTTCCCATCTTCATTAAATAATGGATAAAACCATTTTCCAGAAATACCTAAAAATAAAGTAAGAATACAATAATAGAGTAAGTTTGAAAAACTTGTGGATGGCTAGTAGTCTGATGGTTAGATTGCTGGACAGCTAAGGTTGAGGGTCCAGGTTTGAATCCAAGTCAGGACTGGCTTGGCTTGGCATACCTCCCTGGCAAGGTTTTTTCTTCCTCTTCTTAACCAGGTGGCCATGTGGGTTTCCTCTGATAAGGCACTCCAGATTTTTTCCCAACATCTAAATATAAAAGGTTCCAGCAGGAGTCTTCCAATAAGTGTGGTGGAGATTCTATGGCTAACTCTTGACTGACTTGCACCAGCCGCTAACTGTCATTTGGTTAAGCTTTTTTGTCAACCAGGCTGACAATCAACAACTTTCCTTTCTAGCTCCCTACTGCGCAGACCTCAAAAGTTAGACCAGGGGTTCGCTAGGGAGATGATTTCTATCTTGTTGTCAAATCCCTTAACAACTGCATGAGAACTTAGCTCATGCTGTGAGCCAGAACACAAGCTCAGGAGGAAAGGGGGAGATGATGTACTGCATAGGAAATAGCTCTTGCTACAACAAAGTGATAGATGAACATAAAGCACAAACTCAAAGTACTTTTTCTCATATGCTGAGCATCCGTAAGCAGTTCAGTTCAGCGATTTAACTGATAATAATAATAATAAATAAATTAAAATAATTTTGTTGGTGTGGATGTAACGACTTGGGCTTACACACAAGACACAGCCAAATAAATTGATCACAGGAAGGCAACAGAATCTTGGGCAGATTAAGCTATCCAGAAGATTCTTGCTAGAACTCTTCTGATTAAAAGTTACAAAAAATCAAAGAACTTGATTTAAATTCAATGTGGAATGGGCTGGTTCAAAAAGAGGAAAGAAAACTATGCTAGTGAACCCATCAAACACCTTTCGTGCATGTGACGGCCTCACTAAGATGCTGCAATTTTTTTTTCAAGTTTTGAGGAAATAAAATTACTAGATTATCCTTCTTCAGTGATCCAAAAAGCTTCCTTAAAGCAAATTAACTTATTGTTAAAAACATTTCTTTTCTTTCCTTTTACAGAAATATTTCAGGTTTGATTACTCATTTCCTATTGTTAGAAGCAAATGAGATAAGTAAAAAAAAACAGTTTATTAATGTTTGTTGTCCAAATGTACTCATTTTATGATGATCAAAATGTTTTGCACATTCTCTGTCAGATTTCTGTCCACAAGAACAGTACATGGAATCATCTTTAGCACCAACAATATTTGTTGTTGGTTCACATATTTCCCATGATTCCATGCTCCAGCTGTAGCCAAGTGAATTCCCAGCAGCTTTATTTATTACAAAGGTAAACAGTGGATGAAACTAATGATTTCATGTTGATGCTTTCACATTTCTCCTTCATTTGCTTTTGCCAATGCATAGAAAAAACCTTTAAGTTAAGGACAATAAACCCAGCACTCACTTACCAGTGTTACTTCTAATTGTGTCAAGCTGGTGCATGAGTAGTGTTCTGGAGTACTGCACAGATGAATACTTGAACAAAGATGAATAGCCCATATTGACCAATGGCACCCATTCCCACCAATTTCTCTTCGAACCCCAGTTCATTTCACCTCGCTTATAGTTGAAAACAACAAACGAAACTATTCCATCAGTCATCAAAACAACTTGATAAGTGACTAACTGAAAAAGAAAATCTTTTTCTTTTAATTACAACAAAACAACTTTAAAATCTTTAATTTGTAAATTAAAATTTTGGTGACTTTAAATCTTATATTCAAAATTTATCCATATATTCAAATAAGTATCATAATAAGTTGAACATCATAGGTTTACATATGCACATTCATTATGCATTGTATGTATATACAATAAATATTTAAAAAGTAATTTTCAGTAATTGCTAAAAGCGGCTCTTAGATCATGTAGAACTTCTAGATGTCTAAGCATGGAATTTATCATATTATCAATGGTTCAGTTCCTTTATCTTGGTCTTCCCATGATGTTTGGAGAAATTCCTTCAAGTTATTCCTGTTTAGCTATCAGTTTCCTTGTTTGTCAAATTTTAATATTTTGTGTACCATGAGCATTTACTGCTTAGAACCACAGCTTATTTTGTACATCAAAAGTATTAATAAAAGTCAATAGAATGAATGTTTCTAAAACTCTACCAACAATCAGAGTAAAACTATACCCATTTCAGACATGTTGAATGGTGTTTTACAAAGATGGGTTTAGTTTGGCTAAATGTTCACACAGTTATAAAAGTAGCCTTCATCACAAAGATACAGACAGAGATGATTAACATATGGCTATACAATCTACAGAATCAGCACAAGATCAACCCAAGAGCAAGTCATTGACTGTGAGAATACAGTGCAGAAGTACACCCATCATCAGGAGCCTGAGATCAGACAGAAAAGCAGTAATTTGTACAGGCATGTGATCAAGATTACAGATTTTTGACTAGTGTCAATCCAATTTATTATTTCTAAGGGCAGGGCCACTCATATGAACATTTTGTAGACTGCTGCATTGGAAAGCACAGCAGATCTTGGAATTGTAATGTCATGATATGGGCTCCTGTAAACACTAAGTTTCACAGTTATTTTATGGAGAACAAGAATATGGAAGCACAGTGTTAAGTACAAGTGAACATTCTTCCTCATTTACAACCACATGACCTTCACAGACATTACAGTAGGACAGTACCCACTCTCCAAATTTCAACCCTATTGAGCATGTTTAAGATGAATTAGGGCATTGTATTCACCGGCATAACGTCATAGAACAGACCACCAGTAGTTAGCTGATGTAGCAGTGCAATAGGAGAGTAACAAAATCCCTACAACCAGGATGCAATGCATATGCCTTCATTATCCATAGATTTTATACAGGTGTAATAGCAAAAAATGGCCATACAACGTTCAGGTTTCCTTGAACCCCAATGCCTGGTAGTATTATGCCATTCAGAAACAATGGACATCAAATAACTGATAAAAATATTTAAACTTTGTTTATGCCAATTTTCTCATGTGTTCCTAATGTATTATATGATAGCTAACATAACTAAGTTTGGCAGAAAACAAAAGTTTAAGAATGATGGCCAAGTAAACATAAATTGACACACAAAATGTGTAAAAAAAAAAAAAACAAAACATCCCAGCCTGGCCATTATGCTGATAGAAAAAGCAATTTTTTGTTCTTTCATCAGGCCTATACATCAACCTGATCAATAATAAATATTTTGCATATGTTTGCTTTTTTTCACATTTTGACAAAATTACATGGCAAAAATGTTTAAGAACAAATCAAGCATTCTAACTTTTGCCTCAAAAATCCAATTTTTAGAGATTACATGAAATAGACAGATCATAGTAGTATTAGTATTTGGTTGAAAGGTCATAAACATCAATTAGAGCCTGACAGTGCATATGCTTGAATCTGCAAGATGAATACAATGGACTATGCAAATATCAGCCCAAGTCAACCAGATAATTTGAAATGATTTATCTAAATTTCTGTTGTATTTTTTGATCTTAATAGCTTTGTCTATATTATTCCATAGATTTTTTATTGGATTCGAATCAACACTTTGAACTGGGGACTCAAGAACTGCAATTTTCTGATCTTTGAGATATTTCTTGATGATGGAAGCCAAATGTTTTGCATCATTAACATCTTTTAAAATCCAGTTGAGGGGTAGGCAACCCTTAGAATAAAAATGTCCAGGTAAACAAACTGATTTATTATTCCCTGAATAAAATTAATAGGACCTCTCTTCTCTTTTGAGAGAAACAGCCCATACACAAATGGATCCAACCTCACCTTTTGACTGTCGGTTTAGTACACTTCAAATAGAATCCTTTACCAAATCTTCACTACATATAAGTCTCATCCAAACCTCTGGAACCATGATTCATTGGATCAAAGTACCCCTGTTCATAGTTCCATGGTTCATTGAAGATGTTCCTTGAAAAACTGAAGATGAGTCATTGAATTCTTCAAGGACACAAACAGTTTCTTTCTTGCAACAAGCTCAATCATTTCAATCATAAAGCCACCTCTGGAAAGTTTCTGCAGAGATCAGTAGATCCTACAAATCCCTTAAATTGTTAATGGGCATCTTATACCAGTCCATTTTGGATAGACACATGATTTTATAATGAACCCAAGCACAAGTCTTTCAAGGTCTATAGTATTAAATGTAGCTACCTGTTTGTACAGCTTCTAGGCTAAATAAAATATTTTACTGCCCTCAACCCATTTAGCAATCTTATTACATGGATCAGATACATAGACTCGTGTATGGCAGCGATTTGATAAAACATTCTACCCAGCATACGAAACCAATGATCAAAGGTTGGGGCAGGGTTACTATGGTATGGAGCTGTTTCTTTAAAAAATGAATAGGCCCTATTCATTGTAATTAGGGAATAATAGATAAGTTTGTTTACCTGGATATTTTAGTTCAAAAGATTGGAAAATCCAGTTGTAAGGGATACAATGTGTTAACAATCAAAAACATTTGGCTGCTATCATCAAGCACTATTGCACAGATCAGAAAATTTCAGTTCTACACTGGCCAGTTCAGAGTCCTGGTTTTAATCCAATGAAAAATCTATGGAATAATATAGACACACCTATTAAGATCAGAAGGGCCAGAAATTTGGATAAATTGCTCCAGAAACTTTGCGCAGTATTCACATAGAGTGGTGTGTTCATTTTGAGGATTCCCATGAATAAGTGCTGTTCGGCTGTAATTATGATCATGTGTCCAAATATTAATGCCTCCTTGATTAGTTTATCTCATGTAATCTCTAAAAATTGGTTTTTTGTGATAAACTTTAGAATATGTTTGATTTGTTCTTAAACTTTGTTGCCATTAAATTCCATCATAATGTAAGAAAAGTGATAGTGTGCAAAATATTTACTACTGATCATGTTGATGTTTGTGTTAGTCAAAAGAAGAAATTTCTTTTTTATCAGTGTAATTCCCATGATTGAATGTTTATTTTCTACATATTTTACATGTTGATTTATGCTTGTTCTGCCATCGTTCTTAAACTTCTGTCCACTACTATATGTATATATAAACACAGATAAAGTCAATCATTTCTGTACCTTTTTAGGATTAATCCAGATCCAGTAGTGACAAGGGTAGGGTGGTACAGTGTCCCATGTGACCACCAAAATCCAACTTGGGTGGAAGTTAGATATACTGCTGTACTTCTGAACATCAATCACTGCCCTCTTGAAAACCATGTCTGTGTTTGTGTCTGCTGAAGTCAGGCTCTTTTGGTGAACTCGGTAGTAAATATTAGGTACTCTATAATAGGCAGAGTGGGTGCTGATCCACCACCTCTTGTACACATCCACTGTTGCACAAGATATGTCAACATCACCCCAAAAGGGTGCAACACTTGGAGTTATTTTTTGGGCATACTGCATTGGAAAATTCCAGAATGGATTGAATTCCATAGAGAAACTGATTATTCCATTACTGCCCACCTGTTAAAAAAAAAAAATTTTTGTGTTTAATATGGAGTTCACCATTTGGTCCAGCTTTATAATAATCTAACCATTCTTTATTTTTTTAGCTAAAGATGATGATAGTTAAAACTCATCCAATTTCACAAACACGTGCTGGTTAATTTTTGTGTTTAAACAGCTTTATGCTTATCAAAAACACTTGTAATGTAAAACATGTGGGGTTGAGAGCCAGAACCAGATTTAAAATGGTGTTATTGCAAGAGAGAAAAAGAATTACGATTTTAACAGTTTCTATCTAATAAATTAGTACAAAGACCAATTGAAACAGAATTTTTTCCTAGCTCACTAATCACTTATTATTTTCAAAATTCATTTTCAGGTTTTCTTGGCTTCTGCAAATTGAGATAAAGTTATTTTTAAAAACTTCTGAGTTGCTGATGCAGATGATACTAAAATGCCAGCATGTGTTTTGTGTTCCTGCTCTTATTGTTATCTAGTACAAAAGAAAGTAAGTCTTCTCTCTCCAAACTTACATAAAGTTCATGGTGTAGAGTGTTATAAAAAGGAAAACCCTGTTCAGTATAGATCCTTTGGCTTATATCATCACTCTGTGGTAGTCTTGCATCTTTGGATGGATTATAAGGATAAAACCCTAAAGAATATAATTTGGTTACAGGTACAGTATTCAAAGACTTTTATAATTATCACTCTAGATCAGTGGTTCTTAACCAGAGGTCTGTGGAAGGGCTTCTGGGGGTCCGTGAACCGAGAGCGTAAAACTGACTTTTTCTTCGTGCCATCTTGTTACTTTAAAATTCTTTTTAAAAATGCAATTTTATGTTGAATTATGCCAATAAGGTACTGTTTTATTTTAAACAAGTGTAGTGATACTGTATGTGGCCAGATAACATACAACCATCATCATCGAGAGTTAAGTCTCAAATATTTCCCGTTGATAGGCATAAACAGAAACGTAGCCTGCTAGTATGGATACTTGGCTTTGTTTACATCATGTCATGGTATTTTAAGGCAAAACTTTAGTTATTTCCAGTGGTAGCTTATCTTCATAGCTTTTCGTTCCAAACTAGTTATTATAATATTGTTAGTACCTCCAGACAGTGGTGAAGCCAGGAATTTGTTTGGCGGCGAGGAACAAAGCCCTTTATTCCTCACCTAAAGGGAGGAACAGGACCCTTTTGGGGAGGGGGTCCGTGACCCGAAAAAGGTTAAGAACCACTGCTTTAGATTAAAGTCCCACATGTACACATAAACTCCCCAAAATTAAATAAAATTATTATTGACTTAAACATTTCTTAATCCTCTGTATACCACATTAGTTTTTACCCTAACCATATCACCCATAAAACCAATATTTGCATTGAACTGCCTGTATCTTTAGTCAATAGTTGGAGCAATATGATTTGACATTACAAAAAATAATATTAATGAGACATATACCATGTGCTAAATCTCCTAAGGCTCAACCTGTGCTGAGTAATGCATATTTGAAGGGTCACCTCAGTGGCATACAGAAGGTTAAGTAGCAGCATGCTCAAGGGCAGAAAAACCAGTATATTGTAAAGCATTTGAGTATAATCCAAATTTTCGCCTATTCTGTAGCAAATTCTGAGTCAGGACAGACAAATGTTATGATGGCAAGAGAAGCAAAGTGCAAAAGTTATTCAAGAAAGGTTTTATTTAATTGTATTTTAATTTCCTACTTGGGCAAACAGAAATCTACCAGAAATTAAATCAGGCTTTGATTAACCAAAAATAATTTTTTTAATAAAAATTAAAACTGCATTTTGTAAACAAGAAAAGCTTCAGTTCCCAGATAACGATTAACATTGCACTTTCTATTAAGTGCCACATGGTAATTTAAACAAAATACGTAGCACATCTTATTTTTGTGGCGTATAACATAATCGCATATTTTTGCCCATAAAAAACCAAAATTGAATGAATGATAACATGACATAATAATGTAAATAGGATATATATGTATATTATGTGAAAAATGGACCAACTGGCCCTTTATACCAAGGAAAAGTGGAGCCAGAGAGGTAAATATATAAAAAAAAATATTCTATGAACCAACTCGCTATTGCATTTCCCTCAATAAAATCTCTCAGAGTTGGCAAATTCCTGGAAGATGAGAGATTTTTTGTTCCATGGTAGAATTAACACTATCTCTTATTTTTAGAGTCTGAGATCATTTCATGCACTTCAGGACAGCATATCTTATTCTAAACCTGGTCAAGCAGGTGATATGCATGGGCCAGTGTTCTTTTAGTACAGCTACTGTGCAGACACTCTTGTTGTGTATTGATAAGCATTGCCCTGTTGCAGATTTTTCAAATTAGAGAATTAAAAATTGGTACAACAAATTTTTGCTGAATATCATCTTAATATTTCACAGCATTGACACCTGCAGTGAACACACACATACATGTCCAAAAGTGATGAGCAAAACTGCTCCAGACCACAATGTTGCTGTGGCCCCATCTGGAAACCTGCATGACACAGCAATTAGAAAAGCCTATATCAGATTTGATTGCTCACAGTAAACACTGCTGATGCTGATAATATCAAAGACCAACATAGGGAAATTTTGCTCTTTCATCTGCTCCTCTTAATTACTGCTAAACTGGATCAGATATAAAATATTTCTACAACTATCTATTCTTCTGGTTAAAAATAGTTTTGTCAAGAATGGAAGTAGATATATCAATTTTGTACAGAACTAATTACGTCTAATACCCAAATCTGGTCAGCCTCCACCAATCATTCCAAAGCATTATACTAGATGTGTAATGATAGTGTGGTGGTAACTTAGTCATACACACAAGCCAAATGGAAAACTTATAACGTTCTGATGGCCTTAGAGAGAGCAACTAATTTTGTACCATAATGTTTGGAGAACCTGGGCATGTGATCTATTTTCATAATGCAGTTTATTATTATATAATAAAGTAATAACATATGATTATGGACAGTCCAAAAGTGAATATCTAAATAAACGTGCAAAAACCATGCATTTAATAAATGTTTACGTAATAGATTATAACATTATGCATTATTCAAGACATATATAGGGAAGCATAAATTTTATAACAAAATTCTCTGTGGAAAAAAACCCAAAAATTTTGATAAAGCTAAAAGCATAGTCCAGTTGGAATGTTTATGATTATTTTAGATATAATACTTGTAACTATAACACTGAATTAAAGCTTTCTTGTAAAGTAAAATTACCATCTGCATCATTAACGGAAGGTGAACTGGATGTCCGTGTTTTGCTGGTCCACTTGCTTTGTCTAGTAGAATCCATAACAGGTACATCTGTTGTATCGCCAACTTGACTTTGGTTTGTAGTCTTCTGAATCACAGATGTCACATAAGATACTGTTGAAGCAGTCCTACTTTTTGCTTCTGTGGTTTCAAACTCCTCTCTCTCATTCTGCACTGAGTCATATGCTGAAGTCATCTCGTTTGCTTGTGTGAATTGTCATTAACTTGCGTCGTTGCTGAAGTCTTGTTTGCTTGTGTGATTAAATACTGAGGTTGTATCATTAACCTGTGTTAAGTTATATGCTGAAGTCATCTCATTTGCTCCATTGAATCATCTCCTAAAACTTTATCATTATCTTGTGTTGAGTTATACACTGAAATTGTCTTATTTGCTTCCAATGAACTGTCTGCTGAAGTCATCTCGTTTGCTTGTGTTGATTTAAATACTGAAGTTGTATCATTAACTTGCGTTAAGTTATATGCTGAAGTCATCTCATTTGCTTCCATTGAATCATCTCCTAAAACTTTATCATTATCTTGTGTTGAGTTATACACTGAAATTGTCTTGTTTGCTTCCAATGAACTGTCTGCTGAAGTCATCTCGTTTGCTTGTGTTGATTTAAATACTGAAGTTGTATCATTAACTTGCGTTAAGTTATATGCTGAAGTCATCTCATTTGCTTCCATTGAATCATCTCCTAAAACTTTATCATTATCTTGTGTTGAGTTATACACTGAAATTGTCTTGTTTGCTTCCAATGAACTGTCTGCTGAAGTCATCTCGTTTGCTTGTTGATTTAAATACTGAAGTTGTATCATTAACTTGCGTTAAGTTATATGCTGAAGTCATCTCATTTGCTTCCATTGAATCATCTCCTAAAACTTTATCATTATCTTGTGTTGAGTTATACACTGAATTGTCTTGTTTGCTTCCAATGAACTGTCTGCTGAAGTCATTCGTTTGCTTGTGTTGATTTAAATACTGAAGTTGTATCATTAACTTGCGTTATATCTGAAGTATCTCATTTCTTCCATTGATCATCTCCTAAAACTTATCATTATCTTGTGTGAGTTTATACACTGAAATTGTCTTGTTTGCTTCCATTGAATCATCTCTTAAAACTTTATCATTATCTTGTGTTGAGTTATAAACTGCAATTGTATCGTTTGCTTCCACTGAATTGTCTGCTGCAATTGTATCATTAGCTTGTAGTGAATTATATACTGGTGTCAGTCCATTTACTTCTGAAGAACCATCTGAAAAATTCCAACTTGTAGCTTCGTTGTCTATTTGTAACAAAGATCCATTGTAAACTGTACTTATTTCACTACTTTCCACATAAGATGTTGTTACTTCATCAGCTTTCTGTTTAGTAGTGATAACTTCAGCTAACAAAATGTTACCAAAGGCTAAAAAAATGCAGAGATATATGTCTATATTCATTGTACCTACAAAGAAATAATAATAATAATGATATCATCTCATGTCAGTGATAAATTTTGGAGCCATCATCAGCAAATTGATATTTAAATCTGTTACATGATGCCTGGCCTTATATTTCCTTTTTCCACATAACCATGACTCAATTGTTGATGACGACTCCAGCTGGAGCTGAAAGCAAAATTTATCTCCAACATCTAAAGACAGACACTGCCAATAATAACAATAAAATAGTTTTTCTATGCCTTATCAAAAAAAAAACAAACATACAAGCAAAAAATACAGATTTTGTCCATACATCTAAATGCTAATGTAATCAGAAGTTTCAAAGTAAATTTTGACTGATATACTGTACAGTTTGTTTAAGTGTACACTTTGTTAACACTCAGTTTCTGTTATCAGATTTTACGACATAATCTGACTGTAACAAACATAGTATTTAAGTCTTATAAACGATTACAAAATGACATCTTTATCTATTAACCAAATTTACCATGGAAAATTCTTAAGAAAAGGTTAGTTCACATAAAATTTTTAAAAATCCTTTTCTTAAATTTTTTTTTTTTAGAATTTCAAGTTTCAGATAATAACATTCCCAGTGAATAAACTAAACTTTTAATAAGCATTCTAGCAAGGTGTTTTTGAACTTTATATAATAAACCAGTATCCTTCTTCAAATAAGGACTCAACACCTTTATAAAATATTCAAAATGTGGACACAAACCAAAGGATTTATACAATGCAACCTAAAACATCTTTAATTTCCTTTAATAATCTAGTTAATTACACCTAAAACTCCAATTGTTCTGCTTGCAGCCATAATGCTTTCACTATTCATATTTGGATTTTTGGTCAATAGACCCTTTTCTGAAAATAGATATTCCAGTTTAGCATCACCCATATAATAATGTTGATAATTATCACTTTTGTCAGTTTGAATAAATAAAAATTTTTATCAACTTCCAGTTAACCCTTAGGTGACCAATATAATAAATAGCTCAAATTTACCTTTACGGTATTTTTATACCCTTTCCAGTATTAACACAAATACCATCTCAGTATTTTTAACATTAGCATCAATGACAATATCAGTATCATTTATATGAATTAGAAATAATATGGAACCCAAAATCAAACCCTGTTGCACTCCATATAGACTCATTATGACAATTATACTATATTTAATGTTACATATTTGTTTTCTAAGCTGTCTGTCCATATTTGAAGTATCACATTCCTAACACCATGAATTTTCTATTAGCTTTTTATGTGGAACTTTATCAAAAAGCCCTACTAAAGACTAAATATGAATGAAACATCATGATCTTTACAATCATCTAAAACTTCTAGGTTTTGTAAGACAATATGGTTGAAGCTTGTGCTGAGAATCTCTTAAAGTATTATATTTAATCAGATGGTTTTGCTGAGTGTCATTAATAAGGAATTCTAAAATTCTCTGTACAATTGAATTCCAGTAATTGGCTCATAAATACCAGGATCACTTTTATCATGGTTTTTTAAAGATAAATTATACCTCCTCCCACCTGCTGGGAGGCAGATGGATAGCTGGCCAGCTACCTGATAAACAAATATTCACAGGATTTTAAACTTGTTCTCTAACTTCCATCATAAACAGCTATGGAAGTTGAATGCAGAACTGATCTAGTTAAACCTTGTACACATCTTACCAAGTATGCCCATAGTTAAAACTTTCCATGAAAATAATTTGCTTTTGATGCCACAGGACTTTGGCCGAAACCAGAAGAAATTGCTTCATAATTGTTCCAGGTACCAGAAATGTTCAACTGAAACCTGAAGGCTGCACACCATCCTTATTGTAGTGCTATTTCAAATGGCTTTCATTTCAATATCTCTATCATAATTACATCCACACTAAAAGGCTTTTCCAAAAGCCTTTGTGCTACTTCTGGAAGTACTAATAACATTTGATTTTTAAGCTTAAAAAAAACCACACTTTTTAAAAAATCATTATTTTTTTAAAACTTTTACTCTGCTAATGACAAAACTGTTTATTACTAAAAGTAACCATTACATAAGCAGTGCTCATCAGAGACCTGATGCACTTCCTATGCTTGAAAAAGTACTTAACTCTAAATTTCCAAACCATCATTCTCATGCTTATATTAAGAATGAAATAAACATTTAATATACTACTATTTCATCTGAAGCTTGGAAGTGAATAACATTTCCATTTTCTTATAATTCCAATTTTCTCTAAAGTTTTAAGCAAAATCTATAAAATATTTATTATATATATATATTAAACTTACCTAATTTCAGTTTCATTCCTCAGCACAGAAGAAGATTGCTAAACCACCACATTTCTATGAGTGGATGGGATGTAATATACCTCAAACTCGGTTGGCTTTTAAAACTCTCTGTACCTTAGAAACTGTCTGTTATTTTTGTTTTATAATGTTTACAGCAAATGGTTGCTAATGACATCCTTCACATTGGAATCAAATAAGGTCCTCAATAAGTCTTTCCTTTTGTTTGTTTTTGTTTTCATCTTACCTATCAGGTGAGCAACATGTTGTACCCTGTTGATGGTTTGTTTTTTTTTTTGTTGTTGTAACAAGATGCAAAAATAGCAGATAAAAAATAAAAACTTGTTTTCACAGGATTATAACACGAATAAAGCATAAATATTTTTCATTCCCCTCCACCAACAACAGCAGTGGTAATTTTCAAACAATTAAGCAAGCTTGAATAGCTCAAATTATATCAATGCAACAAGACCTCCAGCATAGCAGATAGAAAAAAAATTTTTACAATGTAAAACAAAGAACACATACATACATACATACATATATTTAAAGATAATATAGTATTTCATATCGCCTGAAGTAGATTAACAGATAATAGCTTACTACTTATAAAGGAATAATGTTGTTTGGTTAAAAATGTATCTCTTCAATTGAAGTCTATACCATCCATACCTTCTCACAACCATTTTTTTCCTATTTTTCTAACCCTAACTATGCAACACCCAAACCTAACAGTTTAAACATACGACAGAAATAAAACATTATCACTTTTTTTAAAAATACAGCACCTTTAATATATTTTCTTCTTATTGTACCGTTATGTAAACCTTGGTGGGCCAGTAGTTTTATTTTCTTCCTTCTTTTGCAAAACTGATTTATCAAAGCTGCCTAAACCTGACTGGAAGGTGGTTAGACAAAGGGACTGCTGAGGTTGAGAGCAAGAGTTTGGGTTACAGCTGACCCCGGCTCAGTTGGGCACACCCCTAGCATGGTTTCTTTTTTGCCCTTCTTCATCAGCTGAGTGTGTGGATCTTTTCTAGGCACTCCAGATCCCTCCCACATTTGAAAAAGAGGAGTTCTGGCAGAACTTTTTCAATTGCTTGCAAAGTTCAGGTATTAAGTTGTTTGGTCTTCAGAGATGCTCCTTGACACCAGCTTATATTATCTAAGTGTGTGCTCAATGTGCAGGCTCCAGCTCCTACACTGTAAACAAATTCATACACCCAGGTGTTCCCATGTAATTTGTGAATGCCCATCTTGGGGTGTGAAGGATGACCATATAAATATTTTCATGCATTTTATTAATGGGTTCAAAAAAGGATGAAAATACCAGAGATGTTCAAATTAAATTCAGGGTCTGGATACAGTCACAGTGATGGTATTTCAGCCAGGTTTCATTTGGACATCCATAGTATACTTTGCTCCCACTGTGTCTGTGGTGGGCTGGCAACGCAATTGCTAAACTGAATTCTTGAAGTTCTTTAATCAATCAATTTCATTCTCATTTTCTCCTGAAAAGGCTGCAATTTTTGAGAAAAACAGGAAACAATTTTTCTTTTGTAATGGATGACAGACCTTGCAAGATAAATAGGACAAAGTAAATTAAAATTACAAATTGAAAAAAGAACAGAAAAGGAAAAGACCTTTGTGTATAAAATGGTATTAAAAACTACTGTATATATATATATATGCTAGAAAATGCTGATAAAGTTGGAAAACAAACCAGACAGAGCTGCTGCTGCAACTCCCAATCTAGTGAGATTGCAAGCAGCATGTCATAAAATCTAAAGTAGGGTCTGCATGAGTTTTTTTCAAAACGGGATAATCTGGAAATATGACCTTTGATGACCTGCCAAAACAAAAGTTGGAAGGACTTAAAGGCTTCTTGTTTAAAAAAGAAAGAAATTTGCACAGAGAAAAGACATTGTAGAATTATTTAAAAGCTCATTCTAAGATTATTTTCTATCTCAATGCGAAATTAAAAAAAAAATGCTTTAAGATTGATTTTCCACATCATTAACCACACCCCTGTATGTGATCTCAAGTAAAAATCCATTTAAGAGAAACCATTTTGGAATAACTTCTGAAACATCTCACCCATACCATTAATTTTGAGAGAATGTTGGTGAATGTCAACATTCCATACATTTAAAACATGCATGAGCAACAAAATAGTCCTAGGTAGGTCTTGTGGGCATCATGATTGTGCAAAAATAGTCAGGCACAAAGAATTTAAAATAGAAAAAATTGAAGATTATCTATATACATAATGAATGAAGGGTTTTGTGATGAGCAATTTTGGCATGTAAAGTGAGAATAACCCTAACCCTGCAGATTTTGGTTTCTTTACATTTACAAACACTGATGATCTGTTTATACTGGTAATGAAGACTAGTCTTTGTCACTTTATTCAGTAACCTTTATCTTATTTGAACCTGTGTTGACGCACATGCAGCATCCATCAGAGGAAACCCACTCTCTAGTGTCAGTCTTCTGCAAAGATATCATGGTGCAAGAGTTAGCCAACTGTCTTATTTGCCATCAAACATACAGCGCAGATGGGAAGCCTCCTTTCCAGTGCAAAACCAGAAAGGAAGACAGGTCAGGGATCTTCCGTAGAGACCCATTCTGGATTGGAAAAAAAAATCGGGGGTGGGGCTGTCAGTTCTGGCAGAGAAAGCCCTACCGGTACATTTCATTTTTAGATATGGGAGAAAAATGGAGTAACCAGAGAAAACCCTCACAACCAACTGATTAAGAGACCATCTCAGGGAGATGTGGCCAAATCGAATCAGACCCCAACTGGGAATCAAACTCAAGACCTCAGCCTTGGTAGTCCAGTACAGTCAGGTATAATTACACAAGCATAAGATCAGTAATGGTAAATATTAGTTCAGTCTGAGGACAATTAGGAACACTACTTCATCTCTAATTACTGACATAAAGGAACCATAAAAATAAAATAATAAACAATAAATATTTAGATGACATGAGCTGTCAAGATAACAAATGTCATGTAAATAAGAAATAATGCCAGCAATAAATTAGACTGCAAGGCACTTTCCTTCACTGAAGCTATTTTTCTCCCTAACCCCTCCAACACCAAAAACCCAAATGTATCATTGTGATAATTTGAATTATTAAATTCTCCCTCAGAGTTAATTCTTAAATAAACAACAAAACAATTTTAGTTTTATCACAAATCTGTTCTTATGCCAGTGTATGGATTACTGACACCTTAGTAGGAAGACTCTGTGCTGCCGAGGTTCTGACCTGCAATGTCTGTGGTTAGAAGACACAGTCTATACAGAAAAAAAAAATTTTGTAATTTTTCCATTTGTTCATTGAAATTATAAAATACTTTTCTGTATAAATAATGTCCTATACTTCCATTTTAATGTTCTAAATATATGTATATATTTTTTGTTAGCAAGCTAAAGGTAATTTATTGAATAAAAAATATTTAAAATCCAAAAATATATTTTTGATCAAATCAAATACCTGAAGATATCTTATTTTAATTGAGGCATATGTTTAAATATAAGGGGAGAAAAGGACAGATATAGTTCAACATTTTATCATCGTTTGTATTTTAATAATAGCAACAAAACCATAATTTAACTGTCTAGACATTAAGGGCTTTCTCAGTATTGCTTGTACTAACATGCCAGCATATCTGAGAGATAGCTCATTCTAGCAGTAGGTAGCTCATTGTTATTTGATAAATAGGGGTATAGTCTGTTTGGCTTTCCACTAGAATGATATTGAAATGCAGTTTGCTTCATTTGTTAGAAAACAGTCAAAAGAAAATCCTCATGGTTTGCTATCAAGTTCACTGTAATGTCAGCATACGTTGTAGTGAAGTGAGTCCAGCTTCAGTTGTTGCCATGTAATAATAAATGGGCAAGAAAATTGATAAGATTCAGAGTGGCATATGAACTTCTAGAAGCATTTTTAAAAATTGAAATGCCTCACAGTAGTATTAGCAATGCACATTAATGATAATTAACAGAACTTCAAATTTCCCTAACAACAACAACAACAAAAATACCTTTCCAAAAATATAATTGTGTATTAATCCTTGTCCCTTGCCTCCTTTAGGACTGGAAACCTAAAAATGGTCAGATAACCGACAACATGACATGTTCTTTTCAGCTGTCCTCCTGCTTTAACAGCAGTATTTTTTTAATCTCCAACAGGGGACAGCTAAAAAACAAACAGGTGTATCATTCTCAAAAACAACAACACTGTGTAACTGGTGATCCCTTTACGAGAGTATTGGCAATATTTTTGTTAGTTGTCTAACCGTTACAAAACGATCATTACTTTATCCTCCTACTAAATGTGAAATATTCCCATTTCGTTTTTGTTGGTCTGGTTAAAATTTAGATAATAAAACCAGAATTGGAGATAACTAAATTTATTTTCTGCAATAACCTCTAATAAAGAATAGTACACCTTTGCGCAGTTTCACTCATGCAGGTAAGCAGCCACAAAGTTGAATGGGTGAGGCAGGCAACAGCAGACTGAGAGAGGTCAAGCATGCTACCCTGGCCTGCGACCCATGACCAAATGTGAAGCCCTGCTGTGGCTCCCCTCATGCCAACCGTACATCACACTTGTGATTTTTTGGATCTATTGCATTTTTATACATTTTTTGGATTATACTCTTTGTATTGTGACACTCCCTCCCCCCCTCTCATGAAGAAACCAAAAGTAATGTTGACATTAAAACAAAATTTGAAATTATCAGATGGACTGAAAATGAGAAGTCTGCTGCCTCCTTTGGATGTGTATCGTGTGAAAAAAATCTAGCATGTGCACAATTTAAAAGAACACGGAGAAAATTTTAAATGCTGTGGCTTGGTGAAGCTCACTAAGTGCTAGGAAGGTAAGAGTTAGACAACCTTTGATGGAGAAAATGGAAAAAAAATGTTGGCGAACTGGGTGGAAAACCAATTCAGAGACAGATGCATTTAAGCTCGTGTGTGGTTCATGCAAAGGCTTTAGATCTTTATCAGAATTTAGAGGGAAAAGAAGGTACCACATCAAGTGATAAGCCTCTGCAAGCAAATAAAAGTTGGTTTTACAGGTTTAGCAACCACCAAAATTTTCATAACATCAAAGTTAGAAAAGAAGTTGGTACTGCTGACACCACAGCTGCTGCTACATTCCTAAAGAGTCAACTTCATTTGACATACCTCTGTGGCATGTCTTTTTCACCAGATGGTCATGTGGGTTTCCTCTGGATTCTTTGACTTCCTCCCACATCCAGATAGAGACAGAAACATTTGCTGTCATCCATTTTGCATATTTCCTCAAGTGCTTGCTGTAGTCAAGAGCCATGCAGCTGCCAGCTCCATTGGTCTACTGATGTCTACCAATACAATGGATAACTGGTTATAGTGCAGTTCTCCAAGTTGTCATTAAAGGAACACTTTGAAGTGCATGCAATTTACACATACAGGTGCATCTCAAAAAATTAGAATATCGTGGAAGAGATCAATATTTTTTGTCAGTTATTTCAGAAAGTGAAAATTGTATACATTCTAGACTCATTACATCATGTAAACTAAAATATTTCAAGCATTTTTTAATTTTAATTTTGATGATTATGGCTTACAGCTCATGAAAATCAAAAATCCAATATCTCAAAATATTAGAATATTTCATAAGATCAATAAAGAAAAAAGGATTTATAATATAGAAATGTTGAACTTCTGAAAAGTATGTTCATTTATGCACTCAATACTTGGTTGGGCTCCTTTTGCACAAATCCCTGCATCAATGCAGCGTGACATGGAGGCGATCAGCCTGTGGCACTGCTGAAGTGGTTATGGAAGCCCAGGTTGCTTTGATAGCGGCCTTCAGCTTGTCTGTATTGTTGGGTCTGGTGTCTCTCATCTTCCTCTTGACAATACCCTATAGATTCTCTAGGGGTTCAGGTCACACGAGTTGCGGCTAGCTCAAGCCAAGTAATACCATGGTCAGCAAACCAGTTACTAGTAGTTTGGCACTGTGGAGGTGCCAAGTCCTGCTGGAAAAGGAAATCAGCATCTCCATAAAGCTTGTCAGCAGACAGAAGCATGAAGTGCTCTAAAATCTCCTGGTAGATGGCTGCGTTGACTTTGGACTTGATAAAACACAGTGGACCAACATCAGCAGATGACATGGCACCCCAAATCATCACTGACTATGGAAACTTCATACTGGACTTCAAGCAACTTGGATTCTGTGCCTCTCCCCTCTTCCTCCAGACTGAGAAACCTTGATTTCCAAATGAAATGCAAAATTTATTTTCACCTGAAAAGAGGACTTTGGACCACTGAGCAACGGTCTAGTTCTTTTTCTCCTTAGCCCAGGTAAGATGCTTCTGATGTTGTCTCTGGTTCAGGAGTGGCTTGACACTAGGAATGCGACACTTGTAGCCCATTTCCTGGACACATCTGTGTGGTGGTGGCTCTTGATGCAGATTCCACCCTCAGTCCACTCTTTGTGAAGCTCCGTCAAGTTCTTCAATCGGCTTTACTTGGCAATCCTCTCAAGGCAGGTCATCCCTCTTGCTTGTGCACCTTTTCCTTCCAGACAACTTTCCATGAATATGCTTGATACATCACTCTGCGAACAGCCAGCCCTTTCAGCAATGACCTTCTGTGGTTTACTCTCCTTGTGGAGGGTGTCTTCTGGACAACTGTCAAGTGAGCAGTCTTCCCCATGATTGTGGTTGTGTGTACTGAACCAGACTGAGTGATTTATGTTATTTATACTGCATAAATAGTAATTTACTCAAACTCGAAATGGAATATTCTAATAGTTTGAGATACGTTTTTCCTATTTTTTGAGCTGTAGGCCATAATTATCAAAATTAAAATTAAAAAATGCTTGAAACATTTTAGTTTACATGTAATGAGTGTAGAATATATACAATTTTCACTTTCTGAAATAACTGACAAAATATATCGAACTCTTTCACGATATTCTAATTTTTTGAGATGCACCTGTATATCACCACTACTTATAAGTTGGTTTCAAAGATAAAGTTACTAATCACACATCAAATACACATATGAAATTTCACATGAATACTTCAGAGACCACCATATTTTTATTCTTTAAGCTTTTTTCAAGAAGCTAGAAATAGGAATCATGTCAGAACCCATATGAATGTGGTATGGCACTGATCATCTTGCACAACTGTGTACTTCTTGAAGACAGCTACTGAAAATTATATTGACTAAAATTCCTTTGAAATAAATGATATAGATAAAGTTAATTACTAAATTTTCTATTAACTGCTGAAAGTGGTGGCATAAAAGGAAGACTATAAATCAAAATACAGAGAAATTTAAAAACAGGATGCCAGGTTATTGCGCATTTGGTTCTGGGCCACAGGTTATATAATATATATATAATATATATACAGCGATGTGCAAAAGTCTTGCATAAAAATGACTAGACTCAGAAAATGGGTTCTTATTTAGTAGAAATTAGTAACTATTGTATGTTTTCTGTTTTAATTGAAAGGTATCGGTGTCTTTAAACAATTTATAACACTAAGATCCATTTTGTAAATGAACAGTCAAAATTTAAATATTAATAAAATAATTTTCAAGAAATCAGCGAGTGCAAAAGTGTTGCATAAATTACAAAAAAATAGAATATATATTTTGTGCTATAATAGTTTAGGATAGCAGAATATAAATGTGAAAAAATTGACATTTTCCACTATTCTGATTCATTTTTGTTCAATACAGTGATGCTGAGAGCCCGATATTTGACCCCAGAACAGTGGGCCACAATCGTTCACATGAAAGATATGGTGAAACTGAGTGGGTCATTGCGAATTGTATCGGTTGCAATCAGTCGACGATATCACGCACCCTGAAACATTGGGAAGCCGATGGGAGCCTAATTTCAAAATGCAGAGCTGGCAGACAGCAGAAAACGACGGCTCAACAGGATCGTCTAATCACCCGCATGTCAAACTCGGACTGATTCCGCACTTCCACCAACATCCAGACCGCCTTTTCAAGGCACCATGGGATCCAGGTGGCCTCGTGCACCATCAGATGGCATTTGATTCACATAGGACTGTTCAGGCGATCGGCAAAGAAGAAGGCGTTCATCAGTCTGGGCAATCGTTGAAAGCGACTGCAGTGGGCTCGCAACCATCTCCACTGGACCATGGTCCAGTGGTCCCGAGTGTTGTTTTCCAATGAAAGCAAATTCGTGGGGGTCCACTCAGCAGGTTGGGCCTACGTTCGGCAATCAGTGTCCGAGAAATACCATTAGTTTGCACTTGGCCGACTCTGCAAACAGAGGGAGATTCGGCCATGGTTTGGGGCTGTTTTCAATCATCCAGTGTTGGTCAGTTGCATCATGTGGAGGATCAAATGAATGCTCATGACTGTGCTAAGATCATCTTGGACACTGTCGAACCGTATGTGTGTGACTACATGCCCCTGACGGCCATCTATCAGCAGGACAACCCCCATCCACACAGTTAGGAGTATCAAGGCCTTGATGGCAGAGTTGTGAATCCCCTCCTCAACTGGCCGGCTCAAAGCCCCGATCTAAATCCCATCGAAAATAGTTGGCACTCGATTCAAACTCAGCGTTAGTGCCAAAAAGCCGAAAAATAAAACTGATTTAAAATGGAAAATTGAGGAAGCCTGGTCGGAGTTCAGTAGTGACAATTGTCAGCATTTGGTAGCCAGCATGCCTCGTCGTTGTGAACAAGTTATCAAGAATTTCGGATATTCTACTCATTATTGATAGATCTGACCACTTTCTGCATAATTGGAATTGAATAGATAGCTGTCTAGATTTTATGCAACACTTTTGCACACGTTGATTTGATGCAAATGATTTTATAAAAATTATAACTTTTATTACAATGAAACAATTGCCTGATATTATTGGAATAAATGCACAACAGTAATATAGAAATACTTTAATGAACAAGATTTGATAACAACTGCATTCGACAAAATGCGAGCTAATTTACAGGAAAAATAATTTTTATGTAAGACTTTTGCACACCGCTGTATATATGAGAATTCTTAAACAGAACTGGGGATGAGTTATGATAATTACACTATTCACCAGGATTTGCTGTCTGAAATATAGTCTTTTAAACTATTTATCACCAAGCAAATGAAGTTCACTTACCTGAGACAATCTTGAAAAAGTCTGGCTGGGGCTGAAACTAAGGAAGGATTAATAATGCTAACTTTTCTACAGTAATCCATTATTCACTTTATAGAAATACAGTAAAGTATCTATCAACCGAAAATTTACTTTAAAAATAATCTATTTTGTGAAAGATTTGAGCATTTTAAATTCCCATTCTGTGATCACCCACAATCAATCCCTGATGAGTTAATGTCTCATCCAAAATTCCTGCTACTTTGTTTACTGGTTGCAAACACTGTGGTCACTGATGCTGAGCCAAGCATCAGTCATCAAGGAGTCTTGGTTACTGTCAGGCATGCTCTGTACTCTTTACTTAATATTGATTTTATTTTTCCTTCACAGTGCCCTCAAACAAACACAAAAGTGATAGTACTGAGTGTTGAATGTAACAGTGCTAAGTATAAAAGAAAAGGTGGAAATTCTGTGAAAACTGGACCAAGGACAATAAGTGAACAAAGTGCGTGACCAGTATGGCTTAGGAACCATGACAGTATAAGACTTAAAGATTCAGTGAGAGAAAATATTGAAATTTTATGCTGATAGTGAGTCATGGAATTCGTGATCTCAGTAAACCTAAGTACGCCAGCCTGGATAAGGTGGTACATGAATAAGTTTGAGGAGTAAGTTATATGTTGATTGTAGGAGAATGATGATACATGAAAGCTTATTTGTAGACTTAATGTTGCAAGTGTTAAAGAATGAATGAAGTTAGTATACAGGTATTTGCAGAAACTAATATAATATAACCAAACTGACACAAGTACTCTGGTTTATTACATGCTTTCCTTACACATATGTTCACGATAATATCAACTTTATGCAATTGTCTATTTTCTGGAAGTCTCTTGGTCCTGAAGTTTTCGGTTGACAGATACTTTACTGTACTGGTGACAATGATAGAGTTAAGAGAGAATGCAAGGAACATATTTTTCAATTATTAAAACAAATCTATTTTAGCCCTTTTGGAACCAAGTTCTGAGCACTGTAGGAACAATTAAAAGACAAGACTTTGTTTTGTAGTAAACATGCAAAGTATTTTTTTATATAAAACCAGCATAAATACATTTTTAATTCAATTTTCAGATAATCTGCCTAAATTTATCAAAACTGTGGGTCCATTTTGGATAAGTTCAGATTGTATGGCAAAGGTGAAAACATGGGTTTAAGCATAGCAAGAGAGAGAGAGAGAAAAATAGGGATCCAAAAAGATAAAGATATACTAGAGGTAATAGAACCTAGTGCAGTACTGAGAAAATGGCAAATGCTCTGTGCAGCAGATAGCTCAAATATTTAATATAGATAGTGAAATAGTTGTCCTACATATTTAACCTAAAATATGCCATAAAATTAAGTAAATAATCTTGGTAAATATCGTAAGGATAGTTTAACAGATGGAGTAAGATCAAAATAATCCTTAACAGGAATTAGATCAAATTTAGCAACTACATAAAATCGATCGAGAAAGTTCCACGGGGAGACCTGAACGTCCACCTAGCTACAGACTTAAATTCTAAGCCCTGTTACGAGAAGGAATGGCAGGGATATCTCAGTTGTGGTCCATTTTCTTGGCAAAATTCCTGGGAAAATGTGTAAAAACTGTCATTCAGACAACTTTTCTCCTGACATTCACTAGAAAATTGTCCAAGTACTCTCTACAAGAGAAAATATGGCAGACTCACCAAAATGGCTGTTGGATGACATGGTAAACCACCACATTCCAGTATTTAAAGAAAAAGAAAAAAAATTGCTGTGGGACCTAAATGAAGTTTTGGTTCAAGGAATAAAATGTCACTAGTACAGACTTAAACTGAATTGCTGCAGTTTTGGATTTACTCTAGATTACTCTCCCCGGTAAAATGGATCACCTTTTCAACTTCCCCATCTTTGCTGCTTGGAATAGCCACAGAGCTCCAGAGAATTTCAAATCCCTCCAAATGAATTTAACTTCTGTAAGGTTTAGCTTATGCAGATGATATGGGATCAATAGATCAAATCAGAAAAACAAAGGGATCTTTCAGAGAGCCGGTTGATTAGCAAAACTCTCGACCACCTGATTAAAAAAGAATTTAACACGTTTTGTGTGTTTATATCACAGCTAGAACCACTCTAGTGTTCAATAAAAATACTTTTTCAACATTGCAACAACAAAAAAAAAAAGTTAAGTTCAGACTAAGGGTGGTCATTCAATGAGCTTAGTCAAATAATTTGTGGTCATTTTGAGAGATGTCCTAGGAGACAGCAAGCCATTAATTAGTTGAAAGGAGTATCCTGTTTTGTTATCATCTATGTTCCCATACTTCACCTTTTATGTAGTTAAATCACCAGTCTGAATGGTCACACTACACAAGGCTTTATGAAGCAAGTACAGGTCTCTTTTTTAGAGATTGCCATCTGGAAGCTCCTTTCATAGTCATTCAATACAAAAAGATCACCTTGCATCTCCACAGGCCTAACAGAACAAAATTAAAGCCATGTGTAGTACTGTACACCAGTCATGTATGAGCTTGCTGAGATACATGAAATACCTTCTATGTGATTCATTTTAGGGGAATTTAGTTATTCTTATCCTATTATTTTTGGGTTTTTTTTCATTTCTAATTACAAACCATACAACCCTTGCTAGATTATTGAAAAACAATAATGCTCAATTCACAATTATACATGCTAATCAAAGGTGTCTTCCCTAACTTTTATATCTTTAAAAGTACATATTTTCCTGTAATTAGATTAAAGACAACTTTAATTTATTTACAAATTAAAGTTAAAGCTGAATGCTATTTGTGGAGAAAAGGGGCACATAGAGACTGGTAAATTGAAGAAATGTACCCAATTACATGCATTCAACATAATTCTACTTACATTTTAATACATTTCCTTCCATTAACAAATTAAAATAACAACAAAACAATAACTTAGTGAAAACTTATCACAGACTTTATTTTAATTACCAGATAGAACTGTACAGGCATTGTTAGATAGTGTAATCTATTTGCCAAAATGTTTTTCAAGTAGATCAAATCTGCTTTTAATACATAAGTTATAGCAACAATACTGGGCTAGTAAATACAATGTTATAAAATTATATGGCAGAGTTGATCGGCTCTGAGCAGCAGGGTAATTTACAGTAGCCCATACATTAATATTGTATTTTGCATTTTTTTTTTTTTGTTAAATAGTCTTATTAAGAATCAAGTTGAAGAAATGTATCTGTGAGATTTTAAATGTGACAAACAAGGTAAACATTATACTGTCAACCCTTACTGAAGCTTCAGTCGGATGTCTGGAGGAGGGTAGGGAATAAGAGCAAGTCAATCAGAATTACTTATGGGAAGGAATAAAAACCTTTCTTTTTTTTTTTGTTCATTCATATCCTCAAAATCCAAGGGGCCATAGTTTCAAAATCTTCACAAAACAAAGCCAGCAGATTGATTGACGTTTTTTTTTCTTTTTTGTTAATGATAATCCACAACACAGGTTGTTTCTTTTTTAATAAACCGAGAAAAAGTGCAAACACAAGAGGAAAAAAATTCTTGTGCATGATCCCCTAATTATAAATGGTCAGCTTCACACATTTACATACACCAAGCGAATGAAACCATAACTGTACTCGTCCTTGAGAAAATCTTCGAAATTATCCATTCGATTTAGAGTTTACCATGTACAATATCCATCAGCAACCAGCTGGATCATGGCGTATATAACTTAAATGTAAAATAAACAAAGAGAGAGAGAGAGAGACCAACCCTCCTTTTTAATGTCTTCAGCACAATTTCGAAATTCTCTGTGAATCATGCTGCAATTTTCAGCACTAACAAACAAACTCATTTTCTATGGCAGGTGAATGACCTGAACTGTATGCAACAAATGGAAACCATTAAAAATGAAAGTCTAGGCTAATAAGACTGATAAGAAAATTATAAGATAAGGAATGTTTTTTCTTTGAATTTTCACTACATCATGCAATAATGAAGAACAAGTTAGTTTCTGCCAATTAATAAGTATTTTTTTTCACTAAGTTTAATCAGTCACCTTCTACATCATTTTTTCTTTCCTTTCTTTTTCTTTCTGCCATCAGTGGTTGCAGCTTCTGGGTCCAGCCCCTGAGCAATGGCTAACTTCTTCTTAAGCTCCAGCAACTTCATCACCTCGATATCGATGCAACTTTTTTCTGCTTTGCTTACCTTCAGTTCCCGTACTTTGTTGCCCTGACACAGAAAGAACAAAAATTACCCTCACCACACGGGATCTTTAACATCTTTACATAAAATAATTCAGCAGCATGTTATTGGTCCAACAGGCACAAACCCTTCAAACTCCTTAAAATTTGGCAGTAAAGGGTTCTGGTTTAGCTCATTTAATTGTCTGGGATCAGGGGGCCCATAAAATACTTGCTTGTGGCCCACCATGACCATCACAATGTCAGTGATAGTTTGACTCCTGCCCTGAACATTTATACTGCTTTCCACAAGTACTGATTATCTGACATGTGTAATGGACCAATCAGCACTTGCAGACCCATGACACAGGTGTGCGCCAATAATTCAGAAAACTTTATCAGTGCCATACAAGCACTGCTTACGCCAGGTGTTTCATTGTTCTTTCGCAGATAATTTCATAAAAATCTATTTGCTATTCCACTGATATTAAATCATGAACGAGGAGAAGATAGAGCAAGAGCATAAAAAATGTAATGGTGAATGGACCTAGAGACACTCCAAATATAACTGTATAGTAAGTTGGGTCCATAGCTGTCCTCAAAGTGCCACTATTAAATTTAAGAATAGGCATCATTTCAATAATCTTACTAGGAGTGAGAAAAAAAAAAAAAAAAAGCAAAGTAGTAGAGCAAGAATTTCCCTCTCAACAGCACCTTTTCTTCAACAGAATAAGCAGTGCATCAGAAGCTGCTACCAGGAACAGTTTGTCTCTCTTAATAAATTGTTGCTACTAGAACACCTTTTACAAATGATTCCATAAAGAGGTGTTTAAAGATGGTTTGTGAAAAGGTTTGTCCTGACAAAAAAAAAAAAAAACAATTTTCTAAGATAAGTCTATCAAGAATTACTATCCAGTGCAATGTGCATATTTCAGATAATCTGACAAAGCAGCTCCAGAAGAAGTGCTCTGATTTCATGTTCTAGTCCCCTGCTGTTGATGAAAGCAGTGATGTCCACAATGACACTTTCGAAATCTCTCAAGAACTTGCAGATCTGCACTCAATACATAGACACACTACAGAAGGAATAAGCAAAATTTGCATAGTAATTGAGAATCTAAAGATTTCATGGGAGACAGTGGCTAGTTGTGCCTGCTATGGTCAACAAGAATGTGGCAGTGTGCTCCTCTGCATAAATTTGGGTGGGGATACTTCAATATTGGAAGATGAAAACCGGCTGTGTGACCTAGTCATCTCGCTGATTTCACAGAGCACTTTAACAATCTTAACAGCACCTTACAAGATAAGTCATACCTTCTCTCAGACCTCTTCAATATCATAATAGATTTCCAGTACCCACTGGCCCTCTTCCCACAGCTAAGTAAAGAGAATATGTCTCACTTCCTAGCTGCCAACTGCTGTTCCCTCAGCCTAAGGCTTGAAGAAAGTATCAGAATGCCTGGAGTGTGTTGCATCTAGAAAGCCTTCAGGTGGATTTTGACACATTATTTATGGATTTATGTAAAAATGAGGCCAGCTTTGAGATCTTCGCAGATCCTCTTTCTCTTGCAGCAGAAGATTGTAAACTACATTTACAAGTTGAAGTGATTAATCTACAGCAGTGATTTTCAAAGTATGGGTTGCAGAATATTAATCATGGGGCTGCTTACAAATTAAAAATGTAATGTTCTCTTAAAATAGCTTTAATTATATTTTCAAAATAACATTATAGTTATTTAAATGTAAAACGGTTACTTATTTCCAATAAAACTTATTTGATTAGAGAGAGTTAGTTCCTTACACTACAGGTGTACACAATGTAAGCACAGATTACTGGAGTGGCCACACTTCCTACAATCCATCTTTTTCAGTGATTTGTCTACCTTCAAGGTCAGAGAGGCCAGTGCAGTCTATGGTCCATGATGAATGACTGTTTGATGCAATGCACACACTGCGAAGACTCTGGCTACATGGCTTAATCACCAAACTTTAGTCCTTACAAACAGATAGTTTTGTAATAAGAAAAAGAAGTTTGGAAACAGTTATCAAATCCACCTACATCATAAAATTAAAAAAACAAGTGTAAGAACATCATCTGAAATACAAAGTTCAAGTAATGGACAGACATATGCCATGTTGACCTCGTTTGAACTATCTACTAAGATGATAACCAAATTTTGGACAAGGCAGCATGGCAATGCTTTTTTCAAATTTAGTTTCATCAATTGTGCTAACAAAACAAGATCCAAAGTCAGTTTATTATTCGTAGCAAGGTGCTTGCAAAAAAGAGTTTAAAATTGCCAAAATTAAAAAAAAAAAAACATTTAGAAACAAAACAGAGAGAACTTGTTGATTAGCCTCTTGATTATTTTCAAAGGAAGCAATGAGAATTGATGCTATAAACACAAGTTCTTAGTCAACTACTCTGAATTGGTGGCATATTTGGTTGCATGCTGCATGACAAAAGAGAGAATGGCCTATACAGTCTCCAAAAAGCTTATTCTTTCAGCTAATCTGGATATGGTGAATACATTTTCAATAAGAAATCTGCTGAAAATTTGAGAAGTATTCTTCTGAGTGATAACACCATGTCTTGACAAATGTTTTTTTGCAGACCATTTAGAAACCAAACTCATTACTCAGTTACAGTCAGCCACCAATTTTGCTATCTAACTTGACGAGAATACCAATATTTTAAATTGTGTGACACTCTTAATTTATGAGATATGTATGGCAAAACAACTTTTCAGAAGATTCATTGTGCTGTCTAACTTTACTTACAAAAACGACAGGAGCACAAATATTTGAAACACTGCATGACTGTGTAGTTGGAAAATACAAATTAGGCTGAGCTAATTGCAAAGAAATTGCAAGGGGTGGTGCAGCAAATATGACAGATATAAAGGCAGATTTGTAAGAAAATATCTGAGGCAGCTGGTAATGTGTTGTTTAAAATTATTGTTTCATTCACTGTGAAGCTTTTGTGTCCAAAGATAATTAGCCTGATCTTATGGCAGTATTGAAAACTGTTAATTTCATTAAATGAAGCTCACCATGCATATTCATTTATGGGCCAAGCGCTTACAAGGGTATAAGACTGCAGGATAAAGATTCATATTTTTCTGGTAGAGACAGTCTAATTTGGCAAATTTTTATGATGATGGTTAATGAAGTCTTTGTATAGCTGACATTTTCTCAGTTTTTAAACAATTGAATATGAAGTCACAAGAGGTATGTTAACAGATACAGGAATTCCATAAGTCATTAGAACTGAGGAAAGCACACTGAAAAGTAATCACTTGAGCTACTAGATATTTCGAGGAGAACAGAATCAATGAGGAAAAGGTGAATGAGATGAAATGCATCATACAGTTACACCTCACTGCTCTGTCTGACAATTTTAGCCACTACTTCCATGCAAAATGTTTTGAAAATTTGAAGGTGTCAAGTGAAAGATCCTTTTGCTTTCAAAAATCCTGAATCAATAATAAATTTGATGCCTGAGCAAGAAAATGAGCTGCTGCTGCAACTCATTTGTAATAGCACACTGAAAACATGCCACAAGTCATGTCATAGTTTTATATCAATGTTTTTTCAAAGAATATCCACCATTAAGACTGACTGACATTCTGTTTTGCTGTTATTGACAATAATCTACAGGTGTAAACTGGGACTGTTTACTTTGACACAGTTAAAAAGAAGAGAATAAACATACTTAACAGCACACCTAGTATGTATAGAACTTTCATCTTGTGATCCAGATTAGAACACAACATTAACAAAAGATGAGCCCACCTGTCACATTAAGTAGGTGAAACTCAACCTGATCCCTTTTTTTTTCTTTTATTGTTCATATACTGTATTTAAAATGTTTTTCAAGTAATGTCAATGTCTAATTTTAGTTATTACTTGAAGAGGTGGTTAAAGCTGTCATGTACACCCTTCATTGTGATTTTATGAAAACACTGGTCAAAAGATATTCTTTTTGGTTGCTGTGATAATGTTTTTCTTCCAATGGGTCACGAAAAAAAGTTTGAAAAACAGACAGCACTCAAGAATTTTAAGCAAGTACAGAGAATCATCACTGCCTCAAAAAATTCTGATTCAGCAGGTGCTCAAACTCACATCACTCGTTAAAAGTACATTTGTTTGTGAACAAACTTTTTCCTTAGAAGCTCAACAAAAATCAACTGCAGTCATCAATAAATGATGAAAATCTGCACAATATTCTAAAGACAGTGTGACAAACAACATAACACTTGACATCAAAGGCATGAAATTGCAGGTGTGCAGTGTCTGCCATTAAGTGTTATTGTGTACTCCATAAATGTTTAACATTTTCATGATTTTAAGTAAAGAGAATGTAAGTGCAGCCACCAATAGGTTTACAAAAACTGTAAATGGTCCTCACTGTCTTTTAAGCTGAACACATCTGGTCTAGATTACTTCCATGTGGATGTTTTGATGTAGTTTTATTTCAGTCATTGTATTTTCTTTTTTAAAAAAAAAAACTCTACTCTCTTTTACATAATTTGATTTATTTAAATTTTGGATAAAAGTCTAGTTTTTGTATTTAAAGAAGGAAGAGAAAAAATAATTTAAAATCAAATGAACATATTGAAATTGTGAACAATTAACTCCTGTAATATTTCTGTTTACATGAGGTTGTGTTATAGGCCATTCAGTGTGTGACCAAAATCAACAAAAGATTGCCAAAGATCTCAACTTTTCTTGTGGTTCTGTGGTCAATATTACTGAAGTTTACTAAAGTGAATGTCACTGCTGCAGCAAAGCAACCTGAAAGACTTTTGACAGTGACAAGATGTACCATTACTCGCTTCATCTGTACTGCAGCAGAAATCAGCCAAAAAATAATCCATCATCATCTCTATTGACTTAGCTACAGAGGGAGTATAGTATGAAAGAAACCCCTTCTGTCTAATACGAATAAAATTCTTAGAAAGCTCTGGTTGAATATGATTGAGCACTTGTAAGAGCAACCTGCCCATATAATCAAAACAAAAGCTCTCATTTGGATAAAGTAAAACCTGGACCAGACCATCATATAAAAGCTTGATAGTCCATTAAAAACAATCTCTTGCTATCACTTCTTTATTTGCTATTTTCTGCAAAAAAAGCATACTGTAATAAAAATTTGGTAAGCAGAAATGTTTCTGAAAAGCAGGAGACTCTGATTAATACAGAGAGACTTTCATTTAACCCTTACATACCTGATTTGCTACTTCCTCTGTCAGCTGATTCACTTCTTTGGGGCTGAAAACAGTAGTCTCAGTACTCTGAGCTGAAGGACCATTGCTGACTGGGGACTGGTTTACAATCAAATTCTGAAAGAAAAATTCACACCCTTTTTAGGGTTCTGTTATGCATTTTTCATATTCTAAAGACATTATAAGTCTTAAAGATGTACTTCCATTTTAACTCTGTAGTCAAATACTTTGTCTAAATAAGCTAGTGTTTTATATTATGCAAACACGTCACGTTATATACTTTAAAAAAAAAGAACCATTGCTATATGGACAAAATATTTACTGAAATCTCTAAAAATAATGATGCACTATGTACATATAAAAATAAGCAGAAATACTATGTGATTCAGGTTTGTAGAATTAGTTTTAAAGTGCAGTAGTTTCAAGTATCTCAAATTATAGACATATCAGATAAGACAGTTTGTAACTTTTACTACTGAATCACAGACCATACCATTGCCTGGAATTGACACAATGCGGGAACTGTTCATCAGTCCAATAAGACTCATTTCATAATCAGACAATAGATGAGCTATTCATGTATCTACAGCAGGGGTTCCCAACTTAAAAAAAATTTTTTTTACCGCCAAATAAAAAAAAGAAAAAAGTCATTATACCAACATGGTGGATGATCTAGTTTGCCTGAGGAACACTGGTGGGAGAAGTTTGGGTTGGGGAGCTCAGTGAGCTCACTCGAAGAAAATTTCTCAACTTAGCATGTAAAATAAAGCATAAAATAGGTAAACGCGTGAAATAGGATGTTATTGAACCCTAACTTAATTAAAATTAAAATTGTAAAATAATATGATTAATTTTATTAATTAGCATTAGCAAAGGAAAGAAAAATGTTTTGTATTTTATACTTTTAAAAATAAATCCAGTGAAAAAGTTAACCTTTTATTTATTTTAATAACTATTAATATTTTTTAAACCTGAATTAGCACCATGGAGGATATGTTTGTTGTACTGCTCAGGTGTGCTTGGTGCTTGCAAGGTAGTTTTCAATACAAGATAATAATAATAATAATAATAATAATAATAATAATAATAATAATAAATATTATATTATATATATATTATTATTATTATTATTATGATGATGATGCTGAAAAAGCATTCTATGTTTAGCACTCCATGTGTTGTAGAAAAATGACAATGCAATTTACTTAGAATATTTAATATCAGAAGCAGCATCATCATCATATTGTAGTGTGGAGTTTACAGTTAAGATCAGGTTTAATTTTTATTAAATATTTTTTAAATTTTGTATGTTTCTAGCATATTCACATATCACAAATCCAGAACTCCTGATCTATAGGCAACACAAAAAAATATGTATTTCTGATGCTCCTTCCATTCAAGCCTGCTGACAGATTGAGCAGTGAAGCATCATGGTAAGGGGCACCATCTCATGAAGCCATCATAGTGACCTTATCATCCTTTGTTGTAATGTGAATGTGTTCAGTACCAAGATAAAAAAAAAAAAAAAAAATTTTTTTTTTTACATTCTTAAATCAACAAGATGCTTTATTTTTTAGCAAAATGTCTGCCCTGTGCTACCATGGCATTGATCATCCAAATCCCCACTCCACCTGAACAAACTTGATTAAAAAATCCATTATCCAGGTATCAATGTTGATAAAGTTGGATAATAATATATTGCAATCCATAAATCAGGAATTACTGGGCTTAATATAATACTGTTACCAAGGTCATTCAACAAACAAATGGTTGATTTATCTGGCATTGAACAATTATCCCTTTTCCATGATGTACTGACACCTTTCTAGACACTTTTTCATCAGTCTCATACATGCATTTTTATTATTAATAATTAAATGTATTTTACTTCTGAATATAGTATTTGTAGTGTTCTTTTTTTTAAAAGAATCAGTAAGTTTATACATACATTTGTTTTTAAAATAAAATATGGTTTTAATAATTTTGTTATACCATTTTTTCTGAAAGTATTTTTTTAAAAAAGACTAAAATTGTTGCCTTATTGATTTTCTTCATATAAAGTTAAATTAAAAAGTCAAATAAATGAAGTTGAAAAACATGTAACAAAAACTGGTTTCAAAAGTATACACTATTTGCACTAAATCCTTAAAAACAATTAAAAAAAAATTTTTTTTTAAAAAAGATAAAAGAAAAAAGCAAGAGATCAGTACCGTGTGTGCCGAGTCGTCGTTCTGTTTTGACTTATATTTTTTCTTTAGTTCAGCAATTATCTCAGGCTCCAGTTTCTGGAAAAGGGGAGAAGGCTGCAGGAAGAGAGAAATTACAAACAACTGTATAAATTAAATGTAAATCAACAAAAATATAAATGCAAACTATATTACACTTACACGTTCCAAAATTTTATTATTTTTCAGGATGGAAAGCACAAAAATAATACAGACTCTATGCCAGAAAATATGGTTCAAACTGACTTAACAACAGATCAACTGTAGTTATGGAAATCAACTTTCACTCCAAGAATTTTGCAGCATAGATGAAACAATATAAAAATAAACATCTTTCTAGATTTATGTGCAAGAGAAATTCTATTTCTATGCAAAGAAACACTGGCTGGGTTCTGTTTTGAGAATCTAGAATCTCTGTTGATTAAGTCTAATCTAGATAAGCAGAATTTGTTCTACTCTGTTATGTTACATATACTTGTTCTGCCACTAATTAAATTAAATTAAACAAAATTTAAACAAATGGAACCTAATAATATGAACTGACAAAGATGTATGCTATTGTTTACTATGTATTAGAGTGTGTTATCCTAATATTTGTGACAAATGCACAAATACAACAGTATACAGCTGGTTAATGGTTTTAAAATTAAAAAATTGCAAAAAAATAATTTGGTTTTAGTTTTTAACAGAATTATACATCAACAATTTAACTATTAGAAACTCGTCAGTTTGTCACATCAAGAATTAATAATTATAAAGACTTTACACTGTTCAAAAGAGATGACTGATCAATGCAGAAAACTGGATTAAATTATTGAACTGATGATGATAGTATAAAAAGTAGATAAAGGTAATCAACTGAATGAGTTGCCATTTTTCACTGAAAATGGTTGACAAGACGAATGACAGCACCTATATAGATAAGTACCACCAAGAAAGAGGTGGTCTGACTAGAAGCACCAGTCTCACCTGCTTTACCTTTTAATTTAATTCTGCTTCTTGTTTGCACACAAAACAGGAGTCCAACCCACCTTTCCAATTTTGTGTCCTGGTGTCAGATAACAGACAAAGTTCTTGAAGATTTTGTTGCAGCCATTTGGAGCATTCAGTTGACTCTGGATGACCTTACTGGTAGTAGGCATAAATGGCTGGAGAAGAATGGAAAGCAGGCACGAGACATTTGATGCCAGGCTTACCACTGTTCCAGCACGACTTCTAAAAACAAAAAAAAATCCAAAAATAAACTTACAGTAGTATAATGCATAAATTTGTTTAATTTAAAAAGGAAACTGAGTGTGCTTACTTCTCTGCATTATTGCCTTTAACCAGCACCCAGGGTTGTGCACTCTGCATAAACTGGTTACCCAATCTGGAGATGGTCAGGATGTTTCGGATGGAATCCCGCATTCTACATAGAAAGAAAACAAAAATTGTTTAAAAATATAATAAAGCAAGACTTCTCACACCTGGATCATTTTGTGCTCCAGAAAGACGAAAATAAAGCCAATGATGCTTCATTTCAGTTATTTTTCTTTCCATATCTACATTTTAGTGTCAGGCTAAAGCAGAAAATGTCCAAAGAATGGAAGAGCAAATAAAACTTATATGAAATTTTCCAAGTTCACCAACATAAAAATGCTTATTCCTATTGCATCAATATAATTGAAGGTATCAAGATTTGAACCAAAAATAAATCAGCCATATTTCATTTTTCCTAAAATATTGAAAAAAATAATAACAAAAAATATAAACTTAGAAAAACCATGTACTTATTTATGACTGCATACAATCTTTGTTGAAGGAATGCTAAAAGAAATTTGATATTTTCCTTCTTATAACATATACTTTTTTGTAATCTGCATAGCTGATGCTGCTATGCTAAATTGTGTGTGTGTGTGTAAAGAATGGTCTATAGTAGTGTGGTGCCTTATCACATGTGAGTCATAGCACCAGCATAGTTTCTCTCTTCTGAGCCAACCATGTGGGTTTCCCCCCTGGGTACTCTGGATTTCTCTTACCACTAACAGGTCTAGTAGGTGCTTTTCCTGCTGAAGGCACTGGTATTCTGTTTGCTTGAATACAAGTGTGGAACATATGGTTCCTTACGAGCTTACAAAACCACCTCTTACCTTTGGTAGCTAAGTAATTCAACATGGCCAAATCATGATCCAATTTAGAGGTATTACTGATGTAAAGTGTTGGTGCTACAATAAGACTATAATAAAATAAGGGGTAGTACAATGAAACTACTGTATTTCCTATAGTACTAATTATTGTGGATGCTACAATGAGGCTACAGTAATGCACATGTAAATCAGTTTAACATGACAAAACTCTAAATATAAATTTATAATGAAAAAACAAAAAGTAAAATGTATAATACATAAGAAAGAACACCTTACTTAGCATGCTCCATGTTGTCAATGTAGCTGTGGAGCTCTCTGTTAACTAGTGTGATAAGTTGTTTGTCATCATCATGGAGAACCATCTGTTGAATGGTGTACTCAAAGTTGTTGGCCACAAAAGTAAGACCTCTGTCAAATGAATGAAACCAAAATCAGACCAGACCGTGCACTTAACCTGGACATCTAAATTAACATTCTAATTTCTTTTTATCTTCCGGCATGTAAAATAGTGGAAAGAGTTTAGCTATTAATTAGCCTATCCTTAGGCTGGCAAACAGAGAATTGTCAGCCATTTGAGATGTAAAGGTCATACTCAGGACTGTTAGCTGTTTTGACACCAAACACTAGGAGCTGGTCTAAAGCTAAAATTAAAAAATCTGAAAAAGTCCAACTATAGTTCAAAAACAGACATAACTAGTTTAGTAAAAAACTAATATTTGCTAACACCTGCTGTCTTCTCCAAGAACCTCTATTCACCTCTACTGACTTAAACAGACATAAGATTTACTGATTTTGTTTCCAGAGAAGGAAGGGTTAAGTGACAACATTAACTTTTACCAATACAGGCTCATAGCAGTTTCTTTTCTTTTTCTTTTTTGCACCTGTTGTCCATCCTAATTAAGTGTGGGTGCTTATAAAAATCCTTACCTGTTGATGAAGTTCCCTAAATTGTTGAGAAGTTCACTGTTATTTTTAAGTAGGAACTCATCCCAGCAGAATGAACTGTCCTGTAAAAAAACAAAAAAAATAGCTACTGCCAGAGAAGTAAAGCAGCAAGGCAACATGGTTGCTCTATTCTGAATGCGATAGCTTTTTTCCTTATTTTAAAAGGCTGTAAGATAGGACAGTCTTAAATGTAAAGCCTAACATAATGGGGTTTCACTTTTTTCTTTTGTATGGACACAAGATGTATCAACTAACTGCATTTTCAATGAGCAAAAATTAAAAAATACAGCATTACTTGCAATAAAAATGAACCTTGAATGTAAACGTGTGTATTAAATTCTCAACAACAAAATCATTCAAGCAGTATTCTGGAAACAAAGACCAAATTTTCACATTAACTCCTATTGTATGAACCAGATATTGTAAACGATATACAAGGTTACCCCAAGTTATGTAAGGGTTATGTTCCAGTTGGCTATACAAGACGATTTTTGTTTAAGTCTAACTCACACACATACGGCAATCTTACTTAAGCATAAAGGTAGGCAATGAACAGTATTGAACAATTTCTCCATCTTGGCAATCACACTGGTGCTTTGTTTCATTATCATAGATTTCATGGAGGCAGATCCCTTCATGTGTTCTTTAGTACAGTTTTGTCTCTCACTACCATTATGACCGTCGACGCAGCCATGCCCAGGCCACATGCACTGGAAGACAAAGTCTGCCCGTCTTCATATTTCACTATTATGCTTGCCTTCTCCTCAAGTGTAATCACCTTATGCTTCTTTGTGGAAGCACCAGCACTAGCATCACTTTTACGCTTTTGTGTCATGGATTGCAATGGAAAAATTTACATAAAAATGAAAAGATTTATGCACAATTGAACTCACTTGTTGCAAACTAATGCACAACTAAGAGCGTGGGAGAGGGATGCTGGCCAACTAACACACTCAGACCAAAGCACACATTACTCCATAGTTAAAAGTAGTGCCTCTTCATGCCCAGGTACCCATACATAGCGCTACAAAACATTGTCGTATTTTGAATTTTTTTTTGGAATTTATTTTTTATGTAAAAACAAATTTACACGTTGAGGTTTATGTAGGTCAGGGTATTCCTGTAGTAATGAAAACACACACACACACACACACACACAGAGACACAGACAGAGAGAGAGAGAGAGAGAGAGAGAGAGACAGACAGACAGACAAAGCATTAAATGTGTTAATTCCCTATCCAGATTTACATTGCAACACAATTTTTTTTTAAACCCAAAAATATGCTCTATCACAATAATATGGAAACATTGTTATTTCAAAATATTAGTTCGTTATGGAAAACACCAAAATACAAAGGGAACAGAATAACATTTTTTAGGTCAGTACTTGGTAAAGCTACCTTCTGCAGCATGAAGAGTCTCTGCCCTGTCTGGCATTGAATCAACAAGATTGTGTCATAGGTTGAAATACCGTATGTCCATATGATAGCTTTCTTTAATTCCATATATAAGCTGAATGTGGACAGGTTATTTTCAGCCAATACCTTAGATTCTCCCAATGATACTTGATTGGATTTATTTCAGTGTTTGGGGCCTGGAGAAAAAGGTTATTGCCTTGATTCCATTTCAAGACTAGCTGCATGACATATGTAGCATGTAGCACCATCCTCCTGAATAAAATACACATCAAATCTCAGTAGGTCTTGTTGGTATAATGGTATATGTATCTTTAAAATAGCAATAGTGTATTCAGCAAAACTGAGATGTTCATCAACAAACCATAAAATCTGTCTTTCCACTGCCTCCATATTTGACCAAAGACTGAAGACATTGGGGTTATAGTCTTTTGGTAGATCTTTGCCAAATCCAAATGAAATTTCCAGACATAAATTACAAAAACTTGGATCCAATGGATTTTCTTTCAATAACTGTTTAGTTAATAGAAAGTCTTAATGAAGAAAACAAAATTCTTTTTACAATAAAACTTACCTATTAATTCAGAACAAGGATCTTGTCAAACATTCTCTGACCAGAAGGGGCTACTTACTTGGTATGCACCCTCGGTAGTTAAGCCAATTAAGATGACATTGAACTATTTTTTGGCTGGTTTCTGTTACATTAGTGATGTCAGCATGAGAATCATGATAGTGAGTGAAGATTAGGCTAGTAATAGTACATCCATACTGCTGAAGACGGATGCACTGGGCCAGAGTGTGCATAACGACAGTGCAACGCATCCCACTCTTATGAAATGAGTGATTGAAGTACATCCATCATGATGTTACTATCAAAGACCTTCAAGATTGCTTTAGCATACTAAGCAGTCTATAACATAACCTCAGGTTGAAAGAAATATCAAAGGATCAACCCACACTTAGATGTCCAATATGTAAATTTTGGTTGGATACATTCATTTAGTGGAGTGGCCAAATTAATAATGGCATGGCAATATAGAATGTTTAGCACTCAATTAATATAGTTAAAGACAAAATTATTTTTATTCTGTTACTCCAGCATTCTTATGTTAATACATTTTTCTTTTTTTTTTTCTTTTTACAAGCAAAATTTTGTGAATATCACTTTCGAAATGTATCTTGTGGTGGTTTAAACAAAGATGATGTTACAAACTTGCTGGAGTAAATTTGAGTACAATAATCCAGTCTTTTCAGCTTACCTGAGACTCTGGTCTCATGCAGAGCAAGTAAAATCTGAATATATCTGCAGGTATTCCTGTTTCTTTAGCATTGTTACCAAACACACCAGTTCCCCGACTCTTGGAGAATTTGCCATCTTCATAGTTGAGGTACTCTGAAACAAATACAAACTATATATCCAGGTAGGCTACAGATTGCAGTCCTAACCAAAGAAATTACTGCAAAAATTACAGTTGAAAAAAAAAAAGAACACCTCTCCCAAAATATAGTGTATAAAAAAACATTCTGACACATCTCCCCTTAGTAGTATTGGCAGTAACGGATAAAGCAAATATAGTGTGTCCAGATTTTCACCAGGATTGTGGTTTGTAAATAACAAATAAAAGTTGCATAGAAAACACAAATACATGAATAAAATAAATGGAGTTTTGGCATATACAGCAGAAAGTTGAAAGATTGACAAACATTCAATTTCTCACCTGTTGCTACTAAATGATTGACAATGGTGTATGTGTCATTGGTTCCCAGCAAGGTGCATGGGAAAATAACACTGTGAAATGGAACATTATCTTTACCCAAGAAATTAAACAATTCCACCTGAAAAAAAGAAAAAAAAAACAAAAGAAGCAAACCAAATATATATAAAGCAAATACAAGTAAATATAGGTATTATTTGACTTTTTATATTTCTACAGAAATTAGTAATTAATTAAACTAATGACAAAGGAGCCTGTTTTAGTATAAATTATTTTTAACTCTCATTATTAACACTTAAACCAGCATTATTTGGCTTGTTCATTTTAAATAACAAAAGTATTGACTTTTTAAAGGGATCAATTAAATAATAATGCCAGATAAAAAGGATAAGGTACCAGTTGTAGTTATCTGCAGCAGCTACTGCACAGAAACAGTTATACTTTTAAAAGGCTTAGAATTACCCTGCTATATAAATATTATTAATGACTATAATTATCCTGCAATCAGTAAAGCATGCAGGAAAAATTGATCTGGAGTTATATGAGTGACAAATATATCATGCATTCATAGATCTATTATATCTGCATTTCACATCTGTATTGCAATGAGTACCAGGGCAGATTGGCCTACCATGCAATAGAAATGTTGACAAAGCTGCCAAGGCTGCCACTAAATTATCTCAGTCAGGCTGGTACTGACTTCTCAAGCATGAAAGCATATGTTAACTGGAAAGTTAAGGTTCTATATAGAGTTGAATTTGAAAAAAAAAAAAAAAAAAAACATTTTGATTTATAAGAAATTTTCACAAGTTACCCAGGGATTCTAGAGGTACAGATTAGCAGACTATGTGCCAGACGTTCCCTCTTAAATTCCCATGCTCACCTGCCAAAATTTCAACATGGCTGAAAACTGCTGAATATTATCTCAAATGTGCAAAACACACCAAGATAAATCATCTATTGGAGCAGCACTGTTTCCAGGACTACTGAGATGATTTATAAAAACATTAAACCAGGAATGCAAGTTTCTAAGTTTAATCCTTGTCTCTTGGAACGATCATGAGTAATACTCTAAAACATTGAAGGGGAGCACCACAAACAAACTAGCAAAGAAGCCAATCATACACATCAGCCTAATCTGAGTTTATTAACTGACTGACACATTTCCCTAGGGTACCAGTTAGATATTCTTGCGTAAGAAACCTGGTTTGTTTCCCCAGTGATGTGGGGCTAAAGCATTGTGTTAAACCTACTACATCTTAAACTAAGCCACAGGTTGTGGGTTCAAGTCCAGCACAGGCCATTTGTAAGTCCAAAATTAGAAAATTTTACTGCAAAATCATCACACTCCAAAACAGTTCCAGATTAAAATCCTTGATGATGCCTACAAGGAAAGTAAGAATGGGAAATACCAAACCTAAATATTTAACTAATTGATTAAAAATGAAAAATCCATTTTACTGACCTCTTTCGGATTTTTCCACCAACTCTCCCAATGTTCAGTATAGTTGGCCGTTATAGACAGGTAGCCGATTGGAGCATCAAACCAAACATAAAATACCTGTATTTAAAAAAAAAATTTTAATTGAATATATTTTAAAAATTTTAAAAGAAAACTTAATTCAATCAGACCCTCAACCTTCTGTTTAAAACCCAATGTGGACCAGAAATGTGCAGTACTCAGCAGAGGTGCAACAAGATGAATAAATTTGGTATGTTAATGTTTTTCAGTTTCAATAGGTAGCTATGAAATTATAAATTAGTAAAACCCACATCTAGGTTTGATATTAGCAAGTACATTAAAAATTGAATCATTATACAGATACAAAAAAAAATACTTAACAAAAGAAATCAAAATGGCTTCTTGATACCATTTCGTAGCAAACAAATTAATCCCATGCATCTGAAATAAAGTGGAAGATTTTGGAAATGCAGGGATATTTCATCAACCAGAGATGTTGATTTAAATCATGGAAAAATCAGAAAGAATTCAAATCAAGTTGAAATCACTAATTTCTGAATTGGGTTTTTCGAAGATTGATGTTTTAATCTTGTATTTACCACTTGGGAATCTTGAAACCTGCATCCTACTTGGGATCTTTAATTCTACCACCATTTTATCAGGGGTTTCTCAAGCATAAAACACAGTGTGAAAATTACACTGTTTCTGTAATATACGTAGCATTATTGAAGCTTGAGAGTACAAACAAAATTAACTGTCTTTATTTTTTAACTGTCTAATTTATCTTTTTACAATTTATTCAAAATAAATTGATTTTAATATGGTACAATATATGTAAATAAGAACAATGAGTTTCTCTTCATTCTCCCAAATATCGGACACAACTCCGTGTACAATATAAGAGTGGCAGTAACAATTGTGTGTAAATTTGGAGACACAATTTCAGATGTTCACAACTTCTGCTAAATTGACCAATAAAAGCACATTTATATATATATCAGACGAATGTTAATTTATCAGTGTTTCAGATACTTTTTAAGTTCTAACACGGATTTATGTGAAAAAGATTTTATTTACAAAACGACAAAGAAATAATTTTTTATAGCGGCAAAAACTATAAGCAGATTTTGAATGTTTAAATAATTTGATATGATAGTAGGATTTTATAGGCCCAGTGATATTTATCACTTCTGTGGCTAATTTATAATTAAGTATTATTTCCTTAGTCTAGTCTTTCTCCAACTATTTGTTCAAGAATTGTATTCTTCTGACTGTTCAAGGGGGTGGTGGGAGTATTATGATTTGGTGCTGTTTCTCCAGATATGGGACTGTTCCAAATTGTAAAATCGAGGGAACTTTGAACAGCAATGGATATTTGCACATCGTGAGAAATTTCCTCGAACGATGTGCTGATGAGAATTTTTCCTTGACTTGGATCTCCAGCAGGACAATGTGCCTGTTCACAATGTGAATACCATTAAACACTGGTTTCAAACCAATGAAAACCACTCTTCTCGAATGGCCTCCTCAGTCTCTGGATTTAGATCCAATAGAGAACACGCGGCATACACTGGGTAGAGGGATCAGAGCTTCAAAGTCAGCGAAATTGATTGAGTAGTAAGAAAATAATGAAGAATCATTGGGTAAAATTATGGTCAACTATTGCAACAAGCTTATCAATTCAATGTCCTCTTGCTGTTGTGCCGTGATCAGTAATTTAAGGTATCTATCCAACCAAATACTAGAATGCATTTCATCATTTGGTTGTCAAGAAAGTGCCTTATTTTGTACATTGTCTAGAATCAACCATGAAATCCACTTATAATTTTTGCTGCCATAAAATTATGATAAAATTATTTTGTTAAGAATCAAAAGTTTTTTGTACACATTTATGGTGAGACTGAAGAAGCATCTGAAACACTGATAAATTACCTTTTGTCTTATATATAAATGTGTTGTTATTGGTCATTTTAGCAAAAGTTATGAACATCTGAACATTTGTCTCCACATCAACTTATAATTTTTGCTGCTACTATAGGGTTTTTTTTTTAAAGTACAAGCATCTGTTTCTTCACATTACAATACTTTTTTTTGTTTTCACACCAGTTACAAAACCTTTAAGAAACCTGAATTTATGCACCTACCATGTGCAGGGATCTCCATCCATCTAAACCATTGCTGATTCTCTGACACACTGCAACCTAAGGCAGCATTTCCCAAAGTATTTGGGTTCCTACCTCACAAATACCTCCCATTCTTACCTTGTGTGACATCGCATTTCCACTTTCAAACAGCATGCAATAATAAACAGTATCAATGTACAAATTATGTTTGCTGCTAAAAATGATTAAATACATAAATTATCAAAAAAAGGAAAGAAACACACTGCAGGAATTGAGAAATGCTGGCCTAAGAGTTGAAGAGCATAAGCATCTCAACATTTTCCAGGATAGGTCAAATGTGCTAAGTATAACAGATAAAGCCAGCAAACAAAACAGGTGCTCTAAGCTCACCGTAGACACTGTGCTGCTAAAGTGGACCATTTCCAGGTGAAACATAACCAGCATTGGTTCCTTACCCACAACTAGAGCGGTGCCACGTCAACATGATACAAAGACATCATGGGTGCCACATGAGCCAGCTTAGAGAACCTCTTAGAGCTGAAACAAGTCTCCTGCCTCTTTGTTGACAAGGCAGAGTCATTTTCCAGAGCATCAGCATCCACCAAGGGGGGGGTCCATCTTGGTAGTGACCTACATTTTGCTTTGAGGGTCGAGCATATTGGCGATCATGGTGAAGTTGGTCTCAATAAACTCAAACCACAAACGTAACTTCCCACACAGGTGTCCACAAAGTTCTCAGCAATCTCCTCCATAGAGGCAACAACAACATGAAAGCCATGCACTAGAAACCCAACAGTATGCAAGCCAAGGCACCTCATAATTAATGAACACTAGACGACCCGTGAACCCGTTGGGTTCCCATTATGATAGCAGTTGATGACAAAAAGATGACACACAATTTTAATATTATTGAGTGATCAAACTTTAATTTTATGAAAAGTTGAGCATTTACATCAGGAGTCGCTGTCCCGTTGGGCAACCATCTGATTTAGAGCGAAATGGTTGAGACAAAAAGATGACACAAATTTATGAGAATGCAACGTGATTGACAACAAAGATTTTATGACAAAACATTGAATGAGATTGGAGTTTGAGATGATGAACTGAAACTTAATCTTTAATTACATGATAGCTTGGACAACCCAAACTGTGAAAACACTGATTTAGTATGTAATAAAAAAAGTTGATGTACAAATCCATTGATTAATTCTTGGACATGATTCCCTTTGAAAATGACTTGAAATAACAGTGACTGAAACCCAGTTAAGGACTAAGTTGACCATATCATTTAATTAATATGATGACTGGGTTCCCATTTGATGAGTTGATGAAGTGATGAAAAGTGAGCTTAATTTTATGAAGTTGTTGGTGCTTTGTTTTGAAACACGCGTTTAATCACAACATTCTTGGCAACCGCAAAACTAAAACACACTATGTTGCTAGTAATAATTACAAAAGTCTTAATAAATCTTGTTGCTGCACACTTGCCTATAACCTCTGGATGCCTCACACTATAGTCAAAATGACTGCCAAATAATAATTTGGCGGACTCGCTTAAGCAGCCATAGTAGCTTCATTCTTGATTTCAGTCTACGTCACTGCTGTTGCCATATTAGGATCCGCCTGGCCTGGCTTTGTTATTGATTTCAGGATATTAAATTAGGACAAAGGACACTTAGGCTGTATTCAAAATAGCCACATTCTACGTCACTGCTCTTGACCTATTAGGATTGGCCTTTCCTCGTTCTCGATAAATTAGGTCAAAACAGCTGCTAAATTCAAACACACGGTTTGCTAGTAATAATTACAAAAGTCTTAATAATTCCATTATTCGTTGCCTGATTTAAATGAAACTTGCTACTGCACACCGCAGTCGGATGGTGAGTAAGGTGACCATAAAATTATAGTGCTTTCGTGCACCGTTCAGACGGAGTTTCGGGAAAATACATATATACAAGATCAGAGTTTTAGTAATAAACAGATAGATAAATAAGTAGCTTCAAAATCTCCTTTAGCTCCTGCATCTTGTGGATGTCATTGTGCCTGAATTTGTGGTCCTTCAAGGCATTTAAACTATGCAGCAAATCATCCTTAGAGAATGCCTTCAAAACTAAGCAAAGTATCTGCTATATTCTTTTTCAGTGAGTGTCAGTTATTAGCAACATCATCACCTCCTCCTCAAGGAGGATTTCAATGTGGTGGCTAAACTTGCATGCAAACTTCACAAATTCCATAACCTTGCCAATCTCAGACAGAAGACACAATAAAAGTGATTATTGACCAGACTCCTGGACCACAATTCATGGTGTAAATTTCTATCATCCACAGGAGAAATCTACTCAAACATGATCTCAACCACATTCTGGGCAATCTCATTGTGCATCAGTTCCATGAATTTAGCTTCACCCTCAATGTTTTCCTTAACAACTTGGTCATTGACACCCTTCTCTATGGTGTCCTGGAAAGCCTTAAGCATGTTTGCCACATTATCAGCACCCACCTACATGATCTTTCGAAATCTTGAATTCCTCAACCAACTCATAGAACTATTGTGCAAAATAAACATGATGGCAGAGTGTTGTCAGGCAACCAAGTTAATGAGCTCTGCAACCATCAAGAACCGTGATAATACTTAATATTATCTTTCCTAATGTTGCAATGTTTGTTGATTTCCTTATTAACCTGGTAGCAGCTCAGAAGCTTATACTCCAGAACACACTTTTTCACCAATTTCTGAAAGCCAAACTTCTTGACAAAGCTGACAGGCTGCTTGTCCTCGATGAAGAAGTCAACAGTTGCCATATCCAAGTCCTTCTGATAGTCTGCTGCAATCTTTGGCACCATAAAGAATGTGAAAAATTTCATGCAGTTTCTGTTTCACATCCTTCATCTTCTGAAAGTGTTCTCACATCTGCTTGTAAACCTCTGGATTGGTCTCCTTGGCACTGTCTTTGAAATGCCATTGAGAGTTTGAGAAAGCTTTTGTACTCTTGTGAATTACCTCCTTTCATCTAAAAAATTTGTGTTTGCCATTGTCCATACCACTTTGGCGTGCTGGAAAGCAGCCAGATTTGCATTTGCTTTCAGTGATGCCTTGGTCTTTGCCACAGCCTTAGCTGTCCACTGCCCAATCTTCCATAACCTTTTTCACAAGACCCTCCATGACCCTACTCCCAGACTCAGAACCAGGCATGGAGATGTGACCAAACAATAATTGAGATTTGATGTACAGAAAAGAAATAAAGAATAAACTGAAATTGAATAATCATTAAGGGTGCACACTATTTATAGGCATGGAACCTCACATACAAACAACCAATGTTACAACAGAGTCCTGATGATTAGTTCCATTGTAAACAATGTGCCGAGAGGTCAGTCATGTGTTGGATGCCAAGACAATAAGTTAACAAAAATCAGATGACCATAAACAATTCCTGTTATGTAGAAAGTGACAGATACTAAACATTAAGGCATGAATTAATTCCAACCCTTCTTGAAAAAACTTGATACCCTGCCTCAATTATGAATCTAAATTCTACAATTCATAAATGGTATTTGAAATTGAAATTCTAGGATGAGGCACAGACAGCATTGCTCATCCACTCCCCCACATACTTATATCAGGCATTTATAACCAAATGAGCTCCTTTATTTTCCTAAATGCAGCAAGCAGAATCCCCTTGCAAGAATTTTTGGAAGGCTCATCGCTTATCTCTCTGTGATTTTTCAGTGTGACCTTTGTTTATCTATATGCACCTCCAAAAACACAACTAAAAATGGGAGAATGTAGTGTCACCATACATTGATAATTTTTCCTTGTTCCTCTGCATTGGTCTAACAGCTAGGATGGCCAAGGAGCTTCACTTTTAAATTCTCAACAAATAATCAAGTCAAATCAAGATTTAATTTTTTTAATAACCCTGATGCTGACAACATTACACCAAGAACTACTTAGATAAATGACTGGAACAGATTTTCCTCACCTTATCCATGTAACCCTCTAGTGGTACTGGGGTGCCCCACTTGAGATCTCTGCTGATGCACCGCGGTTTTAGCCCATCTCGTAGCCATGAGTTTGTGATAATTTTTGCATTGTTTGTCCAAGAACTATTCGGCATGACATTGTCTAAATGTTTTTGTAACTGTGGCTCAATCTAAAAACCAAAAGACACAAAAATTAAAGGTTAGAAATGAAACAAAGTTGCCTGAATCTTTTCAGTTCTGATCAGTGTGCTTCAAGCTCCATCCTCCAAAGTGCTTCAATTGGTGATTAACCAACAACACACACCAGCACTCACGGGGCTAAGAGTAAAGCCAGAATGAAACTGAGATTTTACCTGAGAGACCAAAAAATGAAAACACCTCCCCACTCAGTCAAAGAGGATTGCCAATTTTATTCTGGAAAACTGGTTATTTCAGTGTTTTACTTTTATGTTTAGAAACTAAACGGCTGTTCTGCAATGGTAAACAAACTGGCAGTATGTAAGTATTCAGATCAGATTATTAGCAACACATTCATTGTAAAATTTCCACATACTATGGCAGTGTACAGGAATACCCTGACTTATGTAAATTCGACTTTATGTAAGAAATAAATTCCAAAAAATAAAATTAGAGAGACAGCAAAATTAATTACGTAGTGCTATGTATGGGTACCTGGGTATGAAGAGGCAGTACTTTGAACTATGGAATAAAGTGCACTGGGGTCTGAGTGTGTTAGTTGGCCAGCATCCCTCTCCCACGCTCATAGTTGTGTGTTATTTTGCATCAAGTGAGTTTAGTTGCGCATAAATCTTTTCATTTTTATATAAATTTTTCCAATGCAATCCATGGCACCAAAGTGTAAAAGTGATGCTAGTGTTAGTGGTTCCGCAAAGAAGTGTAAGGTGATTACACTTTAAGAGGCGAGCATAATAGAGAAATATGAAGATGGGCAGACTGTCTTCCAGTGCATGTGGCCTGGGCAGGGCTGCATCGACGATCAACATGATATTGAAAAACAAAGACCGTATTAAAGAACACATGAAGGGATCTGCCTCTATGAAATTTATGGTGATAATGAAACAAAGGACTGGTGTGATTGTTGAGATGGAGAAATTGTTGATGGTGTGGCTGCAACCTTAACCCTGTCTACTTTTATGCCTATGTGAGATTGCCGTATATGTGAGAGTTCAACTTATGTATAGCCGACTGGAACGTAACCCTTACATTAGTCGGAGTATCCCTGTCCTAGATACATATATAAGACCTCAACTTTTAGCAAAAATGCTAAACAAATGTTTCCAGGTTACTGTTACTGTTATCAGCATTTATCAAATACTTGAAGATCACACATACCTGTGGGAGGTCAAGAAATAAATGTTCAGATGACTTGATCACAGGCATGCTCTGACATATCTTACATCGAGGTAAGATCAATTCTACTGCATTGATTAACTTTCCACACTTATCACACTGGTCTCCCCTGGCATCAGCATATGCACATGATGGGCAAGTCCCTTCAACAAATCTGTCAGCCAGAAATCTGGAAGAGAAATCAGTTTTCGATGACATAGTACAACCATAGATTAAATTGGAAAAGTGATGTCTGTATAATGCAACAGATACATTTTAAAAATACTTATGGATAATCTGTCAGCAGCACTAACAAAACAACCTTGGTTTAGTTATTTCATGGAGGAAAAAACATCATGGTTTACACAATTTATTATCAAGCTGAGCTGTTATTTTATCGCTTGAAACAAGCGGGGAAAAAATTGAAAAATAATAAATTGTCATTATTTTAATGATAAAATTCTTACTTTTTAAAACTTTTATTAACCATCCCTTGAAAAGCCCAATGTAAAAAAGATCAGTGCTGTACCAAATAGTGATCAGACTTCAAACGTAAACACCACCCAGAGTACTCAAGATCATCAACTGACTGGCCTTTGTCAATTCATACTGATTTTCCCTTACAGGTAATAAGGTCATAGTCATATACAGAGAAAACTCTGCTCTGAGACAAGCAGCTGGATCAATCACAGTTCTCCTGTCTTCAGGACTAAGTTGAGTGGCTGGCTACTTCTTTAGTCTAACATCTAACTCTCACAGGTGTAGGATAAGCCTTACTCATAAACAGCTACAAGAAACTTTCTCGCTTAAATAAAACTTAAGTGCAAAAAAAAGAACAATAACAAGGCATATACTTGATGGAATTAAAATCTTTTAAATATGATGATATATAGATGATCTTAAAAGGCTGCCTATCACTTTTTTCTTTCTTTAATTTTGGCTTATCTAATAGCAGACTTTGAAATCATGGATATTATGTAATCAAATGATGCAAAAAAAAATTGTTGGACCCATGAACAATCTTCATCTTGTAGCTAAACAACATCCACTCATAAGCAAGTTGATTTTCACTAAACCAAGGAGTAAGAATGTTAATACAACAAATGGTTTTTTAATAGTACGTTAAAAGAAAAAAAATTTTTTTTAAATTTTAAAAAATTAACAAACAAAAAAAAAATTTTTTAATGACAAGAAACAAGACAGTATTTAAAATAATAATAATAATTTAAAAAATAATAATCTACCTATCACATTTCTGGCATTTGAGTTGGTCTACTGTCTTTTGAAGTACATATCCCTTATTATACAGCTTCCAGAATATATCTTGGGCAATGCTGAAAAAGGAGCAAAAAAAAATCTAGTGATATTTTTGTAACAGGTAAAAAGATTCCAGTAAGTTGTACAAGTTTCACTTTTTGAATAGGCATTTTAAACAACCTAGTGAGACATGGACTTTAGTCTTATTCTTTTCAAATCTCCCAATCTATTGTTGTAAATGTTTCACTGAAATTTTCTTTTATGAAATTTCTTCAAAAATATTTTGTTGTCTGTTGTTTCTTCAAATCCCAGTTTAATCCAGACAACTCCCTAAAATTTTGAAGGTTAATAACTACTATTTAAAGAAAATATAAATTGATTAATTTTATACAAACAACCACATACAAATACTTTATATTTACATTTAGATTGTGAGGAATTTTGAAGATATGATTCAGTTTCTTGCTCTGATATTTCATTCCCCTCTTAAAAACCTGATTAAAATTCATCCTGCCAACTTTAAAAACTTTGCTACTATTTGCATAATTTTTTTATGACTCCCTTTCTTTATCATTCACAAAAATAATCAATAATTTGTCTGTGTTGAACTGACAGTATGTACGAGGTCTGTTGAAAAAGTATCCAACCTTAGTCTGGGAAAAAAAATTACATACTTGGAGGGATTCAATTGCTAATCCCCTTTGAAGTAGGCCCCTTGTGCCTCCACACACTTAGCCTAGCGATCCTTCCACTATTCGAAGCACGTCTGTAATACTTCTTCCGGAATGGCCCTCAGTTCCGCCATCGCATTCCGCATGATGTCCTCTCGGCTCTCAAAGAGGGAGCCTTTCAGTGGCATCTTCATTTTTGGGAACCACCAGAAGTCAGAAGGAGCCATGTCTGGAGAATAGGGAGCCTGGTGAATGAGCTAAATGCCTTTCTTTGCCAAGAAACCTTGGATCAGCTGCGACAAATGAGCTGGGACGTTGTCATGATGCAGCTGCCAGTTTTGCAAGGCCCACAGATCCAGCCTCTTGCGCTGAACTGCATCACGAAGACGTCGGAGGACTTCCTGATAGTACTCCTTTGTAACTGTTTGTCCTTCTGGTGCATATTAGTGATGCACAACGCCTCGGTAGTCGAAGAAAACGGTCAGCAGCACCTTGATTTTGCTCAGGACCTGACATGCTTTTTTGGGCCTTGGTGACATTGGGTGCTTCCACTGTGATGACTAAGCTTTGGTTTCGGGGTTGTACCCGTACACCCACGTCTCATCTCCAGTTATCATAGTATTCTGGGACTCAGGATCCCTGTTGGCAGTATCCAGAGGTCCTGCGCAATCTCAAGACGAAGTTATTGTTGTTCCTGAGAAAGCAGCTTGGGCACAAATTTCGCTGCCACTCTGCAAAAGCCCAAATCTTCTTTCAAATTTGCATGTGCAGAATCTTTACTGATCCCAACCTCGTCACCAATTTCCCGTACCGTCAAATGGTGATCCTCCATTATCAAGGTCTGCACTTTCTCGATAACAATTGCATTGCGGCTTGTTGATGGCCTCCTGGAACGCTGGTCACTCTCCACCGATGTGCAGCCATCTTTGAACCTGTTATACCATTCCTTTATTTGGGTAACACCCATGGCATTGTCACCAAAAGCCTGTTGAATTTTGTGAATTGTTTCCGCTTGGGTATCTCCAAGCTTTTGGCAAAACTTGATGCAAGATCGTTGCTCCACACATTCTGTCATCACAGGTGAAATGAAAATGCAACGAGTAAGTAGTACAGCACCTCACACGCTGGCTGCCTGACAGCGACTGACACATGCAGCAAGCCCACCAAAAACCATGCATGCGCATGAAGGCATGTGGCTCCACTATGCACACTTACTTCCCACAGAAAAAATAAAGTTGGATACTTTTTTGACTGACCTTGTATATTTAGTCAAATATAGTCATAATGTAAATAAGACACACAGAGCAACATATAGATTTGTGGTTCCAAAGTGATATGTTAATGAGAATGATACTATGTGGCGCAGCCCTTGTGAGTCAACCTGTGCTGAGTGACAGATTTAAAGAATAATGAGGTGCAAATACACCTAAGGTGGTATAGAAAAAATCAGGACATTTTAGTTAAATTTTAATTTTCAATGTCTATTCCCAGCTAACAAAACCATAAAACATATGCCATAACTGTGCATAATAATGCACTATGGCATTTGTATGGATTCTAATCTGATGTCACTACTTTTTAAACTCTCACTTTAAAAGAGCTCAAAAACACAAGGCAGGTGTCTTCAAACTATCAGTATGAAAACATTAAATAATTTTTTCTTATATTTACTTGATAATTTGAGATTAGTAACTTTAGTATTGATATGAAATCACTGTAATGTGCCTAGTAATGAGTTTGGCCACCTTTTCCCCAAATAACAGCCACAGTACGACATGGCACAAGGTGCTGGAGGGTGTCCTGACAAATATTTTCCAATTCAATCATATTTGTAAGCAGTGTAGGGAGCAAGGTTGGCAAAAAATTATGACAGCAAATCCTTTTTTCAAGTTCATCCTACAAATGCTCAATTGGATTGAGATCCAGGAATTGTGCTATCCATGGTAAATTGCTCACAGCATGAAAGCACGTGGGTACAGTGAACAGAAGCACTGTTGTCTTGGAAGTAGCCATGCAAGGTATTTATTCTGCCGTCTATGGAGACCAGGGGATCAGGGTATGCCAGCAAAATATGCATGAGTCCACCATCAGAAACCTGAACAATTATGACCACACAAGTGTGACTGAGTCAGTTCTGTGACTTTCTCCACATCTATCTTCTTCCATCTGCGCAAAAAAAGGTGCAGTTTGAGTTGTCAGACCACATCACTTTTCACCAATCTGCTTTATTCTAAGGTCTGCACTCCATATATTATACAATGCATCTTTTCATGTTAATAATCCAATAAGTGGTTAATTCAACGGTCTCTTACTGCCATAAAATATTTGTTGTAACATTCTTTGCAAAGTGTAGCTGGAAATGTGTGTGGATTGCTCTGCAATGAATGTCTCTCTCTGTTATTCACACTTTACTATTGTTTAACTGTTTTTCTCTTTTTGTCATCAAATGTTTCTAGCCACAATTCCCCCTTGCAGCAGACATTTTCTTCACCTTTTGAAATTGCTGATAAATTCTAAAGACTGATGTCTTAGAACAATCTACCAACAAAACTATCTTGGCTACTGGGACACCTACAAACCTAATTTGTATCTGCAATGCAGGTCAGGCCCAAGTCTGAAAGGAAGGGTATATAGGTAGTAATAAAGTGGCCAGCCCATGTACATTAAAGTTGTAAATTCATTATTCCATAATATTCTCTGTTCTGAAAGGCTACTTGTATTACCCTGCATAAATGCATGCCTAAACATATACAGAAGCTAACTAAACATAAAATATAAAATGTTGTAGTAAACAAATGTATCGATGTGTTTTATGGTTGAGGTTTGCACTAATCTTAAAAAAAATAGAAGCCTAATGTAAAGGTCCTTAAAGATCTTTTATTATGCAGTAAACAAATAAATTAAATCTAGTAATGGCTAGGTTCACTCTGAATATGAAACCTCTTAAATTCTGTGAAGGCTCACAAAGGCTTTATACAGACAACTAATCTGAATGCAACACTGATAGGCTTTCGCTTGAGACCCAGTCCAGTAATTCATCCAGATTCCAGAGCAAAGATCTCCAAACTACGGCCCGCGGGCCACATCCGGCCCATGGCATGATTCTATCTGGCCCACGGCAACTTCCCCCCAACCATGCGGTCGGGCTGTATAAAAAACACAAACATCTAATTTTTATTTGCTCAAAAGGGTTTATAGACATAGACAGCTAGGTGCAATCGTGCTTACTTTTAGGCTCTTCTCGTCTAGACATGCTTTGTTGAGAATCGACGAACCTTTCACGCACCGATGTAAACTTAACCGCTTTGATGCAGTTAACATTGTCATTATTCAGTGGATAGTTTATAAACTGCATTTGCAGCTCAGTCAATCGTTTATCAGCATGTTGAAACACTCGCAACATCTGGTGACTAACCAGCGAAAGAAAGCAACTTCTTTTGTTTAATTCTGTGAGTGACTCTATTTTGTCTTTGCACCAATTACTTATTCTGTTTGAATTAGTTTCAGCTGTGCTATTGCATGTAGTACGATATAGAAGTTGTGCTGATTTCTCTGAACGTTACCTACTTAAATATTTAATACAGTTTGTGTCCAAAGTCGGTGTGATTTTTAAGACGATATTTTTACCTCAGAAATGATTGAAGTAGAGCATCCGGTATGGTTCCTTATGTTGTAGATAGCGTTTTTTATTACAAAACAAAAAGAAAGTGAATGTATACTTTTTTTTAATATAACAGAAATTTGATAGTATGTTTATTCGCTCTGAAAGAAAAAATTGTCTTACTTTACTTTTAATAAACCGTATCTGCCAAAACTACATAATACTATATTTCGGTACGGTATTTATTATTATTATTATTAACCAACTCCTTTGAAACTGAAATAGGAAACTTTTACTAAAAAATGAATTTGCTTTTGACTCGACTTCACCAATTCCAAGCAGTCATCCTCCACTTATATCTTAACGGCTTAATAAAATTCTTAATAAAATATGGCCTTTCCATGCCTGCTCATAAAATTTCTTTTGGATAACTTAGGAAAAAAACTAATTTTTAAATACTCAGAAAGTTTGAAGTAGTTGTTAATGCATTTTTAAAAAAAATGCACTCTAAAGGCTGAACTAAGAGATTAAGTCGAACATATACGGGTCAAGTCGTATCTAGTAGGGTTACTCAAATAGCACTTGATTTTAGGATCCTACTTAGTTTTAAGAACCGTACATGTATGAATAATTTATCTGTATGAGATGAACATAATTTAGAATGTACATACATCGGTAAGTAGAAATAAAAGTGTGAATGCATGATTATGAAACTTAAATTAGTTCCGTTCTATTGTCTTTTACCATAGTTGTGTGTAGAATCAGTGTTTGTATCCTGAAACTTGGTGCACTTCTTGAAGAGTACAATAACTGTTGTAAGAATTCAAGCTTTTTAACTTTTCAGACACATTCTTCAAGTATGGAAAGAACAAAGAAAAGAAAAGTGGACATTGAATGCAGTCTGTTTAATGAAGAATGGGGCATAAAGTACCTCTTTGTGCAAGCAGATAAGGCAGCTTTGTGTCTTGTATGCAGAGAAACTGTTGCAGTTTTGAAGGAGTACAATGTGCGTCGGCACTACGAGACCAAGCATGAATGAAGCTATTCCCGGTTCACGGATGCACAACGCATAGAAAAATTTGAATCATTGCAGCGCAGTCTGTTTGGCCAACGAAATGTTTTTATGAAAAAGACAAATGAAAATGAATCCTTTACCAGAACTAGCTACAAAATAGCTTATGCATTGGCTAAAAGAGGGAAGCCATTCACAGATGGGATTCTTATCAGAGTGTTTAATGAAAGCAGTGGAAGAGTTATGTCCAGAAAAAGCAAATGTGTTCGAAAATATTAGTCTTGCTCCAAATACTGTTGTTCGTAGAAATGAGGATATAGGAAGGAATATAGTTCATCAAATTGTAGATAAAGCAAGAAATCTTCAGTTTTATTCCATCACACTTGATGAATCAACTGATGTATGCGACACATCACAACTCTTAGTATTCATTCGCGGCGTCGACAGTGAATTTTATGTCACTCAAGAATTGGCATCAGCCAACAGTATGCACAGCACAGTTTGTGAAGAAGACATCTTCAATGAATTGCAAAAAACGATGGTAGAATATAACGTGGAGTGGAAGAAACTATACTGTGTAACTGTTGATGCTGGAGGGAACATGTCCAGAATGAAGAAGGGTTTACTTGGACATATCAAAAACGTATGCGAGGCTGATGGATCCTCGAAGCCCATTTTTCTGCATTGCATTATCCACCAGCAGACATTGTGCGTAAAGTATGTGGATATGTCCTGCGTTCTAAAACCTGTCGTATCAACAGTGAATTTCATCCGATTGCATGGACGATTCTGATTACATTGATTTGTCTTATTACACAGCAATTCGGTGGCTAAGTTGCGGAAAAGTCCTTTCATGTTTTTTTCAACTCAGAAAAGAAATTCACTCATTTCTCATGGAGAAGAAACACCCAGAACCGCTTCTGTCAAACACAGACTGGCTTGCGAAATTGGCATTCTTTGCAGACCTGTCAGGCCCCATGAACCAGTTGAATCTTAAATTGCAAGGTGAAACAAATCTGATTTGTGATCTCTTAACGCACGTCCAGGCTTTCTGAAAAAAATTGAAACTCTTTGAAGGACAGCTTCTTGTTAAGAACTTTGGCTCATTTTCCAAGCTCTGACAAGTTGTTGAACGAAGGAGAGGTGGAATTTCCTTTTGGTTTTGCTATAGAAGTCATTACAGACTTATTAACACAAACCTTCTCAAAGATGAAAGATATCAAATTGAAATATTGATCGAATTTATCCGATGAACACTTGGCGTCCATCCTAATAATTGGCTCATCAAGCCTAAAACCTAAGTACGGGGATATTTTGAAATAAAAGACTCAGTTCCATCATTCCCATTAAACTTGTTCTGATCTTTGTGTTCATTTATGTTAGTGTGTCTCAATATTCTTACTTACTTTGTAATCTTAAAGAAAATACAATTGAATAAAAATGGCCTCCTTTTCCTATCTGCAGTTGAGTATTTGCTGATTCTGGCAGAACCCTTTCTTTGGTTTGAGGTTGTTAATCATTCATAAGTTTGATTGACATTTTTTTCTTTGTAATTATCCAATCCGGCCCGTGCAGGTGTGTCAGACATGCCATCCAGCCCGCAGTCTGAAAAGTTTGGAGACCTCTGTTCTAGAGCATGGTTTTACGCAAACATCTCCTTCAACTAATTATTGCTACTTAATTCTGTAGTTTTCATACTTAACAAAAACAACTTTCAAGAGAAGTCTATGCACAAACTACCAAGATAATAAACATCTGCATCAAACATTAGCATAAAAGAACAATTAAATCAGTACACTCTTTGTAGGTCCAATTAATTGCTTTAATTTATTTTCTATCTTAGCACAAAAACAAATGGCATCAAAGACATGAGAATATTTACCTCTGGAAATTAACAATGTATGAAAAATAACTGTATTCATGTGACATCTTTTCAGAAAATAGATTGCAAACTACAGTTAATTTTGGTGAGTTACACAATGATTATGTGATTTGTGAATACTGAAATATATTTATTTTGCCTAATGCAATAATAATTGTTAGGTTAAATCAGATAATGCATGTATTTAAGAAGGAAAAATATTTCCTACATTTTTCAGGCTTCAGGCTCTACCTAGTAATTTATCTAAGACATTCACACTCCACAGAAATCTATGATTATGAGAACTGTGTAAAAACCATGTTTTAATTTAGTGTGCAGAGCTATAATGAATGATAATTCAAAACAATCTATTTTTGTTGTTGTCTCCCCTTTCTGGAACATTACCAAAAAGAGGGGAAGCATATAACACTAGCTAGCAAGAAGGTTCTTGGTGTATTCTGACTTCAGTGAACTTTACAAAAGTCTCTACTAGAATTCTTCATTTTTAGATGTTGGAGAAAATCGAGTGTGCCTGGAGGAAACCAAAATGACTGGCTGATGAAAAAAAATAAGAAGAAACCATGTATGGAAAGTATATCAACTGAGTCATTCTTAAGTGAGATTCAAACTTGGGGCCCTCAACCAATTTAAAGGAAACAAGCATATACAATCCAACTTCTTCAATCAGAAACAAACAACAGGTCTCCTGCCTCACTAGGTCTGTCTTGAAAAAATTTCTTAAAGTTTTTATATATTTATTTATTTAAAAAACCAGAGATATTTTATTCTTAACATACCATGTCAATTTCCCTACTGTTTGTAAATAAGACTGTTCAACTGCTCAGTTATTAATGATTTAAAAACACCACCACCACCACATTAATAATACACTGGTTTTAATTCTTTGCACAAACAACATAAAATTATGGCTTAAGTAAAGAATTAATTAAAACATTTACTAGACTAAATATTTAAAAGTTTCTATAGTATCTACTAAAACACAAGATTTCAGAAAATAAAAAAGCACTGAGATAAATTCTTTAACCTGGGGACTTGTATAAACAATTGCAGCTACCTGTCTGCTTATATTGACCAAACAAAACAAAACAATAAAATATAAAATTATGTGTAGGTTGCATGCACATGCACATGTGCACACAGAGTGACCTGTCATATTAACTTGGCCAGCTGCATAAATGAATGTATCTGACTAACATTTACATATTTCAGTTGTAATGTAACCATTGTGAACCATCACCATGCTGAAAACAACTAAATCCTTCAATATTTCTCTGTTTACCTGAAGTCATGCTAATAGCTGTTGAGTGACATCAGAGTCAGTGTCAAAGTGCCAAAAATCTTGATATTTCTCATGGATCTGTAGTCAGTGTTATTGTGAAATTCACTAAGGCAGATTCACTGCTGCAGCAAAGTGATCTGGAATATCTTCAACACAACAAAAACATGCCAGTACTCACCTTGTCCACAACAGAAATGAGCCAGAGAGCAGTCTAACATTATCTCCAATGACTTGGCTACAGAATGCATGTAGCATGTAAGAAACCCCTTCTGTCCAATAGAAATAAAACACTTTGAAATGTCTGTTCAAGGAACACATTGTGCAAGACCCTTGAGTACTGGCAGTATGCAATCATCTCTAATGAGACCAGGTTTTAAAAGTTTTCAACTGGTGGTCACACCCACATTTGGAAAGGACCTAATAAAGGTCTCCAGCTTCAGTGTCTTCAGTCCATGATAAAGTATAAAGTGTCACAGTATGAGTTACAATCTGACAGTTGAAAGACAGAATCGGTGTTTGTTGAAAGTCATCTCAACTCTAATGAGTACATAGCTATTTTAAAGATACACCTACCATTACACCAACAAGGCATACTGAGATTCAATGACCATATTCTTCATGAAGGCATTACATGTAAAGATACACCTACCATTACACCAACAAGGCATACTGAGATTCAATGACCATATTCTTCATGAAGGCATTACATGGCACAACTCTCCTGTGACCACAGTAAGGAAGAGGAATCAAGCAATTAACATTTTCTCCAGGTACCCCAAAGCCCTAATAGGAATCTAATTGAGAATCAGTAGAGTGAGAGCAACCTGTCAACATCCTGGTAACATGATGGAATTTAAAGGAAGATCTCTCACAAATAAAAGGGAACCTGAACATGATAGAAAATCTCAATGAATCAATGCCAAACAGGGTAGAGGTTCTTCTCTGCTGCAAAAAATGACGACCAAATACTGACATAAAATATTCCACCATGCTGCTTTTCTTTATTTGCCATTTTCTTCAACATATTAATATACTGTAATAACAGGTGGCCCAATTAATACGGCAGAGCACTGCATATATGTGTAAATATGACTATTATCACTATAAACTATGCTGAATATTAAATACTATATTAACTTAAAATTTAAAAAACGAAAAGAAAAAAAAAGTAATTTTGATCGTTTTCTTTGCTACCCAGACAGGGAAATTCATGAAATGATAATAGTCTAAAGTTACTAATTAATTTGCAGTCCATTTCTACTACATGTACGAAGCAGAGGTAAAAGAAATGAATAGAAGCAAACATGACAAACAGGTAGTGGCCACAACTGTACTGAACAAAAAGAAGAGAAATGCACAGTCCAACTAAACATTCATCTATAGTCTGGAGACAATATCCACAAATGAAAATGCTCATTGATAAAAAAAAAAGTATACAGTTGCGGCCAAAGTTATTCCATCACCTTATGTTTTAAATGATATACAAAATAAAACTGCATTTGTAACAATAAAGCCAGTTAAGCATTCTTTTGATAAACATAGGACCTCTGTACTAAACATCCTTAATACAGTGATGCAAATGCAAAGTAATAAACTCCAATAAATGCACTTTTCAGTATTATTTTAACTAAAGATATACATAGATTATAAAACAGAAACAAAAGAAATTCTTAAATGCTGCACTAGTCAGGAGATATAAGTGTTTAAAAAAAATCCAAACATAGGGCAATACAACAGCTAGAAAAGAAAGAAATTGCTTAGAACAGTTTTTAAAGAAATGTTTGTCATTGACTGAAAAAACACTCACTCTGTCTGTTGTTTTGTTGTAGTTCTGCCAAAAAAATCAAAAGAAATCTGAAACCATTCATAAATTTCTTGGTGGATTTTGTTGTATTTGTCACAGATCTGTTTTGGAGTTAGCCCTTCTTCCATTGCTTTTGTCTCTGTGGCAGTCCCATATTCATCTGTACCACATATGTAGAGGGAATTGTAGTTTTGTAACCTGCAGTACCTAAAGAGAGAAGGTGTAAACAATCGTGTAAACTCCTATCCATCCTAATAAAGCAAATGAAAGGAGTATGCCCTGCCCTAAACTGGAAATTTTTGCTTTTGTCCGTGACTTTGCTGATTTAGGTGGATGATAATGTCGACAACGATTCATCAAAATTTTTTATGTATGCATCTATTTTATTTTATCCGATCAAAAATCAGCTGAAATGAACACAGACAGTTTGAAATTGGTCACTGGTACAAAACTTTGTAGTTACCTCCCCTTAAGCTTTCAGAAACATCTTTAGCAAAGCAGCAGCAATCAGAGGCAGCAATAACAAAATTGCAACAGCTAACATCTTCAAATATGGAGCAAAATTAAAACTGTTTTTACATATTTTGTTTAAACGGCACAACAGATTTAAATAAATGCTTTTCACATTAAAATTAAATTACCATACTTTTAAAAATAATAAAATTATTAAATAGCTAACTTAAATGGCTTAGGGTTTTAAGCAAAATACTGTTATAGGTACACACATACTGGTGGCTATACACCAATGAAATATTCCACATTTCACATGCCATTTTATCAGTGCATATAGGACATGTGAGCATATCACTGTTAAAAAATATATAAACATAAAAAAAACGTTTATTTTCAGATTTTTATCAGATATTTTCATCAATATCCACTTTTTTGCTTGATGAGTTATTTCATTAGTATGTCCACAATTATGGTTTCCAGTGCATGCATTCTCTCTCCATCCCCTTTGTCCTGTCACACACACACACACACAAACACACACACAATAAAGACAACTTTCAGTCATTAGCAGTATTTTCCCATGAACCAATCTTATCCCACAGACTTTACTGTTAACAAAATTCGATTAGCAATTGTCAAATTGCTTAATGATAACTTTATTAATTTCCAGAGCTACAGAATTTCCAGAAGTCTTGTAATCGCTTGTATTTTCTGTAATTATTAATAACCATCATTACATTGGCATATCATTGGAAGAAATGTATCAAAGTATACAAGCATGACAAATATCTGTTGTTTTAACTGTTGATGTAAAACCGCTACTTGGCTTGTATTCGAATGTACATTTGTCACTTGCTTTGCTTTAGCCAGCTTTTAACACTGAATTTGCAGCTGTGCATTCCAATAGCTAACTGTCATATGCCATGGCTTCCAAATGTGTGGACCTATCATTTGCAGTAAAGTTCTAGAAGCCCTATGTGACAAGCAGAAAAGACTGACATTTCCAAATCTGCTGTCACACGCATTCTAAAGAATAGTAATGAAATTTTGAAGTAGTTTGAGATGAACACAAACTGAAACATAAGCTCCATCAGGATGGCAAAAGGGCAGAAGCTGGACATATTAGAAACTAAATCTTTGATATAAAGAAAAAGAAACATTGGACAACAACTTTCAAATTGAGCGATTCATCATTAATTGTAAGTAGAATACTGTATCGTTCTTTATGCTTGCATTACTCATTTTAAGGACAACTGTAGTGCATTCTTATAATTCAGTACTATAAGTATATGCCTGCTTCCTTTTTTGTTTTACATGTATGTCATAAACAGTTACATTTTTTTGGTATTAAATGTTTTTATGTTAAATTTTTAGCAGTGTAAGAAACAAAACTTTAATACATATTTTAGTGCCTATGCAGTTATTGTGCACATGCATGTGGGCATAGAAAATGAAAATAAAATAAGCATACCAAATACCAAAATCTACTTAAAATTTGATTAGTCTAAACTCAATCAATTTTTAAAGTTGCATGTGGTCTTTGAGTTCGCTAATTTCAAAAGACAAATGATATTTAAAAAATGAAAAACCAATTAATTAAATTTAATTAGTCTAGGCATCTCAGAAATTTTTGCTGGAACAATTATTTTGAAAATAAAACAACTGTGTCAAAAAATAACTTCAAGTACCTGAAAGCCTGCCAGTAACAAACATCGGTGGACTGAACATGTTAACTGCCACAGCAGTTAAATGTATTCATTTTTTTCGCCTGAAAATTATTCTTGTAATATGAACTGGCAAATCTGTGTCTATTTGGTGATGCTGCTGATTGCTCACTGTTCTTTCACAAAATTAGTTATTATAATGACCCCACCCTACCATTAGTTTAAAGTGTTAGACTCTTGTCGTGATTGAAAATGTAATCACATGAAAACCTAACAGCACGGAACATAACTCAAAACATTGATGACAACATCTTTTGGCCACTGTTAAAATCTCTTTTCTAAGTCAGGAAAACAAATAAAAATGTTATCAAAGTAACAGTCTATTAAGATATCAGTCATCCAGGCACAGTATTCTTAGATGAAGCTTCATGTGGGCATAAAAAAATAGATTAAATAATAATAATAATGAAATGCTTATAGTTTTTTCCCCCTTGGAAAGTAATTTCATAATTTTGTTACAGACAATCTCAGCTAATACATCAAATACCAAACAATTATTAAGGTATGAAGAATTAAGTGACAGTAAGTTCAGAGAGTTTTTTTTAGAGAAAGAAATAAAAATATCTCTAAATTGCTATATTTACCAAAATTCTTTGCTACAGATTTTTAAAATAAATGTTGTGCACATCAAAACCAACAGAACAACCTGTGGTCTGCATGATGCAGACATTTTCTTCTGTTGTTTCCATTTGTCTGACCACCCTGGAGTTTCTAAAGCTCCAACTCATCTCTCATGTAGCTTAGCTAGTGTTAAAAACGAATACATAATGATAAAAAAAATAATCAAGCAAATATAAATAAGTTTAAGAATTTTATAAAACTCAGTGTAACAAGGTTCTCACTCACTCTTTTTTTTAAATATACACTAATTTTACCTTGATAAAAATCCTTGTTATAAAAAAGTACATATAAAGCCAGAATAAAGAGCAATCAGTCTCTGGCTTGAATTTTTTCCTAATATAACACGTACGTACCTTGAGAAAACATCAGCGCTAAGAGTAGACCCAATAATATTACCCAGGTGGGGTACGTTGTTGACGTAGGGTAAAGCACTAGTTATCAGAATGTTTCGCTCTCCATTCTTTGGCAAGCTGCAAAAGAAATAAAATATTTTCCTTAAGTAACTAGCCTAAGTAACAATCCTGATAAAAGCATATTGCGAATTTACTAATACCATCAATTCCACAACCCTCAAAAAGTCCAAACGATATTTGAAGGCTATCCAGATTAATTATAACTTAGACATCCAGTAAATGAGCTTTTAATAAGGCCTCAAAATTAATTCGTTGGCATCAGTTGTATGCTCTGAGATACTACAACAATCAAAATCTCTTGGAGATGTTATTTTTAATATAATGCTTGCATATGACCAGTGACATCAGAAATTTGAAATCAGAGGTAATGAATGCACCAATGGTTTTCCCAGCTCTAAATCCCCTATGTAAGCAGAAATACTGAAATAAAATACTGACTCTTGGCAAAGCATAATTTAATGGGAAAAGAAAAATTACTTTTCCTTAAATATAGTTTTTGGTTTTATAATTTTTTGTGTAATTTTTTTTTTATATTTTTAATCTATTTTTTTTGCCATATGTTTCAGAAAATCAACAATTAATGTTCCAAACTTTTGAGAAGAAAAGAAATTTATAAAGAATGATGGACAAAACATATTCAGTGTGATTTTCAGAAGACTGACTAAACATTCAAACTATTTTCTGTCCTATACAACAACAAAGATGATGATTGTATATACTAAGTTTTGCATGTCTTACTTTAAATAAACCTTAAGTTCATAGTGGAGTTTCTTTGTAAAGTGGCATTGTAATTTCACACTAACTGCTTCTGATGTATTGCTCTGCATCTACCTTACGAGAGGAAGCAGCAAGGAGAAATGTGGCAGAGAGAGATACAAATTCAGTGAACAGAGGAAGAGTTTATAACAGACATATACAGTACTTGTACTCACATTGGATGTGTCCTTGTACTTATGGCAGGAAACTGAGACTTCCCATCCTGCCACGCTTGTACTGCTACAGCAATTTCCTCCTCGCTCAAAATTTGTTCTGTTGATGAATCCTGCCAGTAATTAAATTTCCGCTTTTTAAAAATGTATGAGTCACAAACATTTTATTTGTTAAAAAGAAAGGGACAAAACAAGCCAAGTAAATATACATCAGTGGTACTCAGGGACTACCATAACAGATACCATAAGTTTCATAGAATAAAAAAGAACATTTCTGAGCTCCTGTCTTAATTTCTACTACAGAAGAAAAAAACTAAATTATTTCTACAAAATTAAATAAAGTGCAGAAAATATCTGATGATAACACTACCATAATTAAGTAATTAGTAGTATAGATATTATACTAGGATTTAGCATAAGTAAAAAGATGCCCAAGATTTAAAGAACACTAGTTTATTCTGGAACCATACATGGCATTAGCAAAAATATGAGTGGGGTTAATACTTTGTAGTGAAGCTGCTCAACTTATGCAAGGCAACAGTATGCCAACACATGTAAATGAAATCAGCAATTTGGTATGCAGGATTCTAGCACAGTGTGTGTATTATGGATTCCAAGGTGGCAGCTTTGTAGAGAAACTTTTGCAAGAATCAGTCAAGGAAAACCCACACATGCTCAATGGGGTTCATGTTTGGTGAGCAGCCAGGCCATGAGTCGTGATTCTCTGACTCGCTTTCCATCTGTGTGTTGCACAGATGGTATGAGCTAACTTCCAAAAATACTGCCCTCATTAGACAGTTGACCACTGGCCTAGAGAGAGATTATTGGTGTGTTGGGCATAAGCTGCAGTTCCTTCACAGACAGTCATTTGTGACCATTCAGTGGCCCAAATTCCACCTCACACCATGACAGACTGGCCATCATACTTTGTCATAGCTTGCAGTTAGTTTGATGAAAATTCCTGTGCTGAACTACAAAACATGGTAGAGTTTGTTGACCACTGCAGTCAATGACTGAAGTAAATAGTTTGTATCTTGCTCCTCTGATGTCTAATGGTTCTTGTGGGCAACTATACGTTCTTCCACTAGCAGCCAATTGCCAGAATTCATTTTCTATGCACCTCTTCACCCACAGAGTTTTGGCTTCACAATGTAATATTTAGCCCCATTGCCAAGTTGTGTCTCCTTTCAAAGCTCATCAGTTTCTGTGTACTACTTGTTTGGTGGTGTATTTAAAATGTGTCCATTTATTTATATCTGGATAATGTGAAAGAAAGTATATTTAATGCAAATTAATGAATGCACAAATGAACAAGCAGGCACATTCAGGTACTCATTTGTCTTGCTTGGCATTATCACTTTGTCGCACATAGAAAGCACCAATGTAAATATAGCCTTTATTTTCTGAAACATTCTAGTATCAAAAAATGGAACAATAAATAATCAGCTTTTGTCCTCTTTTATTCTGATTTATCATAATTTTATTTACTTAATCTTACAGTAATCCAATGTTCAAAAAACCAAGACAAAAATGCTTATTAACATTAGTATCATCTTTTAGTTGTTGATGGTTATGGTTTAGTTCAATGCAAGTCATCAGCTTTGCTCTCTTGACAACTTCATCAATCTGTACTTAAAACATTGCTTGATGAAGCACTATTTTCCATAATGTGGCAGCATCTTCATAGCTCTTACCTAATTCAAATGGATCGGTGATTTTGCAAAAAAAAAATTATGCCATTAGAATTGATCATCCTCAACTGCAGGGCATTTTTAGTAAAACAAAATCAGCAAGAAAAGGGCTGATTTTAACAAATTTTTAAAAACACAACCATCAATTATATTAGTAAAAAAAAAAAAAATTCAGAATGAGTAAGAATGCATAAACCTTTCTGCTCCACTTCCTCTGTTTTGGCATCTTTCTGACAGACTATTAATGCATCCAACATTTAAAAAATACATATTCAAAACATCAATCCAACAAAATGAGAGAGAAAATGATCTACACTGAAGCCCAATTTAGATGAGAACTAAATGCACAACTGCCGATACATCTCAGCTGTAGACGGCTTTCACGCTCTTTTCAGTAACACTTTAGCTGGAAATCAAACTTTTTAATCAAAACTTTCACACTATCATGTCTTTTCTCTTACATATTTGCTTTTTTTTTTGTCCCCCCCCCAACCAACTCCATGTTTATTATCTGTTAAACTGTGCTCAAGGATGCCTCTACTGTCCACTTTAGTCATTATTTGTTGTTATGGTGTTTGCTTCCATACGAAAAAAAAAAACAAGATACAATAATGAGATTATAATCTCTAGAAAGGAAGGCACAGCTTTTCAGACGGCAAACCTAATTGGTGTCTCAATTATTTCTTGATTTACCACTAAGAAAAAAACTGAGGTCTTGCATCACACAAAGATTTTCAGCTGTAATTTTTAAATTATCGCTGTGACTTACAAACGTCTATTCATCAGAAAGCACGAGTAGGAAACCATTCACTGCTTGTGGCTTCAAACGAAGAAACATTTGAGTTTGTACTGCTGCAGTTGATGACATCCTACGCTAAGCTACTACAAGTGTGAAGCAAGCAAACAAAAATAATTTTTTGCAGTGGTGACCCAGCGCAGTTGGCACCTATGCACCACCTGCCTAAATTTCAAAAGCTACTGTCAACAAGAAAACAGTTACTGCCCACCAGCAGTGGAGGAGCCAGGTAAGAAATCACCAAGCACATCTCTGGTTTAGTTGTACATATGTTAAAGCTGTGGTGCCAAGAATCAGCAAGAGTGATGGTCAGCAAGGTGTTTCTTCAACACTGACCTTTGTTCCAGGTAAGTTTCCATCGGTATTTACATCTCAACTTGAGAGTTCCGTGGTGAACATTAAACATTTCAGCCAACCAACCTTTGATTTTCAAATATTTTTGGTCTAAAACATTACTGGTGTAAAATTTAGAATTCACATAGTGCATAAATTACTGTTTCCCCAGGTATTTCAATCAACATTTATTTTTTTGTTCTAGCTGAAGATTTCAAAATACATTATAATAATTATTAACAAATATTTAATCTCTGAGTTGTTAATTTTTTTTCCTTTGTTTTAATCATCTAGAGAGTACAAGTATATTTACTGAGGCTGGATACTGATCATCACAGTAATTCCCTAACTCCCATGAAACATTAGAAGAGTATATTTATGGAATTACTGTCAGAATCAATAACCACTCCCTGTAAATATTTGGGTATATAACAACAAAGGGTTAATCATTTGATTTTCCAAAATAATATTTTTAAATTCTAAAATCCTACTGCCCCCACTCCCAAGGAAATCAGTATTTTTTTTTTTTTTTACTTCTTATGCCATGTGCCCATCATTTATGTTCTCATGCCTTTAGTAAACTAAGTTTCCATACTCACACATTTTTCTACTTTTCATTAACAGAATGCTAGTGGCATAACCAAAATATTTCATGTGTCATGTTTTGAGATTTATCACCACCTCTGTTATTATAAAATTACTGATGTTTCCAAAAACTTGTCCAGTTGCTGTGTTCAGGACAGTCCTGATGAAGGCTGCCGAGTTATGCGAGGGTAACTTTTATTTAACCTTGCTTTGCTGTTGAAGAGGATCCTGAAGAATAACAAGTTTCTCCAAGATTTTGAACTAATATGATCTGCCATTTTCAATAAAGTCAAGGTTAACAAAAATTATCCATGCCAAGCCCTCATCAAAACTATCTCAAGGACAGCAAGAGAAAGTTTGTTGAAATGATGTAGGTTTTACAATAGAAGTGGCATTTTAAAAAAATGAAAGAAAAAAAATATGTAAGAATACCCATTATTTTTTGGTCTTGCATGACTTCTATCCCGAATATTTTGGTTCTTAAGTCTTGATGGCTGCTGTTTTTATTTTCTGATCATACATGGTGATTAATTCTGTTTTCCAACCTCATGCACACACTATTTTTTTCTTTTCATTTAATCTCCCACTCCTTTATGTACTTAGAGATCTCCAAATACATTGTTTTGAACAGTATGCACAGTATTTTCTCTTTATGAAGTTCTTCTCTTTTGGTTTTGGCTACAGGCCAGATACAACAAGCTGCTATATTACTGCTGTGTTTGCCATTTCAGTTTTCATAAAAAATCCTTTATTAGTAAGATTAATATACCAACCCCACCACCAATTTTTTCCCTTTTCCATATGCACCACACCATAGCTCCACCTTTCAATCTTCATTATAACCTGAATATGTAAGTACATTTTACCCTAACAATTGATTATGGTTTCTTCTGCTAGTCAAAATTCCTGGAATTCTCTTCAAGCATTACATCTGTCAAAGTGTATAGACTCTTACTATAAACTAATTCATGTTTAATGTATTTTCAGAGAGTAAGTCAATATGAAATTAAATTTGGTAATTTTCTGATTTTTCTTTCCTTCATTCATAGATAAGTTGCTTTGAGCATATCACTGAACTAATTTGTGGGATGGCATTCTGGATAAATGGGGTATTCAAATAGTTTTTAAGCATGTTTGTAATCATGAAGAGATTTCAGAAATTCAAATGATTTTTGATAACATGAGTCGATATTCAGGTTGGTTTCAAATTGTCCAACATTTGAAGTTCACAAATAGGCCAACATGGAGGTAAACACGAAACGTTTGCGTGCTATAGTTGTGCAATGCCTAATACAAAGTCCTTTTCTATACCTGAACATAAAACACCACAGTGGATCACCTCTAAAAATGCCAACTTCCAAATCAGTTGCTATTTGTGTGGTCTTTAGTCTCAGCTCTATAGTAATAAGTCCATGACATGCAGTGTTGGTCAGCCCATATTCCTCCAGCTCATGCCTTCATTTTCTTTGTAGTCCATAACATATCCATCATTTTAAATCAGTCCCTAACACATTTCTCACTAACACTATTTCCTGCACGCAGTCATATTACCATTTCTTCAGCAAACTTAACAACTTCCAGCTTAAAAGCTGCTGTGAATGATTTGCATGGCTTTATGGGAGGCATTCTAATTTGATGGGGTTATTTATACATGTAATTAAGATTGAAAAGTAGTCAGCACATACTTATTATTGATTAGATAATTTTACATGCCTAAGTGAGCACATTAACAGTTAACTGCTCACCCACCTGACAAATGTCCCAGGCAATAATTTCTGTAGTCTGTTTCAAATAAACAAGTTTACAGTTTATTTCAGAAAATAACACAAACTGTCATCTTTAATTTCTATTAGTGCAATTTCAATCACTGCATCCATAGATAAGTCAGTTTAGAGTAAAAGTTGAAGCCCAGAGTTCCAGAAGAAAAAGTATTAATTTATACGTCAAAAGATATGGTACGAGAAAAATCTCAAGCCTCTCAACCTGGATTATTATAAGATTTCCATATGTAATTTTCAAATCTCACTGTCATAAAATTTGACAAGGTTGACATTTTCAGATGTTCAAAAGCTAGACATAATTCATATTCATTTCTAAATCTTGACATCTTTAAGTCAGAAAGAAGTGGCCAGAGGTCCAGTGATTAGCTTGCTGCACTGCCATGGTTGAGGGACCAAGTTCAAATCCCAGGCAGGACTAACTCAATTTGCCATACTTCCCTGATATGCTTTCTTCTTAATCTTCTCCCTCGGCTAGCCACGAGTTTCTTTTAGACATTTTGGTTTACTCCTAGTAGGTTTTTCCAGTATCTGGCAAAAGTTCTGGGAGGGGGGGGGGTAACTCTTGACAGACTCACACTTTGACCGCTGCTCAAGAACTCCCCACCATACTGAGGTAACATGCTTGGTCACCAGAGATAAATACCCCAGACCTCTTATTTCCATCTCACTGCTGTAAGATGTCCTAAGACTGCAAAAGCCAAAGCAGGTTTCATCAAAAAGCCAGAATAAGCATGAATAAAGTTACTTTATTAATTTCTGTTAAATTTCAACTTTAATAAATCAATTTTTAAAATTATAAGGCAAATTTTCTTTATAAAATTTTACTTAATTCACTGAATTTTAAACAGGAATTTAAAAAAAAGTGTTGTTTTCTGAAAACAAAAAAAAAAGCAAACAAACCCAGGCACTTATATTTTGCTAAAATCAGGTTTATTAAAGCAATTTTATTAGTCCCTTGATAAAGCTGAATACACTTTCAGCAAATTTTTTTTTTCCAAAACACAGTTTTATCGCTGTCACATTTAGAATTATTACACAACACCAAGAAAGGTTGAAGAATTTAAAATTGTACCCGTTTCTCATTTGAGAAGTCTTATCAGAGAAAATGAAAAGCAAAATAAATTGTAATACACACCTGACACACGGCATTTCTTTCTCCTGCTGCTAGTTTCCCAACAGACGCTTGGAAAGATGCCTGATTAAGCAGATGGCTGAACCAAGACTGTAGATTGGAATACTGACTCTCCCAATCTGCAATAAAACACACCTGTCTTATTGATTACTGTATTAAAGCTCAAAAGCCAGGTAAACACGGTAAGTAAAACACATTTTATAGAAGTAACATAGTAAGACTGACAAGCAACCTAAATGGCTACAAATATGTCACATTAGCAAAACTATTGCCACTTCAACAGTTAATTTTTAAAACAGTACAAACTAGCTGTCAGGTATACTTTAAAACAAAGTACTCCAACAGCATATCCGAGAAATAAAAGTTCTTACTCTATTGAATTGTGAATTATAGAAATCTCATACTGTTCACCTGATGTTTAAAGCAATCTTGTAGCAGTGTGTTCCATTCTTCTGTCAAGACTTAAATGATGCAGTTAAAGAACAGTCCCAGAAACATGTGGTCTTTCCACTGCACCTAGAGCTTTCATCCAGACTTGTTCTACGGGGTTTAGGTCAGAGGAACACGCAGGCCAAGTAAAACAATAGATATTTTCTCTTGAAGATGGTTTGACCGTTCTTACATGATGAGCTTGTGCATTATTATCCATGAAAGTGAACTGAATGCCATGACTTCATGGCAGGTCTAATGACCTCCTAAAGCTATTGCTTACCTGTAACAATTCCATCAAAGGGATCAGTTCACTTTTGTGGTCACATGACAACACTTAAGACTTGACACTACAAACCCAAAACATTAGTCAGCACTGATTTGAATCTTGTGAAACATGTAAATGAACACAGAAAAGTGAAGGTTGAAATCTTATCAGTAAAGAGAACCTGGCTCCATTCCATCAAAGTCCAACACAAATAAGTCCTAGCCTACTTTAATCTCACCCTACATGCAGTGGTGTTAGAGGTATGTGAAATATTGATGTCCAGCAAGTAGGTTAGCATAGTGTAAATAGTTTCTTACAACTTGATTGAAAATAAGATCTCATGGACTTGTGATACTTTGTTCTGGATGGAATGTGCCAAGATAGTACAGTTACATCAAGCCAAATAGGTGCTGTAAAGGTTATTGAGACAGTCAGTACTACTGTGGTGCACAGCTCATTTGCAAACCAAACCAGTCTCTCTGTGCCTCTGCCAAAGCCAGTGGATTAGATAACATCATGTTACACCAAGATCTATAGCCACATCACTGTTTCTTGTCTTTAGCCTAGCAGGTATGACTAAATATTACTGCTCACTGCTAAGTCTTCATTAAAGTACCATGCTCTCATTGTTCAGTAATTTCAGTGTAAACATTTGTGACCACCTAACATTGGTGGACTTTGGTAAACCAATCCAAACACAGAACACCATATGCAGCAGTTGAAACAACTGAAATGTGACATGACTCAAGCTTTGCATTGAAAAAAAGAGTTGAAGGCTCATACAACACCTTCTACAAAAATGGACATATAAAAGGTCTCGTACACAAAATTAAGCTAGATTGTTTGGCTCAGTACATTGTTTTATTCTTTTTTCTATTTACCTTTGAGTATTCCTTTATCTTTGAGAGGAAAAAGTGCTGCCCAAACAACGACATCAGCAGATGTTAGATGGCCCTGTAATAAAAAATGACTATCAAGCTTACTAAAACTTCATAAACTCAGGAAAATGATTTTCATGTTTCTGGAAAAGTGACAAACTGTAATTTTCAGACAATAACCCTAATTTCAACTTCTTTTTTTAAGGTAAGATATTAATTAAAAGAATCAACATTTTTGGAAATAATTTTTACTCGCATTTCATGTATAATTATAGATGTTTTTGATTGATAAAAGTTTAACTTAACACTATAATGCTTTGACTGGAGCTATCAAAATTTTTTTGCGAAAATATGTATTTTATATATTTATGAATAACAATAAAAATGGCAGATATGAACTTAAGTGTATTTCCGGTGTGAATATATATATATGTGTCTTTCAAACAAAGGAAATGATTTTGTAATCTTATTCATTTTAAACTCTTGGCTAATAGATAAATTTGGTCCCTGTTACTTTTGTCTGTTACAAGATATTCAATACAATAGAAACTCAATTTCTGAACTAATTAGGATCATCTGTTCAGATAATAATGATTCTGTCTTTAAATGACTAAAATAAAAAAAGTAATAATACCATGCTGTATAGCTGCTAATTGTTAGAATACAGTCTATTATTACTATACATTTTACAAGTTATCAAAAGATAATTTGAAAAGTTAATTTAAAATAATTATAATTAATTTAAGCAACAAATATGTAATTACAATGTTTTGTTCATGCACAGTAATTTTCTAAGTTTATAATGTGTCGAAGATGTGACTCTTATGCTGCTATATTTTTTTTAAACATTCCATCAGTCAGTAATTTTGTAGAAATTATATAAAAATTATATTCAATTCTGTGTTTACAGTTGAATAGCTAGCTATATGGTTGGTTACATTTTTGGGGGCTAGTTGAATAAAAAGTGACATTGTAGTCCTGTATACAAAGTTTTTAAAAATTCGATAAACAAATCTTCAAAAGAAAAAAAATAATAAAATATTCAAAAATTCAAACTAAATCTTGCTGAAGTGAAAGAGTCAGCTTACTGACCAGAAATGCTTACATTAACAAGCGTAGTTTTCTCACGCAAACGGCTATTCACATAGTCCAGACAAGCATGTAACCCCAACAATACACGCTGATCTGGATTTTCTTTCACAGGTGTACTGCTAATGCACAGGTATGGACTCAGATGGGGCTATAGTAAAAAAAATAAAAATAAAATAAACTAAACTATAAGCAAATGAACAGAATATTGCCTGCACAGTAGTCTGATAAATTAACTTGTTATTTATTTATTTTTCACCATGACATATCACTCTTTGTTGTTTCAAAATATAAACATTTTACTTTTATGTACCATCATTCTTTTTTTGCAATAAAACTAATATCTATTTGATTACTGGCTCAGAAAATTAATAATTTGAAAAGGTACAAAGAAAAACTGTAATACAATGAAAGGAAATATGTAGACTTTTTGTTTATTTAAACTTTTCTTCTTTCTTTTTGACATGTACATACATGATCACTTGCCCATGACAACAAAAATAAATCTGATATGGAAAATATTGAGTATACATGAAGTGACATGTTTTACCTATAACTTTTGAAGGACTCACCTGAAGTTCAACAGCTTCCCACTCCAACCATTCATCTATCTGTCTCTCAATGGATGGGTTTGCCGACGTCTTTGTTGATTTGGAAAGTATGTACCTGCAACATTCAAAATAAAACCAAAGTTTGGCTGAATCCAATTTCTCCAAAAACAAACCAGTCTTGAAACTTCCAAATCATTTGAACAAATATAAATATGGACAGCACAGTGGAACAAATCCAGGAATCACTGGAAGGTGAGACAAGTAAAATGTATGACCTCATGAGAAAAACTTTAAAAAAAGAATCAGTAGGGTTTTCTTTTAAGTAAAATGCCAAATGATCTTATAGTTTAGTTTAGTTTAGTTGTTACAAGAAAGATAGATAGATATTCTGGTTCATACATACAAGGCCTCTATAGCAAGTAAATGTCTAAAATGATGTTAAAACCTAGATAATAAATAAGTTACTGATGTGAGCAAACATTAAAATATAGTGGTAAATAGATATTGCACTAATGCACATTTTTACTTCCTTGATGTATTTCCACTACAGAAAGAACTAATGAGTAGGTTTACTAGTTAAAATGTATCCAAGATGAGTAACCATATCCAGAAGGGCTGAAGAGGTAGAAACATATAAAAGTATGAGTAGAAAATATAGGTTCTGTAAACCTAAAAATGAGTATACATAAAAGAGAGTTGAAGTGCCACCTCAAATGTACCCATGCATTATTAACATACCCATCAAAACCAAATTTCAATTTAAAATAAAACCTTTTTTTTTTTCCATTTAAAAATTTGTCATCACCATCAGTTAAAAAATATTTATATACTTCCTGTTTACTAATTGGTTAGCAAGAATTTCACAGGTAAATTAAAATAGGCTTGAATTTTTGTTGTCAGATGGTATCACTCAAACAAAACCACAGACCACCACACCCATCCTTAATTTAGCAGTAATTTTTTATGAATGCATAAAACTAAAAAAAAAAAAAGTGGGATTTCCTTTAAGTAAACTACATTTATTCTTTTAGTTTATTTAGTTGTTATAAGAAGAGAAAGTCATCATGGCGTACACGAATCTGCCAATGGAAAAGAAAATGTCTATCAATGTGATTTTGAAAGTGGATCAAAAAATCACTTATCTAGTAATTACTGTCAGCAATCTATGACAGTCACTTATAATTCATTTGGTAAAGAAATACTTCCTGACTTTATCTTAACAAAAAAGTATAATCAATTAGAACAGAAAAGTTTATACATGTACAGTGAATTCTACAAGCATAAAGTTTTCCATTTTGTATGTTTTCTTTTCATCCCATGACCTAACAGATTAGTTTAATTCAGTTTAGTATTTCCAAAGGGGCAAACAGCCATCATGGGTTCTACAAGAGCACTAGAAAAAAAAAGAAATAACCATTAATATGATCTGTAAATTAATAAACACTATTAACTACATTGCTGGTAAGTTATTTCATTCATTAACAATTCTTGATAACTTTATAATATACTTGATAATAATCATGTGATGAAAAGATTATAAAATATTATCAGAACTTCCCTGTATCTTAGAAAAAGCTTTTCTGATATGGAATATGTTAATTAAAGCAAAACAAGGGAAAATTTATATAGTGCTTAAGGTCTAAAAATAATAATTATTTTGCTATAGTTATTTAGGTAGTGAATTTACCTGGCTGCAGAGTTCACTGAAAAAAAAATCGCTTCTTTTGAAATTTCCAAAACAGGTAAACGACTCTTCGTCAGATACGGCACAATTTTTGCTGAAAGAAAGAAAAAAAAATTCCTTCAAATGGAAAATATTTACACCCCTGACAAAAAAATTTTTTTTTTTTTAAATGCAAACTACATACCAGAAAACGAAGAACAAACAAACAAAATATTACATTTGTTTAAATGATCTATTTCTGGGAAAGAAATATCTAACAAGTGACTTTATAATAAGCTGAAAATGAGCCATGGACTCGGCTGACAGGTGACAGTAAAAGTTTTATCCCTCTAGAAAAGTCCAAAGTAAAATGGTATCAAGGAGATTCATCTTGGTTGAAGTTTTATAAAAGTACTCTTGCTTCTCTGAATTTCTAGATCTGCAACATGGGTTAATGAGGGGTAGTACCTAACAAAATGAATAGATTTCAGGATGTTTTACAGATGATTTGTTTTTATATTTAACTCTCAATATATCAGGTAAATCTTTTACCTTGATTTTCATCCCATCAAGGAAGCACTTGTTTGTACTCGTTGCATATTTAGCCGAATGTAGTCTTAATACAAAACACGCAGGGATAGAGCGATATACAATTTATTGTTACAAAGGATTATATTAATGGGGAGAGTACCATGTATCACTGCTCCTATGGCTCAACCTCTGCTGAGTAATATAGATTTGAAGGGTAGTGGAGTTACCCCAGGTGGGGGTACACAAAGAGCTATGTATCACTGCTCCTATGGCTCAACCTCTGCTGAGTAATATAGATTTGAAGGGTAGTGGAGTTACCCCAGGTGGGGGTACACAAAGAGCTATATACTCCAAAACACACACAATGACAACTACCAGTAAATACTAATTTTTAAAGTTTTCGAATTTTTCTTCGCCTGAAAGCATATTCTAAATTACGGAGAAAGAGAGAAACTCCGCAGCACGGGGGCGAGTAACTGGCCAAACACCTGCATTAATTAATTATTATTTAAGAAAAGAATGAAAACTGTCAGAATGGATCTTGACGACAACCTGTTTCCTTCAAGTAATAACGGCTCGGCCATGAACAGAAACGGGTCTGTTGTCGTTTTGCTTTCTTTTTTTCTTTCCTTCTTGAGTCAGGGGACAAACTAGAAATTCTGAAGGAAGGAAGCGGGCAGGCAGGCAGGCAACAGACGACGATATGAATGACCGCCGCCTCCTACACAGAGAGAGAGAGAGATCGCTTTCTGATCGGCCGTCCCGTCACAGCGGGAAAATTCTTACCCTCGGGCTTCACTTCAATGACCTCGAGCTTTGTCTGAGAGAGTTCGGCCGCTATGAATATCTTCAGGGAGTGAATGTTTCCAGCGTCTGTGCGTAATTTCATTCTACAGCTTCCAGATAGAACCGAGATTAGTCAGTGTTGCATCACCTCGTCGTATTCAATATGGCCAAAAAAAAAAAACAAAACAAGGGAGGTAATTCACGCCTCCCGCCCGGTGTCCCAGGATAATGATACCTAATTTAAAAACAGTTCCCGCCCACCCGGTAAGTCAAAACAGCCATCAAGAGCAGAGACAGTGCACAACCGTTCCCGCCCCCACCCGGTAACTCCGACGGCCGTCAAGAGCAGGAACATACTTATGGAAGTCAACTTCAGAAACTGCTTAAACAGATTATGGTGGTGTGAGGTATTATTTGCATTCCGGACGTATACCCACCCCTCCTGATTACCGACGACGTTTCCAATGTATCTAATTTAAATCCCCCTTTTTTTTTAAATTTTATAACGAGCTCTTATACTTATTTCAGCTCAGCAACAATCCCTTGTTTGCTGATGCGGTTCGCAAATAGGCTCTCCTGCCGATCCACGCACGTGGGGGGGGGGGGGCTTGATCACGTGATCGGAGTAAGCCTCCTGACATCAGGTCGATTGCTAGGCTGGCTCACGAATAGAGCGGTCACGAGTTCGGACTGGAAAGAACCTTTGATTACACGCACTGAAAATAATTTTCAGCCTTTTGATCGTGAAAATAATTAAAAAAAAACAAACTAATTTACCTTCTGTTTGATACTAAACTATTCGAGTAACCCTGACTCAGAAGCGAGATCATTCTCTTTAAACGCACGTTCTCTGTGATCCTAATATATGTCAGCTGCTTTTGGTTCCATTTAATAACCTTTAAGATCAAAACGAATGATTTTCTGTCATTCTTTAAAATATCTGTTAAAACGGATAAGTTCTCAAGAAGACGAAGCCATTTATTGTTAGAAATCCATTCCGACATTTTTTAAAATTAAAAATCGAAATCTTTTTAAAGAGATGATGCAATATATAACCTTGTAAGGTAACTGTTTTCCCAGATTAAAGGATTGCAACCTTAACATAACATCGTTGATGAGTTTAAGATATTTTCTGCCCTCCAACCTCTTTTTTTCCCTTCCCTTTTGTCTTTATCTATGTTGTAAAAACTAAAAACCTTTACCGGTTTGTGTGCATCCTACAGAAAATGTAACTTTTACTTCTTACAATAGAACAGGATGGAAAGTTTTTCCCGGTAAGGAAGTCACATGAAATCAAGAAGAGAATGAAAAAAAGTTAGATCCTGTTTGAATGTCAGCTGTTGGCTGTTTCGTTTTTCTTGTATAGGTTAGGGGAAAACAAAGTTAAAAAAACAACACTGAAATTGCAAATTCAGGTGTTTCTCACTTTGAAGTATCATATTCACCTACAACTAATACATAGACATGCTTTGGGTTTAATTTAGAAAAGGAAAATCTATAGTCACGCAGCATGGTTGACCTGCTTTTGAAAACTTGCTGTCAAGTAGCGATCTGTAGCTTCTTCATTCAGGTATCAAAGAAAATTTATTTATTTTGTGAAAATTTTGGCGTTTACATCAAATTAATATTTTCCTTCTAGGAAACTTAAAAAAACCATTCATTCACAGCTAAGTTTTCAATTTATCAATATAGTTCCAGAATAATTCTTGTTCTCCATCATGCATGTATGAGCTGATGAGACAATCTTTCTTTTATATTATTATTATTATTATTATTATTATTATTATTATTATTATTATTATTATTATATTATTATTATTATTATTATTATTATGTTGCATTTCTTTCTAATTTATACAAGTTTGGTAAAGATTATAAAATCAAATTGTTTCACCTTTAAGTGAAATTTTGTGTGGTAAGGTAGCTTTTCAGCAAACAAAGCACCTAACATCTATAGAAGGATCAGTCTGGTCCATTCAAAGATAGGAGTGAAATAGTGACAGTGATAAAGCTAAAGCTAATGCATTCAGTCAGGTCTTTACAGTGAAAATGAATGTGGACATTCTAGATGCTAACAAGTTAGCAGTCATAAAATGGATAAAGGAGTGGATCTGGGAAATGTGGATGAGCTATCTTCTAACTAGAGTGTTCATCAGATTGCTGGCTAAAATAGAGACTCAAAAGTATTTCTGGAAATTGTAGTCAATAATTTTAACAATTTCTGTTAAGAAACCTGATCAAACCAAATTTCTTAGCAGCAACAGCAGTCAGCATTTGTTTTCAATCAGGAAGATTTTTTTGTCAAATTTTTTTTAATCTGTGGAAGATAATGAGTATCTGAACTTCAGGCTGTAAATTTTAGTTGTAAAGGACTAGGAGACTGTAAATTACCCCTAGCACTTGAGGAGAGTGACATTGTTAGGAATGCATGCTAACCAAAGTTTGGGATGTTAATTAGGAGCATAAAAGCACAAAAAGAAAAATATTGTTTCCACTCTATAAAGTACTGGTTAAGCTTAATCTGGAATAAACAGTACAGGGCATTATATAGTCTTGCTTATGAACAAGTAAGAACAGTGATAAAAAAAGAGAGTTCACTTGTTTTGTATGCAAAAAAAGAATTTATCATATGCTAAGTTTGATGTACAGACAAATTTAAATGAGTTTGAGAATGTGCATTTCAAAAAATTTTCTTACAAGAAATAGTCAGAAGTATCTATATTAATTTAAATATTTAGTAATGGGGTGGCCAGTTTTTTCAAATAGCCTAGGTTGTAGAATTTGTATTTTTTAAAAAATATGTTTAAGAATATTTCTGGCAGAATCTTTAGCTTTGCAAAGGCTTTATAGAGGTATAGACTTCTTGTTCTTTTACAGTTTATTTTTATGGGTTTTAGTTATCTCCCTTCTCCTCCAGAGCACTGATCTTTCCCATGGAATTTACTTTAGACTTAACTGTAAGTATTCAGATCACCAAAGACCGCTTTCTCCTACTTTTGTTTGCTGCAGCTGTTCTAGGAAATATCTCCAAAGATGAGCCTGTGGTATGATCATTGAATGTGGCATACACTATAGTTTTCATTTAAAAAGCAAGTTGCAGTGCAATAACTATTTATGTTCCAAGAAATCACCTTTTATGTTATTGTTTACCCATGCTAAAAAAAAAGGCGTGCATTGACAGTTTATGAAAGATGATTTACATTATATCTACATGGAAATTTTTAGAATAACACTCATAAAGATAGTTAATCTAGAAAATTTGTTTCATAAAAGAATAATTGCTAATCAGTGAGATAAATCCCATAATGCACATTTGAAAATACAAATTTTTATTCCTATTCTGAGAGGACCTCTTGAGAGTAATATAGATTTAAGCTTAGCAAAATATGAAATAAAACTGAAGCAATAAATAATCTAGTGCTTTCAGATTTTTTAACACTAGCTACCCACCCCTCCAAAGTACAGAATATTTATTTATATGTTTAACCTTCAACTTGAATCTCAGAAATAGTGTGTGTGTTCCAAAAAAGATGAAATGTGATAGTCAAAAATTGGTTTCAAATTTATTTTCTAAAATTAAATTAATGCTTGGTTTCTTATGACAGCTGATTGTTATAGGACTGGCAACCTCTTATATCATCTGGAAAGATGAGGTTTTAGAAGTCACTGGTTGGTGTGCTTAGCAGTCAAGGACATATTAAATGAGAGTAGACTACATTATAAATGTCACAGATGAGAGAGAGAGAGTGGACTACAAGAAAATAAACAAGGATAATTCTATCTTTGTCGGTGATGTGTAATAAACAACTACGTGATACATATTATCATCCTTTGTTAAAGTTGCCATGGGGTCATCCATATATCATGTGATCACACTGACAGATCACTTACATTTAAGCACACCCCATGGTAGTTTACAGGATAATCCAAAAAATTTTAACTCTTGCCCCATCATGACTACAGGATTATTAGCAAAAAATTGTATCATACATATTTCTTTGTCAGTGTTTCAAATCAGTAATTTTACACACTTTGCATAGTTTTCTTCTAAACCAGTGTAGACAAACCTTTTATCCAGCAATCCCCATAAGCCATTATGTAACTTTCTAACAGTAAAAATATGAAACACGCAACTTGCATCTTAATAGTTTCTGTAATTTTTCAGTATATAATATGAAGATTTTCAGACATGCTCTAGTTAATGATCACATGGATCCACAGGTGGTGGTCATGATCACACTTGATCATGAAAGGTACATGGAAGGTTAAAAATTGGCTATTTTTATCAATGGATGACTCCCTGTTAGAAAATATAAGTGAGAAATATCCTGTTTGTCTGTTTGTTTGTTTTTTTTTTTGCACTTAAAAAAATGAAAACAAAATCAAATTAACCCTTTAAAATCCTATAAGGCTTTTTTTTCATGAATCTGCATAAACAAATAGCAGAATATCAGATTTTTTAGATACTTTTTATGTAGCTGCCAACATCTTTGGCCTTTGTTTCAATTAAATTGAAAGGCAGGGCCTGAATGTAATTCTTTTCTTTTTCTATATAGATATTAGACCACCACAACCCTCTGGTTTTATTTCTGTTTTTGGTATTAGCTTTTTTTTTTTTTTAGATATATTCAAGGTTGGTTAGTGTCTGCCATTCCTACACCATATGGGGTCTGGTACCTCTGCCCTCAGTAAGAAGTTTCTGCTAGAAGAATCTTGTCTAGCTGTAGGAAGAAAGCAGAGAGGCTCGGAGGAAGGCCACAAGGATAGACTGGTGTGAAAAGAAGCCATGCTATGGAAGGCTGCCAAACCGAGTCATTCTCTGGAGGGGTTGAACTTGGGTTCTCAACCATAGCAGGTCAGTATGCTCTAGTCAGCCATTTGCTAATCTTTGTATGTACTAATTCAGCATGGTGTTTATTAAAAGGATATGCAAATAAAAAGAAAATCCCCCCCCCCTATTTGGCATTGAGATGCGAAAGTAGAAAGTTCACTTTTGCTAAATTTTCAGAATAACTATGATCTTCCATTCTCTAAATGACCTGGTAAAATGTCTTTGGACCTTCTCCAGACCATCAACATCATGAACAAGATGATCTTTTTTCGTGGTAGATGAGAAAGAATCAAGAGGCTAAACTCACAAAGACAGAACATTTTTTTAACGTTTTGACTTTGGACAAAAGCAGGATCAGAAAGGTGAGACCCAGTTAACATTAGTTTTACTCAGTTTTTAGACACTTGAGGGGGGAAATCTGACAGTGTCTCGTTTATCTTTTAAATTATTAGGTTTTTGAATGTGGTGACAGTGAATGTTTCTCAGCTGTATACAAGTAAAATTATTGTTAGTAGTGCATGCATGTGTGTGTGTAATGCAATACAGTGGTGGTTAATAGTAATAGTGTTCAGCAGTATCAAAATCAGATTGATAGGTATTTCAAAATCCTTCCCCATTTCTTTGTGTAACTAAATTGAAGTAAATAGCTGTTTTTTATCTGGTACATTAGCAGCCTTCAAACCCTTTTATATAAAATAGAATGATCCACCAATGATACTCCCTCTGCTCCTTGTAACAGATGTTGAAAGACAAGGATTATAGTAGTCAACAGCATATGGATGGTTTTTTTTTTTTTTAGATTTTTCCCCCTTACTTTCCAGTTAAGACTAAACTACATACTATAAGCCATTATATATACAGACAAGGATGTGTGTGAAACTTGTTAGCCTACCTAACACCAGTAACATTGGAGAGATGATTAACGTAAGCAATGTCTGACCATTGTAACCTAAGCAGTGACACCTGGAGCTAAGGAATTAACTGACAATGACTGGTTTAGACTATTGCTGAATTATTTTTCAGTCAGATATCATTTGGCTTTTTGTGTAACATTGTACTGAGCATGTGTTTATATTGTTTAGGTCATGTCAGTCGTATCCTTCTGTTTTGGCATGATGCCAATAAACAGGCCTGCAAGCAAAGGCTATCACTCATCATATGTCTGTCTTTTTTTTTAAAGTGAGGATCACAAAATAAAGTATGCCAACTAAAAAATCAGTAGGTCAAACTAGCACTTCTTTCGATTTCTTTAAACTAAATTGCACAATGAGTTTATTCTTTACAGCCTTAACCAGAGTGGCTACAAGATAAAGGCAGAATGTTAGGATGTTACTGGTAATAGGTGAGCGCATTGGGGCGAGTCGTCGTTAAAATTGTAAGATGTTATAGCACCAGTAATTCCTTATTAATAGTATAGATGAGGTTATAATTCACATCATTTGCTGATTATAGCTTATCTGTAAATTTAATTTCGAATTACTAGTGCTGTAACAACTTACCACTGTAGCAATAATTACCCCTGGTGGAGTCTTCTGTATTATTTATAAAAAACAGGAGAGACTTAGTTCAGACATTTCCCATCAGCTTATTATTATAACTAAACTGACCAGTGAATCTGTGCTTCAGAAATCTTCCCCTCTTGCCATCAGCATTAGGTACTCAGAAGAAATGTTTTTGAATGCACCGATGCAAATTTGTAATAAATATTTTTCCAGTAGGTGGTTATTATTTAAATTTTTTTTTGTACAAGCAACTTGAGCCAGTCTTGAACCCATGACTTGTTGGTTGCTAAGATTTTGATGCAGATTCGTTGGTTACACAGTGAGCTAAAGAGTTGGCAAAAAAACACTATCACTTTTGTACAAAGTGATGTATGGCCTGTAGCTACATACACACATTCAGCATCTGAGTAGTCATGTACAGTTTAAAGGAAAATGTTTAGTGCCATGAACCTAATTTGCTTAGAGATCTTTGGCTATCACTATTCAGTTTATCATGCTTTGGCTTGAACCTGTCATTATGATGGCATGTTGCCTTGGACTGACTACTCTGAGATCTCTTTGGGTCCTGCTGGTTATCTGATGTTGCTGCAGTCTCTGACTCATCGCATAACTGTTTCCAACCTCATTGTCATGTTCACTTGTTTAGTAAAAGCAAGCTTCTCATTGCAGTATAATGGAAACTGCCAAAACTATGGTGCCTCATATGACTACATGGGCCAAACACAGCAACGGCGCATTGTAGGTACAGGAAGTTGCCAGTGGTATGTTAATGCGGCTGCTGTTTCAATTGATGAGAGATCCAGAGTAAATCGTGTCTGATGTTAATAACCTCTTTGCCATGTTGAGGTGAGAATACACCACTTTCTGAAACAGTAGTGTGAGCTGCACATGCGAGAACCAGTCAACTTCACATGAGTTAATTCTCTATTAACTAAAGAATATTCATGTAAAAGGACATAAATAACTAATATTTTTTTTTTAAGATTTTGCAGAGAAAGTCAAATATTCATCAGTATAAGATGCACATGAAATTGTTTGTAATTTTCTTGGCCGGAAAATTATAGCCTTGCCACAGATATTAGAAGAGTAGTTTTTAAATCTGTCAAAATTTTCTCAAATCAAAATTAATGATGTAGGTAAGCTTTTTACAAACAATGCTTTTAGCATGAAATAAATTAAGACTATCTATTGATAGAATTTGGTGTCCTTTTAGGTGAACATAGTTAACAAATTAGGTAATTAATCATTAATGATGCTAGATAATTAAATAATTATTTCAGAGATTTTAATAATTGAATAGTGGACTGCCCACTCAACTTTTATCCAAGATATATTAACACAGTTGTTTTAGGTTATAATAACATCTTGCTGCTTCCTAGTGTTAAGGAAACTTAACAAATATCAACTGAGCCATGCTTTCAGAAGTCATAAGTGGGACATATTTTATTATAATAATTTTTAGGAATATAAAACAGTGCTGCATAGTTATAAATGAGGTATCCCCTAAAGGTCAAAATACCTCTAGTATAGTTGGATTAAAGTCTATTAGGGTCCTATTACTGAAAATGTTGTAGTCCCCAACCTAAGATATTTAAATCAGCAGAAACTTTAAAAATTCATATTTTGTAAAAACATTTCTGCTAAGTCAATGAACTAACAATATCTACAAAGTTTAAACTGCAGCAAACATCACTTACAAATGTCATATTGGCTCGACAGTTTAATTTTTCTTGAACAAGAGTAGTAGAATATATACATGGGGGAATTTATGCTATCTTAAAATGTCTATTTCATTCAGAAGCTTAGTTCTCTAGATTGAAATAAAAATATTGAGAAGTTGCACAGATACTTTTATGGTGCCACATATCCTTCTTAAAATAGAGCTACTGTTACACTATTTCCCTCACATAGAGCTTCCATTTGCTATGATTATTGAGTGATTCTCTTTGCCACACTCAGAATTAGATTACATGCCTTCCTTTATATTCCTTGTGAAATTAGAATTAATTTTACTAGTTTATAATCCCTTTCCAATATTGAACCAAAGTTGTTTGCATATTATGAAGAATGAACTATAATGGTAACAGATGTAGATGTAAAACTTATGCTATAAGTTATTTTAAAGTAAGAATGTTCATAAACACTCATTGTGCCATTTCTTGATTTTGGCTTCTACCTATATCCATTAAGTATGATTCCTTAACTTACCCTGTTTTAATGAAGTATTTCAAGATATTACTGTAACTGCTATTAAATATTTCCATATCTCACTTTTAATAGATTTAGTATCACTGTTCCAAGTAGGAAAGGTGTCTTATTTGTTTTAATTTTAAACTATCAACATACTTTTAAGTTGCTAGTTCTATCACTAGATGATATTTATTTTACATCTGAGATATATTTTTGGTTCATATCTATATTACCTGTCATACCAACAAAGTCATTAAGTTTTAATATTTTGCATCTCCAGCTAGTTGATTAAGAAAAATTATTATCAATTTAAACTTTATTTTTAACAGATGTTAACGGTTACATTGATACTTTTTTACTATTTAGATTGATACTACTTGCTGAATCTTTTTTAACATTTGTTAAACCATCGTCAACATACTTTTTAATTGTTACATCATCATTGTTTGTTGGAGAACCTAGATTAGTTATTTTACCATCCATAAATAACTGTTTACTTCATTATTTATATTAAGATTTATTACTGTCATCTAAGTAACTATTCAAGTGTTCTAGATGAACTATTTTGTTATTTTTCACATCAATATTAAATGTTGAATTGTCAACATGCTTTGTTACTTAATTGTTGCATCATTATTGCAAGTTGGAATTACAACATTTTTCTTAAGTGAAAATCCATCATTAAATATGTAGCATCATTTCAATAATGTATCTTATCATACATAAAAAATTCATAACTATCTTGTACTATAGAAAGTGTCCATTCTTTAATTTTGATTTTATTTTTTAAAGCTTTTAATTTTTGTCTAAAAATTCTATCTAGAAATTTAAACATGTTTTTGCATAAACTTTAAATATCATTTTTTTTAAAAAAGGAATTGTTATTTTAAGCTTTGTATTTAAACTTGGTGAATGAACTACTGTGTTCTCATTTCCATCTATAAATCTGTACCCCAATAATAAGTTTAATTTAATGCATTAGGTAAAATAAACTCTGACTCCAGTATTTGAAATTTGAATATTATTTTGGTCAAAAGCTTTAAACTCATTTAAATTAGCAACATGATTACTGACAGAATACCATTCTATCCAAAATATATTTATCTGTTGTTCTAAAGTATCTAAACGTGTTTTATTCATTCCACCATCAGAATTAATAATATTATTAATACTTATAATTCTGTGATTATCTAAATTTAACTCTCCAGCCATTAAATGAAATCATATTCTTTTAAAATGTTTGATGTGCTTAAAGTGGAAGATACTAATTTATTTGACTGAAATCAAACTTATTTACATAAAAATCTAGATTTCATTTCTCTCCACACTTACAAATGCCATTAAATAAATATCTATTTTTTTTCCTTTGTAATTTCGGCTGTAATATCAGCTCCATCACATGCACAACCATTACCATTTTTTAAAAAATATATAAATCACTACCATGATTAAGATACAAATCTTTACCCATATTAGTTTCTCTACCAGTGTGGGCAAGTCCTCCAAAAAAACCTGTAGCTATTGCACCTAAAGATGGTCTAATAAAATAGCTTCAAGATATTTACCAACTTTTTAACCTTTAGCAATGTTAAATATCTTCATCAAAAATTTTATTTGGTCTGCACAAGTCTTTTGGTTGGTATGTCACAATGTTATCCAAGGATTTTGAAACATGTTCAGTTTGATTCACTACCAGAAAATAGTTTAGGAAGTAAACTCTTTAAACCAGATCCATTATGAACAGGTAAAAATCCTTCTTTCTTCAATGTTTGTTTTATTGTGATAAGCTAAATTTTAAATCAAAACCTTCACTTTTTTTCAACTTCTTTTTTGTTTTAAATGAGAATAGAAAAATCACCATATAATTTAACTTTTTTTTTATTCCCAAAGAACTCCCCAACTTATCAGTTTTTGCTTTTGATGTTCACTTAAAGAAAACCCATGAGGAATACAGTTGCCCCCCGGTATTCGCGGGGTTTACGTTCCTAGAGCACCCGCGAAGAGTGAAAAACACCGAATCTGGGACGTGGTCCATAAAAATGCTTATAAACATCAAAATATAACGTAAAATATAACAAAAAATATATAAGTAAATATATAATAATAATTTAATAAAAAATACAACACTCAGAGAAACACTTGAGACAGCTACACGCGGTAAACTGGTATGATGCTGGGCTGCATCTGCCTGAGACAGCACCTTGTGGGCAGCAGCCAATCAGCAGCAAGGAGAAATGAATAACGCTCTCTGATTGGCTACTTTCAAACCTCCAGCCAATAGCGTTTATTTTATGTCGATATTTTGTTGAATTTACGTTAGTATTTATATTACAAAATTAGTAAATTATATTGTTATTAATAATTTAGCGTTAAAAAGCGTGAAAAAATATATATTGCCACGAAAAATGCCATAAAAAATCGCGGAAGAAGATATTTACGATTCTGTGAATATGCGGGGGACCGGGGCCGCGAATGCCACACCGCTATTACACGGAGGTCGACTGTATATTGATCCATTTATTTAGCAAAAAAATTTATAAAAATAGATTCAGAATGCAACATTCAATTTATTACCATCTGATTATTGTCTACAATCTGAAAAAAACAACTAAAAAATCTTAAGTATTTGCATGACAGTTTTGGTTAAAATCAAACAAGATTTACATCATCTAAGCTATTTGCCCTTTCTGACTGTCTGCTTACCTCAAAAACAATCAACGAGTAAAGTTTTTTAAGTTCAAAAATGTAACTTGATTACTGGAAATCATATCATCCGTTCCATAAAAATTATGTTTAAAGTCTATCATTAGTTTACAAATTCTACTGAAATGATTTCTTCAAATTCAGATTTAGATCAAATGCATGATATCTAATTATCTCTATTTAGAAGAACGTAAGTGTTGGTAATTGAACAGTTATTAAATATCTGATTTGCTTCTTGATGATTATCTTTAGCAGTTCAAAATCCTCACACAATATATCCAGGCTCTTCTTCCTGCTAAAATAGTCAACCTCCAATAAAAAATTATTACTTTGTGTGACTGAAATCAAATTGCATTGTCTATTTGCATAATCAATATTATAGGTTACTTTTAAGCATCTTAGCAAATTTTAGTTGCTGTTTGTCAGACAACTTTATAAGTGCCATATGTAGCACTATCTTCATAACATTAACTTTTCAGCGTATGTCCCATTTGCTCCAAAAATTGCATCATAATTTCCCTTTCTCATGAAAACAATTTGATTTTTTATTCCATATATCATATATATTTTAGTCTTCACAAACCAAAAGATGTGAGATAGAAACTAAAGCTACCTTTGAGATTTGATTTTCTATTATGTTATCATGTCTTACTTTAAATCCTATGTTAGCATCTGTAGCTGCTCTTATGCCTTTATTCCAACACTGATTCAATTCCTGAGACTTACTAAAATCATCTGGATAACTTACCATTGCTTTTATCACCATTTCTTGAAACAGATGAGGTATAGTCTCAGTTTCCTTACTGCTTAAAATATATTTAACCCGCATAAATAAATGAAAAAAATGCCATTATTTGTCAGTTATATAAAAGCATCAGCATGATTCACTTTACCAACTTTTAAATGTTCTTCAAACAATACTCCAGCTCTATGTGGTAACAAACACATATCTTGATTTTGAATTGTAATATCAGTTTATGTATCAGGATTATTTAGATTTTACAGTTCAAGACCCATACTCATGAGCTCATATTTATTTATAGTTTCATTAAAAATTAAATCACCCTTTATGTCATTATATTTCATTTATTAAGATAACCCAGTTGATTTTGTAGCAACTTTGTTAATTTTATTAGCATCTTTAGTTGATTACATGGAAACTTGGTTGATTCTATAGCGGCTTCAGTTGATTTTCTAAAATGTCTTCTTTATTTTTATTTGCTTTAAAAGCTTTTTTTTAAAATTTTCATAAGTCCTCTAATTCCTTATATAGCAATTAAAGCATGTATGAGTTGAATATAATATTTAATTTTTGAATTATTAGAATTTAAAATTTTTTAATCACTAGATTCATTATTTATTGTTTTGGATTTGATTTTTAACAGAAATATGAGCTTACCTGAGTTGTAATACTTTCAGCACTACACTATCCCAAAAGCTTTTTTTTTTTTTTTTTGGATTACTAAAAATATTTAACCATTTGTTTTAAAAAAGTGTTTTTTTTTAAGAGTATCAATCAGTCCACTCTCTATAATATATTTTCTTTTGACTCTCTTCTTACTCTGAAGCATCTAATTTTTAAAATATCAAATTTTAAAAAAGATTTGACTCAAATGCAATCCAAGTGTTAAAATTTCATTTTGAAGGTCTATACTATTTCCATTTTGATCCGTAATCCATATTTGAATGCTTGAAAAAAATCTCTTTTTTTCATCTATGTATCCAGGTGAAACATTTGAAAAAAAATGGATATAATGTTTGAGAACTATGTCCATTAATATATGAATTTTTTTATTAAATCACAATGTACAAAAATAGAATTAACTGATACAATGGTAACTGGATTATCACTTCCATTATAACCAGATGATAAAGTCTTAGTGGTAAATAAATCCTAATACAGTTCTTAAACAATTATCTACAGTAAAATCAGCTTTATAGTTAAAAATTAATTATATTTATAGATTTAAGAGTGGTACTATTAGCTTTAATGGTAATATAATATTCTTTATTGCTTGAAACTGAATAATTGCTATTTTTCATGATGGAATTTTGTTAATAATTTGTGTGTTCACAGAAAACTGTTTCTATAATTATTGTGGTCTAAGTAGTACCATTATCATCAGTATATTTGAAATTATTATTTGTAATATTAACATTTGTTAAAAAGGTGAGCAATTTTGCTACATTCTTTTGTAGAATCTAAATTTAGTGTTGGATAAAAATGTGTTTTAGAATTTGTAGTTTTTGGTGATAAAACAAAACTATAAGAATCTTTGGGTTTTATAAATGTTCAGCACTTTTTTTTATTTCTGGTTTTGTTTTAGCCTAAAGTTTCCATAAACTAGGTGTGATCATCCTTAGAAGCTAAATAATCTGCAGAGTCTGCATGTATTTCTAGTGTATAAGAACTCCTGTCAGCTTTTAAAGGTGGAAAAGCTGAAGATATTGATAAAGGAACAGGAGAATCCAACAATGATTTTTCTTCTGTTGGTATTAACTTTTGAGGCATTAAAAGTACAACTTATAGATTTTGAGGGATAGGTACTCTAGCAGGTAAAGCTAGTTGTTTATATGTATTCATAATCAGCTATAATAATCTTGTCAAATTGGCATAAAAATATTGCTTATTTATTTTTCATCAAGAAGTTGTTTCTTTAATTTTCCTTTTTATGAGAGCAAATCCTTTAATTTTAAATTTCTTTTATTTGTCTTTGTTTTTTAAAACAACATTTAATAGATATTTAAAAACCAATCAAGCAAAGCAGTGTTTAGCATTATAAGCAAAACTTCCTACAGAATTTTTAGGTAGGATAATAAAGTTTATCAAATTGAATGATACCATCCATTATAGTTATCAGATGGTTTGTCTATAACTGTAAACCATAATCTGACACACAACATTTTTCTGTAAAAATATTAAAATTCATAAAAATAATGTCTTCACTAAGTAGATCATCCCAAATATACTGGAGGTCTTTAGATAGTGGAAAATGTAAAAGCTATGAATATTACATAAAATGGTTCAGGTTTGTTTGATTTACATTCACATAAGGTCATCAAACTAATTTTTTTTTTTTTTAAATTTTGAATTAATCTCTTTTAAATTGGGAATATCATCTTTGTTTTCAAAGTATTTTACATCTGTTTCTTGTTTGGTTTTTTCCTCCTCACTAATTATTTCACAAGCATCTTGTGAGTTTAATTTTCACTCTTAGTGTATTTTCATTTGTAAAAATATCATTATCTGCTGTTTGTTAATTTTTTTATTATTTTTCAATTTTTCATTCAGGTTGATGTAAAGATTTTCCAAAACATAATCTAGAATCTGAAAACCCTGGATCTAATAGCATATGCCTATAATTATAATTAATCCACATATATTTCTAGGTAAAAGAAAATTGTTCTTTATTTTATTTTCCCAATAAGTTATATAAATTCATTCTTTTATTAAAAGTAGAAAATGTTTAAGTTTTAGATGCTTATTTATCTTCATTTAAGTTAATTTGTTTAGTTTCAGGCTTATTTCCACAGTCACTTCCTTCTGTAAACTTGTGAATATGAGAAGAAACAAACTCTTTATCATCACCATATGAATCATCTTCACTATCTACAGGGTCACCAATAATCTCTTCTAATAACCTCAAAGCAGAATCTGAAGAAAGATCAGCTGGAAAGTGTAGTCATTTCTGATCATGGATTTAGACTCATGTAAAACACTAAGATGTATTGTTTAAAATGTAGAATTAAAACTAATACAAAAAATGAAAAACAGGTTGTTGGTAAGAATACAATTAATGTTAAAAGGGGGTGTCAGATTTGTAGGAAAAATAGAAATGGTTTTGTCTCAGGATTAAAATTCATTTTGGGTTAGGGTTTCTGTTGAGCCAGAGCATTGACATTTTGATGAGTCTGACAGGGGGTGGGTGGGGCTGTACAGCAAGCCCCCTCCTCAGTTAGGGGAGGGATCACCAGCTTGGTCCCTGACCTTGAGTTTGGGAACATAAGACCCACTCAGAGCTGATGCCCCAAACCTAGAACCCTACATAGACAAAAAAGATGATATAAATTTAATTAATGGTCCTAACAATATTCAAGATCTTAGTTTAAATCAACAAGTTGACAGAGATTTAGTTAAAACTGCAATAAAGGGCAAAATAGCTGTTGGACGTTCTACCAAAAGTTCTATTGTTTCTGGTTTCAGTTCAACTTTTTTTTTTGAAGTCACATGCCTTGTACCAGCTGAAGATTTACATTAACCTGAAAGGACAGATGCTTCTAGAAGACAGCTTTTGTTCATTCAACAAATGTTATCTGGTCAGTGGATTTAGTTGATATGCAAGCCTTTTCTAAATGGAATACAGCTTATAAATGTAATAGATATATGGATGGAATATTTATTTAAATATAAAATTGGAAAATATTTAATAGAAACATTTAGATGTTTCTTTGAACACTAGTAAAAGCAATGGATTAATAATACAATAAATGAATTCATTAACAGAACTTTTAGAGGGGATAGAACTTTATCATACATACAATGATGGCAAGGCAGGTGTGCTTTAGATTTTTAGTAAAATCTAAAAAATAAAATATTTAAAAAACCTACAAAATAATAACAGTAATTGAATAGCATTTCAACATTTTGGTTAAATTAATGAATGGGGATAACAACAAAAAACACAGATCTTTTGGGCTTGTCACGAAAAGAAGCTTGCGAAACAAATAATGGAAGAGAAGTAGTCAAAAAGTTAAATAAAGGAGAAAAATTGTTTAAACATTTTGAAAAGGGATACACTAATAGGAACATTTTATGAGCAAGAGTTACAAAAGATAAACATGTCCTAGTAACCAAATTAATGAAGACCGAAATATTCATTAAGTTGATGTCATGTGGATACAACTTATCAAGGGAGATAATAAACTTTAGTGAGATTAAGTGAATAAATGTTTCTTATTTATCTATATAATTTTGTAGTCACAAATTTATTTTTAAATTACAGATTCCAAAATTTTTTGGATTAAGATTTATTGCATACATTTTAGATCTAAGTCCACAAACATCCATTTATTATTTTCCTGCATACTCATCTTTCATCTCTTTCCTTCAACCTTTTAATGTCTTTATTTTAAAGGATGGTTTACTGAGTAAGCAGATGTGTAATAGATCTGTATTTTTTTCATATTTTTGTATATGTCTTCTGTTTTTATGTGGTAGCATAGTGAGTCCATATCTGAAAATAAGTGTTAAATTGATTTTTGCATTTTAATTTCATAACATTAAAGCAAAAATCATAAAGACAATAACTTTATTTTTCAGATGTAAGAGAATTGAGATTTTGTTAATAATATCTCTAGTGAGGTATTTGGTCATTTGATTAACATGTGGTTTTAGTCATCTATGTCTAGCCAAAATTTAGAGATTGTTTTTAAATAATGTAAGGTTTTCCTTTAGTTGGGTTATGATTTATATTTATAACTTTACACTCCTAATCATCTTAGGAGTGAGATTTGATACTTTTCTCCACCATCTATGTTAGATACTTCAAGAATTTCTATATCATCCTTAAAAAAGTATTCGTATTCCAGGCTATAAAGAGTTGACATGGATCTAATTTATGAGCCATGTGATATACAATTCTAAATTCTTTCAAATACAAAAAAATAAGAGTGTTTGAAAGTTTTACTTTTGACGTGTTTCTTTTTAATACTCCAAATCTGAGTCTGACATGCTCTTTAGATTTACCTGTTGAGTGAAAAAATTTAGAAGCAGTCAAATTCATTTGATTTTCGTTTATATAAATCTTGAGTTTTGGATTGTTGAGAATTGGATAAATATTATGTACTCTTTTAAAATACATTTCATAAAAAGCTAATAATATTATAATCATATATTACATAATAACAAGGATAAGAAGATGGAATATGGCTTTCATAATATTCTAGGACTTTAGTATGTTGTTCTACTTTTAACAAAACACTTTAAAAATCTGCATACTTACAAAGGTACCTTTTTAATTTTTGCTGCAAATTTTTAAAATTTCAATTTAATATAAATTCTAATTAATCTAGGTGAATTTTTACTACACATTTCTTTGTTTATGTTTTTTTTAATTTTTAATTTAACAACAAGTTAGGGTGTATCAAGATTTTGGATTGATGCTTTGTTTTTTGTTCTAATTAACCTATATACATTTTTAATTAGAGTTATAATGAGTTTGATCTTGTATAATTCATAATTCTGAGTGTCTCATTACCCTATATTAGTGACTTTTACTATTAACTGGATGTCGATGCACAAATATGCACCAGAGAAAACCTTTTGATCTTTATTTTGAATGTTTATTACTACATTTTCATTTTTTAATAAAATCCAGTAATTCTATGCATGATAATGATGCTGTCAATGAATCATTTTTATCTATTTTTACAATGAACTTGATATTCTTTTCATCTGTTTACTTTGTTGATTTGAGTATCAAGCTCTCCAAATTGTCAGCTAAGTCGTTTGGGTGATTTTTTTCAAATTAAATTTATCAGAAGCACATATTTACGTTCAGTATAGTATGCATTACTTCTCTCACATTAAATGTAGAATGTAAAGACATTGAAACTAATGTATATTAAAATATAAAACTTATAATGCTTTCTTAACTCAAAAAAAATTCTTTTTAAATTCTCGTCTTAGATGCTCTAAAAACTCTAAAAGTATATTTTTGATGCTTTGATCTCTAAATCAAACACAACCATCTAAAGCAACATTTATAACTTTCACATTACCTTTATTTCTCTGTAACACTAAAGATTCAATTTTTTTTTCAACTTGACTTCAGTGTTTTTTTAAAAAAATCTTCATCTGGTTTTGTTACATACCTGATTGGCTTAAAAACAGGTGACAAATATTTTAATTACTTCCATCTATTTTTAAAAGCTTTGGCACCAGCAGCTTTTTATCGATACCTATATATTTAAAGACTTTAAAATATTTCATATTGCATCAATTTTTATCAAGAAGACTTTAAAAATAAAAGTTTAAAAATAGAGTTTAGAATTTGTAGTTCAAATTTTTCAAATAAATTTTTTAAAGATTGTTTGTTATGCATTTTTTTTTTATCTTCTCTAAGTCTTGGGGTGGTTGGTTGTTCAAGGCATTCTTAAAAAAAAAATGAGATTAAATTTTTTTTTGCAAATTTCATTTCTTATAAAAATACTGAAAACTCGCATAAACAGGTTTCAAGTTCAAATGAAAATATTTATGTTTATTAATAAGTAATTAGATCAAATTTTTCGTCATTTTAAAATATTACTTTACTAAAATAATCAACACGATAGCTAATTTTTGCTGCAATATTCTTCAGTAAATTTTTCTCAAAAATGAAGTCGATATTTTATTTACTTATGTAGAAGTGTATTCATTAGTTATTTTTTTACATTCTAAATGGCTGAAACCTGAGAATGAGTTTGGAGGGGGAGCTAAAATAAGAGAGAGTGGTTAATTTGAAAGAAAAAAGGTGAAGTTTGCTGATGATGGATCTTATAAATTTCACAATAAAAAGTGGGTTTTAATTTTTTATTCATAGCCAGTCATAACGTATTCTATTATATACAAAACATTACCTGTACCTTGTGGTTGTTACGTGTGCAATCAGCCTGAAAGTTTAGGTCAAGCTTCTAGCATTCTATAAATATATTTTCCAGTAAGCTAAGTAATAACACTTAATTTTTCAGCTTTTAATGATCCACAGTGACAAAACCATAGTCTCCAAATAACTGTATATGTGTTACACAATGTTCCACACGTGATGGTTTCAGTTTGTCTAAGATCTCCAGAAATGTTTGAAGATTCTGAGAATATTTCCTCAGGTGTTTCAAACTTACCTGTGTGGTATTTCTGTTGCCTATTTTTTTTTTTTTTTTACATACATGTATGTTTGAGAAATTGATGGAATCTTTTTCTCAGCTTTATCTTCAATTTTGTTAAATTGATCTTTTAGTTAAATATTGAAGTTCTCCAGTGAATGTAGAAATGTAGTTACAGTGAATGAGTCAATACTCTTATTTTTAAGAGAAACACCAACTTTGTGACATCAAATAAGCATTATTTTAGTGTTGTGATATGAACTATAAATATAGTTTCCAATTGTTTGAGTGCTAGCATGCTTCTGTTTTTATAGTTGGCAGTTGGTCTGTCTTCTGAGTCAGCAATGTTCTTTTAAGTTGTAAAAGTTACTGTAGTTCAAATAACATGCTTTGTTGACTCCACATGGTGGGACCATAGAGTTGATGGCAATGCCTTCAGCATGAGAATTTATTTGTTCTCATTTAGTGTTAGGTTTCTTGTCTGCACAGCTCATCGGGGATCCAGAAATGACTGCATATATTCTATTCAGAAGTAAAAGGAAGCTAATTGCTGAACACTGAGAACCTATCAAATTCAGAAAATGTGCTACACAAAGATTATAGTCAGAAAGTTCAAAGAAATGACTTATCTGCATTTTTTAAGCTGTTTCAATGTTCCTGACATGTTAAAGGCATAGTCCTATGAATGTACATGACAGTTATCAATATTAATCTCAAGTGATTTACTGTTTCTAGCAATTTTCCAGTATGATTACTGATAAAATATTCAAAAATTTACCATTTGGCATTGTTGGTGCAAGGAGTTGAGCTGCCCTAGACAAGTTACTTTGTGATGACATCCTAGCCACAGTACAAACAGCAGGTTCCTATTTACTTTTGTCACTATTGCGCCTTGGCTCTAGTAATAATTTGACTCTCTTAAAAAATTTAATGAAACAGTGTGAATGTTGACATTCTTTCTTAGCCTTTTGCTTTTTATATTCAGCTCCTGATTTACATTTTAATAACATTAATTATGATCAGTATTATTTATTTAAAATAGAGCTGGTGTCTTTACACAAAAGTTATACTCATGTGCATTCTTAAGTAAAATGTGGGAAAACTCTCTACAAAGAAAAACAAACTGAGAAAGATAAGGAATCTGAAAGAGAGAAAATATCCTTCATTGAGTGGGCTTGATGTCCTGAAAAAACTGGAAGTGCCACCTCCTGTCAGAACCTTTGATCTGTGATGATTGTCTGCTTGTTGCAAGATAGCCATCTACATCAACATTACAATTGCACTGTCTCTGCCAGTTGGATTTTCAAAGCTCAAGGCAAATTGTAAATGTCAGCTGATCATTGCATGGTACATCAGGTAATCTTTTAACAGGAATCAAGAAATACTTTGGTACTTGTATTTTCTTGGAAACACCAGACAGAACAATTTTGCCCATGATCTTGATCAGTTTGTCACAGATATTAGAAGACAATTGCCTTGGATTTCTATGGCCTATGTCTCCAAATCTAGAAAGAAGAACAGAGTGCATGTAAAGAAAAATATCTTTACTTTGATAAGGAATATAGGAGCCGCTCTCCCTTCACCGTTTTTCCATTGGAACGTGTGCAAACAAATATTCCTTTCAAGAGAAATCTTCATTTGTTATTCTTTTCTTTACTATATGTATATTCTGAGAGTTGAGATCAAATCTACATCATGTTTTTGATACTGAGTAGGACTGTTTTGGTTGAGGCTTTTCATTCATAACCCACATTCCTAGACCAGTATTAATGGTGAATGATCCACTGGTTCATTGTCAATGTTTCAGCTTCAATGTCACTATTTGCTAAATTGTGGGAGGAAACCTTCATAGCTGGCTGAAGCCAAAATAAATCATGCCAGGGATATATGCTAAATTGAGCTGATCCTGACCAGTTCTTAAACTCAACCTTACCAGTGCAGTAATCTAACCATTGGACAAATGCATCACCCATGATCACTTGTATAAAGAATTAAAGACCATCTTAACATGGTATTTACTTGACATTTTTATCTTAAAGGCAGTTATTAAAGATGAATTAAAGAGACATTTTGCCCAGTGTCATGCTAGACAAGATTTCATATGAAATTGGTGCCATTATTAGGTGACAATATTTCATTTTTCATGTCAGCAAATTTGGGTATAAATTACTCATTGAAACCTCAGAATTCATGGTGTCTGATTAATAATAAAGTTTATTTATTTAAAAAAATGATAATGATTAGTTAATAATGATAGTTGATAACCAATGCAAAATAAACAAAATTTTAGTGTAAATTAAATACCTTAAATGTACAGTACTGTGCAAAAGTCTTGGTACCCTTGCAAAAAACACTAATGCTTGTTTTTTTCTTTCAAAATAATAACTGAATGAAAATGGCAAAGGTATCAATTGCTAATAAACATAAAATAATATATCTTTATAAACAAAATCCAATACAAATTAAGCCATATAACCAAAATTTCAAGATGTGTCATTTGAGAAATTATCAAGAAATTTAAAGATGTTGGTTCAGTTTCTGATGGGCAAGGTGTAGATGACCCAGAAAAATATCTTTAAAAAATGATGAAAAGTATCTGAAGATAACTTTTCTGAAAGATAGAAAAACATTCATTAAGGTGATAAAGCAAGATCTGGCAGATTCCTCTCAGGTCCATGATTCTAAAAATATGAAAATCTTCGGGACAAAGTAGAATTAAACAACAAATGGCAGTCACGAAAATTTTTTTTGTATAAAGGGAATGAGACTAAGTGACTAAATATGTTTCCCAACACCAAAACTAAACTAAAGAACATCAAACCAAAGTCCTTCAGTCAGATGAATCAAAATTTGAAATTATTGGGTCTAAGAGAAAGCAGGATGTAAAGAGAAGAGTTTGAGAAAAGCACATCAAAATGTATTTACAGCTAAGCATGATGGAAGTTATATGCAGAGATTAAGGTTTCTCTCAGCTTTGACTTTTGGAGATTTAGTAAGAATAGAAGAAAATATAAATGTAGCCAAATACAAACAGATTACTTATTCACCATGTGCTTACTTCAGTAGTCAGTTGTATTGATATTTCAACATGATAATGATCCAAAACATATTACCAATGTTGTCAAAACATATTTACAATACAAATAATGGTGGAGTGCTAGATTATTAGAATGGCCTCCACAAAGCCCTAACCTTAATGTTATTGAACATGTATGGGACTACTTGCACTGAATAAAAAATGAGCCGCCAAAAAATAAGGATGAACATTGGACATTGTTTCTAAATGCATTGGACAAACATTCCAGCTGATATTATTTCAAAATTACAAGACAGTCTCCCAAAATGTATTTAGATAGTCAAAAGAAAAGGATAAACATACTAAATATTAGCATACAAATTTTTATTTCATCATTTTCATCTTGGTCTACTGAAAATTATTCATTTATTAAATTGTATATCTTATTATTTTGTTTTATTCCTTCCTGCAGTTGAATTTATTAATAAAAGTGTAGAATCCTTAAGATTTTTGCACAGTACTGTACCTGTGAATGAAGTAACAAAAAAGACCTGGTTAAAATAAGTACAGTATAAAAGAAAAACCAGGCATTTATAAACATTTTAGTTGGTTAAGTCATCATTATGAAATTTGAAATAGTTCTAAGGCCTGTTTTAGTTTATAAATATATATATATATATACTAATAGTATTCATGTTTTGTTAAAGATACTTTTGAGGTGTAAGGACATCTCATAGCAGTGAGCAAGATGGAGAAAATGTGGGGTATTAGCCTTAGCAACCAAGGTGCATTTGGAGGCTCAAGCAATGGTCAAAGTGCAAGTCAGTCAAAAGTTAACAGTAGAATCTCCAGCACATCTACCTGGAAAACCCTACTATAACTCTTCATTTTTAAATGTAGGAGAAAACCAGATTGAAGAGAGGAAACCATGTCAAAGAGGAGGAACTTTTGTCATCAACCATAGCAGTCTAGTAGTCCAGCCATCCTAACTTGGGAGCATTAAATGATTTCTTTAGTAACAATACCTTTCATGGCCATAAATATTGCTGGGATCAGTGTTGGACATTCTCTCATATTTAATGTTTCAGTAAAGTTCATCTTTACATGATATTTACTGATATTAGTGGGTTTTACATGGTATTTATTAGGACATTGTTTTCCACTGTTTTGTTGATGGTATTGCTGCTGTTATAGGAAGAATGATTTTGAAATTAAATATTTTACAAAAATATTATTAAAAAATAAGTAATTCTCAGCCAAACATTTAATAGTGACCCCTCAAAAGAGAAACAATGGGATTATAAATACAAATTCTTAATTCAAGTAGAAGAGAACTGAATTTATTTGATCTATAAACCTATTTCCAATTGCGCTTTTAGAATATTATCCATTAATGGAACTGCCTTTACATAATAAATAATGACTAATTACTTACAAAAATAATATATGTACATGCTCTATTCCATGATTTGGCTAACACTTTGAATGGGCCAATGCTATTTTATGTGATCCTTTTTTGTCATTACGCTCGTGCACACACACACACACGCACATGCATCTGTAAACAAATTTATCATGTATTGCTTTGTATGCATCTACTAAACCCCCACATTTTCCCATACAGGGTTGAGGTTAGGCCTTGGGGTGGCCCCACCATTGGCTTTCAGATCAAGTGGTTCCTTCACAAATTACTGCATTTTTTTTTAAGAGATTGAATGTTTTCCTGAAACCAGAAGAAGTTTTCCAGTAGTAGTTAGAGTGATGTGTCATCATGCCACAACGCCATGATACACTTATTTGTCTATTATGTTTGCTTCTCTTTATCATAATTTGCTCATTTTTTCTTATTAGTTTAATTGTGAACCTCTAATTATGATAATGTGTGTGTGTGTGTGTGTGTGTGTGCTATTTTTTCAGCAAAGAAGAGAATAACAGCAAAAAAACAGCATCAAGTTTACAAAGATTCTACCCCCACTTTAAAAAGGGCTTATATCTAAGACTGACTTTTTAAAAGGTTAAGGGATTAAACTTTTACTTGAATACAAACTACAGAAAAAAATCAATGTAAGATTTTGATTTCTCATAAAGATTTATTTATATAGATTTTAAAGGAGTAATTGTATGACTTTTCAGAATGTCAGAAATCCTTAGAATCATCAACAATTGCTTTCTTAATAGTTCAAATACACAGCAAGTGAGTAATAATCCCCTCAGCCACTCAATGGTTCCCTTTACTGATTTATAAATATCCTCTTGTTCTACAAGTAACTCCAAAGATGGCAGTGCATATTCAGCTCGCAGAAATGTTGTATTTAATTACACTTAAATATTTAAGAAAAAACAGGTTCTGATACATTCTTAAAATATATGAAAATATATTGCAGATGAATGGATGAAGTACTTTAAAATAATTTTATATTGGATGTGTTTGTTTTTCCCATAGAGAAGAGCACTGAAAGGAAATGGTCTGTGTAAAATTTTATATAAATACTACCAACAATAGTGAGAAAAAGGCAAATAGGCGGTGTATTGTAGTACTCTTGCTGCCCCCCCTCTGCTCTTATTCAGTAGGTACTTTGTTTTGTTGGGAAAGGTTGTTTATTCAGACAGGTAGTGAAGATCTGAGATACAGCCAGTTTGCTACCTGAAACTCAAGTGCATTCAGGTGTAAACCAAGTTGAGGAAGTTTTTGTTTTTGTTTTTTTTATTATTATTAAGGGTGTGACGGCAAAGAAAAGATATTCTTTTATATCTGGGTATCTGAAATCAGGCATAAGAAAACACTTAAGTATAGTGTAAAGGAGCAGGAAGCCTAGATTTCTCATAACTCCTTTAGTGCAAGTCTAATGTAGATGTGTTCTTCTTAACGTAGATTAAAGGAATTATATTTTGTCAGTTATTTTTTTTTTTAGTACTTAAATTTTTTCATTTCTTTCATCAAATAATATGGAGAATTTTCTTATTACAATTTATTTTCTAATAAATTAATATTTTTTTATCAATTTTTTTCTTTTTTTCTTTACACAGATTTCACGTCCATTTATTTGAAAACTTTTTTTTAAATATTCCATATAGGACACAACTGTCTGACACTCATCAGCATATGTAAATTGCAGTTGCAATTACATTTTCTTTTTTTAAAAATTATTATTAACCCTCTATATACCACATCAGTTTACCACCTGGAGCGCGCAGAAACACCAGTTAATATTTTGTTCAACTGACTGTATTTTTAGTCAATACACTTGTAATGTAAAACACATGGTTTGAGCAATATGCATTTGTCACTACAAAAGATTATGCTAATAAAGAAGGTACTGTTTCATAGATCCTATAGTTCCACCTGTGCTGAGTAAAACAGATTTGAAGTGAAGTGAGGTGCAGATGCACCTAAGCAGTACATAGCTGGTTAGGAATATAATTCTTATACTACACAACATTGATCTGCTACTTTTAATTAGTGTTCAATAATGTGGTATGTGTCATGGTGCAGTGGGTAGCAAGTTCACTCGTCAGTCCTTGTGTCGCAGGTTCGATCCCCAGTGGAGTTGGAGCAGGGGCGGACTGGGCCATCGGTCAATCGGGCACTGCCAGAGGGCCCATAGCTACAAGGGGCCCACAGCTGCAAGAGATTCCCATATAAATTCTATTAAATGAATACTCCAATATACTCCAGATGCAGTCTGAGACAACTAATTTTTAAAATTTTTTTTTGAAAATGACACCCCCAAACCGTCCTCCCCTTAACCGTCCTCCCCTTATCTGGCGCTTTGTAGCCTCTGACATCAGCATTAAGGGGCCCAGTGAACAGTTATGCCTGAGGGTCTTTAATACTCTCAGTGCACCCCTCGGTTGGAGGCATATGCTGCTGATGAGGGCCAAAAGTCCAAAAAAGCTGTAAACCCTCCTCTGGACTCTGAAATTCACCTTGACTCTCAACTTGGAGAGGGATGGGCTCCACTAGATTGTAAAAAGCCCTAGACACAGCTTTCGAGGTGCCCCATTTACCTATGGGTTATGGGACAAGTGAAGTGAATAAATGTGAAACGTCATCATATCTGAGACCTTTAACTATGGGCATATGCAGGCAGACATACATTCTCTACACATCTGGTACAGTCTTTCTGTTTGGAGGAAAACAAAATCTAAGCATTCTGATTAATTTGTAATTGATGCATCATTCTCAAGTCAGTTGAAATGTTGCTTAGGCCATTCTTGATGGATTTATCATTTTCACAATAACATTCTCTCTCTCTCTCTCATTTTTGCAGCAACACAATAGGACTTCTGCTGAGAATGAAAGGTTACCTTCTGTACTGTATGCTGTACAGAGATTGGTAGTGGTGTACAGTGCAGTGCCATTATAGTCCACCAGCTGGATTTTGTTATCTAAAGAACACACGATAGATAGAGATGTCTGCTAGGCCCAGAAGAAAAGAAAGCACTGAAGAAGAACCTTGTTGCCACCAGTGCTAGGAGAGAAAAGTAAGAAGAATAAAAATTGTAGGAAAGAAGAATGAGGAGAAAGGAAAAGACAGGACTTAGCTAATAAATTGGCTATGAACAGTCCAGACCTACCACTCCCTGGAGACTCAGAGAATAGGTGCTACCTGCTAGACTACCAAGCAGTGAAATTCTTCCTTGGCCTGAAGTCAGTTGTTGCTTTTCCCCTATATGAATGGCATACAACAAAATAAGGTGTACTTAGAATGAAATTCATCTGTAAGTGATTTGATGTCCAAAGGTTATGGTATCCTTTCTGAATTTTTAAGTGAAAGTTAAGCTTTTTACACATTCTGTTATAAAATATACCTGATACCATTCCACTTTCATGTTGCTTGTTTATTTTTGTTTTTATTTTAGACATACAGTTACCAATGAAACACAATTTCTTGAAGAACCAAATGTCTTTATAGATGTTATCCTAAACATCTCTGATGCAGAACTAGCTGAGAACAACACATCTTTTGGAAAAAAATCATTAACTCACACAGCAGCAACACAGACAATCATCAGAGATGGAAAGATCTCCATGTGCAGGATGAGACTGATATTAGCTTTTACAACCAACATACATTTTCATCTTTTGGACATCTGTAAATCTTAACATCTCATTGATAACAACCTGCAAACTTTCGTTCTCAAACTGAAACATGAACTTAGATGATGGCCAGCATCTTTTAGCTCACAATTTCTTCAAGTGTATAATTTTATACCATACTCTAAGCATCTGGATGGAGTCTTCTGTGGACCATGCTTTGTTTTTGATACCTGCAAGGAAGCAATCTTGGTACCAATGACAGACTGGTCCAGTGAGAAAAATATTCTTGAGAAGCACAGCAAGCTGAAAGAACATGGGAATGCTAGAGTTGATGCATTCATATGTGTATGTGATAAAAGACAAACAACACCATGTTTTTGAAGCAGAACCAAAGAGAAGATAAATGAATAATGCATGTTCTTTGATGGATTGTGAAAATCCTTATCATTTGTGGAATGAATAAAATTCCTCTAAGAGGAAAGCTCCAGACCACTGGAACTTTCAGTGCACTTTTGCATTACACTGCTGAATTGGATGTGGTCTTTAATTTACAATGAGCTGATTCATCTGATAAGTTTGCAAATTAAAAACAAAAATCAGACACAAGTGAAAATGGTGAGATTCTTCAGCTTGATTGAAGTTGGGACCAGTGACCTTTCTGCAAAAGAGCAGCTAGCCCAGGAACTGTGGTATGTTCATCAAAATGGCAAATGGAAGAGTGGAACTGCAAGAAGACTTTATTGAGTTTGTGGAAGCTTTGGAGACAACTAGGCAAGCACTTGCAGAACTAATTTTGCAGAGACTCACTGATTTTGATAAGCAACCTACACTGCCTAAACAGCTCCATGGTCTAAACATCAAACTTGCAGGAAGATAATAACATCATTGGAATCCTCTGCAAAGCACCACAGTGTGTATTTAACAGAACCAAGGGAATCTATGAACTTGCCATATGACTGAGAAAATGAGAAAGAAGACTGTATGGATGAGCCAGGCAGATTCACTTTGGTGTTTCAAAGCAGAATATATTGTGATAATCAGCACCTTGGAGAGAATTGGAGAGTTTGACAGAGATGCTGAAAGATGTCTATTTTCTATTATTAAGTTTGTTTTTGCTCACTAGTTTGGTGAGTGTAGAGTCTAATCTGAGACTCACAAAAACTCTGCATTTGCATCTGCAATGTGAGGATATCATTTTGATTGAAGCATGGGAAGAAGCAAGTCTTGAGGTACTGAGAAGCATGAGTGGATGTGATTGCCAGATTTTCTCAAATATGATTAGGGGAAGTGTTTAGCAAATTACATATTTACTTAAAAATCTATGCCTCAAATGTGTGGAAGCCAAACTCAGAGAAACAATATCAGTATGTGTAAGTACAGGAAAAACATCTTAATATCTTTCTTAGCTGAGAGCTACTGACTGAATGGTGCTCTTGTTTTCTTTCCCAGTACTGTATTTGCTGCCACATAAGATGCATGCTCTTAAGCACAAAAGGCATGGTAACTGTTATGATAAACGTATACAATGGTGATCTCACCAGTCAAAAGAAAAGTTTTGTCCCAGAACCAGCATCCTCACCTCAGATAAATCCTGAATTTTACCCAGATATTAGCACAACTCTGTGTGTTTTTGTCACAATGCCAGTAAGTGTTGCTGTGGTGGAAGGACTTTTTAATGCATTTTGAAGAAAAGGACCTGGCTATAGAATTCTATGAATGAAAATAGGCTAGCACTCTTGCATTTATGCTGGTGCACTCCAGTCAATGCTGGTCAGGTGCTAACGGATTTTGACCTGTGCAATAATCATCAAATTAATTTTGTGGTATTGTGATGTTTAGCGATGGAGTTGGGGTTACTGTGTAGTTGAACAAATTTATCATAACTTGTTATTTTGATTGGCCTGGTTTTTTCACATTCTGTATTCGATTTGTACTCAAATTATTGTGGTAAAATGTTGTAATTTTGAATCTTTACATGTCACAACAGAGTGTACATATATGTTGCCACAGACAAAAAGACTCTTGTGTTGGGGTGGGAAGCAGCAGCCTGGTAGTAATGCATACAAAGTTGAAATCCATGCCTACACTCCTGCCTTCAACTGTAATTGGTTTTCTTCACTTATTATGCAGTTTTAAAGTTGGATTGAGTTAAAACTGGGCTATTGTATATCACTGTTCTCTAGTTTATAGACTTTCACTTAACTTATACATATAGTGCTAGGTTTAATTATCTGTAAGGTCAACCATGAAAATAAAGAGATTTTGGCTTTATTATTCAGCCTTTTAGTTTATCTACATCATAAATATTCTGTGTAGCCATGGAGACCTTACACCATACTTAAAGTCATCTTTACTTTATCTTTAATGAGTGACACAAAAAATTAAAAGACCAATTTATGTGTTATTTATATGACATTTACTAGCTTTTGCATTCAAGGAAACACAGTGTGTAAAGATAGAGACATAACTGCCAGTCATTAAAGATGAAATGAAGAAGAGTTTTGTTTATTTAAGAAAGAATACTAAAATATTTCAAAGATTTCAGCAGAGATTCACCAGAATGTGTTTCCTGGTTTTAAAAGTTACTGTGCTGAATAATTAAAGATATTAGATTCACATCGTTTGGACCAGGGGCGTAGCTAATAGGGGGCGGCAGGGGCGGTCCGCCCCGGGCGGCACGTTTTGAGGGGCGGCATTTTTTGGTCCAAGTGTGCGTTCGTCAAATTTAGTTCAGGACAGTATGTTACATATATAATGTATTTTTTCGTTCTATTTTTCCAGATATTATTTTTTTCCTGAATTTTTCGTTCAATTTTTAATGGTAGTTTTTTGAAAGGAAGAAAGTTTTTCTAAAATTTGCTGTAAAAGAAATTTGCTCACTTGAAGTGAGTCACTTCTAATTAATTTTGAATTGAATATCAATATTTTCTCATTATATATTTGATAATTTTTATTTTCTAATAGTACTTTTTTTTCAATAAATAAATAAATAAAAAATGAATTTTTTGGAGGTTTTGAAATTCTACGTTATTTAGAGGGCGGCACAAACGCTAGCTACGCCCCTGGTTTGGACTTAATGTGTTAAAGAGGAAATCTGATAAAGGTTTTTAAGATAATTAAAGGTTCTGAGCACATGGAGAGGGAACAGATTCTTTTGGCTATCTAAGGTTACTATGGGTCATAGTTACAAGTTGCTTAGAGCTTGAAAAAAAATTTTTTTAAGTATTATATTGTTACTTAGTTCCACTGACAATTCCATTTTAAAAAAATCAAGTCATGACTTGTTTTTAAAGATTATATTCCAAAAAAGATATACTTATAGACTGAAAATTATCTTTGTTGTAGGTTATCATCTGGAACTCATACAGTATCTGTTTGTATCATGAAAAAATACATTTAAAATAAAAAAAATTAGATATCCCTCAGCAGGTTGTGAGACTTGTAGGTGGCTATCTTTTTGCTATCTCCTAAAGCCATAAAGATGAATCAAAATCTTTTTCTTTTCTATTTTAATTAATATGTACCTAAAAGACCATATTTTCTTCAAAATTCTGAGGAAGGCATCTTAGGATGGATTTTTTCTCTTATTTTTGCATGTATTTGAATCTATAAAATATTTTCAAATTTTGACAGATTATATGAAAAAAGATCAATCCTGATGAATTCTAAAAGAAATATAAGACTGTCAAAAGGGGAAGTCTGCTGCAGAAGTACATGACAAAAATTTGGTACTATTTCTTTGGTGATGTAGCAGTGAAATGCCATTCTATAGTGTGGCAATATGCTCTTCAGATTTACTGATGGATTATAGTTAATAAAGTTGAAATATTAGTACTCTAGTTTATCAGTGACCTTGTGTTTATTGTAGTTTGTTATGGGTATATGCAAATTTTGTTATTATATTGCAATTTACCTTTTCAATACAGCAGTAACAAAGAAGACTTCGTTGAATTTTAATTTCAGCTGACTTGATTGGATAAAACAATTTCAAAAAATGTTAAGGTTTTAATTTGTACTTATCTGCATGCAGCTGATGCAATAATTACAAGTTAATTCTAATGAAAAATTTTCTTTTTATCTGTGAAAGAAGATATATGTTAATCAAGCATCATGATGAAATTTTTTGAAAGCTATTTCATTAATAAGTCTTTTTAGTAAAAAAAAATCTAGTATAGCACAAGTAAATCAATAGCTGGTGATAAGAAGACTGCCATTTGTTGAAATGCAAGCTCACATTATCATTCCTTCTTAATGGGTGGCTGGCAATTCAGTGGTTAAACTATTGGTCTGCTAGGTTAATGGCCTGAGTTTGAATCCCATTCAGGAGTGCCTTGGTTTGATATATCTCATGGCCATGAGTGCTTGCTGGATTTCCCCTTTTGATTTATCTGCAGACACCCATGCTTCTGGCATAGCTTCTCCTCACTCTTCTTCACCAGTTGACCATGAGGGGTTATTCCAGATCGCTATGATTTCTCCAACATCTAAGAATGAAGATTTCTAGTAGGGTTTTCCCAGTACATGTGGTAGAGGTACTGCAAGTATCTCTTGATTGGCTAACACCTTAATCTTTGTTCAAGAGCCTCCTATCCATCCCTTGGTAATTTGCTTGGTCAACCCATCTCTTGTAGCTCATTTCTGTGAGATGCTCTTACACCTCAAAAGTCAGGACAGGAGTAATGAGAAGAAAAAGCAGAAGTCTACACATCTTTTACTCTTTCAGTAACTATGACATTTTTTCCAATGATAATTTCCTTATTTGGATATATTCTGATTATAAAGTCAAAAGCTCACCAACTGATATTCATTATACTAGGGACAGTCAAACAAACTTGGCCAGATACTATTACAGCTATGTTATTTCAGTTTGCTTCATTTAAACATCCATAGTACTTAGAGAACTATTATGAACTGCACTCTAAGGAGAAAAATACCAGCAAACAAACAAACAAACACTTATAGACAATCCTATTTTTTTGTTTTTGTTTTTTGGGATTCAGGAAAAGTAAACTGTTGAAATAATAAAAAAACTGTTTTGTGAATATGTATATACATGAATGTTTTTTTCAGTATTTCAAGGTACTGTAGACCAGGCATGTCAAACTGAGGGTCCCCCGAGGGCCACATGGGTCACATATGTGTTGTCATGAGGGCCACACACGACAACCAAATGCGCACATTACAACTAATTGAAGTCATTTAATAAAATTTATTGCAGAATATTTTTGTTGCAAATTAGTATCCTTTGTGTGGGCCGCAGGTGTGCTTGTAAAGGGCTGCATGTTTGACATGCCTGCTGTAGACAGCTAACACTGATGCTGGGATTTGAACCAGTAATCTTCACAGTTGGTAGCACTTATGGGTAAGCAATCGGAGCTCCCTGGTTCAAATCCAAGTATCAGCGTTGTTAGCTGTCTACAGTATCTTGTGATACTGAAAACACATCATTATACTTCTGACAAAAAAACACTAACTCAGTTACAGATATTGCAGTGAGTTCTGTAGCAAAACATCAATAGTTTGTGAATACTTCTAAATGATCAAAGTTATGTTATGTTATAACTGCAGTTCACAGAAATGTCTCTAATAGTTTACGAATTATAAAGATTGGTTTTATAGAGATAAGAATTGCTTACAATTAGGCAATAATAATATATTGGCCCTCAAAGTAATTGTTAGTGAAAGGTTAATATATTTAATGCAGCATTATAAAGTTATAATTTATTACCTCTTTTGGTTTTAATTCTTGTTTAACTTTACAACCATGGCCACAGGTTTTGCATTACTCTTAGAATTGTATGATCTTGCTTGATAAAGACGAATTAAATCACCCAAATTTGCATAGTAATATGCTTATGTATTGGAGTGCATAGTGTCTTGTAGTCATCTACATACCTATTAGTATGATGACAAAAAATTGGAAAATGTGACATTCTGAAACCTAATATGCAAATCATGATTTATGAAAAGATTAAAAATGTTTTTAAATTAGATGTCTTCAAGAGCAGATATTTAGAAGAGATCATGGGTACAGTGTTAAGCTATGTGAGCATAATTGGAAGATAGAATTTGTTATTATTTCTACAGAAGTGCAAAATCTTTTGGCCATAGTTGTAGATAGCACTGTTTATATATTTATTAAAAATTTCATGGCCATGGTTTACATATCTTTGATCTCCAAGGCCAGACAAGAAATCATTTACACTGTCCAAAAAGTGCAGAATTCCTCTAGACGTAACCAGAGCTTCTCATACAGCTGCAAATTTTGTGTAATTTCTCTGATTAATTGGCAGCTCTGTTTATGAAGTATACAGTGGGAAAAAAAACAAAGCACAGTAATATGACCAGTTTTTTTAATGCTGTTATCTAGGTTATCTGTGTGTTTTTGTCCACTTATACACAGTAACTTCAGAATTTTAGGATATGTTAAATAAAAAATTAACTTATTTTAAATAAATTGAAGAAGTCTTAAGCACTGAAGAGCTACAATGGTCTATAAAACATAACAATGAAAACTTCACAACTGTTATTTAAAATCTTGGATTGACTATCTTTAATATAACATGTAGGATGGAATCCTTATTTAAAAAGAAAAAAAAAAGAGATTAAGATTTTGGATGTTCTACAAATGATACTTCAGAAACTGCCATCTCATGTTTTTTTGAACTTTTCTGAATTATTGAAAGTAGAAAAAATACTTATGCACATGCCATAAGTACTCCACTATTCTGGAAGGACTGGACTCCACCCCCCCCCCCATCTCTGCGGATACAGTATTATTTCAACTTCAAAATAGAAAAAAAAGATTACCAATGTTGCTGATAAGAAAGCAAGATATATACACTAGTGTTAATATTGCTGCATAATATTTTCCCACCCTCAATGTCATTTATTTAATACTATTTTTGTTTTAATTTTGTTTTTAGTGTGCTGTCAAACACAGTTATCTCCCTTATCAAACCAAATTGCCATATTATTGGTTGTTTACTTATTACTATTTTACTATTTTTTTCCTTCTTTTTATACCTTGCTAAGCCCCATGAAACTAGTGGATAATCCACATTGATACTGCATTATTTAAATCCAGGTCTTAAAGGATGAGATATAAACTTCATATGGATGTTTTTTTGTGTAGATTTTTTTTTCAAATAGAAGCTGTCATGGGGATTTAACACTAAGATAAAACCATAAAGAAAATGTGTTTTGGACCATATAGAATGAACAGGTATGCTGATGATTTTGTGTCAGTTTTATCTGTGCTTCGCAATTAAAATGGCATGTGAGAAATTAAATTGCACTGGATGTTCAGGTATTATAGTTGTTGCAAAATTAAAATATAATTATTTTTCTGTCATTTTATTGAAGATAAAGTCAGAATTACAGCTGTAAATATTTATTTCCTTTTATGTTAATACATAATGATAATTCAATGCAGCACATCTTAAAAGTTATTTTCATCCAAATCTGTATTAATTCTTTATATCATTGGAATACACCTAATATTTTGCCAATTTTAAGTTATTTTGAATTGAATAAAAAGAATGCAGTAGTATCAGAACCCATATGAACACCATCTTGAAGAACAGCAAGGCGCAGCCAAGCACGGCAGAGCATACGAGTCACCACCAAACCAGCTTGAACAATAACGAGGTACAACTAAATGCCATACAGCATTTTGCACAACTCTAGCATGCACTATATTTGTTTGCTTTCTTTGTACAGGAGATATCTGATGTTGTTCTTGCGTGTTTCAAAAGTATTTTTAAAAATTCCATATTGACTGATATTCCCTGGAATCTAATGATGCAAAATTTCTAGTTTTGAAGTAAATTGTCTCTTTATTAGCATCTCTTTAATGGTTGTTAGTACAAATTTCCAAAGCATTCTCTACAACATCACTCATATGTGCTTAAAAAGTACTGAAGATTCAAATTGGCTGAATTAACCTTGAAACTAATGAGATTCATGAGTTGTTATGTAAAACATTTTAGTTATAGAGAAAATTCTGAGATCACACCAGCCTAGAAGCACTAGTTGGCATCTGTGTTGAAATGGCTAAGAATTTATTCATACTGTGAAACTCAGGGAATGATGTACAGATTTGTTGTTGCAAAGAGTTATATTAATGAGAAAAGGCTATGTGTCACAGCCCCTATGGCTCAACCTTTGCTGACTAATAGAGATTTAAAGGATAGCAGATGCAAAAGTACCCAGGTGGTATACACAGACTTTAATTATCTAAATTCAAAACAGGAAAGAAAGAAGAAAGAAACTTGAGATATCTTCAGAAACCTACCTACAAGATTGTATCCATCCACTATATTGTCTATTATATACCTGACTTTTTACCATTATTGAAATTCATCTCTGGCAGACTGAGGTTGTTTGACATTCCATTCAGACTACATACTTGCAAACTTTCTTTCTTTTTTACTTTTCTAACAAAAAGGATAACAATGGTGTGAACATACCACACATAGCTGTAAAGTAACCTGTTTTTAATGATATTGATCATTGTTGGAATAAAGTAGGGCATGGAGAGAAAAACAGTTTGTTGAATAATACATCTGTATTTCTATACCATGTGCTAACAATACTGTGATTACAAAGGCAAAAAATTTCTTGATTTTTTTTCAAGTTATTAATATGTAAATTAAAACACAAAACCATAGGCAATTCCTTTTTTAAAATATGATCAGTTCTATTTTAAATGTATTTGTTATAGTCATTAGCCTATCTTTTTAGAGTAATATGCACATACACTTGGTAGAAATTTATAGTATGATTTTGTTGCCAGGACACATGAATTTTTTACCATGTATTGCACTCATAAATTTTAAGTAATGTACGGGTTGAATAAAAAAAATTCCTCCCTAAACAGAACTTTGTTATAGTATCATTTGAAAGATAATTTTATGCCATTTATCCTGATTACATTACATTTCAACATAAACTCATACATCATTACAAAAACAACTCTCTCAAAGTGGTACCATATTCTCAAAAGAGCAAGCAAGAAAATCTTGTGGGACATTACTCAACACTGCATATTTTGACCTTTAATTCTTCCAAATAACAATGTTTCTGCATGGTTTTTTTTTTCCTTTGGCCCATCACCATAAGACAAAAATCACATGAGTTTGGTAGGCCATTCCAATAGGCTTTATTTACTGAACCAGCAGTCAGTTGTCAGTCAACAGTCTACCAATAAGCTATCTCTGGTCTTCCCCTGAATCATAACAAAAAGTCATGAGAATGACATAAAAATGTCTTTCAAATGACACTAGAAAGACTTTTTTTATGCCTATTAGAACAAATATTATAAAAATTCAAGTATGAAGGGACTTCTCAATCACCACATATATACATATATAGGGAATTTGTCCTCACCTGCAAGGTTTTAAAAAAACTAAAAAGATAGTTTTCAGAGGTTTTCTTCCCATCTGAACAGCTGACATGTTCATATGTTGGAAAATTATGCTGTCAATAATAATAAAAGAAGGAAAAAAATTAAATTTAGTTTTTTGTTATTGTTAACCAAAGTCTACTGCAAACACAAAAGCGAATCAAGCAAAATTTCTTTCATTTTATTTTTGTCCTTTTCCATGGTGTACTTCCCTGCATAGTTGGCAATCTGTTTGACTATCAGGATTGCTATTATACTCCATCCCTGGTTACAGAGTCAAATATGACTCAAAACGAGTATAACCCAACCAACTGAACTCACTTTTGAAAATATGACACACCCTGATGACCCCCAAGTTCATTTCCCAGTTTGGATTGGCCTAGTTTTGCATATCTGCCTAGCATGGTTTATTCTGGCTTTTTCTTCACTAGCCAGCCATATAGGTTTCCTCCCACATTTAAAAAGAAAGGGTTATAGTAGGGTTTTCTACGTACATGTGGTGGAACTTTCCACGGGAATTCTTGACTGGCTTTCATTTTGACCACTGCTCAAAAGAGCCCCCCCCCCACCCCAAACTGTATCCCGATAACTTACTTGGTCACCAGAACTGATTCCCACCATCTAGCTTGCTACTGTGAGACATACTTAGACTTCAAGTGTTAGGACAGATTTCTCTATGAAGAAGAATAACAAATGTTTAAGAAAACAAAACCTAATAAATATATTTTACATATATGCCCGCAGATTGCCTCAAAGGTAAATAATGAATGAAGGTGAGGGAATCTGTGTGACTGAGAATAAAGAAATATTGCTGGAGAGGTTTGTTGTAGTAAAAGTGCATTTTTGTGTGCATTATAGAAAGATAGCAAGGGTTTCTGTTGAGAAAGCAATATCAGACATTTCTTATTTTTTAAAAAAATATTCTTTAGTCAAAACAGTATTACAAAATATGTATAAACTTACTACTTCACACTATAGTTGCATCTATTCAAGAAATTCCTACATTAATAATGTGATTTAGTACAAAGGCCCGATGGATATCAGAATAATGCTAAATTAGTTTTTATGTTAACAATTCTTTCGTACATTATTGTATAAGAACATAGCTGATGCAAAAATTTTGGCCATCATTGTAATATAATATTTATATAGAAATTCAGTCATATTATTGTCATCTCTGAATACTCTTTACTCAGCGAAAAAACATTTTATAAATAAATTTAAAATTAAGCAAATTTTAAAAAAATTATGAGTAATATTAACTTGGTTAATATGGGCAGCTTCAATATGTATCAGCAAAGCAACTCAAAATGAATTAATATAATGTATACATGCAATGTTCAGCACTATAATTAGCAAGGTAATTATGGATATTTCACATTCGCACCAACTCAGCCTTTGTTTTTGATAGTTACAAGGATGTAATACACGAGAACTGTTGTATTTTTAGACTGCTACAAATTTAATTATCTAGCAGATGGAAATTTCCAAATTTTACAAATAAAATTACTAGCAGAATTCAAGAAATGATTCTTAATCAATTAGAAAAATATAGCTTAAATCCAATACATTGTATTGGCATTGCAACAGATGGTTGTATTGCTATATCTCAGTGATGTGGGGCAGTTGCTGAAATTCAATACATAGTAGATGTTCTAATCATGCTTTCAATTTAAGCTTGTCAAAATGTTAAAAAGTATAGTCAGAAATGCTATCTTCTTCTAAGTGTAGCTTTATATTGAAAAATCATTTGCATTGACAGCTTATTTTACTTTATGAAACTCAATGGATTGAGAGACATGACTCTAACATTATTTTTAAATGCTGTGGCCACCCTTATTCAAAGTTTTGAAGAGAATGACATGGGATAGCAAAGACACATATAGTAAAGCATATAGTTTGCTATCATCTGTAATCAGCAGCAAATCTATATCATTACACTGTTTGTGTCAAATATTTTGCATTTATACTCCTCTTCCTGACTGTACTAAATGACCTGAATGTATGCTTTTCTACTTTTATACACAGCTTTATTCACAACTGAAAATAGTTAAAGAAGTCATACAATAAATAGGAAGTATGTATGCTAATGTTTTCCTTTGTGATAATATCATAGACATGCAGGAGAAATAAAGTTATGAACTTACAGGTAGATTGCAAAAAAAAAAAAAAAAACACATAAAGAAATGATTCCAAATAATGCAGCTGATTCTAGTGCACATTGTGAAGAAATCAGTTTTCCAAATATAAGTGCAATTTTAAAGATATGAGCTACTCTTTCTTCTAGAACAACAAGTTCAGAAAGATTTTTTTAACACTTCAAAGGCTGAAGACACTAATGAGGTCAACCATGAAGAATGAAAGATTAAATGGCCTGATTTTATAACATGTACATATAAACATTGACATGGAGACAAAAAAGTGACCGATTTGCTAAATCCAAATCAGGGAAATATTCCTTTGTTCTGTTTTATGTTATAATATATGTTTTGAAATATATTTAAAAAAAACAATTAAAATGAAAAATGCATATTGGGTATTTTTGTAAATTAATTAACCAGTCCTTGGAATAAAATCTTCCCCTAAAAACCTGTTGTACATCTCTCTATATACTAAGGGCTCATATGAAGATGGCCTATGAACTTCCTTGAAACTGTTGATACCCTTCATCCTTTGCTAAATGTGCCCCTCCCATGTCCGAGCTGCATCATTTTATTTTCAATATGTTTTAAGAGATGTTTTATCCCGTATGGCAGGAGGATTAATTAATTCTATGAGGCATCTGTATCATGTGCATAGCAAATAAAAAATTTTTCCCTCTTACACACAAAAAAAAAAAAATTAAGAAGATAAAGATATCGCAAATATAACTAAATCAAAGGCAGCTATCTTTCGTTATCTGCCGATTCAAAGGAAACTAAAGAAGGTACGCGAACATGGATTTTTAACCTGTTTATTTTGTTTCATGCATTTATTTTTAAAAACTTTTTTGTTGTTGTAAAAATCTACTTTGCTATCGGTACCTTCCATCGACCAACACCGTAGTCGTAGCGACACCACGTGACAAGCGCAGCCAATGGACGAGCCTGTCGGGTGGCACCCCCCTCCATAAACCTATTTTCGGTTGATTGTTGTGAAAGCTGGTCACGTGGTTCCGTCTGTTTTTCTCCCCCCCCCCTTCCTCTCTCTCTCCTTAATTCCAATCTCGGTTCTCGACTGAACGGGAAAACAACAACAGCACAACAACAACAACAACAACAAAAAAAAGGGGGGCACGGGGCCCGAGACGAGACAGATTTTACCTGGCTCTCCAGTGTTAAGTGCAGCTCGAACACCGCCCCGTCCGTCCGTCCGTCACATAGCCGGCGGAGAGTCAAGGATATCCGGAGCTCGGCTCCCGACTGATCGAGGTCACCTCTCGGACGGAGGGGAGGGAGGATCTCTGCAGGCAGACAGTCGTCGATCGGGCGCCTCGAAACGGACGGAGCTGTCGGAATTCGGATCCGCGTTTACCCGCCAGCAAAAGCCGCCGACACCATGCTGCAGGTGGAAAGATCGGTTGCCACCGCGACCGCGACCGCCGACGCCGTTTCTACAGAAAACGGAAAATTTATACAGGTAAGTGGCGGGTGGGGGGGTGCCAGTGGATAACCAGCGTCGGAAACAGGCCTTTCCCTTCCCCTACTCGCTTAAGTCATTTGTTGTTGTTGTTGTTTGTTTTTTTACCTTTTCATGTCGCCAACATTTACTTATTTGCTTGTTTGTTTATTCTAGAACGTTAGGGCGGGGAGCGGGGCCGGCCGTTCCGCTAATTGACTCGTTTACTCGTGTGACATTCACCCTCCCCGTACGAACACTCCTCACGCCTCAGCGCGGTTGTTAAAGTACAGGATGTGACGTCATCGCGATCCTGGCCGCGCATGCTCCGTGGGCGGGAAGTCTCCAGAAAGGTTTTGCTGAATCAGGGCCGGCAGCCAGGCGGGTCCCCCTATTATCACGTGTTGGAAGGGAAGAATTTTTGTTTGTTTTCTGTTGGGGAGGAGTACCCGTCCCCCTTTTTACTAAGTTACTGCCCCGAAGGCGGGAGATCACGAAGTTATTGCAGATGGAGTTCGCGAATTTCCTCGGTTTTAACCACCTCCACGATGTCGGTTCGAGGGGGAGGTAAGTAAGGAAGGACTGGACCACCCCCCCTTCCCCGTCCGTGTGTCCGGCCCGGTCGGACCATGATCAAGCACTACTTCATGGACGGTCTGATACAGATCGCCATCATCCTCAGCATTCTGCGGACAGATCTGAACAACTACCTGAACAGCAGCTACATCAACTACCCGGAGGTGCAGGAGATCATCTCGGGCACCACGGCCGCGTACGCGCAGACGAACTTTCACAATAATTACAACTCTCCCAGTAACATTTATGGGTACCTCCATCCGAAAAGCCTGGACAGCAGCGAATATGTGTCGTCGGCCGTCTTCCGGGAGCTCCGCATTCTCAGTCGGTTTCGGCGGTTCTCCGGCATCCGCACGGACGTCTCCGCCTTCCTGCTCAGCGCCGACTCGTACCTGGAAAACGAGATCCAGACGGACCATGACCAGGACCCCGGCGACCAGCCTGCTGCTTTAGAAGGAGAGAGTTTACCGGGGGAAGGGTCCGGAGTGGGCCAGCAGCCAGTTATCGCCGACACCCCCCAGTCTTCACAAGCCGATGGCGAGCCGACTAAGGAGGTAGACGATCGCTAGGGTTACGGACCGCGATCACGGTGTTTCTAGGGGGAGGGTTAAAGCAGCAACGAGAAAAATAAACAAAACCCGCAAAAGTGGGGGGCACCTTGTTAGCTGACTAAATGTTGGTCCCCTCGCCCTTTTTATTATGTGTTAATAGCAGGGAAGCGAAACTGAAGTTTCTGTTCGAATCCCCCCCCACCATTCCCAAATTTCTTATAAGCTTCGATGGCGAATCCTCATCTACTCGTTTGAAAACTTAAGTTACGTAAAAAAAAAACCCCCACCACAAACAAAAATCGGCCCTTCAACAAAACGTCTGTCAATCGCGTGATTTGTTAGCATTGATTGGTTTCTTCCAAAATCTCTTCGAACCAAACTAGTTGAACGCCCTGCCTGTCCAGGTACCCCAGCATCCTCCATTCCCTTTGACACACCACTCTACCTACTTAGTCATCAGCAGGATGTAATCACACATGGAACCAGGTAGTCGGTCTACTAGTTTTCTCTCTCCCTTTGTGGACCGGCCAAGTTGATACTAACCTAAAACAGGGCAAAAAAAAACTTCTGGTTGGTGCCCCTGTCACAAATTACAAAAATTAAATATAAATGTTTGCCCTAATTGCTTATTATGTTCACCTGTCATTAAGCAGTTAAAGCCTCAAAGCATTCTGTCCAGGTCAGGACATCTATGTTAATTAAAATTGGTTAATAAACGAGAAACCATTACATTGGCTGGCATCAGAATGAGATATCTGCTTAAAAGGCAGTTCAAAGTCGTAAAAAATGTTGGTAATATAAAGTTATTCTGACAACTTGGTTGATTTAATTGCTTTAGTTCAAAGTTCCATCTGTCTAAATTTGTATATTTAGTGCTCATAAATTATATCAACTGTTAGTGTGTGGTCATGCATGTGTATACACAAGCATAAAACATTTAACTGTATGAATAATATTTGGACTATTGACTTCTCACTGTCAAGGCAGTATATCCATTTGGAAGATTATTTTTTATTCTGTGATTTGATATTGTATTCTAGAAAGGGAAAAAAAAATGGGAAATAAGAGAATATGTATATTATTATTATTATTGGTCTAAGCTTGAGATTTACATTAGCCCAAAGTGTTTATGCTTTGCAAATTCGGTATTATAAATGAGAGACAATCAGCCCAAAGCATGACTTACCCTGACGCTGCAATTTAGTTTTTTTTTAAGTTTGATGCTTCTGTGACTTGATTACTAAAAGCCAGGGGAAACTAAGGTCAGATCCAGTGAGTCAGTCCTAAAGGACTAAATCGTTTTTGTAATATTTAGATATATTTACATTGCATGCATTTTCATTTATTAAAAGTATATTTTAAGACAAACACACTTTCTACTTGTGTGAACACTGACCAAGAAGATTGATTATTCATTTGCAGTATACAATGACATGGTTTAATTTCTTTCAGGAAGTCTTTGAAAATGTTCATCTCTGGCATTGCTTTCTTCTGTTAAGAATTAAGACATCTTTTCAGTCACAATATTGAAACCAAAGATCAAACTTTGTTAGAACTCTTTTATTCAAATGGTTTTCCACTCTCTTTTATGGTGGTTCAGCAACTTTTCCTGAATTGCTAGAGTAAAATGGTTACTCATTTTTGTGAAAAAAAAGACTTTTAATAAAATGATAAAATTTTATTTGGAATGTTCAAAACATTTAATGCTAGTGGTTAGGTCTTGTTTGTTTATTTTTTTAATTAGCTGTGTTTCTTTAGTAGAATGTTTTGTCCCGATCATAGTCATCTCTGATATGTATTCTGCTAATTGATTTGTTTTTGTGGGTATTTGAGTGAGTGAGTGAGGTAGAGAGAAAACATTGAGAATTAACCAAATTCTCTCTCTCTCTCTCTATATATATATATTGGCAGTGCATTTATGCATTTATTCCTCGCTGGATAGCAGAAAACATAATCTCACTGAGGTATTATTAGGCAGGTGTTTCATGCCCCTTTTATAAGTAGCAATGATGTCATGCATTTGAAGTTGACTCAGAATTACTTAAAACCAGCCAGGAATAGAACTTACAAGTTCACCTACCCTTATTACAAATGCTAATTGTAAATAAAACAAAAAAATTTCTTAACTTTTTACTTTATTTATCAACATTTTCATAATATTAATCTCTCACAATTCTCTGATCATCCTTCAACTTTGTGTGTGTGTGTGTGAATATCTATTTAAATTAGTATCTACCTTTTTAGCTAGCACAATACAAAATAATTCTTGAATTCCATAATTTTAAAATCTGGAAGGTTCAACAGTAAGAACTTTCCAATAGTCTGTAGAATCTCTAGGTAACACTTTGATTTTGTTCAGATTCTTGCTGCTCACCACAATTAGCGATAGTGCAACAAAAATTACTGTAATGAATATTTTCTGGAAAAAAAAAACCCAATATATGCTTGTTTAGTCAGAATCTCTCTCTCTCTGGTATTTTTGAGATAGTTGTGTTACATATTCATGCAAAACTGGACAACTAAAAATTATCATTGTCTCAGATGAGTTTTTTTATTTTTAAGCTTAAGCCACTTAGCTGGTTGCTAAATAAGACAAAGTATTTTAGCAGATCAAGTGAATCCTAGTCAAGTCAAATTCAGTAGCATTAAAAATATATTTATTTTAATTTTTCATATTTGGCAGGCTGTAAAAAATATTGTATATGTACAGGAAGTACTCGAGTGAAAAGCTTACATAAAGAAAAACAAAAATCAAAACTGCCTGTGCCATCAGGTGACTAACCAGTGGGATCCAAATAGGTGAACAGTGCATGTCCTAACAACCGTCAGCTTTGTCAGTCAACCGTCAGAAGTGTATTCTGTATAAGAGGGGGTCTTGTAGTGCAAAATAAATTTTGATTTGCATTAGCAATCCTGTGGTTAAAATACTTTTAACAGTTAGATATAAAAAAATTATTTTGTTTAATGACTTGATATTTTTAGTTAAAAAAATTTGTTTGAATTTTGGTTTTATTGGCTTGACTTTTAAACATTTGGAAAGCCTGCATGTATTTAATGTAAAATACTGTCAGAGCAGTTGCAGAAAGTTTTAAATTTGACTTGTTTTAAAGATTTGAATTAACTCACTTCAATGATGAAACAGTTAAAATTTGATTTTAAAATGCATTGCTGCTAACTTATTTTGATGAAGCAACCTGTAACTGGTCTCTAAAGTCAGGAGGTATTTTTCCTCATTTGAACTTTGTTTTTGGTTATTTTAAATTGCTTTAGTTAATACTATTGACTATTTTAAGGATCCTTAAATGGTTAACCTTTTAAATACTCCCAAATCAAATTCTCATCAAGGAATTAAAGGTAAAGGGTTAAAATGAAAAGCAGTATTTTGTTGTAGCTACCTACTTTGCTGTTTATAACTGTCACTGATATTTAGATATTGTTTCTTTTAGGATTTGGATTTAATAGATGTGTTGTGGCGACAGGACATTGATTTGGGTGTTGGAAGAGAAGTCTATGATCCAAACCTTCGCCGGGAACTAGAACAAGAAAGGGAGCTTGAATTACAGAAAGAGCGAGACAAGGTAACACCACCAACATTTAGTTAGTATGATATTAGCACTGTGGCATAATTTGCTTATAAAATTGACTAGGCAACCCAAAAAATTAAATAATTGTCATTGTTTTTGTAGAAACTCAATTTCCTTCAAATGAATATTTAGGTATTTGTGATGGATTATGATTCAAGTAGAAATAAAACTGGCAGGGAATTCCAAGAAATTTATTACTTAAGTTTAAGGTGGTAGTTTCAAAGTACATTATAGTGATAATAAGATATTGGTATCACCTTGTGGTGGGGAGGGGAGATCAGGAGCAATTGGCTTTCTTTATCTATGCTAAGGATTATGGAGAAAGCTGCTCTCTAGCAAGCTTTTGGGAGAATAATATTAAGTTTTCTAGATGTAGCACCAAGTTTTATTAGGATAATAATTTTTAAAAAAAAAAGTGCAAAAATTCCTCTCAAGTAGAAAAATTCTTGTTCTGCAATTTACTTCTTGATTCTTTCATTGTAGGTGATTATGATTTAAAAAAGGGTTCATCTTGGCCTTTTGTTCTCTGTTACCTTGATAATTCTAAAAGTATATTTAGCAAAGGTTTAGCACTTCTTTCCTCTCCCTCTCTCTCAACATTTGTTCCTTTGTTCCCATAATCCTGAACATTTGTTACTGTTAAAGATATTGTTTTAATTAAAAATTTTTTTCTAATTTTGAAATTTTCATTTTTTAAAAATATAATTTGAATTAGTAACTATATTTTATTACATATATAAAAGAAAGGTGTTACATGGATAATTAATTATATAAATAATAAAATTTAGATTGGCTAACATCGCACATTTTTTTCATTTTCTCCTTTAGCAAAAACAGCATGAAGTTATCCAGTTAAAATTAGAAGAACAACAACGCCAGCGGGATGCTTTGTATTTTGCCAACTTTACCCAGGATGCTGAAACTGGTATGTCTACACATCATACTTGTCACATTTGCACCTTTAAATCCAGTTAGCGCCTTTGGTTGTCAGGTTTTGAAATCAACAGTAGCTCCAACATTTTATTGCTTTAATAGCTGACAGATTAAGGTTTTAATTTTCTTGCTTGAAAATCTGTTGTATAGCCATGTGCTTGCCTTGGAGATACTCCCTCCCTCTCTTTTCTTATGTATCTGACTGATGTTAGTGGCCTCCCTCCAAAGTTTCAGAACAGGCGTGAATTTTTAATAATGGTTAAATATCATATATTAATGATGGATTGCTTGCACCCTTTTTAAGGTATGTGATGAGTATTGTTTGCCTCAAGCTATTCAAAACTGGTGCCATATTCAACCTGCTGGAAAACTGTTTGGTTCCTTTGACTTTGAATTGCTGCATTTTTTATTAAAGTAAACTTCTGCTGTGGAGATTAACTTGCATTTATTGGAGGATATTCATTTATTTATTTCATGGAATATTATCTAGCAATTTCGTTTTCATCATTTTCCTAAATATATTTCATCCTGATATACTTTTGGTTATTTAGCATGAAAAATATTAGACTTATTGATGAATGCTTAAAATGCATACATGGAAATGGCTTTTATCTGCAAAATCATCTACTGCAAATTAATCACTAAAAACAGTGCTCAGGTCTAAAACCTGATGTTGGAAGTGGGGAAAATTTGCTGAAACATAGGCTCATTAGTTAGTTCCATTACTACTACTGAATTGGTGGAAAGCATGTAAATTAACTCTGCTTTCAATGTATAGGATTATTTGAAAAATGTTTTAAAACAAGATAGGTTACCAAACTCTAGCACAGTGTTTAGGTAACAACAATCATCAAGTTTTGTTTTTAGGCTACAAATGTGGAATTACAGTTTGTGCTTACAGCCTGGTGGATTAGTCATCCTCTGGAGTTGGCTAAACTGGAAATATTGCAATGAAGAGTTCTGATGACAGGTGATTTTCAGACTTCAGATTTTCATCTCATCACTCACAGTAGCCTTGAGCCAGGGTGTTTACTGGTTTGTTTGCAGAGGAAGTCTAGCGGTTGAGAACTATGTCAAACTTCAAGACTGATTAGAGAGAGAGAAAAAATATTATCACTTACTTTCTTAGGATGCTAGACAGTGACTAAGACTTGTGAGAAGATCCTTGTGTGGCCCACAAGTATGTGAGAGACAGTCAACTAGTCCTTTGCTTATGAAAAAATCAAACTTAGAAAAAGAAAAAAAAAATAGCTTTGTAGTGATTTAATATTTTCTTTTAATAGTATCACAGTGTTAGAGTTCAGATGGATGAGGCAATTTTTTTCTGTGTTTTTCTTTATAAGTGAAAATACAAGCAGTGGCTGGTGGCCCATTAATTAGGCTGTTGGACTGCCAAATATGGGGCCTGAGCTTGATCCCAGGTTGATTGGCTTGGTTTGACACACCTCCCTGGTCTCTCTTCTTCACCAGCCGGTTGCATGGATTTCCTCCCTAACATCTAAAAACAAAGAGTTCTGATAAGAATTTTTCTGCTGAAGTTGAGGGTGTCAGGGCCTCCAAAGGTTGGGATCATGCTTTTTAGTGGATAACTGCAACATTACACTCCCTTGTCTGGGTAGTTTCTCTTGCAAAGGCCTGGTGAACAGAAAAAAAGAAAATGTACATAGTTCTGATCAGTTTTAATCAGCGAAGACCTTGGAAACGTTTGAAACTGAACCAACATGGATTCTGAAAATGTACCAATTGATTTTTAATCCCAGCTGCTAAACTATTCCTGAACCAAGGAAAACAGCAGCCTCAGCAATTTTTTAGGGAGGGTGGCCAGTAGTATATAGGAAGAAGAAACAGTATGAAGCTTGCTTGGTATACCAGGCCTGTGACAGATTAAAGTTAACTATTGATAATTACTGTTTAATTTCTAAGAATTATTTTAGGAAAACTTGAACTAGAGTATTTCAAAATTCATATTCATTTAAACTTTGTTTACATTTCAATAAAAGTGGTTAAAAAATATTATATGTACATTAACAGTGTTTAGTTTTGACCTCCAGCTCAGGGTAGGGGAATTGTCAAGTAACTAGACATATGGAAAATTAACAAGTGCACATTTTAAAATCTACAACTGAAAACAGGATATCAATTTTTTAAAAAAATTATAATTTATGAAATTCAAATAAACTCTGAAAACGAAATGCTTTCCCTTTTTTGGTGTCCCTCCACACTCAGAGAGCCTGACTAAAGTCAAAATCAGCCACACCGCACACCACCACCACCACCACCACTGTTTTCATTGCAGGGGTTAGTTAGCAAAGCGTATCAGCGCACAGTCTGTATGTGTTAAGGTCATTTCGTGCTGCATTCTGAAGTGATGCTACAAGTGAAAATTCAACAGGCTTAAGCAGATTCATAAACTGATCTTTATGCTACTTATGTATGAATTTTCCATAAAACATGCAGACTGTTGGGTGTTCTTTCTGTACCATAAGATGTTTAAAAAGGTGCAACTTATTCTTCACTGCATCCTCTTCTCTCTCTCTCTCTCTCACTCTCATCTCTCTCTCTCTCTCTCTCTGCACACAAATTGAACTACTTTATCTCCTGTCCACAATCTCATCAATCTTGTCTATGATTAGCTGCATGCTTGGATTTTTCATCTACCTGGGGACAGTCTTGTTGACGAGGTAAATATCTGCCAATATGTCATCACCAGACTCGAACAGGTACGCTGCAGCATTATAGAACTATTTATGACTGGTAAACACACTTGCTTTTAGAGTGGTGATGCTGCCTTTGTCATGCTGAGGATGACATTATATTTCCTTGTTAACATGTTTCTAAAACCACCCCACCAACAAAGGTGATTTCTTCATTAGATAATATCTGGTTTAGTTTTGTACATGACATCTTTTGTAAAGCTAAAACTTCTTGAAGTAATGAACATGGTCTTCAAAGATACTATCCTTAATTTTTTTTTTTTTTAGTACATATAACTACTTTAAAAATTCCTTGTTGTCTTAATAAAGTAAGCAGATCTTTTTATTCAAGCAATAATACCAGAAAGTTAAGTGACAATTTGAACTTTATAAAATGCATCAAAACAGTATAATTTAATGATGATCTTAGTGGAATTTAATATTTAAATGTACTTAAATATTCATGTAGTGGTTAATGTAAGATGCATGTTAGAAATAATATACACTGACTAGAACTCTGTTCAGACACTACCAAAATCTTTGTTTGCAGCTATTTTGATTTAATTTTGCAGGGAAATTTGAGTCAGAATTTACTTCCAGTACTTTTACTGCATCTTTCCACACTGTTTTAAAACTTTCCGGTGTTAACGCTAGTAGCACACACTTGCTAGATCTCTTCCCAGGTGGTTGAAGCTTTGTACCTGTCAGCAAATTTTTTTGTAGGCCTTGTCTGCTGGTTAAAAAAAAAAATTGCTCTACAGCTTTGTTTTGTGCAGGAAAAATTTACCTGAACCACTTGCTAAGGCACCTACTTGTAGTGTAAGTTTTGACGTCTTTATTTCAGAGATTAAGCATTTATTAAGAGTTTTTTTTATACTGATGAACACTGGCCCTTATTTTACATTGATGGTGTTAAGTAGACCAAACAAGACCAGATTTTCTGCCCCATTTTTCCATTGGCATTTGACCCCCCCCCCCCCACCAATACTAATTTAAACATACTTTGCTGAATCTTTGGAATTTAGTGTTGAATACAATGCTGGCCTTTTTTTTTAGGTTACTGCTACATTATTTCATTTGATGATCATTGCTTAATAAGCAAACTTTTATCGTATCTTTGTCAAGAAGAACAACTCAGAACAATCGAATCTTTCTCATATTAACTGACAGCACATTGTACTAGGAATAAGTTTTCTTATAGCACTTGAAAACCAGTTTGATTAACACATTAAAAAAACATTAACATTGATATTTTGCATTCAGGAATTAATCAAATGCATTTTGAAGATTCCCTAGTTTTCATTAGATACAATAATTTATTCATAGATTTTAGCTGCTAGTAGGTGTTTTGTCAGAGAAATAATGTCATTTTTAGTGCACGTGAACTTTCATTTTAGCACCTGGATGAAAACTATTTATATTACTTACTGCAGGCTTAGATAAAGAAAACTACTCTAGTTAAACATGACATATGATGTTTACAATATTCTAACAAGTTTGATGATGTGGTTTTGTCTGATTATCTCTTAACGTAGATCAATGTTTGTATTAAAAACTAGTTTTTTCTAGCTTTCGTTACTGTTTAACACTGGTTTGTCATTGCATAGACATGAACATTATTGTATAGTGAACTGATTTAAAAATTCACCACCAATTTTTGCATAAAATTTGAACATCCATTTTAAAATTAAAGCTAGATTTTCATTGATAGGAAACTTTTGAAAATGATGATCTATATTTAAAAAAAGCGTTTGCTACATGCAGTGACTTTCTTGAGAGGCATGAATACTGTGTCCTCCATGGTTTTCCACAAGAGTTGTACAACACCATCTCATTGGCTCCATAAGTCTCCTGAAGGTGGTCTGTGGTATCAGTGCGCAATGATGGTGTGGACATGGTGACACAGTGGTTTGATCATTCCTGAAGACACTGCAAGGACAACCTCACAATGTGAATGTAAGCATTGCACTGCTTTAGGACATTCAGTTTTATATTTGCCTGAAGAAATGGCATAGTTGATTTTGAGAATGTCATTCCTGTAGGTAACCATATTCACTAGATTGCAAAAAGACATGTCTAGAGGAATGCGACTGTTCCAGTGTGTTCCTGCACATACCATCACATTTCTGCTGCCCAAACAATTCCATTTGTTTACTCTCAAGTCTGCTTTAGGTTCACTCCTGTGGTGTCATGCCATCATTCCCATTAGCAAAGCAACACAATCTTTTCTCATCTGAAGAGGACATTTCTCCACATTTGTTGAGACAATCCCGTCTTTTGGTGTCCAGCACATGCTTCCCAGCTGAACAGTATACTTGTTCCATTGTGGAATGATGGTATGGTGACATTTTTGCAGTCTTGCAACTTGCCTTATTGGCTGGCTGACTTGAAGCAATCCTATAGCAATTTCTCCTTTCAAATTACTTAGTCTAGTCTTTGTTACTCAAATTCTTGGCAAACTCTAGGCTCAAATGGGAAAATTGATCACCTTTTCAAGTAAGGCTCTAAAGTTTCTAGCTGCATTCTTGGATTACTCAAACAGTACGTGCAAATTAATTTTTTTACTTCAGATAAGCCAAAGACCATAGTAGTCATGTTGTGTGTAAGTTTGTTGAGCAGTGTTATTGTGTTAAACTGTTGCCAACATTTTGTTTTTAGATTTGTTCAGTATAGATTTCATAGTAACGGGATCCATTAGGTCCCAACCATCACTTACAACACAACACAAACAAAAGTAATCTTTTGGAGTTATGCTTAATAGTCTAAGAGCCCAGACACTAATACCAGAAATCGGTCCCAGCCCAGGCGGTTGGTATGTGTACATAAAAGGACCTTTTTCACATCAATGTTCTAAAAGCAACATAACTAAAAAAAAAACTACATTTGCATTAACAACATTGTGAAATTACATCTCATTTGAGTGGTATTGGTGGCAAAATTCACAGATTTCCCAGTGGGACACCTGAGTATTAACAAATTACAAATATGGCATTTTATATGGTGAATGTGTCATTTATCCCTTTTTGAAGCTATTTATCAAACAAATATAACTGTATTGTGGCGATAGTGGTGCCACCTGTGCACTGATAATATAATGACCAGGTTTTCATTGTTTCCTGAGTTGTGTCATGAAGGCAAATGATCACAAATCATAGGTGTTACTGGATTTACTTGGTAAGTCTTTCAAATCTAACTGATGACACTTAATATTTAAACAGGCTCGTGTGGTTTGTATTTTGTGTTTATTTTAAATTTCAACTTTCAGCCATCCATTTCTTTACACTGATATTCCAACCGATTATCCTACCTATCATTTTACTTTTCATTCTTATTATTAACAATACAGTAATCCCTAGCCATTCACAGGGGATACGTTCCAGAGATTGCTGCAAATAGTAAAAACCCCAAATATTAATACTAAACACTTATGAAAAAGTGAGAATAGGTTCCAAACACAAAAAAATACAACCACATTTCAATAATTAAAACTAATAATGCAATAAACAATTGAATAATATGTAAATTTGTAATGATGCAATAAACATGCGTGTTTAATATGTAAGATAAATGTAAAATAAATTAAAAGCTTTTCACTGACCTTTTAATGATGATTATGATGAAGATAGCGATGATATGCTGATGATGAAATCGATGATGTCAATGATGATGGTGATTTTGGTGTGTTGGGGATTACTGTTCCCCTGGAAAGTCATCCGGAGAGCTCACAGAGGAGGATGCAGAGCTTGTGGGCGAGGCAGATGAGACAGAAGTAGAGGGTTTGCTAAGGAACATTGTGATAGACAACTGTTTTGCCTTTTTCTGTATGTTCTTAATGATTTCCTGGTAAGCCATCATTGCAGCCTCAATTTCCCTTGCAAACATCATGCTACGCTCCATAGAGGGATCATATTCAAACGTTTTGTCCATCATTTACTTGCTGTCTCTCAAGATCTTGGCTAGTGTTTCTAAATTCAGTTTAGGTTTGTTTATCTCCTCTTCATCATCATCATCATCAACTTTTTCACTTTTCACGAGCTCTGCTAGGTCCTCGTCAGTCAGTTCCATAGCATGCGACTCAATCAATTTTTCTACTTCTGCTGCCTTCATATCATCGAAACCTTCCCATCCAACCTAATGAGCTATTTGCACAATCGTCTTGACTTCTTCGTCAACATATGGGAAACCAGTGAAATTATTCACTACCTCGTTCCTCAGCTTTCCTTAACAGGTGTTAATGGTTGATGCCTTCCTCAAGTAACTCCTTGATGTTATTGATGCAGTCAATGTTGTTGTACTCCTTCCAACACTGCCTAACATCAAGTGTTGCATCATCTTCCATTGCAGTACAAATGCGACTGAAGGTGCGCCTTGTGTAATAGGCCTCAAAAGTGGATATCATCCCCTGATCGAGGGACTGGATTAGGGAAATTAGGTTTGGAGATAGGAAAACCGCCTCCATGTTGGACTTGACTAACTGCAGGGTTTGTGGGTGGCCTGATACATTGTTCAAAAATAGGAGCACCTTGAAGGGCAGTTCTTTGGCAGCAAGGTATTTCTCCACCTCTCAGATGTAATAGCTATCAGTCCAAAAATAAAAGTACAGTGATTCGGGTCTTTCTTTTAGAACACCAAAAAAATGGGCAAGCATTGCCTATGCTTGCCCTTTTCAATGTCTTGGGGTTCAGTGCACAGTAAAGCAGCATGAGCTTCACCATGAAGTCACCTGAAGCATGATCGCAGAGAAGAAAGGTTAGCCTGTTCCTGGCTGCCTTGTGGTCTGAAGATTTCTTCTCTTCCTTGGAGATAAATGATCTTTTCAGAAGTTTCTTCCAAAACAAGGACAGTCTCATTGGTGTTAAACACTTGTTCTGGCTTGTGACCCTTCTCTTCGATTATCTCACAAAGCTTGAGGGGGGGCAATCCCGTGCTGCATCATGGTCTGCTGGTGTCACTTCACCCATCAACTTCACCTTGTGTAAGCCAGACCTCCTCTTAAAGTTTTCGAACCACCAATTGCTCTGAATGAAGTGGCTCTGCCTGCACTACCCCCTCATCATCTGGTGTTTCAAGCTTAAAGCTTCATCACAAATCACTGGGCTATTCACAGGCACTTGTTTCTGTGCTATATCCTCAATCCAAAGGCTTAATGCTTTTTCCATTTTTTCTATTATGGGATCATGAGTCATGCATGATACTTTGGCACTGGATGGGGCACTTGCTGCAACACTGACCTATTTCTCATTTATCTTAATGTATGGCACAGTCGACTCATTCTTGCCATGTAGCCTACCTGCCGATGCTTTGCTTAGGTCACTTGTGACCTCATCCAGTAATTCAACTTTCTGACCTAATGGCATAACATTCTTCTCCCACTTAGGATCCACTTGTTGCACTACCACCCATTTTTCTTTTAGGGGCAATGATTAATAGAATGACAAAATATGCTAATTTTAAAGGTTTTGTACAATAAATGCTAAGTGCGAAAGAGCGTTGCTAATGGTGGATGGACAATGACTGACGTGGGAGATCGACTGTGGGTGATGCTGTGGATGTAGTACTACACTCCTCAAACTACAGTACTCTGTAAACCGTGATACGGACTAGTTTCTGTGCCCTAATGCGGTTGGGAATACGTAGTGCTGCACGCTGCGAATACCTGAAACCGTGAATCTTAGACCCACAAATGGCAAGGGGTTAGTGTAACCTAATAAGTGTCTTAGACTCTATATATGTTCCAATTTTTAGGTAAAATAATGGCTGATTTCTAGTCTCAGCAATTGAGAATGCTTAGTTGTATCTTAAATATAGGCCAGCCTACAGGTGTCCAAATAAAGACTTCTGATGAAAATACACGGGCAAGGCAGTCCGGGCCAAATTAATACATTTAGTAGTATTAAACATCAAGAGTTAAAATTATGCCAAGATCTGCTCTCATCTACCTGAAAGCTTTAATACCGTTGAATATACCGTAGGAAATGCTGTACAGATTTCCCTACCTTTCTTTGAAATCTGAGAATTTTCTTTTAAAGTCTTAGGAGGCAAATGGTAGTAGGCATGATCAGAAGTAGATGAGATGGATGCAAAGCTGTTACATCAAAAATGTCAAGTGTAAGGTTTAGCTAGCGCGAGACAATTTCAGCTAATAATCCAATAAAAGCAGAAGAATTATTAAGCTGAAAATAATGTAATATCAAATGTTTTTACTTTATATATTTACTCTTAATGCAAATATAGTTTTTTTTTATATTGTAATTAAATACATTGCTGTACCACAGATAGCAGTTAGGGCTCTGTTGAATCTACATTTTGACTTTTTGTATCTTAAAATACATGAAATCAGCAAAATAACTTAGAATAAGTCTTGCCACCCAACTGCTATGAAATTACTTTGATTTTTGATAAATAGCTTTGAAAATGGAGTAAAAAAACACATGCGCCATATTTGTTGTTTGTTAATGCCCAGATATATCACACTGGCCAATCTGTAAATTCTGACACTGCTCAAACGAGATGACATTTCTCAATGTTATTAATGGAAATGTGTGTTTTCTTCTGTTTTATTTGTATTTTTAAAATTATGTTGCTTTTACCAACATTGATGTAAAAAAAAATTTTTTTTTCACACACTGACTGCTCCAGGGGAGACAACTAAGAAATGGGTTTCATGTCAGAATGTGCCTTCAAACCTTTTGGCTTCAGACACAAGTATAAAATTATCTGGGCTTTTGGACTATAATGTTAATATATCCAAAACTGTAGGTTGCTGTTTGTTTATAAGGTAAAACAGGCAGCATACACAGATACTGTAAATAGATGAAGTGACTGGGTATTATTTATTTGACTGCATTACTTAATGTAATCCTGTTTCAGTGCATTGTTCAATAACTCACAAGTTTCTTGAACCCATTCTGGTTGATGTGTAAACTACAGTTGCATCACTTGTTGGATCTTGAGATCACTGGCAAATTTTTTTTATCTCAGAGAGCACCTTTCAGGGGTCCAAAGAGGTGAAAATTGGATGGGCAGGATCCAGACTAGAAAGGATGTGGTAGAGGTTTAAAGTGCACTCCATTCAAAATGTTGAAGGTTGGTTAAGCACTGGTCTCTCATTGTCATGCTACAACAGAACACTTTGTGTTAGTTTTCCACTCTTGCTCTGGAACCCATCAAGCATGCACCTTCTGGAGGTTCAGATGTTTATGGATAATGGTGTGGATTACTGACTGTCCCTGTTCCAAATACGCTAACAAGTTCATCAATACTCATTGGTTGTCACAGAAAGCTGTGCCCACCTTGCCAATGTTTTTTATCAGTGCTGGTACTACTGATGCTTGGTCATTTTTAAACCTGTCCACCCACCCACTAGTGCACTATTTTTTGCATCAACAGTTCTTCTCCATACGGTGTCAGCATTCTCCAGTTGATAAAACACCTTCAGTCCACAGTAAATGGATTTCATATTGCTGCATTTCACTGGTGCAAACTGGTAACTGTGTGCCCACATTGTTTGTTTACTGATTAGCACCATGAGTGCACAATGCATGAATGAGAGGCTGTGTTCAAGTACTTGTACATCATTTTTGCTCATGTAAATATTGCCTTTATTTTCTGAAATACCCTCTTAATAAGGAAACATTACTGTTTAGAGCTCTTAAAGTTTTTAATGTTGATTGTTAATCTGAGATTATTTTTCTGCTACACAGGTGAATGGCTTCCACATCCTACTGGTGGAGACGTTGAAGCACAACCGGAACAGGCTGCACTTAACTCTACCCAATCACAAGTATGCATCTAAAGGTTATTCTTATAAGATGAACCTATCTTCAGAACAGGCTAAGTTAGTGAATTTAGATGTAAATCAGGACAACAGCATCACCAGAGCTTCATAAATCTTTATTGAACATTAAGACCCATCACTTCTCTTGCCTTATTTTTCTACAGAAGCTTGTTCTCAATGTAAGGGTTAAATATTTGACAATCAGCATACTTACGAAACAATTTAGATCTCATATCTTTACATCTTTTTTTTTTTTTTATCTTTAGCATTTCAGCTTGCTCGCTCTCATTCACACAATATCAGAGGACCCAAACCTCATAATAAGAGGATCCACTGATTAATTGCCACTGTTCCATTACAAACTGCTGTCATTGTTGCTTTTACATTGATAGAACAAGAGCCTTGATAAATTAATTTAACTGCTGAAAAATTCTTAAAAGGTGTCTTGGTGGTGTTTCCACAAAATTTTAAAATTACAATTTTGGTGTTTTCTTTCTTAGTGCACTGTAATGTATTTCACAGAATTAATTTTGCACTCTATTGTATTATGATGCATATCACTAGTTTGTACTATCTGTTGTACACTGACATTGTTCGGCTATGCATGTAAAGTAATAAGACAAACATGCCTTTTCATGTGACCCACATAAGCTGTGTGAGAGTTGCAAGCAACTATTCACCCCAAACTCTGAGTTGCTTTACATGGGTTCACAATATATTCTGTGCAGTAAATGTATGATGGTGGGTTGAATCAAAGAAATGCCTGTGAGCAGTATGACAAGAGCTATGTCATGGCTTCAGTAACAGTCCTATACCGTGTTACCAACTTTCTGTCATGTGTTTCTGCATATCTTGATATTTTCATTTGCTTGTGTTTTGCGGTCCTCTTAAGCTTTTGGCATGAATGTTGTCATTTGGCTGATTAGTGAACAGGGAAGTGTGCATAATCAGTGTTTGGTGTTGGCTAGCGACTTGAAATAAATTGCTTTAGTTATTAATGTTGAAAAGTTTACTTTTAATGAAGATGGTGAGGGGTACTAAATTGTAGTTTCTGAGAACTGCCTCAAGAGGCAGAATAAATGTTTGGAGGGTGCCTTTAAATTATAAATTTTATGCTTCCGATTTAGAATGGAGACTGTCTTTTGAAAAGCGAAGGAAAACAATAGTTTTTGTTTGTTTGTTTTTATTTTTTTTAGAATTTCTGTCTGGAGGATGCATTGGAAACGCTTGATCTTGATCAGGCTGGAAAAAATCTAAATAATTCCTTTGAAACTTGGGATTTTCAGGAAAATTGCAGTACACAGCAGCAGGTGGAAAGCCTGATTGAGGAAGTTGAGCGCTTCAACGCTCAGTTCCAGGTCCAGAATCAGGTGCTGAACAATAGCCAGGATCAGGCATCAACAGAGCACCAGCAGCCCGAACAGGTAAGACGCTGCCTGCTTTGGTTTCGTGATGCAGGTCTGAACGCAGACGGAGCTGTCCATCGTTTATGGGTCAGCATATAACCAACAGTGAGAAAAATTACAGACAAAGGAAAACATCCCCGCTGCTGTTGCTGTCTGCATCTTTTCTTTTCTTCCTATGCTGCATATTTAAGCTTCCTGGCAGTGGGAGATCTTTTAAAAGTTAAAGAGTGAAGGAAAGAAAGCTGGTTATTGTTTTGCATTTTTAAAATTTATCATGCAGTCCTGTGTATCTGGATGAACAAAACAAAAAACCCTGAAAGTAAAAAGAAGTGTTAAAGTCCAGCTGATATCTGTTATTATACTTCATAGATATGCAAGCACTGCTATTTAATTACATACCAAGGAATCAAACAAGCACTTACTTCTTGTTGTATGTGACTTTCAGTTAGGTTTTACTTTGTTCTGATGGCTATTTTGCATAATTTTTCAAGCCAGTCGTTTGAGAGGCTTTCATGTTTTCTAGACTAATTTATTTTGTTTGCTTTTCTGTAAATGCAGAATGGCCCAAAATGACGCATGCGCACTTTTGTATGCTACCATATAAAGGCATTTTGTGTCACAGTGTTAAGACTTGTTTCATTTGGAAGCTCATAGATGACAGTACTGTGCTACTCAACAGCATGCCCCTGACACATCCTGTGTTTTCAATGTGTGGTAAAAATATATAGTCATTTTAGGATGAAACAAGGTAGATGGGACAGCGCAGCACCACCAAGTTTTCTCCTCGGGGGTGTTTTGAAGGACAAGGTGTACACCACAAAACCAGCCACCATCCACGAACTTCAACAGAAACTTGAGCTATTTCTTTGAAAACATTCTCACTGCATGGATGCTGATGGTGGACATTTCGAACACCTATTGTAGTGTATTGTGCATGAGGTATCTGTTGTATAAAACAAAAATTCTATCTAGCAGGATGTCCTTGTTGGCTAGGCTACAGAAAAAATGTGTACATCTTTTTTGGGCACTATATTTTTAAGTAATGTTACATGTTGTGAACTTAAACACCGCATATTGTCAATCCATTACACTGGTCAACAAATTTTTATTTTTTTTCTTTGGCAGACCATCTAGGAGTGTTTTCTGGGGTTTTGAAGGTCGCTGATTACGAATATAACATTGGTTTTTGTCTGATTGGCTCTAGTTTAGAAGATATTGATAGCCTCAAATAAGCCTAAACTGCTAAAATTCTCCCTGAAATACTTCAATATAGAAGCAGTAAATAATAATTTTCTGATATTATTGAATCATTATAACATACTATAGGACAAGGGAAGGCAGCTTGCTTCGTTTCTTTTCTAAAGAAGATGACCTGATCTTTTGTAATGACGTTTCTGCACTTCTTAACTGCATGGGGATCTCGTCATATGACCCAGCAGATTGGCGTCTCTTTATAGATAGCTCGAAAGCAAGTCTAAAAGTTGTACTTTTGCATAATGGCAATAAGTTTGCTCCTGTACCACTTGGCCATTCTACCAAGATGAAAGAAGAGTATGATGGTATCCAATTTGTTCTTGAAAAGCTAAATTACAACACTCATAAATGGCTGATTTGTGTGGACTTGAAAATGGTGAATTTTCTGCTTGGTCAGCAAAGTGGGTACACAAAGTATCCCTGCTTTCTTTGTTTGTGGGATAGCAGAGCAAGAATCCAGCACTGGAGAAGGGAGAACTGGCCAGAACGAGAAAGTCTCGAAGTCGGCACAGCCAACGTCATCAATGAGCCTTTGGTACCCAGGGATAGAATCATCTTCCCTCCATTGCACATAAAACTAGGGCTAGGGCTCATGAAGCAGTTTGTTAAGGCGTTGAACAAAGATGGGGATTGCTTCAAGTACATATGCAGGCAATTTCCAGGTCTTTCCATCGAAAAAGCTAAAGGTGGCATCTTCGATGGACCTCAGATTCGAACGCTCATGAGGGATTCTGACTTCACTAATCATATGAACATGGTTGAGTTAAATGCTTGGGTGTCCTTCACAGATGTAGTGACAAACTTTTTGGGAAATCACAAAGCTGACAATTACAAGCAATTGGTCCGTAAGATGCTTACTGCATACGAAAAACTAGGGGCAAATGTGAGCATCAAAGTTCATTTCTTGTTTAGCCACCTCGACAGATTTCCTGGTAATCTTGGTGATTACAGTGAGGAGCAAGGAGAGAGATTCCATCAAGACATCAAAACAATGGAAGAGAGGTATCAAGGCAAATGGGATGAGCACATGATGGCAGACTACTGCTGGAACCTTTTGAGAGACTGCCCGAAAGTTGCTCACAAGCGAAAATCGTATAAACGTCAATTTCACTTTTGTGAATAAAATATTGTTTTGTGTGTTCATTGTAACTAAGAATCTAGTGTATAATAATGCTTTGCATTAATTTATGATATATAACTGATTATGTAAATGTTTTTTTCCCTTGGAGAATTAAAATTCAGCAAATTTTTAGCAAATTTTTTGTATATTCTCGAAATATATGAAAAGTGTTCATTTATTAATAAATGAAATGATGTTATATCTAACTTAACTTGTTAGATTGAGATTTTACACTGTCTTTGTGGTTTTGGATTATCATAAAAAATCAATATCTGACATTTTTGCACTATTTAGCCGTTTTTTGTAGTTTAGTTATGGTCGCGAATGGGTGATTTCAGACGAACGACCCCCCTGTGATATCTCCAAAACTAGAGCCAACTTGAAAAAACAAATGTCAGATTCGGATTCAGCGCCCTTGAAAACCCCAGAAACCAGTCTCACTTTTCCTGCCAAAAATATTGTGTTGACCAGTGTTATCAACAGTTACTGATATTATTTTAAAAAAATGTTGAAAGTTCTCATGACTGATGTGGTAGGATACAGATAAATACTTAATGTTTGTTGCTTAAAAGCATTTATTATTATTATTTTTTAATGTTTCATTATTTCTTATTAATTTTCTTAGTGAATTCAGAAAGAAAGTTATGAAATGAGGTACATTTAAAAAAATCTTTCTTATAGCAGTTTGCTTTAAATGCACAGTTTATTAGTGAAGTCCCTCCACCTTCTCTCATCAGGTTAAAGAGCAAACAGTAAATTTTTGCTACCAGTTGATTTCTGCTGGATACAAGTAGACAGATATCCTTACCGATAGACATGCAAGTTAGTAAAGTTAGCTTTGTCATTATTAAGCAGTCTCAGGAAGACTGCACATTCAGTGTGTAATACTTTATCAATTCATTAGTGTATTTGGTCCTTCCTAATCCTTGTAGATCAACACTCTGTGGTGTGAAAACATTTTTTTATTTTAATTTTTACTCAGAAAAACAAACAGTATCTGTGTAAAGAATTAGATTGGTTATAACTTATTATACAAAATATGAAATGCATTTTTATAAGACTATGAAGTTAATTCTATATGGTGGTCTAAATATTAGGAACTGATGTAGTGGTGTTGGTGCAATGGAATAAACAGGCTGGGAAATTTTGTCAAATCATGCCCCCAGATAGCTGTTCATCCAGCCATCTATTCCAAAGCATCAATAGCCCCAGTCTAGCTTCCAATATTTAGCATAGTTCTCGGCTAAATCATTTTAATTTGATGATTTTTCTCTCTTGTGTTTTTTTTTTAAAAATTTTTATTTACTTATTTTTGGCAAATGATGATGTTTAACTTGCATGCATATTATTGTCGTTTTTGCTGACTGATAGTGGTTGGAAAAGTTCCCATTTACCGGACAAACTTATCTTCTTGCAGCCTCAGTATGAACGCTTGGATAGCCTAGAGCGATGGTGGCAGGACATAGTGAACACGCTGCAGATGTCACCATCTAGCCTGGACAACATCACAGCGCCTGAAGGCATAGACTCCACCACACCAGACAACAACATTCGCGCTCTGCTTCAGAATGCAACTCTTCCTGGTCCCCCTATGAACACTACAAGTCTAACACCACTTGACAATACAGGTAAGTTTGAATTTGATTTCAACTACAATTGTTTTCTGCTAGATAAAAACGTTTTTTTTTGGAAGATGTTGTAGGTATAACTATTATGCCAGTGAAATGTAGCAACTTTTAGTTGTGGAAAACTTTACATAAAAACATTGGTTACTCATCTTACTAATGGTTCCGAGAGGATAACAACAACATGGAAGCTTAACTGTGTTAAAACAGGTTGTGTTTTTTATTAAAATTTTTAATAAATTTCTTAATCAACCATAGACACTTCTATGTTGGAATAAAATAATCCTTTCTATTTAACACCCCTCTTACTACTAGATAAAAGAATCATTAATATTTTCTCAATTAAACAGAATGACAGCATTCATTATTGCTTGTTTTTGTTTCTGATCTTACTTACATAATCAATAGGATGTTTGTCTTATCAACTCTTTAACCTATTACCATTTTTTTTGGTTTGACGAGTTGAATAAATAACATTACAAAGTTGTTCAGTAGAATAATAATTGTACCTGGTTGTAGTTCATATTTTTACTTTTATACTGGTTAGTAAACTTATTAACCATGTCTTGTACATATTCATTTTCTTTTTTTCATAAATACTTTCCCCTAATCCTTGTAATGATGAGACATTTTGAATTGGGAAGGATTAGACTTATTCAGTGAAATATGCTAAAACAACAGATACAACTTATCAAAGAGTAGAAATAAAATTTTAGTAATTTTCACTTAGAAAACTGGCACCTCTGTTTTAAATAGTAATGCCAAGTCTTTCTTAATCTGCTGAAGTGATAAGTAAGCATAATAAAATTTAATAACTTACATTTACCAAAAATTTAATTACAGAATTAAAACTAATTTAACCCTTACACTTCTAAATTTATGACTAACTAAGAAAAGGAAGAGTGATGTGAAAATTCCAACTATAAAATAGATATTCTTGACTACCTAAACAGTTCCTTTGTTCTGCTGATGCAAAAATAAATAATTATTTTTTGTTTTTCTGCTCAGAGTTCATAAGTTGGGGCTATGAGTACTATGTTAATATATGTAAGATATATGCTGTATTTGGTGGTAAAATGTGGGGAATATTTGGTTTATTAGGCCAAACCATCTAAATAGAAACTTGCTGATGGCTAGTTCTTAATGATAGAACACAACCCTGGTGACTTTGTTTTGCTGAATGATCAAATGCAAAAGATTTGTCTACATTTTGCTGTGCTCCAATGCACAATTCTGGCAAATATCAGTCGATCTGATCATGTCAGGCTGAGAGAAATTGATACAGAAGTCTACTGGGATGTAATTGTGGGATAAGTTATTTCATTAGGAAGATGCTGTATGAATTTGATGCAGTGACTGAACTTCTTAACAAAGACAAGTATTGATTTTGTTTTTTTGTTAGACATTTTCTTCAACTGTATATACAGTGATATTTTAGGTGCATTTTCTATCAAAATAATCTTCTGAATAAATCCAAATTTGTACATTATATTGCATTGCATTTAAAGAATTCTTTTTTTTTTTTAAATAACTTATTCTTAAGGAGATTACAGCGTAACACAAATTTCTCTTGTTCCTGTTCAGCAAAGTTAGGTCAGGAACGACGTTCTGTTGTGAAATAGTGTTTCAACGTTGAAACTTGGTTGCAATTACTAGAGGAAATTTGTTGGGCTTTCCATGAATGAGCAACAGAATTCTTGAGTTGGGTAATTCTTCTCTGGGTGGGGAAAGGGTCAATTTCTAGTATTGGTATCTTGACATAACAACTTTAATTTGTATTGAGTATTTGTGCAGGTTCAAAACCTACAGACTGGGTGAGCTGCAACACAGAATTGGGTTAGCAACATTAATTTCAGTAGCTTAGCAGGAATATCCACAGCAGAATTCTTGAATTTGGATTTTTCCAGGAACCAAGAGCTTACAACTATTGTGAAGTCTTGTTCATTACCATAGCAGTCTTGAGGTTGCAAAAGGAGCATCTTTTGTTGAAGAAAATTGCTACAGAACAGGTTCAGCAACTGCACCCACTGCAAATGGAGGCTGATGTTCTGTTGTTACATACACACGTGCACGGTCTGTCATTCTTATTGCCACAGAGGATGATATTATGCACCAACTAATTTTACAACCTGTAACTACTTAAGAACAATACAGTCTCTACCCTCCTCAAATGCTCATTCAAACTCCAGTTGATATACGTAAACTTTTTTTCTTAAAAATAAAAGCCTAGTCAGCCATTTTCTAGTAAGCATAAAAAGATTTTGGATTTTCCACAAATTCCACTGTAAACATATTTACCCTAAATGACTTTGCAAGCATTGTGACAGAAGGCTGAAGCCAAAACAAATGATCAGGTTACAGCAACACTTAATCATCTTCACACATCTGATCTGGTCACAAACATTTTCATAGATATTTACTAGCATTGAAATAAATTGAAATTTTGGTTTTGTGCTAGAAGTTTGGTATTAGAACCATTTATACTCAAAATGTTATCTTTAATTTAAAAAAAAAAATTGCTAACCTTTTAAGGTACAGTCGACCCCTGCGTAATCACGGTTCAGCATTCGCGGAATTTTCCTTAGAACCTAACTAGTAATTGTTCGTGGAAATCCCCGCATATTTGCGGAATCGCAAATATCTTCCACGATTTTTTAATGGCTTTTTTCGTGGCAATATATATTTTTTCACGCTTTTTAATGCTAAATTATTAATAACAATATAATTTACTAATTTTGTAATATAAATACTAACGTAAATTCGGCAAAATATCAATATAAAATAAACGCTATTGGCTGGAGGTTTGGAAGTAGCCAATCCGAGAGCGTTATTCATTTCTCCTTGCTGCTGATTGGCTGCTGCCCACGAGGCGCTGTCTTGGGCAGATGCAGCCCAGCAGCCCTGCATCATCCCAGTTTACCGCATGTAGCTATCTCGAGTGTTGCGCTGAGTGTTGTATTTTTTATTAAATTATTATTATATATTTACTTATATTTTTTTATTATATTTTATGTTATATTTTGACATTTATAGGCATTTTTATGGACCACGTCCAATATTCGCGGTTTTTCACTCTTCGCAGGTGCTCTAGGAATGTAAACCCCGTGAATACCAGGGGACAACTGTATTACAATCCAGTTTTGCTTATTTTTACATTAGCAAAAGAAGAGAAAAATATTATTTAAAGTTTTTTAGTTAAATTTTTACAGGAAGAAATAAATTCTAGTCAGACTGTTGGTATTTTTTTGAATTAAAATTCACTCTATTGCTATAAATAATGTATTGTAGTAAAAATTTGTATAAATATTTGTACATGCTGCTGTTTAAGATTCTAAATATTTTTAATTTGGTATTTCTCAAACTGAAAAGCAGTGACAAAATGTTTCCAGTAAATGGTGTATTATTAATTATCTGCACTTTTGAATCGTCTGCGTTTTTTATTATGACACTATTTATTGTGCAGCATTAAGTTAACTAGATATTCATTCAGCATTGTATTCCATAGATTATTTTTTATGATTATCTTATTACTATTTAAATTGTAGGAAACTATTTGTTTTTAACAATGTGTAAAGATTGATTTCTTTGATAAGTACCAAACTAAAAGGAAAAACCTAACTGTTTTCAATACTTCTCCATACGTTTTCCAGTGTTTATGCCAGCACCTGTAAACTTTACCTGCAACTCCACAAACCAAGCTAATGAGAATGAGAGCGCAATGACCTGGGGAGCAAACGAATTCCTTTTCCCCAATGTTTCTGGTGCTATGAACGGGACAGATCCCTTGGATGATGTTGACAAAATCCTACCTGAGATACTGAAAGATGAAGAACTAGTGGACAATATTAGCCTTACTGATATGGACTTGGATGAAGAAGGTATCTTTTGTTCAATTTCTTGTTTAAATTATATTTTAATTAAATAGACTTTAATTACATAGTGAAAAAACAGATTGGAGTGCATACCATTACATGATTGTGGTTAATGTTGCCTCTTGTTTTTGTTCTTAGCCTATGGGAGATGATCCATATCAGAATTGCTGGAGAAATTTTTCAGAAAAACTGTTATACACAGTAGTTGATTTTGATGAATGAATTACACAATAATTGTTTTGTTGTATGTATTTTATTATATGCAAGAATATTATAATCTATTCTGATTTAGTAATTAATGTGCCTATTTTGAACTGAAAGGAAAAGTATTTGATTATTTATTTTTAGAGAGCCTGAATAAATTTTATAGACATATTCTAGAATCTAGAAGACAAGATCATCAACATTTTTATTTGATCTCTCTGTGTGTGTCACTCACTTGTTGCTCTGTGATCTGAAAATCTGTCTAGTTTTATTAACAATAGAAGATGCTTGGTATTTTCTAAATATTGAGCTTTCTGTAATAAGAGATCATTTAAATCTTTAAAAAACAAATCATCAAATCAGGTTTAATACAAAAAGAAACAAGGTCTACCTTTTGTGTAAAATCTAGATTAAAATGTCAGTATGATTTTCAACAATAATGTTTTTAAAGTAGCTACTTTTTGTATAATTGTCTTGATTTACTGGATAGTTCTGTCACTGGCTGAGTAAATCTGGTTAAGTTTTTTTTTTTTTTAATGTTGATATAGGGCTAGAAAAATTTTTTTTTCAAGTTTCTCCTCTTGACTACTTTGAATTTTCTTCAAATTTCAACAGATGTTTCACAAACACGAATTTATTAAATATGCAAAAAGTCTCTAAACGTAAAAATTTTATAGCCAACCTGATCAAACCCACCTTATTTATTTAATTTTTTTTTTGGTTAGCCTGGAATAACTTAAAAACAATTTAGTAGCTGAAACAAAAGGCAGCAATTGGAGTTTTGTGTAGCGAGCTAATATAAGGTGGAGACTGCACCTTACAGCCTTTCTGTAGATGTGACCTGACATTGACCTCTACTGTTTACCAGCATCAAAATGATACCAGCTTTTAAATTGTTCTTACAGATTTCCTAAGAAATCATTAATGTTGGGGGAGGGCATGGTATTGCTTTGCAAAATTAGATTGAGGAGCAAATTATAATTTTAAATTGAGAAGTTTATGAAGATCTAACTAACCAAGTTACATGCACGTGTTAGCAGGAAAACCTTGTTTGTTAATTGAACAGAACGCATGTATCTGTTTTTGTCTTTGTGTTAAGTGACTGATTCTTTAAAATTAAATGTCTCTGTCTCTCTCTTGTCTTAGTTATGCATGATGGAATGTTAAACTTATTTACTGACTAGTTTAGAGAGTTCATATTTGGATTGTTAGTCACTTATCTGGAAGTAAATTAGCAAAAGGACTTGGTGAATGAAACAAGTATTTCAGAGTGTTTGAACAAATGGATCAGCATTAGTAAAATGTCATAGCCAGCAGTGTACCTTTTTTTTTTTTTTTTCAATGTGTAATTAATGGGTGAAGAGACATACCCCAAATGTTTGATGACAACATGAATGCAGAGCAGATTCAGATATACATTACTCATCTGTTTAAATTGCTTGTTTTGATCACATCTGCTAATTGGATGTTGACTAGAAAACTCTCCTAATTCACTGTAGTACACAAGCAGGGGCAGATAGTGGAAAATATTTCTATAGTTTTAAGCTGGCTCTGCCTTAGGAACCAAATTTCAGGTAACTACTATTTTAAGTATTTTAAAATTTGAATTTGAGTCCTGACTTTAATTTTGCACCAATGATTGTTATCAATAGAGGTAGTTTAAAAATTGAATTGATAGGTAGTATGTTTTCTACTACTCTACCCTCTAGAAAATTTCTATTATTTCACTATTTTAAAATTGCTTCTTTTTCATCTATTTATGATTTATAAATATTAAGGATTGTGTTGTAGGTTTCACAGCCATGCATCTTTTGGATGATGGGAGCAGTGACTCTGCAGTTTCTTCCATGGGAAGTTCTGTCTCTCCTGTTAGGGTATGCAGCTTCTTCTTATCATCTTCATTCAACTTACTTTTTAAAAATGTTGCCAGATGATGTATACCTTAGGTTTCTGTCTCTGGCTGTGTACTTGTTCTGTTCATGACGTGGCACACCACATCACATTGGTTAATAATCTGAAAGATTTTTTTAAAAAATCCAATAACAACCTTGGCAAAAGAAATGTTCCAGCATGCAAGTGATCATTTAAAGAAAAAATTTACCTTACCACCCAAAGATCTAAAGTTACTCAGGTAGGAAATAGAATTCAGACATTATTGCATCCAGGCTGAGATTGCAGGACTTTGGCAATATCTGAAAGTTTGGCACCTCCATAAGATAAATTGCCATAAAGGAAAGAAAAAAAATTATCATACTGGTACAAGTATCTTATTACATTGCCAGTACATATTCTGCATGATGTTCTATTTTTTGTTTATTTTATTAATGATTTAGATTAAAATGTATTAAATTGATTTACTACCCCATTTTGGAATTGCTTGTTTGAATGCAAACAAGGAAGAAATCCAATTTATAATGAATTTACTACTACAAATACTTGTATAATGTATTACAATATTGAAACAAAATTTCATTTTGCTATTATTGCTAAATATTCTTTTGTAGGATATCAGTGACACATCCACCATGTCTCCCTATGATGGTGTAGAGGGTGCCACTGGTGGTAGCGATTATGACAGCTGTGGCAGCAGTGGCAAGGTAACAAAGTATGAACCTGAAGACTATCACTACACTTACAGTTCTTTTGAACAGAACCAAGGAAATTTTCAGATGAACCACTCAACCTCGTCAAACGATACAGTTTTTAACTACCATCCTGCTCACACCAACCACATCCAACACAACCATACCTATCCGCAAAAACATAATAGGCTGACAAAAGAAATTAAACAACTGTCACCAAATGAAAAGGTTGTCTGTCACAAAGGTCCAGTTTCTCGTGACCAGAAACACCTGGAAGATCTAAGTATTCCCTTGTCAATAGATCAGATCATCGAGACACCTGTTGATGAGTTCAACCAGCTGCTGCGGAGAACAAAGCTTTCAGATGCACAGCTTCAGTTCATACGAGACATAAGGCGCAGAGGTAAAAACAAAGTAGCAGCACAGAACTGCCGGAAGAGAAAGATGGATATCATCTTGACCATAGAGGATGAGGTAATGGCCTTGCGGGATACTAAGAATCAGCTGCTTCAGGAAAGAAGCCTCATCGACAAGCAGACTCGAGAGATGAAAGAAAAATTCAGCACTCGCTACCGGGAAATATTTCAGTCTCTGCGCGATGAGCATGGTCAACCATGCAATCCACAGGAATATTCTCTACAGCAGTCCAGTGATGGAAATGTGTTCTTGGTCCCACGCCACTTCACATCAGATGAGCAGGCAGAGAAAAACAGTAAGAAAAGAAAGAATGATAAAAAATGATGGCAGGCTATAATGCTGTACATTAGCAGACTAAAACTTTCTAACATCTGTCATTGTTACTGGAAATATTTTGAAGATAATTCACTTTTAACTGAAGATTCTAAATATGTAACACCTCTATTGTTGAAGAGCACATGGAAGAATAATCGACATAGTCTTGCTTCAGTAGAGAGAATTATTATTAAGGATATACTGTACAGTTTTCTTCCTTCACTATTCATCATTATATTCATTCCCACAAGTACAAACACAATCTCACACACACGCGCACACAATATCAAAACTTATTCTATTTTTGGTTTTTATTTTTGTTGGGTCATTGATAGCGAATGCATACAATAGAAAGAATGGTAGATTGTTCTGTAAATGCTGGTACTAACATGCTTATAGGTGTATGGATGACAATAACTTGAAATGGTGTATCCCGGTAAAGCAGGAGGCCCCCTTGGTTTTTTTTTTTTTTTGGTTTTTTTTTTTTTTGTTTAAAGATGGTTGGAGCAGATATGATTGGAAATGAAAGCACACACACACACACACACACATATATATATATATATATATATATATTTATGAATACACTACATCTAAACAGTTTGGAAAAATTGGTGAAAACAATACATTTTTAGCACACTTGTAAGATGTTGCACTTTGTGTGTGTTCATGGTATAACAATTCATTGATTTATTGTTGTCTAGCTGGTTTGGGAACTAGACAGGCATCATGCATTTCTAATACACACTTTCGGTAATGTTACTGATCATGAAGTGTCACTGCCTTGTTGGTGCTCAGCAGTGCTTGGCTTTTATCAACTTTGCTGAAAACAACTCAATGTAAGAGAGATGTTTTCATGGATTTTTCCAGACCCAAACTGTAGGTACACTATTTGACTAAAAGATTTGAACATTTTGGAAGAATTTCAAATTTACTTTTTATGCACACGATGTTAAATCTGACTTCTGCTCAACCCCTCAAAGTAGAAGGGGGGAAAAAAACAACAACCTAATACTGTAATTTCAAATATTTGTTAGTTTTATGCAGTATTATATATGCCTATTAAAATATACTACATCTACTTGTTGCCTAATAATTAATTTTCATAATAGCAAATATTTTTTTATTTTAATAAGAACGTATTGGTTGATTATTTCTGAATGAATTAGATTTTCTGATTAAATGTTTTCTTTTAATGGTACATTTTGTTTGGTGTTAAATATTGGGAATATATTGCCAAATGAGGGAATCAGTAACTAATAAAGTTGAAATATTTTGTACAATATTTTGTTACAGCTGGAATAAAGATTTTTCTTTTGCAACTACTTTCTTTCCTACTAACTGTGTGAGTTTCTCTCTGTGTAACGTTATTTTGAAGGATTCCTCTTGGAAAGTTCTTGCCTGGTTCCACCATCTTGATGGAATTCTGGTCTCTGGACAAAAGGTTATAGCCGTGGAGTGTCGTGCTCTGGTAAATGGTGTTAACATTGGTGGGTAAGGGAAGAAAGTAATAGCAGTGGAGTAGTTGTACGTCGTGGGCAAAAGTTGTTTTGAAGGTAGCGACTTGGAGAATGTTGTTGCTTGTTCCTCTGCTCTGAGCTTTGTCAAGAAATTAATTTAAAACCTATTTCCTAAAGTTTAAGTTGGATTTTCTACAAATTAGATCTGTATAAGTTAGACGCGCTTTATGTGACTGAGAGAGTTTATTTGTTGACTTGTTAACAGCTGCATATTCTGACTCAGAAAGTCACAAAATGTCTGGAATGTATGAGATAGAGAGAGGTTTTCCTGTGATTTCCTTGAAAGTAATTTAGTGGTCAAAGGGAAATAATTCAAAAGGGACTGTTTAGTACTCTTGTCCGTGAATGACAAATATAAACCGTAATTTAAATGTCCATTACCTTATGTGTGTTAATTATCTTAATTCATATTTATTTGTTGCATAATCTGAAGATTAACTCTAAAACCTTGGACACTTTAACATTTTAAACCACAGATAGATTGTGAGACTTCATTCAAAAGTTTATTTATCTCTCTCTCTCTCTCTCTTAATTGCCTCTGATTTTTGGTACCAAATATCTTGTTTGTCTATGCCCCTGCTTCATTTAAACTGTATCTGACAAGATGGCACTGTGCACAAGGGTTGTACATTGAAGTTTTTTTTCTCTCCAAATTAATACCTACCAGAAATAATAGTGTTTAATCCATATATTTCTTTTCTTTTCAGTCAAGCAGTGTATACAAATTTGGAAGAGAATGTGTATGTTTCACTAACATACATGTACTGTTTTGCTTACAATGTTTCAAGCTTGTTATATGTATTTAAAAAAAAAAAAATTAAAAAATATATAATAAAAAGTTTAACCAAAAATATTGTCTGCCATATTTCCCTTTTTTGTTTCTGGAGGAAAACCATTTGCCAATCAGCCTCATTAAAGAATTCTAACCAAGTAGTTTTGTTGTACACTTTCAATCAAAAGTTAATAACATGAAAATTTATCATCTTGCCATTCATTTTTAAGAAAAACATTTTTTTAATATATATTTTTTTAAAAAAAATGTTTTAGTGTTATTTTTTTCTGTCAGGATCACCTAAGATCTTCAGTAGTTCACTTAATGATTTTGTAGGTTTCGTTTCTGATAGATGCTGCTCTTTTTATGGGTGCTCTGTAGAAATAGCTGGTTTCTGACTTCTCAGTTCTTTCACGGCAAACTGTATCTGACTGTAAACCTTTCACAGTTTTTCCTTTATCTGTAGAACAAGAATTTTTAAATGACTGTTAGCTGTGTGTTTCCTCCCAGAGTTCTAGATGCTTTTTTTGGGCTGTGTAAGTACAAGCCTGTGTGTAGTAAAGATGCTTTGCATGTGTTTGTTTTTTCCTAACTTAGACCAGATATTTGACTACACACCTTGCAGAAAATACATTTTCTGTTCTTTTGACAATCAAATAATTTTTTTGAATGATGCTGTTGGTATTTGCTTTGCATTTCATCTGGTCTCAGCTTTGTTCACTACCAACTCTGGACTATGGACAGATTTATACAAAAAAATAATGTGAGCATTGCAGATAACCTGGTGAAGCTTGGCATTAAAAGTACATTTTTCCTACTAGAATATGATATTTAAAGAAGTACAATGTTAATGTTGGTATTTTAATTTTAGTCAAGTGTTTTATTTCATTTATTATAAATGCTTACAATAAATTGTCCTTTCTATTAGGTGTTTATTTCCATGTCTGTTAGCTTCTCTGAAATTAAAGGTACAATGTGGAAACGTTTTTGTTTTAAAGTAAATTTTTACTTAACTGTCAGTTTAAAGCAACACTCCTCACAACTCCATAACACAACAAAAATGGAGCACAGTGCTCCAGAGATTTGCTGTTCAAGACTGCAGTAAGCAGATACCCTATCCTGGTTAAATGCTTGCTCTACGGTAACCTGAGAAAACCCCGCTCTTGGTACATCCAGTTTGTGTTTGATGTCTTGCTGGTGGTATGGTTTCTGTTCCAGCTGGCTCCTTGTGGGGTTTACATCGGTTTTCCTTTTTCTTTCTCTGAGAAATAATGCAAAAAGCGCCCATCCCTTTTAACAGCTGATTACTCTGAGATGTGGTGCCTTGCATCAGTATGAAACTTCACTTGTGAAAGCCATTTTCTCAAACAGAAAAAAAAGATTTAGGAATCTGTCTTTGTCCTTGGTGCCCTGGTAGAATTACCATTCATCTTCTCCAAGGTGCTGTACTAAGAATGGCAATTTTCAGGAAGGAAGCTGCAATTTTTTTATTAATGATCTGAGAGACACTGGTCAATTAAGTGTCTCCTCAAAAATGGCTTGGTGGCCAAAATTATTCCACCACCACTATTTATTTAATGAAATATCAAATTTAATTGCATTTTGAAACAACTGATTAAACATCATTTTAGTATTCTGTGCTAAGCAATGTTGCCAGTGCAGTGATTTCTCGTGAAGATGTGACTATAGAATGATGGAGCAGCAAGTGCTTTGCAATATTGTTTTAGAAATAAACAGAAAGATTCTTAAACACCACAATAACCCTATAACAGTTTACACTAGAAATTGAAATTATTTCAGTTGGCGCAATGATTTTGGCCACTGCTTTTACCAACATTTGATTTGGTCAAGTTAAAAAAAGGGAAAAGAAAATGCTTTCCTGAGAAATTGTTTCGTTATGGTGACGATATGTAGCACCTACTTTTACATTGTTAAAATCTAAACCCACCTCAGAGCTTCATCGAGAAACCAATGTAAACATGGGTGGAAACTGACAGTTGGTATCTCACTCTGGGGCAGTAGTCACAAGTCCATGACTCTTGACAGATGGAAAAGGCCAGCAACTAATTGAACCTACTTTCTATCTGGTCTTTTTATTAAAGAGAAAAATTAAAAAATGCTTAGGTGTAGCAGTTGTGTTAAAATGTCCACAGCTAAGATGTGCGATTGTACCCTTGTGTGTTTCTCCAAAAGCATATATAATTCAGGTCGTATGCATGTAGCATTGTATTTTTGAAAACAATAGCTAGGATTTTAAGTACGCAATAATTGTGTGATTGTGTTCAGTTTGTCTTATGCGAGATAAATTTGGAAAAACCCCTTGATGCACTGCATTTAGAAATGCACAGATTCTGTGAAAGACAGATATTCTGAAATAATGATTTAGAGCATCAATTATAATTTCCATTTGAGAGTTAAAGGTCCCCTTTAACTAACCAGACAAACGACAAAATTTTTTAAAAATCTGTACTTTTATTTTGACTTGTACAATATATTTTTTCTATGAAAAATTTGATTAATTATGTTACATTCTCTTGTTTAAAAAACATAAAAGGAGGACATGATAGTCCAGTGATATAAAAGATATAGCTATGTACTGGATGAAATTGTCACTGAAGAAAAAGCATTGCCAAAGTTTAGGAAGACTTTGGCAATACAGAAAATGTAAAACATGATTGATTAAGTTATTTTTTTATGTACATCTATAGTACAGGCAGAAATTACAACCAGTATCTCATAAAGCTATAAATTAATTAAAAATGCCACAAAATAGAGACATTACTACTTAAACTCATCAACTATTTAAAAGACAAATGGAAATTTCTGTGTACACAGTATGCATCTCTCTGATTCATTCCTTTGTAACCTAACTGACAACTGTCTTCACTAACTCTAGTCCTTAAATGAAGTTTTTTGATTTTTGGGAATTATCCGAGAAAGAGAAGTTCTTTGTCAGTTGCTATGTGGTAGGTATAGACTGCAGAGAATCTGTGATTGATTTTTTAAATATTCTATATATGAAGGAAATTGACTTTCATCAAGATTCTGCATATCAAACTATATCAAAGGTAAAACAAAACTAGTCACCAGAATTCTTGATTTTACAGTACATAGAATATCCAATGCTTTTTTCCCTATTATTCGTGTGTACATTTTTAAAGGTAACCTGAAATACTATGTCCGCTATATATTTGTTCAGTACCCTCTAAAAGGTTTACTTTAGTTTTAAGAAATGCCTGCTTGGAGAAATGCAGGACAGTAGCTTTTTTAAAAACATGTTGCACAGTATATGCAGAATAAAATGAAGTAACTCAAAATAATATTTAAAATAACCAGGTGAAATGCAGATTTAAGAGAGACTGTCCCATCAAAATATAAATATTATAAAATTTCTTGTTGAACATATTTCTTCACGTTCCTATGTTCAACCAAACTAAAGATTCTTCTGCCCCAAATTTGTCTTCTTTTTTTTTAACTCTTGCCAAAAATTACTGGTCGATCAATTATTCGCTAATAATCTATTCCATTTTTCCCAGGCAATATGAAAGAGAGGGTGTTCGGAGGAGCTCTTCCAGTATGAATATCCAGCATCGCCTCCAAGATTGACATTTCTGTTAACAGACAGGTACTAACCTATATATTTCTTTGCTCCCTAAGTCAGCTTATTGTTCTAACGTACCTGGCACTTTCACAATGCATACTTTTGGATGGCAACAGTCAAAGATTAGAACACCATTAAAATGAGTCAGAGAGAGAGATTGCTCTAAACTGTCAGAAAACAAAAGGCAAAAGCGATTGGCTTTTTTCTTCAGAAACAACCTAAAGATGGCGGCTTAGTGATAGAGAGATCAAACAATTTCATATGGCTACTGCACTGCCATCCAGACAACTTCATCCATATTTTCCCAAGCCATTGGGGAGGCTTTCTGACGTGCTCACATCCAGAGCCTCCTGCCACATCTTTTACCTCTCAGTGGATCACATAAAATAATCCAGCATGCATATATAATATATGCTCAAAAAAACTATACAACTACAGCCGTGGTCAAAAGTTCTGCACCACCAAAGAAATAACAACAAACAAATCAGGCTCACATTGCTTGATTACCGTTCCCATTCCCATGTGAATACTACAAGGTGGTAGGCACCTCAATATGTTAACATAATATTATTATGCAAGTTCACAGGTTTGATTTGACTTCAAGAAAACAGAAAATTCTAAGGTGATGCAGAACTTTTGACTGCCATTGCTGTATATTAGGGATTAAACTATGTAATTTACAGTTTGCTGAACATGGACACAAGATGTACAGTTAGGTGGCCAAGCACAAAAGATGAACAAATTAATTTGGTTATAAAGTACACTGTACATTGTGGAAGTACAGATATTCTTCATGGCTACAATAAGAATGGCTCGGGGACATGAGGCCCAGTAAAATGTAAGCAATGCAATACAGGTTACGCACTGTTGAGGCAACAAATCAACCTTCCAACAGTGCACTAGAGGTGAAAATCATATATCTGATGTATCAATTGGAAATTAAGCTTAAAATAAAACCAAACCAAGAATTAAATGTCTACATGGATCAGTGATTCTAAGAGAAAAGCTGAAGCCAGAAGAGCTGATAAAACAGATATCATATCACACTACCCATTTAAAATGTGTGACTCCTGAAATAATATATTTATCACGATTCTTCACCTCTTTGTTCCTTTTAGGGGGGGGTCCTTTTCATTCGTAGTGATGTTTGTGCTATTTACAATTTAAACACTGCTGGTATTATGAACAGAATGATGCAGGTGCCTGATTAGAAACAGGAGGCTGTATCTGACGAACAGTACTCTGCTATTCAGGGTCCATCTTTTGAAGAGTTGGTTTTGCCTGTGAGGGTTCCCAAGTCTTATATGGTGATAGGTGGGTCTAGTTCAGATGTGGGTAAGCTTTGTGTAAGACTATGGAGACAGCGAGGATTACCACAATGACTGTACATGCTATCCCTCCAGCCGCCGCTCCGTATGCATATGAACCATATCTGGAAGCCTTGATGTATTTGCACCTGTTAAAATAAACTTTGGACTTTTCTGTAAAAGAAAAATATAATAAAGGAATATATTAAATATAAACTTAGTTTGCCTACCTTGAGAATTAGGCATTTAAAGAGAGATTAGCTTGGTGATTTTTAAGCTTAAGATAATTAAGGTTTTTGAACAATGCTAATAGTTACAAGTTCTGGTGTTCTTTAGTTGCTTATACTAACTAGCAGGCATAATTATAAACTGGCTAAAATATCAGCACAGATTCATTTAGGAAGGAAAATTAGACTGATGATGAGCTTCCTCACTCAGGAGCCATTTAAGGGCATTGGATCGGGTCAACAGCATGCATCACAAAACGTTGTGCACATAGTGGTCAAGTAAATAGGAAACGATTAGAGAAATACGTATAGGTTTGTCACTAAAGAACATACATCAAGCTAAGTACACTGATAAAATCACAACAGGCGGCTTTGTGCTGCTTAATTTCTTTTCTTTCAAGTACTTGAGAGCTTTGCATTAAAGTTAAGCGTTCATGAAGTTAAGGTGCATAACAATCTCTTCAGAGTTACTTTCCCTCCCATTTTGTATTATTTTTGTAGTCTTCCATTTGTGCCAGATGGCGCCACTGTTTTCAGAAAATCCAAGCACCAACCGGTGCAAGAACAAAGAAAGAAGGAAAACAATATAAAGCAGGAGAGAGGACCATCTGCTGCGATTTGGAACATACTGATTTTTGAACGGTGTCTGAGATATGCACGTGTTTTTGCAATGAATAAACCTGTCGTGTTTACAATGCCGTTTCCTCAGGCATGGGCCTTTTCGGTGTTTGACTTGAGTCTTTCACCTGCTCACCCTCCATCCAGGGGCGGCATTTTGACTGCATTATGTAAAATTGGCGTCATGACAAAAATCAAAATCAAAAATAATTTTTAAATGAAAAGATTTTCAAAACATCAAATAAAACTGTATAAATCGAGGATTATATCCACACAGAGTGAAAAAAACTAATGAGGCCTTCACACAGACTTATCATGAAAGATCCAACTGCAGAACAAAAAGAAAATTTCTCATGTGATACACGGGTATCACCTCCCATGTGTGTTCACAATCTACAGGAAATTACTCATATTAAATTTCAGTAAGTGTTTATGAATGCTGAAGGACACAGTGTTTAATGTTTAACCAATTAAAATAAAATAAAAATTAGTATTACAAAGTCAGTGTTTACCGTTTTTATTGTCTTGTTTTGTTGCTCAAACAATTGAAACCAAAATGGCAACAATCAAAGAATGTTTGCTTGATGCTAAGCACATTACAACTAGAATCCACCATCTGACAACTCCATTAAAAGTTGGACCAAAAATGTTTAAAGAAAAGGTTCAATTATTGATGGAAAATGCTCCTACAAACCAGGCACCAGTCAAAATTCTATTACAGCTGTCAGAGGATAATTTTCCAAGAGGTCCATAGAAATTGCTCTACTGTGTCCCACAAGAAACGAACATCTCTCCCTTTTCAACAGTCCATACAGTTGTGTATATGTGTGTGTGTGTGTGTGTGTGTGTTTTCAGCATCTTGAGATACTGAAATCACATTTACAACACATCATTCTATTTTGTGTCAAAAAAGTACTACCTCACCATAGTCCATAGAGTTATTCTGAAAGTGGGGATCCATCAACAGGGCAAGAATACTAACAGTTATTAGGCACATTGCTCCCCAACAACAGGAGAATGTATTCAAGGCATTGACAGATAAGAATGAACGCTGTATCACTGAAGATGGCAGCTCTTAAGAAGTTTAAGAATTGAGCACCGCATCTCAAAAACTTTAGGCTTATGGTTTGTAATACAATTTCTACTTTCTTCTGTTAAATAGTTAAACAGTTACTAAATATCAAAACCCATCAAAGAATTTGTAAATAAAATTTTGGGGGGTATGGGAAATTACCATAAGTGACAGTAATTCATTTTTGATGAATTATGCAAAATTGACAAAATTATTTTGCATAAGAATAATTCATGAGCCAGGATAAGTCTCATTATGCACCTTATCTTTAGAAATAGGCACAGTAGATGCCTGCACTATAAAAAAACCATATACCAGTTTCCTTTTCTTAGAAGCTAAATATGAGTTTTGATTTGCAGTATCTCACACTACCTGCCTGTAACATCACCTCATGTAGTGAAAAGGTTTCTTTACTCACCTGCCAAAAGTATTGCAAAGATACCAAAAAATGGATTGCAGAATGTGGCACAGATAGCGAAGCCCAGGTAATCAGGGGGCCGCTTTGATGCATCAGGGGTCTCTGTCACTATGGGCAGCACATAAGACGAATGAGACGGTGTGTATGATGTAGAGTAAATGCTGCGGTGACTTCCTGATGGGGTCATGCTCAGCTGCGATGACCACCGCTTCCTTTCCATCTCGTACACCTCTGCCTCCTTGGAGGTTGGGCCATCATAACTGTACGACATAGTACTAATTAAAAAAAACAAAGGCACAAATACATTACTATTTACATATGCAGAAAAATGTCAACAAGCACACGCATATACACCACACATTATATACATATGGACAAAGGAGTAGGAAGTTTACAAATCATGATTAAAAAATTCATTAACACCTATTTCGTCTTTGTTTCAACTTTGCAGTAAGCACATTTCAATGACAGATAGTCCCATCAACAGCATACCAAAGACATCCAAGACCTCCCCCAGTTACAGAAAATTTGCATGCTTAGTTTTTACTGTAATCAGGAAGTTGTTTTCCTGCAATCTGCTGCAACTATTTTTTTTAAAAAAAAAACTAAATTAAAAGCTGGTGTTGAGCCACCTGTCCAGGTGTTGTATATATCTGTATGCATAAACGAAAGACTGTTGTTCCACACTAATCCATGCTGCAGAGTCAGTATAGCCAAACCTGTCAGGATTCCAAGCTCTGCAGTTCTGTAGCTTGTGTCAGAAGGATGCAGCTTTAAAGTTCACTTGTGCATTACTTTCCTTGATACCTATTTAATGCCCTGGAAACATGTAACATGCACTAATAGCCATGTGCTAATAGTACAGGTTTTGCTATAAATCTGTATTTCTCTTCTTTTTTTCTCTGTTCTATTTTATTTTTTTCCCCAAGGAAATAAAAAAAAGATATATGCACAGTGATGGGAATAACCATTCTTTGTTTTTGAACAGTGCAACGCTTTATAAAATACATGTCAGACAATGCAAGAAAGACAACCTATACATTTACAGCCGTGTACTCCGCTATCTCTATGTTATTCTTTATGAAAAGTATTTTTTCCTAAATAATAAAATATGAGAAAAGCTTTGTGGCATCTCAACAAATAGTTCAAAACTTTGAGATTGAGATTTTATTTCTGGTTGTTGTTATATATATATATTATATATATATATATATAGATTAACCATCTGATTCTTCTGATTAAACAGTAACAATAAATCAAGATAACCATTATCATTGCTATATACCACAGATCATTATTATTTAAATAAAAAAGGCTATTTGCCCTTTACCTCAAGTTTCTAAATCAGACTAGCCATACAGTAACATGCAAAAATCTTAGATAATTTTCAATAACTTTAGATTCGTGTTAAATAGGGATAACTGATAAGAAGTTCTCATAACTTTATGAGCAACATGCACCACGAAAATAGAGAAAGTGATGAAGAATTCCAGATAAGCCTTAAGTATAGATGGCACTCTGGTGCCATGCTTTAACATGGTCAGGGTAAAGTGATGGCGAATGGACTTCTCTGTCCTGCTATTAGTACAACTAGCTATTCTTAAGGTTTCCAAACTTTCAGTAATAATTTATTGATGGCTCCTGCATCGATTTCTATCTCGATGAGCCAGCGGAACAGATGCAATCAGGAGGGCTGCAGAGAGGAAGAAAATGGCGGTTACAAAAGCTAGACAGGAAGTGATCTTTTTTTTTAAAAAAAAATTGAAGATATAAGTCTGTTGGAAGTTCAAGTTTCAAAGAGATCTAACACGAAAGGGATGCCGTCCATATTAGAAAGGTAAGTAATATTAATAATAATAATAATAACTTAGAAGATAATAAAAACAAGCGGAAAGCCAGTCTAAGAAAATCAAAACAATAGACAAACCAGACAAAGGGCCAGTCGTTAGATCATAGGTCTAGATGCTTTGCTCGAGTGTTCTCAGGTGAGAACAGGTATTTCGTAAGACATACTTACGCAGGATGCTATCGGTAGGGGAAAGATCGCCTTACAACTGAGAATATTTTAGAGTGTAAAAAGTCATGGGTCAACACTTTCAGGCACGCATTCCTTCAGGTGACAAGGTATGTCGCGCATGCGCACGATAGGACAAATAAAAAAAAAAAAATCAACAGGTGAGTCAATGAGAACCCGGTGACGACAGATCGATGCGTTGTGAGGGTTCTGATTCTGGTCTCCGATGCCGAGTTATGTTTACCCCGGTTCATCAGAGAACCGCCATCGCTCTTGTGATATAATGAACGGTTCCGTTCACTGCACCCGCCCGACCATCAGGTGCCTCCGTGACAGAAAGGTGGACTGACCGCAGCCGAGGCAATTACTCGCGCGGGCCCCCGAAAGGTCGGGTGCGAGCCCCCCCCCCCAGGTAATCCGGTGGTGACACCCTACCAAGTTTATTAAAGCGGATTTCCATCAGAGAAAGACCAACCCGACCCCGCCACCCCGGACCCCCGGACCACGCCCCCCCCCCGGTCCGAATATCTCTCGACTCGAATTCTTAGCATTCGTTCTTTCTCCCGGAAGGGTTAGGGTTAAAGGCCGGATCCCAGCCGATTCAGGCGCGCGATTATAATTTTTTGCCATTAAGGGCAACAAAATGCGATAATTTGGAAAATCGTTCTGTCCCCGACGAAAGGTAATGAAGCTGTCGCATCGACAACACGAGGATAAGCGGCAAGGGAGATAATGTAGAAAATGGGCGATTAAGGGGAGGTAATTGTGAGCCCCCCCCATTTTATCGCGTTCCCTAATTAGTCTGGAATAAGGGAGAATTGTGTATATAGATTATAAAGTTGTGGGAAATTTCCTAGATGAAAGGAATGTGGTATTTTGTGGTAGTAATTCTCTTAATTTAAATGAATTGGTATTAGTTACGGTTTGATCGGATTTGTGTCCATTATGTTGAGAATAAAATGTTAAAGATGGGAGAGGAGAATTTACAGACATTTATTATTATTATTATTATTTATTATTATTATTATTATTATTATTATTATTATCATCATCATCATCATCTCATCATCATCATCATCATCATCATTATTATTATTATTATTATTATTTATTATTATTATTTTTAATTTTGCTTTGGTGTGTATGGTTGATTCAGGGATGAATTTAATAATGACGATAGGTTAGGGGGGTTTTGCGTGCTCAAATTCCCGAGGAAGCCCCGTTATTGATGGGGCTGTTTCAACTGATTTGCTAGACGCTACCGAGACTGACCCAAGTGGGAAAGAAAGGGGGGGTCTGTCTAATTAGTTGCTAATGATTTAGACTGAATTTTGAAAGCCCTAGGTTAGTGATGACGACGATTCACGAACAGTTCCGTTTAATGTAAGCTTGTCTCCGCCGTCACCGTCCGTGCCCTGATGCTGCTGGTGCCGCCGTCGGTCACATCACCTGGTCAGCCTAATTTGTATCCTAAGGTCAGGAGGTCAGCCTCCCCCCCCCCGAGTCTGAATAAAGGCTAGCCAGCTAGAAAAGGAATGGAACATTATAAAGATACTGAGATAAATTAGGATAATTGTTGAAATTTAATTAGCTGTTTGTATTGTGCATTTATTTTGTGTAAGTAAAACATCGTGGTTTTTGTTTATATTAAAATAAATAACTGGTTCTGCTGCATCTACCACCAACTAATCAATGGCTGCATCTCTGACAAAAAAGTGATGATAATCCGGTCGTAGCGGTTACAGAAATAATGAAAGCATTGAATTCAAAATTTTAAAAGAAAAGGTAAAGTGGAGAAACAGAAAGACAAAAAGATATTTATATAAAATTAAATTATCCAGGGATTCCGTTGTGTTACGTACGCTTGCATTGAAGAGCTCTATAACGATTACCTGACGGATCTCTCATAATTTCCATTTTTGAAGATGAAAATTTCTGGTGGAAAAAATCAATTTTCCATATACAAATAAAATTAAAACAAATGTTTCTAGGCAAACGTTGACTTATGCCATCTGTATCCGTCGCCTTGCATCGAACTCTGGTTCTCTGGGTCATTTTGATGCCAATATTCTTATTCGTGAAATAGGTTACTGAATATAGTAGGACAAAAAGTCTTTAAAAAATTAGTAGTTCTTAAGTGCGCCTTAAAAGGGACGCAATTCTATTAAGGCAAATAAAACAGCTTTACAAAGAGTAATTTCCCTTATCTTATACGCACGCACACACAAAGAGATTGAAAGAAAGAAAGAAAGAAATTTTAATTTCTGAATGGCTTTCATCAGAGACTAGAAACGGAGCTCTTCGTAAAAAATACTTCCCGAAGGTATATTCTTGAAATGAGAATAACAATATGAATTGTAGGTATAGCAGGTGTTTATCATTTGCTATCGTTAATATTGTTGCCAGTCGTGTGGTTTGCCGGAAATAGTTGTTCCTACAGCACCAGTAATTCCAAGTTAAATGCAGATATGAAGCTATAACTGACGTCATATTATTACAGAAGCCATAATCGAAGAAACAATGTATAGATGAAGCTATAACTGACGTCATATTATTACAGAAGCCATAATCGAAGACGTACGATGTACAGATGAAGCTATAACTGACGTCATATTATTACAGAAGCCATAATCGAAGACGTACGATGTACAGATGAAGCTATAACTGACGTCATATTATGTACAGAAGCCATAATCGAAGACATACGATGTATAGATGAAGCTATAACTGACGTCATATTATTACAGAAGCCATAATCGAAGACGTACGATGTACAGATGAAGCTATAACTGACGTCATATTATGTACAGAAGCCATAATCGAAGAATACAATGTATAGATGAAGCTATAACTGACGTCATATTATTACAGAAGCCATAATCGAAGACGTACGATGTATAGATGAAGCTATAACTGACGTCATATTATTACAGAAGCCATAATCGAAGACGTACGATGTATAGATGAAGCTATAACTGACGTCATATTATTACAGAAGCCATAATCGAAGACGTACGATGTATAGATGAAGCTATAACTGACGTCATATTATTACAGAAGCCATAATCGAAGACGTACGATGTATAGATGAAGCTATAACTGACGTCATATTATTACAGAAGCCATAATCGAAGAATACGATGTATAGATGAGGCTATTAATCGAGGTCATATGCTTTATCAGTGTACAAAACATATGACATCAAGTGTAGCTCATGTCTTACAAACTGTTAATAAATAGAATCTAACCACATTGAAATGTTTTATTTAAGTTTCTTTCGTAATTAAGATGAAAAAAACAAAAACACAACAACAACAAGAGAGCAGACAAAAGCAGCGCTAGAAAGACGAAAAGTATTCTGGTGTATATTTCCCAAATAAACGAAAGAAACTAGAGATGGGAAATACTAGACCCTAAACGCTTTTCTGCTCACGTGGTTTTTCATTCTTTAAAAACGGGCTTTTGTTTCTTCTCCGTTTCCATGATAAATATATTATTAATTTCCTCTCCTGCTCTCAAAGAATGCATTTCGCCCATAATAAGAAGCCTATATAATTAATATACACATCTTACATTTCGTCCAGTACCAGAATTTATTTCTAAATATAATTACCCATCTAATACATAGTCGCTTTTCGGGATTATCTGTATTTTGCTCGCGTATTATAAAAGAACGATGAAATCACACACACACAATTAGCTAATACACTATGATTTATTGCATTCCGACTATAAACGACGTAATTTTCTTTTCATGAGAGGCAAAGTCACCGAACCGATCCCACCCGTTTATTATCACCGGGAAAGTCCTTAAAACTGGTAAATGACTCGGTAACATTGTTCTAAAGCACAAAGCAGCGCCTGATCTCACAGCTGAGTCAGCCAGAGAGGATGGACGGATAATTGCTGCACTTAGAGCCCGGCCTGGAAGGTTTTACCGCCCAGTTCGTTGACGGCGAACCCCATTTCGCCGGTCGGGATCTCGTCTCGTCCGAGTAATAGATATCTCTGGAGATGTAAGATAATCGCCGCAACCTTTAAAATTGAGGCATGTAAATTCCAGCTTTCAGGATGACAAATCCCTCGCAACAGGAAGCTTTTCCCCCTACGGGTTTAAAACCTTTCGAGCCACACGGCCGAGGCTTGTCCAGTCGGACGATAAAACGGCGGTTATTGCCGTCGACTTCTCGAGGAGGATTACATCGTGTGTAAAGCCAAGAGAAAGCGCCGCACCTTAGGAGAACGGCTCCCATAGACGGTTTGAGTGGGTCTTAATGGCGCTCGGTACATATATTCTGCATGAAGTCGGCCTGAGCTGTTGTCGTTATGTCTGAAGGAAAGTTCTAACAGGAGACGACTGGTTTTATTTCCTCGTCCATAAAACCTTCAATATCTGAGTCACCTGCAATTCTTCTATTGAGAAAAAGCCTTTCTCCATCTCTCTCTACTTATTTAACTTTATATATAAGAGAAAAGAATGTTGAAGTTTATATACCAAATAATATCGGATAATCGGTAACGGGGTTCGAACCCATGCCAGGTACATCGAGCAGAGTTCGCGATTTGCGTTGCCACGAAACGTGCGGCCCATTCTGTCCAAACTATTAAATCAGTCGAGCGAGTAACCGAGCTGAATGACTAATTCTGCGCCCAGTTTTTGTACGCTTTCCCCAAACATCCTTTTTTGGAGGGGGGGGGGCATTCTGAAGCCGACAGCCAGAAGGCCATCTTTTCCCGGTATTCACATTACGGTCAATAAACGCACCTTATAGGGATGATATAATGCGTGACGCTGCGCTGCCTCCTCTCTATTCAGCACCAGTCCGTTGGCGCTGATTTACGGGGAAAGAAACGGCTGTTTACTCTGTACGAAAGCCGTCTTGTAGCCCAGTGACGACGGGGGGTGGGTGGCCGTGTCGCATCAGTCTGGCGGAGAGAAATCAGCTCATTGCATCATATCTCTTGAAATATAAACCACCCGGATGACATCAAGATACGGTGACATCTTGGTGCAGTTTTAAACTTTAAATCCAAGAATCTATTTAGCACCTTTCGTTTGCGCCCGAGTTGGTTCCATTATGTTGACAGTGAATTAAGGTATAGATCGAACTATTTCATGTAGTTGTGTTTTTACTTTTGTATAATACTCGTATATATTTACATCGGATTTTTAAATTACTGCTAATAGTTAAGTTAATAGTTCCATTTTAAAGGAAATGTAATTTTGTTTCTTTTTTTAAAAAAAATATGCCATTAGATCATAATCCCGCATTGGACAATGATACAGCTTCTCCAGATTTCTGGAAACGTTTTTAAGAAAGTCCGCGTTGATGCAAATGTAAGGTGGAAATCTGAAAGAGTTCCTGACCGCGGATAATATAAGAAAACGTTCCCACAATGCAAGGCTATGATGGCTGCGCGTTGATGCAAATGTAAGGTGGAAATCTGAAAGAGTTCCTGACCGCGGGTAATATAAGAAAACGTTCCCACAATGCAACGCTATGATGGCTGCGCGTTGATGCAAATGTAAGGTGGAAATCTGAAAGAGTTCCTGACCGCGGATAATATAAGAAAACGTTCCCACAATGCAACGCTATGATGGCTGCGCGTTGATGCAAATGTAAGGTGGAAATCTGAAAGAGTTCCTGACCGCGGATAATATAAGAAAACGTTCCCACAATGCAACGCTATGATGGCTGGTAATATTTATCTCGGCTAAACGTTAATATGTAAGGAATATGAGAAGAGCTGATAATGTAGATTTTGGACAGTAGAAATGTTAAAAATTGTTACAATTTGAAAAAAGCACAAAGAAACCATATTATGCCCCTGTTTAGTTTGGGGAAACGGCTTTTGTGATATTGCATTGCGGGAAAGCATCCTTAATTACCTGTGAAGCTGGTTTCCTAGTCCATGGCCATCCCGCCGCTTTAAGTTGATACTTCAAAGGTAAGAGTTCTGTACGAGAAAGGTTATCCAGAACTGAAACGAAAGATCGAAAATCGATGAGTTGCCTTCGGCAGTTGTTTAAGGGGCTTGGAGATAATAAAAAAGACTGTACAGTTATTTCAAAGAAAAGTGAAAAAAAAGGTTATCAAATTTGTCATTTTTGGAACAAATTTTCCACAGTATCATCCATCAGGGAGACAGATTCAGTAAATACTTACCGAAACAGTTGCCCAATTTGCGAGTCAGTATAATAATGATGCCTGAGAAATAGCGAAAAAATATTAATCATATTTATTTATTTATTTATGTATTAAAATATGTAATATATAACTTTATCAATTATTAAACTGAAGATACTGGCGTTTATCTGTTCCCGAGCATAGCATCAAAATTTTATATATATATTTTTTAAAAAAAAAACACAAAGGCTAGTTCTAAACACTGTCTAAATTAAATACATGGCTATGCTCCTTGGTCAACGGTACTGATTAAGCAGAAAACAAAGCTCATGTTAAGAGACAACTGGCAAAGACCTTCAGTTAGGCGCATATTCAGCAGAAAATATTTGGTCATCAGTTTAAAAACTGAGATGCTTTAGACTGCCAGTCGGTAGCGGGAATTATTCTTTTAAAAGATGAAAGTGCGTTAAACATTACAAACTGAAAAAAAAAATAATAATAATAAGAAAATAATAATAAGAATAATAATAAATAATAATAATAATAATAATATAATAATAATATAATAATAATAATAATAATATAAATATAATATATAATATAATAATAATAATAAAATAATAATAATAATAATAATACAATTAGCGCATATTTATTACAAAAATTGTTAAAAACTCACGTGTGACGATAACAAAGGATGAAAAAATATTGAATACCAGCGCGACGAGGTTTCATTCTCTAGTATCATTTACATTCTGATAATAAGGATGCTAGGGATATTTTTTAATGAAAAGAAACCTCAAAACCATCTACTTAATTCCAGTTGCCATACGTAGGCTAGAGAATGATGAAGCATTTATTCCCATCTCCAGTGACATACGCTCTTACCTCGCAGCCTGATGTACTTTGCGGGTAAAATTATCCATTTCTGTGCACTTCTGATGGAAAAGGATGGCGCTGCCTCCCGAAGCGGTGTACATTCAAAACCAGAAAGTTCGGAAACATCCAACTGCCTATTACTGCATTTATTTTGTCAGTTTTATATCGATCCTAGGCGGAAATGAAGCGGAGACATTTAAATTTGATGTGAAAGAATTTAAATTCCACGCAAGGCCCTCAAGTAGACAGACGTTTAATAACATTGCTACATTTTTCTGAAAGAAAAAAAATAATTCTGTATTAAGGTATCCGGGGTGCTTCAGCGATTTATCGTAGGTTGTTCCTTACCAGGTAATTCTTCACAATCATCTGTTTGAAACGTCACGCAAGAAAAGCAGATAACAGTATAGAAGTACAGAGAGATAACCGACGCGTTACCGCCGGCTCTTATCACTCCGCGTTTTAATGGTACTAACAATATCACAGAACATCGCTTAATCTTTAAATCCTGCACACTTCCAACAGAAAAAGTTGCGTTGCTCCCAGATGTCGCTTCTGCAGCTGCGCCTCAGAGTCGACCTTTACACAGATTCCACTTCCTCATAAACACACCTCCAGGTGGCGACACGTTCTTTCTCTGTTGCTGACATTTTCTCAACACGATGTTAGCGAAGAACTGGTAAATAAATTCGCGCGCTAAGTCACATGAAATGTTAATAAATGGCGTAAATGAGCTCTGTGTTTTAAAAAAAAAAAATAACCTGTACATTTTTTTTTTAAAAAGTGGACATTTTGAAAATGAGCGACTTCTGGTTACACGGATGCGTTCGGATGACACCGATTACCTCCCCTGTTCTGCCAGAAAATGGCCTCGCAGCCATTTAAAAACCGTCCCGGAAGTTATTCGCGAAGCCGCCCGAGTCTTCGTGAATAAACACCCATTACCGCAAATTGGTTCCGGCAGCGGTTCTCTCTCTCTAGGAGGAGGAGGATGAGCGAAGATAAATAAAACGAACGTTTAAGTTTCTCACTCTTTTATTGCCCCGACAATAACGAGCCGGTGCTTTTTGATTTACGAAATGGAATGGGAATATTGACATTTTGCAGTCGATTATTAAAACTGGAGGACCGGGAACGCGTTCCATTCTCTGTGGTTAGACTACCGAGGTAGGAGCACGAGAAAAACAAAAAAAAAACTACTGAGCAATCGCCCACTTATCTGATGTCTGGGACTTCACAAATACAAGTTGGCTGAAATATATATATATATATCGGTGGAATACCTTTTAAAATCTGTTCCAGTAGTTCCGGTTCTTCGACAAGTAGAAAGAGATAAGAGATCAATAAAACGGTTATTTACTCAGTACCACTAAAAGATAATAATAATAATAATGTTAGACAATCGAAATTCTTTTCTCTTTGTGTTAACCTTTGTCCAATAAACAATTTATGAAATAGGGGAACATAAAAAAGAGAGAAATAGGCCGAGAGGAATAAATGAAAACGGATTGAAATTTGCGTTGAAAACAATCGCCGCTAACGTGTCCGGATACCAAAACTGATTATATGGTTTTTAAAACGGTTTTTGCTTCTTCCGGTGCCATTATTGAGTATCTAAAAGTTAATTTGCTGTATAAAGGCGATTGTTTTATGGGTGTACGTTCTGTATGTACTAACTATGGTTGCAGTTTTCGCTTGTTTTGAAGATGCCATTCCGTTTGTTGCATATCAGCTCCGTCAGAGTAAATCGCGTTTATATAACCAAATACATAGGTAACGGACTTTCGAAGAATACTTTGGAAAACGAGCGAAACTGCCTTCGGCTGCTGAAAAGAAAAGGTTTCAAGAACGGGTCTATTCGACGAGATCGGCATTACCGTGACGAAGCCGTGCGTGCCACGGGACCGGACTTATTGACCAGGCGAGCACAGTAGGTGGCTCCGTTGTAGCAGACACCTTCGCTAATCTACTGCCCGGGAATCAAGAAGAATGACGCAGATCTTTGGAAGAAAGAGAAAAGGACGCACAAATTGGAAATTACCAGAACTGTTTACTCCGAGAAGCTCGGTCTGTCTCCTTTTTTTTTTGAAAGAGTAAAAACGGAGAATTCTTTATTTACCCCGGCGACTGTACAGTTTTTCAATCCATTTCTCACATCGGTTCTTTTAGCTGACGGCCGGTCAGGTGGCCAGACCGTACACGTAAAATAAGGCTGCGAGCCAAGTTATCGGGCTAGCAAAAGGGAACGCTGTTGGTCGTCTGGTACGCTCAGCAAACCTCGCAATAATGCGGCTTTGCATTCCTTGGTGGATGTCCAGCAGAGTCCAAATGATTAAGTACGTAGCTGGAATCATAATCTGTGTAGTCAGGAGGATTTCCAGGCGAGCTCACGAAGGCTTCTTAATCTGAGCACAGTAGATGGAATAAGCCAACGAACACAGTTTTGCTTCTTAACGGAAACCGGGCCCTTTAAAATGTATATATTTTTAATTTCTGGGACAGGAGCTCGCTGGAATACAGAAGCCTTCCAAAAGCTGAGAAGCGCGATATCGAAACGGCAGAAAACCGTAGGAGTCGGTGATGATATTTGTCTAAATGCCGGCGGTCGATCAACGGATGAGGCGGCAAGCACGCAGCCGTCGTCCTTCTACAAAGACTGGTCGGATGAAGGACTTCTTTTCCGAGCTCGTGCGGTTCTGCACAGACCATCTTGACTTTTCCTAGCCACGTCGACGCTCTTCACGTTTAAATGGCACCGTGATCCTTCCGAAAAAGGAAAATGCGATTGTTTTTAAAGCACGTTTGGGAAATAAATATGCCTGAGTAACGCGTGAAGCCACTTTTTGGACGTTTGGCACCAGATGGACAAAGCAAACGTTTATCGTCCTCAAGCATTTATACGAGAGGAAGAAAAAAGAGGAAGAAGATATTCGAACCGGTAGCGAGGTTACAGTCAGTGGGGTCTAGATAACTAACTGAAAGCCGATCCAAAACTCTGGAGAACCAAACTTTTATTCTTTAGATGCCGGCTAACATATCGCGTTCTGCTTGTCGTTGATCCAGGTTCATCTGTCGTACTCGCTGTCACTTTATCAGACAATGAAATTAAAAGAACTACGTTTTATAAATAAACGAAATGTCTTTTGATCGATTCGCACAAAGAAGCGCTACAAACATATAATTATCGACAATTCTTCCTCTTTATACAAAACGATTACTACCTAGTAACAGCGAAATACTTTCTTTTAAATCACATTGGCATTTAAAGAAATATAATAATTATCTTGCTCTATTATTTAAAGTAAAAGCGACAAAATAATGATGTCCAGGAACAACATGGTACTTTGAAAATCCGTCAGTAATAACTGATAATTGCAATATGAACCAACTCTGCAATAATTATAGCGGATAGTGATCTTGCACGCTTAGATAACACTCATGTCATATTTTTTTTCTGGATAGATTTATTTACCGTTATTAGCTAACTCAGAAGAGACAATCTTGGTAAGGGAAGCGCAGAATCACGACGTGTATCGTGCGCCACGAAGGCCCAGCATTTTCGAGATACTGCAGACAGTATTTCACTCAAACACCAGTCGAAATACAATTGGTTCAATGCTACCTTTTGAGAACAGGTTTCCAGGTGTGGACGTATGACATGTTGCTCATTACCTTAAATTTGGCTCTCGCCAGACTGCGTACACCAGACACACTCTCCGTCGCACATGTGAAAGAACTGCAGCGAATCAGCATCTTAGAGAACTCTTTTGAATAATGTGGTATTGAATGGCAACAGTACACTTTCCTCTGATGATCCAAAGATGTTGCTCGGTTGCTCTAGTAATTAATGGCAAATTCCAAATTATGAAATATTTATTTGTTCATAATCTAAAACCATTCCTTGACTACCAGCTTTTGTATGGATCTCGTTCCTTTATTATTAGTAATATACTTTTAGGATTTGTATATAACTGGAGCCTCGCTGTGTCGTGTCCAAAGCAATCCATCTCCAAACATATTCCTTGAAGATCGGAGATACCTATGCATCTTAGTGTTCCACGACTGCCACTTTGTCGCGTTGTCGGAGCAACAGCGATAATCAGATCGTTATCTTCTTCTGCTTCATTGTCGACTCCCATTACCAGTCGTTAAGTTTTCTTAACTGCTTTTAATGTATACATCGAAGCGGAAACAACCACGCACACGTACTCAACGCTAGCTGCTAACAGTAATTTTCGAGAACACTTAGAGCAGACCAATGAACAATGCTGTTTCTACGCAATATTTTTGTTTCCTCCATTTGACAGTTATCTTCGGCCCGGTTCTTTTCTCTTGCCTGCTTTCTGAATGCTTCTGCGAGCAGCTTAAGGATCGATAGGACATTTAACGAAGAAAAACAGAACAGTTATTCTTTGACAGTTTTTTTACCGGGACACAAGACAGTACTCCGGAATACGACAACAGAAAAACAATTTTGCAATTGTATATAATAGAGAGACATGAAATAAAGAAATCTAAAAAGCGATAGGTAGTTCAGTGGTTAGGGAACTTGACTGCCAAAGCTAAGAGTTCGATTCCCAGTTGAGTCTGGCGTACCTCCCTTCCATGGATTATTTCCCCCTCTCTTAAATCAGCTGTTTATTTGTGTTTTCTCCCAAATTATGAAGATTTCTAGTATTAATTCCTCTGCCAAAGTCAAAATTGTCGGGCCTTTCGTGGTGCAAGATCGGAAACGCTTCTTAACGAATGACATTTCCAAAGTTGTCAGCTTCATAGAGATCGGTGTACAGAACAAACTAACTGAAAAAAAAAATGCAGGAAAGATAAATTAAAAGATGTAGCGAAAGATTCTTTCTAAGGATAAGAATCAATAAGTTGACCTTGGTTTAAAATTATCAAGAGAACAAATTCACAGATGGTTCATAACAAGGTATTCTTACTCCCTCCGGTGAACGAAAACAAATTAAGAAAAAAGAAAGACAAAATTTATGAAAATAAATATTTGGTACAGGTATAGAAGGGTGACATCGAGACAGAAGAAGTTAAATTCATCATTTTAGATAAAAATGTACGAATTTTGCAAGCTCAACATCCAGTGTACACGAATAATGAATACAATATCAGAAAAAAGGGAGAGGATTCTGTAATTTTACAGAAGAAACTCAACAAAACCGTTAATTTCACGAGGCTAGACCGTAATCAAAATTTGCTCGTTAGTAAACTGATCTCTAACTAGTTTTTTCTACTGTGTTAAACTAAATCTCGTGGTAACACATCACTGTCCTCCCTGAAGGTTGGCCTTTTCTCTTTAAAATTTTACTTCTCGAATAATATATCTCAGTTATTTTCTATCATACTGCATAAAATGTGTCATCTTTAATTATTATTTTTAAATTAAACAAAGATTTCGTTTTAATAAACCCCTTTTATAGTTTTCCTCTATTTCTGGCAACCCCAAGTTATTTCCTTGAAATGGTAAAAGTGCAATGACTCGAGATTTGTTTGTTTAAGATCTAATATTTTGGAATTTTTAAATGAAATATCAAATTTTCGGGAAGGAATTCCTAAATGGCATTTTTGTATTAAAAAAATAAGTTGAGAGAGCTTTTAGATTGCATCAAAAGGAAAAATGTAATCAAAATTAGTAAAACGAAAAAAAGAAGAATCTAAATGGATTAGCAGTTAAGGAGAAATCATCGTTACAAAAGTTGCACCTATATTGATAAATTTTGCCCTAATCATATCAATAAAATTGGAAACCAATATTTGTTAGTACGAGTTCAACTAAGTTATTTAGAAGTGATTCTTTTCCGTATTTTCCTCAGAAATCTCTTTAACTACGTGCATAGTTCATTACTGATTGCCAAGTAGGATTTACTTCTTTGATAATCGGTAGGAGAACAGACAGTTAGGGTAACTAATTAAATTAGTTACCAAATGTCTTTATGCACAATAAACACAATAGATAAAGGAATTGTTGTCAATATCTCCGCTTTCATACACTAATTATGCATTTCAATTGTACTTAGAACGTTCAAAGGAAAACCAGCCAGGTGCGATTGGAGCGATTCTATTTTAGCCAGCTTTTATTTGGACGTCTTTTATATTTGCAGGCAAATAAATATTCAGCCAGATTTTTAGATATTTAAAAAATATAAATATGATTCCCACACCATAACTGTAATGAGTAAACAAATTTATGTAAGTAATTGATATTGAGTAGCAGCTATTATTAACTTCGTTAAGCGGCTACCTTGATATTCTCTGGCCGCATAGATTTCTTCCTACAGGTAAAAATGAAGATTTCTGGTAGGAACTCTCTGCTAAGCCGCCCGAAATAGTCGGTTCCTTGCCCAATTTCCGTGGAAACAGTTGAGCGCCAGTCGAACCTCGAGGCCTCGTAAATATGGCAATTGGTCGGACCCGACTGGTTTTTACGCCCTATGCGTCTCCGCTGGTGCTGAGAGACGAAAACGAACAGCTATAACAAGAGATTTGTGGAGTTTATTTACCCTCTGGCATGGAAAGCCAGAGGCGCGGCGCTGATCTGGCGACAGTTTACTATGTTAGCAGTCTGTGGTGCCACTGCCAAATTCAAGAACCTGAAAGTATGATTAATAAATCTAGGTATGCCCGTCCAAGTATGGAATAAAAACTGCTACACAGGTTTTTAAAGAGCTACACAAATGTGCAGAAGCCATTATGAGTTCTAAGTCGAGAAGTAGTAGACTGCATGATAATTGAATGCACGGATGAATAGCCAGAGAGTTCTTTATCAGGTGATGGAAGTAAAAAAAAGAAACAGAAAAGCCTTTTCCATTCATCGGACCGTATAAAGTGGATCCGGAGGCGGACTAAGAACGAGAAGTATGTATTGCCTACTTTTAAGAATGGTAATCAAAAGACTCTTTACTGGAATTGTACGACCTCGGAATTATTGAAATCGAACTGACAGAATGGATCACTGAAACATTATACAGACGTAAACAATGAAAAGAAAACTTTTCATCAGCAGCAAGGAAACTGTCAGGGAAAAAATTTAATGGAAGTTCAAACGAAACAGTATCGCCGTCATGTCACCCCTCCTCCAGGAATTTCTCTTTTTCTGTTGCAGGACAATGATTACAATAATGTTTTACATATCTCTGAAAAGGATAAAGCTGGAAAGAAAAAAGAAATTGCATTTGCAAATTCGAAATCCTATCAACAATGGAAACATTAATGGATTTAATTACATAATCCGGCAACAGGTCCTGGTATTAAGAGATGTTTCTTCAGTAACCAAAGAATAAATAATGGAACGCATTGTCACCGGTTGTCGTTAATGGATGGCTGACTGGTTGGTATTTCTTCTTTTGTATGTTATTTGTAGTATTTACGTTCGGGACCCTGAGCATCAAGACGGTCAGGGATGCCTTACGTGGGCACGGAAAGCAATAGCCGCCATTCCGACTTCTGTCGACCTAACGGAAAAGAAAAATACCTACTAGAACTCTTCCGATCTGGAGAAAATGGAAGGGTTAGGGAAAAAAACCCCCACAATTATAAAACCAGAAAAACAGAGCTAATAACAGACACGGTCCAAAGACATCGGGTAGCCAAAACATAACTGCAACCGGGGATGCTAAACGCACTACACGCTACACTACCGCGCAAAGTTCGGTTGTTAAAGTAAGATGGACGCTGCGTTCCTTATTGGCTCTTCAAGATGAGGTATGGCGATTTCTTTTTCTTGTAATAAGGGAACTGAAGCGATTTTCCTGACCACACGGAACTCGGAGTAAGATCTTGTGTTTTGGAGGTAGTTTTCTCGCCAGTATGAGTAGCTAGCGTGTCGCTATAGACGACGGACTTGGGTTCGTAGCCTGGAGTGGTACGCTAGCTATTATTAGTAAAGTAGCGACCAGACGATAACGATTTGTAATCGAAAATAAAGTTGTTGTTTTTTATAAATGTTTGAAAGCAACAATACACTTAACGCGTTTATTAAAGAATAAGACGTTATGAAGGGATTAATACAAATTACCTTCCAGAGTTGTATTGATAACACGCATGCGCAGTTTGCTCACCGGGCCAATAATAGGAAAGGTATCTCCACCAAGTGTTACGCAGGCCAGCCCAGCAGAGTTTACAGGTGCGCGCTGGATGTCATGTAATAAAGTAATTCCTACTTTGCATATGTCCACACTGACGGTAATGATGGTAGCGCTGGTATGGAGAGAGAGCGCGCGCGCACCGCAAATAAAGGAATCCCAAAGTGCAAGAAGACATCATTATCCACTTCTGGGTGACCTCTGTTTGTGTGGAGTAAACGTATGCACGTTTACATGACAGCTCCCCCCAAACAGAAAACGATAAAGGCCGTTTTCGCTCTGTTTTGGGAGTAAATTCATGTCGCTGAACCGACAGTAGATCGGGGTTTTGTGGCGATCACTGACAGGCTTCCCACACACACGGACAAGTCAATCAAATCGGTGGCCTCAGTGGACGAGAAAGTCCTTTCGCGTTGGTTTCCTAAATAACACGTCCACCATACATTGGTGTTGACGGTCTAAGAAAGCCGGGCTGGTACGGAATATGTTTAGCTAGGAACCGGCCCACTATTAATGGAACGTTTCGGAAAAACTAATATTCTAATGAAAGGATGGATACTCAGTCTCGGGTGTTCAAAGTTACGTGTCTCGTTCTCCGCTGGAGTGTATGAGGTTAGATCCGCTGCCTGGTTCAGAAATTGTTTAACGTGAAAACTGTGTGGGCTGGTTTTTTTTTTTTTAAATCCATGTATCAGATTGTTCTCGATGATATAGTTATATGGTAAAAGTGGTGTAAGTTTCCTTTAGGCCGTGCACGTTCAGGCCGGATTTTCCGAACGTGGATGGATTCTGAATTCCAAAACTGGATGGATAAAGGTGTTCCAAGCAAGTTGTACATTACTAGTAAAGAACAATACAAGGTATCTACGAGATAAGACATTGCTTATATCTTAAACTGTATGATCCCCATATATATAATTATAGAAAAAAAGGAGAGAAACTGAGTGTAAAATTAAAATAATGCATAATAAAATCATAGAATCACATCTTATGTGAAAAATGAAACGCGCTATGGTACCGTCACGTGTTGATATGGCGCACTGTGATTGGCTGTCATGCAAAAAAAAAAATACATAATGATGCGAAGCGACCTCAGTGGATGGCCAACCAAACGGTAAGGCTGAAATGGGCGGCAGAAATAAATTTAGTTTGAACTGTTTGGCGATAATCAACGGCAGTTTGTTCAAAGGCGGACCTGGGAGCGGTATAACATTCCGTGTACAAAAGCTTCAGTGAAGCTTGGAAGTAGATCACTACAAGTGTGAGGTTGCATATCAGCCAAGGGTGTCAGAGATTTGCGTAAGATCGAAAATGTACTGGTCGCCGAGAGATACAGGCGGGCTGTCATCCATCATGCCACTCTTTCGGGAAAACATCTTATTGGACAGAGACTCACCTTCTAAGATGAAAACAACCCCAAATATACAGCAGCAAATATGGTGAAAAACTATTTGGAACGCAAAGAGGCTGATGGAACACTCCCAAAGGTGCTGTGTCCTGCATAAAGTCCTGATATGGAAAACATTGTAGCTATATTGAGTTATATGGCTACTGAGAAAATTAAACGCTAATCAAACACCTTGGATAAATTGTGAGTAGTACAAGACATCTGGAATAATAGTCCACAGTCACGCATTGTTGACCTGTAAAGTATCATGAAAGCAAGGTGTTCATGCTCTATATCAGCGGTTCCCAACCGTTTTGGACTCGTGGACCTTTTTCTAATACTCAAAAGGCCTGCGACCCTTTGCTACACTTCCATAATTGAAAAAAAAATAATCAAAGAATAAATTTAGCAAAAAAATCACATAAATAAGAGTTTTATTTGAATATATTGACAGTTTGGTGCCAAAATTTGCCTAAAATCGAGCTGGCTAGTGTGCGTCCTGCCGAAGTCGCAGTCCAGACCTTGTAACGTGCTCTGCCCCAGGGGTCGTGGTCCGAGTCTTCTAGCTGCAGGACCCAATGGCGTTAGCCAATGGGAGCGCGGCTCGATTGCGTTAACAGTTCGAGTTCCGGCCTTTGTCGCCAGCGTGTATTGTCCGTGTTTCTCTGAGGGTGGCGGAGCGACAGGAAGCAGCGGGGGCGGCGGTGATGCAAGTGTGTTACCACAGGGGCCTGTGATGCAACCGGCAGAGCCTGATGTGGGAGACAAGCCTTGCACCATTGGCGCTCGGCCTCCCATCGGTGATATCGGTGTATTGGACGCAGGGTAATTTTGTATGCTTTTTTTCTGGAAAAAGTGCGTCTTATAGGCAAACAAACACGGTACATATACACAAAACAGATACATCCTCATGAACAGTTTCTTGACTCAGTCATACGACAAAAATGGAAGCTTCCATGGTTCCGCGACCCCATTAGGGTCCCACTGGTTGGGAACCACGGCTCTGTATAAAGCAAAAGGCTTCCTACCAAATACTAACACCATGTAGAGCGTATTCGATACCCTGTGTGTGCTTCCATAATTATTCAAAGTACTGTACGTATGAGGTACCGGAAGCATCACTGAATCTTTCTGACTTTAAACATTCCCTCATCCCAAGGAAAGTGCATACTGAACTTTACTCATGTCACCTGAGAAACTAGGTAGTCGATGCTTGATCCTTTTTCCGAAGCTAAGAATTTGAGCCTTTTGAATCAAACATCTTTTATAACTGAATCGCTTATGCACTTTTTAAAAATCGCATCGTTCCTTCCAAGAAAGGAATTAATATTGCATATCTGCAACCTCGTTTTGCACAAAAGCAACCAGTCCTATTAACGCCATCGGTTATGTGCGCGGAAATCAACCTGATCGGCTCAGCTGGCTTTTAAAATATAAGCAGTCGGTGAAAACTACTGATCACAGTATAGCTATTAAACTGGCAACAAGGTGGACAAGAAACTGATTTCTTTTGCAGAGAAAGCGAGAGATATTATATACTTTTTTTTTATAATTCATCAATAACCTATTGGTCGCACTGTATTCGGATTGCGACATGACGCAAAATAATTCGAATTTATTTTTGTTGTTGTTGTTAAATTTTGTCGCGAATGAAAACCGATTTTCTGTTCACCTGACCGAGAATAGTTCGATCTATTGTTTAGGGTGGGCGGAGAAATATCGAATGAAAGGTGCAGGCCGTGAAAGATAACTTTTCTAATGCTTTCTGAATTTCAGATTATTCGTACATACTTTTCAAATACTTTACTTAAGTAGTTATATTTTATTCTAATCTTGCCCATTTCTACTTATTTGAAAAATAAATATATTATAGTCATTTGCATAAATAAACATAACTGACTGAAACAATTAAGTAAACTCTGAAATGGTTGGGTGATCAACAACACATCAGCATCTTATTTTATAATAGAAGTTTGTTTTTTTTTTAAATATGGACACCTTATTATGCTGGAAAAAAGCATTTTCCTACGCGGAATCGTTCCAAAGAGTAATTCTTTTGCCATTGCTAGTAACCTATAGGACGAAATGCCATTTATTGATTGCATTAGAAAGCTATGGCGCCGTCTTCACGTGGAATTTCTACGACACTACTATCGTTCACAGTTAAAGCCGTTTACATACAGCGGAAAGATGACCTTTTGGTTCTTTATGGCAGTCATTCAAGAATCAGGGGTGCCCAGTCCAAGGTAATGTGTTGGAAAACTCTAACAGCGTTTACACAGCTATCATACGCAATTCCTATGCATCTGCAGCGTCGCTCCTTCTATGACTGGGATTCGAACTCGGGGCCTTAGTAGTCCAGCGGCCTCGCCCGGTGATATTTTTAGTGTCAGCTATTTTACAGCTGGATTTAGAGTCAATTTACCTGATGCCGTCGTCCCCCCCTCTCCCAGATCGTTTTGAAACACGAGACTGGGCCGGACGGGTTCCTAGGATAAACCGGTTGAAGATTTCGCTTGCTAAAATACTGCGACTGTCTCTTTAAACGGCCGAAGAGCTCGCTCTCGAATACCCTCTCTAGAGGGAGAGAGCGCGCTAGCGATGAGCCTGATTTGGGCTTCCTGGCAAATTAAGAGCGATCTCGTGGTGCGTCTTAGATGAGAAGGCTCCGCAGACGCACCGTCGGAGGAGGAGAGGTCCAGCAGAGATGGCCTATACGGGAGCGTTGCGGAAAAGAACGATGAAATATTAACCCCCCTCTGACCGGCGGCTAATGGGTTCGGCTGTCACCTCCTGCTAGAAACTGATCAAGCGGTCTTGAAGAGAAGGGTGCTCGCCGTCATATATGACTGCCGTCGTTCGACTCCCGGCTGGCAGGGAGGAGACGACAGAGATCGTTGCCGAGTTTCCCGGCTCGGAGACAAACCACAGACAAAAGAAGCGGTCGGCAACCCGAAAACGTACGCTAAAATAGCGAAAATGCAGCAGCCAGAAGAAAGATCACGCGAAGAGAGAAAACAAGGAGATCGTAGTATTGTACTGCGGTTGGGTTAGCAGCTGTAGGAAAGCGAATAGAGGAATTCCCATCTCGGTTTCACGACGGCTAACACTCACGTGTCGTCAATTTGTCTCTAAAGTCCCTCCTCAACGAGATAAGTGATGGTTAACCTATGGAGCGGTTTGAAACTGATAAAACCTGGCGCTAACTGGAGATGCGGCGCAAATGACGGGGGGGGGGAATAGCTTTTGAGGAGAAGCTCGGCCGTAAACAGCCAGTCCGAGTATCTGATCTCCAAAAGGAGTTCCTCTCAGTAGTTATTAACGACGGTTTTCCTGTTTTTTTGGGGTGGGTGGGTGGGGACCAATAATAAGGCGATGACCTCGGAACGTGAGGACAAATGTCTCACAAGCACCCAACTTACCAAGTTACACCCTAATCTGATCAAAGAGCTGTCAAAACCACGAATAAGTAACGCCAATTCTTTCCAGTTAGGCACGAGGCGGGTTATTCCTTTACCTGGAAAGGCGGAATATTTCGCCTAATATCTGAAGCTGTGCTTTTGGTGCTCACATCTTTTAGAAGCAGTCGCGGAGAGCGGCTCAAAGACTGGATTCTCTCGGCCTCGGGCTGTCTCGAGAAGAACAAGGTTTACCCTGTGTCGCGATCGTTAACTGGAACATTTGTCGGCACTTATCAATTCAGATGATATCCGCTGACAGACATGTTACTGCGGATACGTGAAAAGGCAACTTTTGGGGGGGGAGGGCAGAACGAACGAGGGTTGGCTCAATAAATCCTCACTGAGCCACAATCGCGACATCCGGCGAATTAGAATAAAGGAGATAAAAATGATCCTTAATTTGAAAATTAAAAATAAAAATTTAATTTCTCATTATGCGAGAGGCAGTTTATTATTATTTTCTTATTATTATTATTATTATTATTATTATTATTATTATTATTATTATTATTATTGCTGCAGAATTTGCATCCCTAATGAGAGCAGGCGAATGCCCGCTGGGCTGGCCACTTTGGTCGGATCTTTTCCTGATACCCGCCCGCTGCCCGAGTCACGACCCGACGTGGCGTGGACGGTACCGGAGGACACATTCCTGGAGCTCACCCGACGTAAGGTAGGAGATGGTGCAAACTTAATGTAAATACGGCACTTTCAATGTAATCAGGGGAAAAACTAGTGTAATTTATCACCGCTATGCGGCACTGCAAACCAGTCACCTTCTTGCGCTTTCCAGTGCATGTGTTTTATATTCAGTACTCTGCAAAAAACGTTATATATTACTTATTTCTCCGATAAACTTTCATCTCTTTGAATTATTTAATAATCTTATCAACCAGCCGTGGAATGAGAAGGAAGAGAGTTTTGTTATTATTAGCCCTACGGTACACCTGTACTGTGTTGAGTCCTACCGATACTGTAGGTAAGGTCTGCCACACACACCACTGTTCATTCTTTGCTTAATTTTGCTGAGTTTTTCTTACAGTATTGTTTGTTATGTTTAGCTATACATTACTATTATAGGTGAGTTATTGTTATTGTGATTTCCTGTATTACAGGTAAATTATGCCTACTATTTAACTGTGGATATAAACCGGCACATTACTTAATCCAGCACCTACGTATGTGGTCCGGTACCTACCGGATTAAAGGAATTATATTGTACTCCTTTATTCAAAATATAACGCACTTTAGGATGCGTCATGATTTTAGCAGGTAATATAATGTCCTTGCAGATGAAGCACAAATTCTGTGCTTTCAAGTATCATAACATTAATTTCACACGTCTTTGCCAGCTGAAATGCTCGGCCCAAATGATCTCGGATCGACGACGCTTTCGGAAAAGTCAGAGATGGAAGATCATTGGCTTGAAAAGGTCCAGACTCTTCAGTAAAAATATTTGTTTTGAACTAGGTATCGATCACACTCTCCGAGAGCAGATGAACCAATTCTGCTGTCGATCACAGTCGATCTGAACGACTAGAAGACTAGCCAAAAAAATGAAAATCGGTCACTTCTGCAGTTTCGATAGTCGACCGATGTTTAGGGCTGCATCGCCTTTAATTGTAAAGTGGATCTGGTCAAGATGCGAAGCAAATAAAATATGGAGGATATTAGCGCGCCTATGTTTTCCTTCTAGAGGCCGCAATTGAGGACATCAGTGCGATTACACTGCACAACAAAATGAAACCTTTTGTCTTCCACCGAGCAAAATGTGGGTGATCTTAGCTAAATTTTGGATGCTGATTTCAAATCTAAAGTCAGAATTTGGCTAGGATGTCAGGTGTTTGAGATATGCATAAGGAAGAATTTTATCACTAACGCTATATTACGACTCATGCTAAATGAACTATATAAAGCTTGAACAATAATATTTGGTATTCAAATGTTTAACATGAAACATATTTGCCATGATCAGACAACAGATGCATGAGAAAGACTGATAAAAGCAGTATGGAAGATATGGAATGCATTTAACTTACATAGTAGGCACATTCCAAATGTTCAAAAATGTTTCAGACACTTGTTCTTGTGCTTGTGAGGTATCCGTCTCCCTTTGGAGGAACCAACAGTAATCATCCATCATGTTGGGATTGAATTTGCCCTGATATCTACTCTGCATCACCTTTATATCTTGGTGGAACCTTTCACCATGCACATCACTGATAACCCCTAGATCGGTTGGAAAAAATCAAGATGCAAATGCAGAAAATGCATCTTTAGAGACATCCTGGTCCCCATCCACTGATACCCCATTAGCATGTTTTCCACATACTCAGCATAGTGCTCAGCTCTATATTTGCCAAGAAAGTTCTGTACAACTAAAATAAATGCTTCCCATGCTGCAGACTCCAGTGGGTTCATCTTATTTTTTGAACCTGTCATCACATACGAGTTCTCGAATTTCGGGCTCCACAAAAGTTCCTCCTTTGAGTTTAGCTTCATTTTGGACAGCAGCAAACCTCTCATAGGTACTTGAAGCCATCACCGTCTTTATCCATGGCTTTGACAAAGTTTTTCATAAGGCCGAGTTTGATATGAAGTGGTGGAGGGTAGACATTCTGAGGGTCTACCAATGGCATATGTTGCACATTGTACCTGCTAACTATAGGTTCCTGTCGCATAGGCCAGTCTTTTCTAGTGTAATGGTTGGCATCATCACGGCTGTTCCAAAGACACAAGAAACACGTATGTTTTGTGTACCCAGCTGCAATCATAAGAGGAGATAAATAACTTTGAGATCACCACAAATTTTCCATTTATGATCCGGATAACTCGTCACTTTCAAAAGGAGTTCCATTGACTGGTATGTCTCTTTCAAGCCAACTGAATGAGCTATAGGAACTTAAAATTTTTGGTTACAACGATGTAACAACACAGCTTTAAGGTTTAGTTTGCTACAGTCTATGAATAACCTCCATTCATCAGTCACATGACATAACTAAAAAGCGTGACGTCCTAGAGCAAAACGGTTTTCAGATTTGAAATCAGCGTGCGAAATACTACAAAGTAAGCATGATAGTGTTCCGGTGGCAAAACCATCGTTGCCCAGTGTTATCTTAGGCGTAAAGTGAAACAGAATAATTCTGTACAAATTCTTGGAGAACTTGACGAATGGACAATGGTTACACATTTCCTAAATTCCAATGCAGCTTCTTATGTCCGTGAGAAGATGGGGGTCGACAACCCGATATTGACTTAAACGGATGATCCAGATGATAACCTGACGTACAAATCCCTCATCGCGACTTTGGATATCTGTGCATGAAAATGCATCTTTTTTTTTCTTACAACTACAGTAACAATCTTGAAATTTTTTGATTATTAAACGTTGCAATAAAACATTTAAAAAAAAAATCCGGTAGCTTTATTCTGTTTTCCTGCTATGATTTGACAGTTGGTGGCATGCAGGCTTTATCTGGTGGACACGGCCGTCCTTCCTCCAGTGCAGTGGATTTGCTGTTAAGCATTAAAAAAATAAACGAGACAAGAAGAGTGGTTACTTTAAGTTCGGATTTAAATGGTATTAAATTTAATTTGACAGAGTCCAAATTAGTACACAAATAACAACGCGATACTCGCATTCGATCTTATTTAAAAAAGACAAACCCGATTGTATTATTTTCTTTTCTTTACTTTGGTCAAATATTATTAAGCGATAAACCGATTAAAAATTGAAACCTTAGTCTTAAAATGTTTCGGAATTTACAAGCAGTAAAATATTCTATGTGGATTAACGAGGCGCAAAATCTTCGAAGCGAGTCTAAGCGTCCATAATTCGCAGTTAAGCTTGGAATTATCGCTACATCACCTCAAGAATGGCGCAGGTGCAAAAATAGAACGTATGGGGCTTCATGCTTCGTAAAATGACAACGCGAACCATGAAAGTTCTTTAAGAGTTTGTCCTCTAAACGATTTGTTAAAAGCGTAGCTTTTATTGCGATGGAATTTTTAAAATATTTAAAATATTTATGAATCTGCAAAAGATAATTTAACTGTAAATGTTAAAAGAAAATGAAGTAGAAAGAGAAATCGATCTGTTTTTTTTTAAAGGTGTGCACGATGTTGTCGTATCGTCTTGATAATATCACGACTTGTTGGCTGTGACTGGGTCAGCAGACTTTAAGAATAAAACTAATTAAAATATTTTTGCTTAGAATGGGGAGAAGTTACTGCAAATGCCCGGAATATATCGTGGTGTAAGATGTAAAAATATTTTAAAAGAATTGACTTTTCTTCTCTCTCTCTCTCTCTCTCTCATTATACCGTTCAGCAGACCTAATAGCAGACATGAAACGCTACTTTCACTTTCGTTAAATCTTAACTTATTTATCCTGCCAAATGTCAAGCAAAAGAAAGTCGTATACCATGGCTTTCCTGCAATTCTTTATCCGAAACATAGAAAAGAGAGATAAACAGCCTTGTAGTGATTTTAGTAGGTTTCTGTTCATTATTTTGAATGTAAAGAATCATGCATAGTGAAATAACTAATAACCAATTTCTTTGTTTCCGCTGGTTGAGTTTTTTCACTTCTGATTTTAATTTAGAGTGCACTCCCCTCATTGCTTATTGCTCTTGGAAATATCGCTTTACAATGTATTTTATAAAATACTACGAAAAAGATATTTTTTTCTAGAAATCTAAAATATATAACTTCAAGTCCCAAGAAAAATTTGGTTTCAAACTTGATTATCTGGCTGGCTATTTATGCTTATGCATACATACGCTAATTTGTTCTCACATTAAATGTTAACTCTCCTTCTATCACTTCAGTCTTTGCTGTACTGTACCACCTAGAACTACCAGTACGTGTATATGTTAAACTGGCTGTGTATATATAGTAAACATACTCAGGATGCAAAACACTGAGATTCATGCGGATTTGTCGTACAGAGGGTTATATTAATGAAGACGGTACTGAGTGTCAGGGTTTATATGGCTCAACCTCTGCTGAGAAATGTGGACTTAAAAATTAGTGAGGGGGGCAAATGTTTTCCAGATGGTGGTACGCAGAGGGTTAAACAAAGGTAAAATGTTTTAAAGCAATTTTTAAGTCACCAGCTCATATCAAAATTTCTCTGCTAATGCAAGGAGAAAATCAAAACCTCAACACCGTTTTTATATTTCAAATAGAAAAAAAGTTTTAAATGTATACACAGTACGACCCGGATTTGTTGTATGGCGATAAACACTAACCGTGCTAATCGTCTAGCGCGATGATCCAGTACCACGGTACCACGTCAATGACTTCTTCGGTGGGACTCACAACGCAGACCAACTTACAGCTTAACTTTATTATTATTTTTATTTTGAGTGCAATCTCAAGCTCGTGACACACATATAGTGCTTAACCGATAGGTGTAATTTGAAGGTTTTTGCTTTATCTTGATATATACAATTTAGAGAGAGAGGAGAGAGAGAGAGAGAGAGAAGAGAGAGAGAGAGAGAGAGAGAGAGAGAGAGAGAGACACGAGAGAGAGAAGAGATGGGAGAGAGAGAGAGGAGGAGAGAGAGAGAGAGAGAGAGAGAGGAGATGGAGAGAGCGAGATCAGAAAGAGCGTCGATACACAACAGAAGAGAGAGATCTTTTCCTCGAGCTCGAGAGAGAGAGAGCGAGAGAGCGCTCTCTCTCAAGAGAGAGAGAGAGATAGCGATCTCAGAGCTCGATTATTATTTATACTCCTCCCGTTTGAGCCCCCAAGCTTGTGACGATTTCAAATGATAATAAGGATCTTAATGTAACTAATAACAATGCTTGGCAAAGTTATTAGAAAAGAAAAACGTCTTGCTATCCTTGCTGATGGAAAATAGCTCAAATGAGAGGAGAATATTTATTGCAGAGAAGCGCGTGGAGTTGGAGTCTGTAACAACCGCCAATCCTGCCCTCAGAACTTTATTCATTGGATGTCAAGCGCCAACCATTCCGAATATACTAAGCACTTTAGAAGCATAGAAGACTAATGGTGGGGGCGCAAGAAATCAAGGGCATCCACAGAGTGTCCGAACTTCAATTGGTCCGAGACGCAGTTATCCGTAACCCAAGGAAAGCAGTGCGCTGCTCTTCCCACGAAAGGAAGAGATACGAACGAGCGAGAGGTTATATTCTCGTAGTCTGTTCTTCTTTGAATCCGCAAAACAGCAATAAAAAAAAGAAGAAATGTTAGAAAATGACGATTGTGGATAAAGGTATAAAGCTTCTCCGGTATCCGATAAGATTTTATTCGTGGAAGATACGAAACATCAAAACAAAACATCTGAAAATTGACGGAAAAAAAAACAAAAACAAAAACGAAGACGATCAACAAAAATCAAAGCAAAACTCGCAGAAGTCAATGAAAATATATAATTTAAGACTGAATTAATTTTTTTTTTTTTTTTGGATTACCTGCTATAGTCACGTCTGAGGAAATCTTCGAGCGAACTCAAGAAACAAGATTCGTACGGAGAGAGCCCACTTCCTGAATTGCCTGCACGCAGTTCATCACACCTGACACTTCCAGAAACATTTTGCCAGAATTATTTCAAAAAGCCCCGTCTGAAACGTAAAGCGTAATTAAAAACGTTACTTTGGAGATAGAAATGATTGTGGAAGAGAGAAGCGTTAATATAGCGATTTTACGGTGATCAGGTAAACATTTCAGTCGGAGGTTATTAATCTTCTGAACATTTTTTTTTTTTTAAAAGAGAGGAAGAAACCCCCAGTATTTTAATAATTATTCACTTTGTTTAGGATCTCGGTGAAAAAATTTTCTTTATCCTCTAGTGTAAATCACGTGGGTCGTAGACTTCTGCGGATTTACTTATTCCGAATCTATCGCTGTTTCCGGTTCCGACGATGCCGAGAGAGGGCGCACTAGTTCTACCACCGGTTGTCGACTTCGCATTCCGCTGGAAAGAAATTGGGCGGATAACGGCGTCTGGTATGTTTGCTTTCCGCTTCCGGCTCAAGTCAAAAGTTTGAATTTGTTTTAGATTTCGGTTAGCTTCTAAACAAAGAAGATTCCCCTACCCTTCACCAACCAACACACAGGGCAGGTCTGGTGTTCAGGGTCAATAATAATAATAATAAATAATAATAATAATAATAAAATAATAATAATAATAATAAATAATAATAATAATAATAATAATAATAATAATGAATAAGACTAATACAATAATATAATAACAATAATATAATAACAATAACAACAATAATAATAATAATAATATAATAATAATAATATAATAATAATAATAATAATAATAATAATAATAATCTAACAATAATAATAATAACAATAACAACAACACAATAATAATAATATATAATAATCATAATAATAATAATAATAATAATAAGAATAATAATAATAAATAATAATAACAACAACAACAATAATATAATAATAATATAATAATAATAATAATAATAATAATAATATAATAATAATAATAATACTAAATAATAATATAATATGAAGAAGAAGAAAACTCTCGCGGATGAAGTAGGCTGAAGCGTTAACCAAATTAGTTTTAGGCACAGACGTAGCAGCCAATAAGTTGCGGACTCAAGACCACCTGAGGCAATTTGCACAACGTTAGAAATTGAAATTGTTACTGCAAATTAACACTATTCCACTAAAAAAGACTGTCCTTTGGAGTGAAACCTGAAAATGGCGACAGCTAAAGTTCTTCCGAAACCCACCTCGATTAGTCGATTCGGTTACTATAGATAAGGGGATAGAAATTGTCCGGCACTCTACGAAAAAAGTTAGTTTACGGTTCTCGAGAATTTAGTGGGTTACAAAATGATATTTTGAGAAACACATATTATTATACCATGGCTAGAGTTGAGTTTTGAAAAAAAATAAATATAAATTGAGGATTTTCTTAATTATTGCTCGTTTCGTTACTCCTGTCTGAACCAAAAGATCCCATTCCATTGTTTAGTTTCTCTAACGAACTGGAGACTTTCGGAAGTCTTAAAAGCTTTTAAAAGCGTAATGGAATATACAGACTTTCCAAATGATGCTTTGGGACTTTTGTCTGATATAAAAGTGAGAAAAGCAGAAGAAGAATCAAAAAGCAAAGAAATGTTGTTTGCTTCAGATGTTTGTTCGGGTCTAATCGACAGATAGAGAAGGTAATCTGATAGATCATACTCAGCTTTTGCGACTTGCACCGAGCGAGACTGTCTCGAGGGCTTAAGCTCCTTTCAGATCAAACGTTTAGATTTAATTCTGTTTGTGTTCTAATGACACACACACGCACACAAAAGAAAAGGAAAGATTTTGCTCTAATCTACAGCAGCTAAATCTTTCTTTGAGCGTTTCAGAATTTCACGAGGCATGAAGACGACATTAGAATTTCATTACACGCCAAATGAGTATCTGTTATTTACTGTTTTATAGAATTATCAAAGTCTGAATTTGTGCAATAATACGAGGGAAGTCCAAACGTATCCCCGAGATTGGTACCAAACTCCCCTATATGTACTTTCTCTCTTTCCTCTGTGGGCACAACAGAACTTCCTTCGCATAGAAGAATCGGCCATTTCTAAATATTTATTCTGGGAAGCCAAAATTCGATTTAAGCCGCCACTTAAGCCAGAGATTTCAGCGGACAGATAATGAAGCAGCAAACATGCGGAAACACTGGTGTCTATGTAACTTGTGCTGATCGCTGGAAGATTTGCTTCTTTGGTAATCGCCAGAAAGCTGCTATTAGCTAATAAACAGAGGAATAGCAATGCACCAGAAAATCTATCCTTTTTTTACAATTTCTTTGATTATTGTATTAAAAAAGGGGGAGAAAAATTGTCCCTCAGATTCCTCGCATATAAAAATATAAACAAAATCGAAAGAGAAGTTTGTTCAGAAAAACAATAAAATATATAAATATCATATATAAAAAGAAAATTATTGGTATTGATTAAGTATTATTTTTGCATATTTTTATCGGGAGTATTGAAAAACGTTTCTAAGAATTATACTGGAAACAACATTAGAGTGGCATGAAACCTCTTCTTTGACTATTCACAGTTGCTTCGGCTATAATAAGATTACCTTGATCTTCCAAGTTTCCAAAATCGAAGCTCCAGTCACATGACACTTCCTTTGTTTCAGTTGATGCAAGTGGCTCCTTATCTGTGAGGAGGGTGGACCGCAAAATGTCACAGCACTGTCAGATGATGCTAGATTTTTATAGTAATGGTCAAATTGGCATTAGACCCTGTTGAACATGTTTATATTTGATGTGGGTGCTAAACTTTGAGAAAATGTCACTTTGACGACAACTTGCCGATGGATATGGAGCAACCCCAGCCATAGCTAAGCCACGGACCAGAAGTAGACAGTTAGATGTTGGTGCTAAATCTTGTATAACCCAGTGTTATTCGCCGATTTGGGCAAAGGTGCTAAGAGACCTGTTCAGTTTTCCAAAGACCTGGCAAGGGGGCCATACAGCAATAATGCCCGTCGAGACGATCGTTACAACTATCTTGTTTGATCTAACCGCATTATCTCAGCTTGTTCCATTTAGAACAAGTGGCTGCACTCCGATAATCTAAGCGCCAGACGTTCAGTATTCCCCACCCCTCAACAGCAGCACATCTTAGGGAGAGAATGAGATAAGACAAGATTCATTTGCCTTCATTTTAACAGAAACATGAAGCCAAATTATTTTCTCCGATAAGAGTAAATCCGACATTCAGTTTTCTGGTGGTTGCTTACGTTTTCTGGCCCAAACTAAACCAGCGTAACTCTGTTCGCGACGTGTTGGAGGGGAGAAATCTTGGGCCGGCAGGGTTCTAGCCTGGGTTTACCGTCAGGGGACCACACAACAGTGAGCTGATTATCTCTGATGGAAGTGCTTCGGGTCGGCGCCACCTGGACAAGGAAATCGGTTCGCCTTCGTGGATGGCAGTACAAAAGCCCACTATGTAAGAATTGTTGCAAACCACCTTCGAGTGGGGGTTATTAGGCGTCTTCCAGGCCCCGCTCGTTTCCACGACCTAAACTCCGCATAACACGTCTGGATGAGAGCTGTAGGCGCAACGGAAAGTGTCCGCACGCTCCTGGCACCATTGTTTAACTACGTCAGTCAGATCTTGACAACAGAGTAGAACACGCAGCTACAAGACTGCATCTAACGTCCGGTATAACGATGGGTGAGATGCTTTCGCGAAGACCACACCCACCTCTGGAGGTCATCTCAGTGCGTAGGCAACCATCCATTATAGTTATGACGTGGCAATGTCCTCTTATTGCACAAAAGAAATCTGTCGGACAGTTTTGAATTAAGCGCGAATATTTTTGTACATTTTATACCGCAACGTTCTTATTCTACTACACAGAGTGAAGTCAAACAGGAAGCCGATACACGACTCTAGTTATGCATCTTAAAGTAACCTTTTAAGGAAGTAAAGTCAAGAATTTCTCTTTTTTTTAGATAAAGAAGAAACTTATTTCAAAAGATAAAGAGGTAATCGAGTCCGCGTAATGTGGATACCATACCAAAATGTTTCTGTTTGTTTGTTCTATTGCTGACAGAGAGAGCCTCTTAATACCAAAGAATGTGAATGGCTGTGTCATCACCAATAGTTACGGGAGAAACAGCAGTGACAACCACTTTACAGTACAAAGGTAAGTGTTGTTGTTTTTTTTCAAATTAATTATTTAATGTAAAAAAAAACGGCCGTCGTAACACAGATTTGATAGAGTAGTGTGATTTTATGCGTGCCACATTGTTTGCAAGCAACTAAAATGGCGACGTCGTACGCACATGTGCACCATGTATCATCCTACCGCTTACTGAGACAATGAGATCAAAAACCCATTTTAGGATACGCTAATGTGGCTGCTGAGGCAACTCCAAATCACTGTAAAAACAAAAACAAAACTAAAGTAGCAGTTTGGCTTCTGCTTATAGGCGATCATAATCTGGATTTAGTTCTAAAACTTTGTTTGGTATTCTTGGATTTCACACATACAGTTGACTAGCGCTCATTGTTACATGTACGCCTGCAGACACTGAGTTATTTCATTGTCTACCATTATGGATATAATATAATATATATATTAGGTCGTTACAAACGTTTTGTCCCTTGTATTATGTTAATTTGGGGTTCATCTTTTGCAAGATTGTGAAGTTGTATGTAGATAAGTTATATATCGTTTTGTAGCGTATGCTTTGGCATACATTATGCAAAGCCTATAATTTAAATCATAAAATGAATATTTGTTTCAGGAATCTGAGAGAAGCATGGATAGAAAGGTTTTTCGTGCCAGTTTACTTCACGAGTTAAAATTAGGCCACAAAGCGAGCGAGGCAACTCGTAACATTAAGCAAGCACGGGGCGAGGACACAGCAAATGAGTGCACAGTACATCGATGGTTTGCAAGGTTTCGATCAGGAGATGTGAACCTCGAAGATAAGGAACGTAGCGGATGTCCTTCCAGTTGTAATGACGACCGTCTGAAAGCCTCGTTGAAGCCGATCCAAGAAAACCAGTGCGAAAAATTTCTGGAGAGCTTAACGTAAGCACTACAACTGTTTCCCGGCATCGTGAAGCAGTCGGCCAGGTGAAAAAGTTTGAAAAGTGGGTTCCTCACGAGTTTAATGAACAACAACAAAATCATCAATTGGAGATCTGCTCTTCACTTGTCATAAGAAACAAAAACGACCAATTTCTTGACCGAATCATTACGTATGATGAAACATCGATCCTTTACGACAATCTCAAACGGTCAGCACAGTGGTTCGACAGAGACAAGGCGCCTAACTACATTCCAAAACCTAGCCTCCACCGAAAGAAGGTCATGGTCACCATCTGGTGGACTGAAACGGGGTTACAACCCGGCGAAAATTAAACGTTGTTCATCAGAGACTCTCCCAACGACAGCCGGAATTGGTGAATCGAAGAGGCTAAATACTTGCTCCACGGCAATGCTCGTCCTCATGACGCTCCAGAAACTGAACAGGTTGTGGTACGAGGTTCTCCCTCACCCAGCCTATTCCCCAGACCTTTCTCCACAGACCACCAACTTTTCAAGCACCTTCATAGCTTCCTCCGTATGAAACCCTTCTCCAACCAAGCAGAAATTGAAACTGCCTTCCACAGTTTACGACTCCAGATTTTTCAAAATGGTATAAATGCCCTTGTAACTCGTTGGCAGAAGTGTATTGATTGTCATGGAATTTACTTTAATTAATAAACTTCACGTTCAGCAACGATATGAAGTCTCGTTGTTGCGGTCAAAAAACTGACAAAACGTTTGTAACAATCTAATACACGTAAGAAAGCGAAATCCGTGATGCTGAACTAACGGTTCGGTAATCCTATGGCACTTGCTAGGTTGATGGCCCGAGTTCGTACTTCAGCTGAGATCAAAGCATCTCTTTAGCACGGCTAGCCCCTCACGTGGCTTTTCTCACATCTTAAATGAAGCGTTCTAGTATGGCTTTCGTCGGATGCCCATGTTTGTTGTGAAAGGCAACGGAAAACAACCCTAACTGTTTAGATCATTGATGATAAATATATATATATAGCCTTCCGGGGTGCATTTTTCTAAAATCCATAGAGTAAATGGAATTTCGAAGCAGATGTAGTCCGCACTGCATCACCAAGGGTCCGCACTTCCGAACGTCTCTGAAACGCTAGCCGGACGGCTCCTATAGTTGATCTTTAGTGCGACCATTAATTCCAAACTAAATCTGTCGTTTTTAACCCTGAGAACCTCTTTAGATTTAAATCGCGAATTTACCTGCCTTGAAACAGGCAGCGGGCGGGCGCTGAGAAGTCGGGGCGTGGCGTCTTTTCTAATAATGACATACTGCCTGGGTAATTCATCCACGTAGTCCATTGATCTGGAACCGAAGTCATTCGGGTTTCTTCTTCGTGGCGGCGCAGTTGCTTTTGTTAGCTGTCCATTATTTTTTCTCCATATTTAAGTTCTTCAAATTAAATAACAATTTAAAAAAAAAACACCTTCCTTTCTTATTTGGGTATAAAAACTATTATCTAAAGTATTCAATACAAAATAAAACATTTTTTTTTGTTTTTATTTAATCCATGATTAATTTAGCAAGAGACATCTAGCGGTCGTAGAGTTACTATCCAACTATTTTCCGATCACGTGTGAGAAGTCTGTGGTGACGTCACTTCTGAGGTGTTATGGGAAATTTGGGTAAATTGGATGGAAGGAAGGTCAATTACACAATGCTTGGGGGGAAATTGTTTGTTTTATGTGAGGACGATCTAAAGAAAGATAGCAGCGCAGTAAGGAAAAAAAAAACCAAATTTAAAAAAAATAAAAAGAAAAAAGGAAGAATGAGTTTTGTGCTGCGATTCTGGTACGGGGCTGCAGTATTTGAAAACCGGTAACACGTGCGGGAACACAACTCCATTAATTTCACCTGCTCAGTCAAATTTTAAAAAAAGGAATTTTTACTAAAAGAAATTATTATTCTTCCTTCGTTGTGATCTTTTTGAAAATAAATTAGGAATATTAAGGAGAAATTGAAAAAAAAAACCTCCGAAATAACCTGATTTTTTTGTGACTTTTGGTGAAAACAAAATTACTTACGTCTTTAAGGAAAAAAAAGAAATCTGACAGAAAGTGAGGAGAAAAGAAACATTCTACTGGGTTTTGTTCGTAGAAGAAACTGTCTTTCCACTATAAGTATCGCACCTTTATAAACAACTCATCGTAATTTTTGTTGTACAACGCCATTGGCCACATAGACCATTAAAAGCTTTTTTTATTTTTCTGTAGACATGGAGGAAGATGCATATCACTTGTCCTAGCCCCACACGTTTCCGTTTAACGAAGTGCACTGAATACACGTTCATTTATAGACTATGCGGCTGTCATCAAGAGAACTATCTTCATTACTTTTGACAACTTTAAACTTTCCTTCTCGATGCTAGTTCTTGTCTGCAGATATATCTGGACTTCTTTCAAAATCAAAATCATCTCCACCACCATGATGCAACGGTGTAAGCTTTGTTTGCAAACATGCCGGGTTGAGAACAGTACTGTAAAATTTCATGGCCTCCAGAAAAAGCATCACATTTACCAAGCTCCGATGCCGGAAATTTGATCGATGCTGTTTAAAGTTGCTAAAGCATGAGGTATTTCTTCTGGTGAAATATTGCTTACATGACTTCAACTGAAAGATCACAGCTCCGAAGTAAGTACCTGCGTTTATGATGCTTTACCACCATTTCCATCTATCCGAAATAGCCTCTTCAGTATCAAAGAAGTCGTGGAACTTTTTGATGCTCTTAAAAGAGTGAAGACCGTCACATCAAATGATGGTATATTCAGCTCCGAGCCATTTCAAAATAGGTCAAAAGATTCGTCTAATCTGATGAGGAAAATAGCTTTCTCATTACCGCTCGCCGTCCTTCGCTTGTTGACAGATTCTTTTGTAGTTATCGAGACAAGTTGTTTACCATGTCATAGATTAAAATTCTCCATCTGAGCAGATACTTCTCCGATTCTAGCAATCGTTAGTTGCCTCCTTAGCCGCCACTCCATGCTAGTCGCAAAGCTAGATAAGTTTCTGTAATGGACGTGAGTGCTTCAACTCGGACCGTTCAGTGCTTGGCATAGGATGCCAAAGTCTGGTGATTCTAGGGCTTTTTTCCCCGCTTAGAACTTCTCTAAAATGATTCCAGATTTGGGCGATTTCTTTACAAACTTAGTCATCCCGTGTAGTGTCTCTCATGCTGCGAATATTCTCCAGTGCGCTTTGTTCTGCTAGAAATAAAGAATTACCATAGCGGTGTGTATAAAAAGCCCTGGGTTCCAGAATCATGGGATTTAAAGCACCACTGATGGCTCCATTATAGCATTGGTCAGGACATTCGTCGAGCCGAAAGTTCAGTCGTAGGTGAATATATTTTTAAATACCTAACGATGCACAGAAATGGTAAATATAAATAACGGGAATATACACGTAAAAAAAAAAAAAATGTATTTTACTTTGTTCCAGGTTAATTTTTTATCTTCTTTTTTAGAATTAAATACTTTCCTTGAAGTTAGAGAATTCGCCACATCATCGTTTTTGGAAGTGGGTTTCAGCTCGTCAATCTTCTCAAGCTCCTTACTTACCCCCAAACACGCCCCTACATACTGTATAGCACTGCATTTCGTATTAAGCTTTTTTGTTGTTGCTATCGTACACAGCGCGGGCGCGTCTGTGTGTGTGTGTGTGCGTGCGGACACGGGCACGGCCGGGGAAAGGACTAAGGAAGGACGCATGGTAGGTTATGGCTCTCTGTTTACTTTGTAGCAACTGAACAAAATCAGACTAGATACTCCCCGATCTATTTGCCAGCTGCCCGTTATAAGCAATGGTTCCCTGAGAGTCTCTCTTACAGCATCAAAACTGCGTGTAGGAGACTCAGATAAAGAAGAACAAAAACAACAACAACAACAACAACAGGTACATGCCACAATTATACTTTGCAGGTTTGTATCCTTTTGCGACGCATTTTCATACTTAAAGAAATGAATACCTCAAAAGATTGAGGATTTCTACGTCGCCATTTGTTATGGCTGTAGTTTTAATATATCGACTGAAACCCTGATGTGGAAAACTATCCATTATTTATAAGAATGATTAAGAAAGGCAGCCAGCTTAAACGGAGAAGGCGATTGTTCGTTATAACCACTTTTCTTAAAAGGTTCCAATTTGAAACGATTTGTTATGCCATTTTATCCTTTCCCATCCATGTATCTTTATTCGTGTAATTCAATGCTTCTTTTCTGTTGTTGCTGAAGACAGAAATCGGTTTTCTGTAATCCACAGAGCGTGATCACAGTCCCGCCTCGTCGGTCCCGATGTCTTCATTTTCTGCCTCCCACATCCAGACATTCTCCCCTCGCCCGTCCGTCTCTTAGAGCAGAGACCTAAATCAAATGTTCCATGAGTCGCCAGCCACGAACTGCTTTGAGATAGCGCATGAGAATAAATACTTAAATAAATAAATAAATAAATAAATTACTTTATCGGTGGTGCTCTTGATAATGGAACTTCTGCAATCCATTTTCTTTTATTATCGTCCAGCTAACTATTCGCCAACTTCAGCCGGCGACGGAGCCCGCAAGTTAACTCTTCTACACCACGGAAAACAGAACATCTGGCACGCGTTATCAGTCACCCGGTCCAGTAAAGTAGGAAGAGGAAGGAAAAGGATTTTAATTCATTCGGCACTGCGAATAATATTTCTCCAGAACAGAACTAATCAGATTATCTGCGTAAAATCAATTATCAAGAGAAAGTTTAGCGAATCTCGTCACGATAGTAAATTGTTCAAGCGAGAAGCTGACGACAGAGATACAAAACAGTCTCAATCATTGTGCAGATGATGCTGTCATCCGCATTTTAACTTTGCACTCCCGTGGGGGTCTGAGATGCTTTATTTCTATGTGGCCACTAGAGAGTTCAGCACATTAAATTGCGGGCACAGTGTCTGTAGAAACCACGATGTAAGCTGGACGAAAATCACGACAGATACTTTTAAAACCACTTTAAGATGAAGAAATATTAGTAAACTAATTCTTTCCTCTCTTTCTCTCGTAGCTTAGAAAACGTGTAAATGTATAATAAAATATCAGATAGAGAATTTTTTTTAATATCTGAGAGAGAGAGAGAGAGAGAGATGAGAGAGAGAGAGAGAGAGAGACTAGAGAGAGAGAGACTGAGAGAGAGAGAGGACGAGAGAGATAGGACGATGAGAGAGAGATGAGACGAGAGGAGAGAGAGAGAGCGACAGATAGACGAGAAGAGAGATAGACGTAGAAGACTGTACTCAAGAGAAGAGATGATTCCGTCGAGAAGAGACGATGAGTGAGAGAGAGTGACAGTAGATAGATAGAGAATGACATATGACGCGAGAGAGATGACGAGAGATGATCGTAGAAGAGAGAGAGGAGAGAGAGATAGAGTAGACGAGTAGAGAGATATCGAGAGAGAGAGAGAGAGTACGTCAGTCCAGAGATAGACGTATGACGTCGAGAGAGATGACGTCGAGAGAGATGACGTCAGTAGCGAGATAGACGGAGAGAGTGAGTCAGGAGAGATGAGCGAGAGAGACGCAGTACAGAGAGAGATCGAGGAGAGAGAGAGAGATCGCAGGGAGTTGGATAGAGTTTGTGTGTTTTAAGAGAAAACTGGCACATTTGTGAGAGATATGCACTGCATGTACAGTGTGTTTAGTAGTAAGACAGCCTATGCAGTAAAGTGATCTATGGGTGTGAGAGCGGTTGCGTGTGTTAATGCGAGGGATGAAACATGTCTGAGATAAATAGAGTGCGCGCAGTAGAAAGACGGGTAGTGCGTGAGTGTTGGACTGTGTGTACGAAACAGATGACACACATAAAAGAGGGATCCAGCGTTTTGCGGTAACGAGCTGGATGGAGTGTGAGAGCGGGGATGTATGCAAGAGAAGGATGGTATGTGTGAGGTAGATAGGGAAGCAGTAGTGGAATGAATGGTGTGCGAGAGCGGAAGTGCGTCTCACTCAACACGGACATTCGTAGGAAATTAAGCAGATCGAAATAACCAAATCGCCACCATATTCAGTGCTTGATGGAATTTTCTTTCTCTGTGTGCCAGAAAGACAGTTGTAGTTGTTTCCTTGTGTCGTCACCATTTCTGTTTGATAAGACGCTTATCTTGATACTCAGCAGACACTTTTGGCCGACGGAAAAGAAATTAAAAGGGAACTACATTGGTGGAAGTAGTGACCTAGGGTCGAAATTGATTACATCATGTGATTGGCCGTCATATATGTACGCGGTGATTGTAGCTACACGTGTATGGAATTTTGCAGCCCGATTTACGTTGTGTATGACGTTGAACACCGCCTTCTTCCTCTTGCTTGGCATTTGAGCCATCGCAGCTCCGAGATAGAACCTTGTTAGCTTCAAGTTTAGCATCTGATCGATTTAACGTACGAATGAGCAGGAACAGAAGAAATATGTCGACTCAGCAGTATTTTCAGTTTCTGTTTTATATTCGAGTAATCCATATCAGCCTTTATCGCCGTTTTGCTCGTCTCCAGCCGCTCTTTCCTCCACCAGCTGCGCTGTAATTTCAATAAGTTTATTTTTAATATGTGCAGGAAAATATATCGCATATTTTTTAAAATTTTTTCACGAATTTTTTTTCGATTTTGGCGTCCACTCTCAAGATGGTTCGAAACATTACGACAAATGGTCCTTTTTTAAGTAGACATTTCTTTATCATCACCATCACAAAATGCGACGAGCTCATTTACAGTAAGTTACTGAACAACGTCATTAGTAGATCGTATATGGCGCCCATTTTCCTTTTAAATATTTTTTTGCGAATCAAGTATGCTCGCTTCAACACAATTCCTTTGTCCGGTCTATTTTCGCATGGCAGCTTTACTTATACAGACGATGTCGCATGATGCCCCAAACCTTCCCTTTTATCCCCTAAGCTCGCGTCCAATTTCTAAATCCTGTAGTTATCAAAGCAGTTTCCTTCGAGTCAACGAGACAAAATACGCCAGGACGAGTGCGCGAATTGGTCCAGTCGAAGAGTTCATCCCTCAGAACCTGAAAGGACCTTCTGTTTCCATCTCTTGGACAATTTAAGGTTTACAGGAAGGTAGGGAAAGCTCTGGTGCTGGCCTAACGACAAACTGCTCGTTTTTTTCCGATTATAAATTAATCGACCAACGCCACGTTCACTGTTTGTAAAACGATGTTGCTGAGGCACCGAGATGAGGAAAAAAATAGATTCAAAGTTACAAGAAAAAAAATTCTAATAACAAGGATACAGTAGCAAAAAATTTTATGCAACATCAGAGGGAACTGCTGCTGCTAGTAGATTATAATCGATCCAGAAAAAAATTCATATTGAAAACCCTTTAAAGTCTTTACACAGCCAGGCTTACTGTCTAGTTTGGGTTAACCAGCTTGGCTGGCGATCTAGCATCGCTTAACAAGGCATGAAACACACATCTGCCTTACTGGGATCGTCATCCCCTGCAGTCTGCTTTGTTCACACGTCTGTAGTTTTCTTGTCAACAAACTTATTTGTTTTAGACAACATGAAATATTTTTAGCAGAGGGTAGGAAGCCCTAAAACTTCGGCGGCGGGGGGTGGGGGAGGGAGGGAGGGGCTTGTCACAGTCTGAACAACTAACCGAATATATAAAAATTCTAAACACGTGGACTCTATAAACCAGTTTATTTTCTTTTTGTTTTATCTAAAGTAGCTAAACGGTTATTACGTATATAAACACCTCAAAGACTTCTACAAAAGCTGAGCACATGAACGGGCAGATTATCCTATCTTTAAACGTTTTCTGCTTTGGTTACAAAACTTATTTAGAGGGAGGTAGGGAACCAAACAAGAAGAAACATGCATAATGTTATCTATTTTGATCAGCGGTCTGTAAGTGGCTCGCATCGGTCCGCTCTGAGCCCTGAGACACGAATGGTAGGTACCAGGTGGCCCCGGGTTCCTTTAAGACGGTGAATGCCACTAGCATTATCTTTTTGCTCCCGAATAACGCTAATGTCCCTACCAATAAATCTTCATTTCTTTTTTTTTTTAAAGGGTGGGAGGAAATCGGCCACGTTCTGGAGAATCTCGATGGCTGTTAAGGAAGAGAAGAAACTGTACCCGGAAAAAATCGCCAGATCGGTTCCGTCCCCGACCGGGATTCAAACTGGGGTCCCCACAACCCCAGCCGGGTCGGACACTAGTCTCCGTTGCTGCGGTCGATGCGCAAGTTTAACGTAGTCCCCGAATCGCAACCGACCGGCGTCGATATTTGGCTCAGACCTCCTGCGGAAATCAAAAAAAAAAAAAAAGAAGAAGAAGAAACTGTAGTACCGGCTGACGCCGGAGTTGTCTACGTACCTGCGGTAGCCGCTTCCGTTCGTCGAACCTGAGGCGAGCTGTGTCCTGCCGAAAATAAAAAAAAAAAATCGGCGTTGGAAGTAAATCCCCCACCCTTCCGTCCACTCTGAATAAGTTGTGGTTTTGTTGTAACTGTTATCAAGATCAGCCCTCACCTCGTCTTGATTTGAAGCCACAGATTCTGGAATTTGTTTTGATTTATCTTGTCGTCAGTGGGCAAAATTTACCTTTATTTGAAAACGTTTCTTTGGCCCTCATTCTCAGCACATTAACGTAGTTTGATCCAAAGTTTATAATTTCTTCTGCCACTAAGTTTTCTATTAGATATGATTTTATTTACAGCCGCTGATGTCGATAAATTGTAACTATATTAAAAACTATCAAACTATGTACCTATAATCGGAGTTATATATATTTTTATTGATATTTTATACGATACTTTCAGAGAAAGCTATTTTTATAGTTTTCCTATCTAAAATCTAAGTGAAAAAAAATGGTTTGAATGATTTTCTCTTCCTTATCGGACATTTAACTTGTTGCTGTAGCTGATGCGCTTTGGGCTGTAGTATATTACGGTTCCTTGGTACTTTTAAACCCCTTAATCCGTCGCCGAGCAACGGAAAGGCCCATAGTTAGCTACAGATGGGAAGATTTCGGTAAGTATTAGACAAGCAGCAGTTCGGCATTTGGTTAAATTGGAATGGTCGGAATGTTCAATACCGTCTCTGACAACAAAGAAATGAATTCTGAAAAATTTTTTTGTTATCATTGTTTTCGCAGTGGCGTCTATCGAACGATTCGCGCATCTTAATTTCCACATTCCCACGTTTGATTGGACCTCTGTGGCGAAGAGTGGAGACATGGAAACCGTTTTGTTGTTATCAGCGATTTACCTGTTAGGTACGCCTTTCTGTGAATTTAAATATTGTTCGCAAAGACACTACAGAGGGATTAGCATTATTTGACGTATTGGGAACACATCAATTATTAATATTCGAAAAGGTTTTTGTGTGAAAAAGAAAACAAAAACTGCAGGGGATCGCAGAATAGATGGGGGGTCACCCGAAAGTCAGTTTCCAACACGATCACCTAGCACCAAAGATAGTCATCACCTGTCCAGAACCCAGCTCTAAATACCAGCTAAACTCGTCCACATTCTGCTACTTATCTTTGCACAGCTGTAACTAAAATATCATCATATATTTTAATTATTAAAGACGCCATAGTCGGTGAGGCGGAACACAATCAAGCGCTAAAGTGAATTTCCTTAAAGGCGATTGGATCGATGTCCAACTGACATCCAAAAACCAGAGTGAGAGTAGCTAAAGCAACAGAGAAAATCAATAATGGCCATTATAGGGGCACAGGTCGAAGAATCTGGTTCGAACTGACCTGAATGAATGGAAAGAGAAGAGAGACTTGAGAAAGTGGAAAGTTTCCGACACCCGAAGAATCTGAGAGAGTTGACCTTTTATTTTAAGGCCGAAAAATGACTTTTAAAATGATGCTGTATCGTGCCGATTTGAAACTAAATCAGCTTTAAAACGAGATGGGAAAAGGTTATTTCGATGTCTCAGACAGGCATCTCGCTTCGCTAGTTATAGCGTCATAAAGAAACAAGACGGGCGACGGAAAGAGGATAGCTTGGAAGCGTATCGAACAATAACTGCTAAATGTGTACCTGAAGAGGAAGAATGGGCTTCGGCGATTAACGGATGGTGAATGCTTCGCTCGATAAAGTTGTTTCGAGATATCCTCGCGTCTCTGGCATTAAAGAGGAAGGAGCGAAAGGGGGCGGGGGGGGGAGCCACCAATCGTGGAAGAGAGATGTTTAGCGCAGACACGGCGAGTTTTGCCAGCATCTTCGGCGGAAATGAAACCTGACAAACTGAAGGCGGAAGTGTGTAGCTGCAGCTTTTAAAATTTATTTACCTTAACTGTTATCACCGGCGTGAAATTAAATGTTAGCCGGTAAAAACGGTCTGTTTATATATAAGCCGCCTAAGAGATTCTCTGGCGGATGTTCATCTGATCTCTTCCCCTATCTCTCCTCGAGACGCGTCCATCACAACAAGTTGTTAGCACTGCTGAGGCCTGAAACATAACAGCTCTCAGTGATGATTCGGCAGATAGAAGCCACAAGACCTCGTCATTTTTAATGTAACCACGACGCGTTGGCAGCGAGCCCTGCATGCAACACAGTCGACAAGATAATTGTTACAAATTGTCCATCGGCCATATTATGCCAGTTTACTCAGACATTCGCGAAGCGGTCGTTTGTGGAGGTAAAGTCTACGCTGGTAATACACGTTCTTCGAGTGTTTGGTGGGTTTGGGAACTCGCAGGATGCGAACTGATCCTACTAATGACGTTGCATTTCCAAATCCGCTAATTAACTTGTAGCGCAAAGCATTGAAGATATGCGTTGATGATTTTGCAAGCCTTTCTCTCCAACTCTAACGGAAGAATTTCCCAATTGATGGCCAGTTACCTGACTGAGCTCTGCGCCCAGACGGAGGAGGAAAATCATGAATTTTTAAATGGAAATCCTAGCAGAAGTTTACCGGTGCTTTTTCGTCCACAAGTAGATGTCTTGTGAGCAAACCTGTACCCACCCACGCAACATCGTTTAGAGATTAAAAGTATGTTCAGAGAGTATGTAGACTAGAATAGTGCTCACCTGTTGTACCCTAGAAGACTGGATGAGACCGTGCGGACTGACGTCGTGTGTCTGTACCCGTAACCAAAACAACCAAAATATTAATTGGAATAATTTAACAATATATTCGTTCCGTTCTACCAAAGATTACTATCAAAAGATCAGTTCGAAAGTTAGTTCATACATTGGTTTTCGGTGGTTCCGTAACGATTATGGCTACAAAAAAAGATGTGTCACTGCCATCAGCTATTGATACCAATAGGTAAGATAACCTCGCAGGTGGAACGTGAACGATGCGCAGTCCCCGTAAATTGTTCCCTTGTCACGTTTCCAGTTCTTTAGGTTTTATGCTTTCTATTATTATTCTTATCTTTTTTTTACTGGATCTTTGTATCACAAGACGAGTTCTTTTGTCTTCTACTGTTTTCCACACAGCTCCTTTAGGGTAGTCCCAGAAAATTCTAGATGCTTGCTCATAAAACCAAGATTATAGCCAACAAACGCGTGATATTCATTCGGCTTTGAAGTCAGCTGCGAAACCATTTCCTCTCTCTCTCTCTCTCCCATCTCTCTCTGTACTGACGACGTAATCTCTCTCTCTCTCCCCACATCTCTCTCTGTACTGACGTCACTCTCTCTCTCTCTCTCCCCCATCTCTCTCTGTACTGACGTCATCTCTCTCTCTCTCCCCAATCTCTCTCTGTACTGACGTCATCTCTCTCTCTCTCCTCCCATCTCTCTCTGTAATGACGTCATATATCTCCTCTCTCTGTACTGACGTAATCTCTCTCTCTCCCCCATCTCTCTCTGTACTGACGTAATCTCTCTCTCTCCCCCCCATTTCTCTCTGTACTGACGTCATCTCTCTCTCTCTATCCCCATCTCTCTCTGTACTGACGTAATCTCTCTCTCTCTCTCTCTCCTCTCTCTCTCTCTCTCTCTCTCTCTCTCTCTCTCAATTCCAGTCTCTGTAGCATCGAAAGGTTTCTCTACGACTAAAGGTACTTTTCAAACAAAATATGCGCTCACCAACAGTGATCCTGTACTGCACTACAGCTCTGATTGTGTAACTTCTGGTAAACTTGTGTTTTCTTTAATTTTTCTAATGACGATGCACTGGGGGCTGGTATTATAAATAACTAATCTCCGTCCTCACTGGAGCAGGACAAATACACGCCAGATAAGCCGATAAGATGCTCACTAATGACGCCGCTACTTTCTCGTTAATTATTCATGGATTCTCTCATCAAACATCATATTTAATACTTTTCCTAAATTTTAATCTCTTTTTTCCTTCTCCCCCCACCCTTTTTTTTTCGCAGTTGCGCCTATAGGTTTGTTTCTCTGTTTTTCCCTTTAAAAGTTTCAGTTCAGATTCTTCTTAACCTACTTCTCTCTTTGTCTCTTAATCACAGCAGAAAGAGAGTCTATTAAGACTCAATTAAGCACTTTAGCTGTCAGAAGGAGACTTTATTGGAAGACTTAACTGTCTTTTACCGGTAATCTTTCTTGAAAGCTTCTAAGAAAGCTCCCACTGTTAACTTTTGTTATATATATACCACGCGTGTGTCTGTCTTTGTTCTGGAGAAGATTAAATCAAAACGCATTATTAAATTTGACAAGTTGCACGCTTCCCTGGGCGAAATGAAAAAAAAAAAGAGTCAATTTTATGGCTGACAATTTGGCATATGATGCTAAAAACACGAGACAATCACTTTACCTGAATTCGTGTCTACTTCGGTTTTAATGATCGTCATAAGAGCGAAAAGAATGACCTTAAATATGCATATGTATGACATACCACGTGGGAATGGTTTTCGGATCTTTTTATTTCGTTTATTTAAATTGAAACAAACAAGAAAACGTAATTAAAAAGGACAATCCGAAGCCTTTGGTGTGACGTAACGACCAGTAAAGTCCACCTTTACGGGCTCTATATCTTGTTCAATCGCAGGTGATCAACTACTCACCTGATAAGAAACACCTGAAATTAAGTTACCCACCTTTGAACAGAAATGATCGAGTTGCGCAATTCCAAAGGAAATTAACCACTCCCAAACGAACCGCAATAAAGTAAAATACTTTGAAAACTTTTATAAAGGTAGTAATAAGAACGATATAGGTATTTAAAAAAAATATATTACTAATTCTACAGAATAAATGAGAACAGATGCAGTTGGATGTCGCCTTTGTACAAATATACATAGCAGAGATATAGACACATATAGATAAGCAGGGGATTTCCAACGGTTCTATAAAGCCACTTTTGCCAAAATGTACACGCTTGGACTAAAATATTTTAAAATATTTAAATTCTGTTTTCACTAATTAGTAAAAACTTTCCGGACCGTTCTCACTCGATTATTTAAACTTTATTTCCCAATGTTTACTAAGAAAACATTTTTTATACTTAATGACTCCGAAGTGCAGCTACTGCAACAACAAAAAAAGAGACATTGCAGACAACTGGTAATGGGTTCTTACTGTCGTCATCGGAAGCTTTAGTGGCGTTTATTATAAGTTTTTGACAAATTCTGATTAGTCATTTTAGCAGAAACACTTGTCATCGGTTTGGGTAACATAATAAACCTGCCTGCACGGCAGTGGTTCTCAACACGAGTAATTGTTTTATCGGACTTGTTAAAATATGAGAAAACATAAACAATATCATCAGATGCCGCGACCTCGTCCTACGTTTGCCACTATTTCCGTATTGCGCGGCAATTAACTTCACTGGATTTATTTTGTAAAAAATCGAGAATGATTTATAGATAAAGAATCGGGTAACGTAAATATTGTCTTCAACTCCTGACTTTCTCGGCCTTGAGGACATCTCACCTCGGGAAGATACAAGGGAAAACATGTAGGGAAGTTTAGCTCCATGACGATCAAGCGAGTAGTTACATAGGTATGATTGGAGGCTCTTAAACGGTAATCATGTGTTACTCGCGAAGCGTTCGCTACATGTACCGGTTACACCCTACTAGAACTCGTCATATTTTTCTGGTGGACATCCACTTGACCGGCTGGTAAAAAAATCTTTTTTTTTCTCCCTTTTTACATATGTAGACGATAGGACTGCAATGGATGAGCCCAGAGTTCGAATCCCGTTCGGTACCGTCTCGGTTTTAGGAGGACCAGTCTCTCCGCCCAGTGCTATTTTTGTCAGGAGTAATGAGGTGACGTCTTGGTGGTGCCACTGCACACTAATGAGCTGCAGAGAGGGAGAGGAGGTCTGTGGTCGGTTGGAGACGGAAAAGCGTTGTCTTTGCCTTTCCCGTATCTGTAGGAGAAGAGTAGAAAGCTCTGATTACTGGCGGAATGATATCTATCCTTCTAAGGCCTTGTCACAACCGGCGATAAGGCCGCGACTGTCAAGCTGCAAGGAGAATAACAAAGTGTGCTGTTTGAAATCCGGAGTTGATCGATATTCTGTGACTAAACTCTATGCCTGGAATAAAGAAACTGGAGTATGGTCAGTCCTATACAATAAACAATTGTGAGAATGTGCATATCCGTGGAATTCTGAAACGAAATCTGATTAAATAGTGTCATGACTTCGAGACTTCTACATCGTCTAATTAACACGACAGTTGATTTATGACTTATTTTTCTATGCAGTAAAATTAATTTATTGAAACATCATTTTAAACTTTATTTCACAGAAACTACGTCTCCCCCATTTATTTGTTGTTATTTTGCGTACTTTCCACGTGTTTGACAACAGATATTTAAATATCATTGCTGCTTAACGGTTTTATAATTAAGTGCGTCAGTTTGTTTTACTCTTGTCGACTTAGGAAAATCCAATCTCTTAAGAAGATTGACGACGCTTCTGAAAATTTAATGAACGCAGTTAAGTTCCCTGAAACGTTAATATCAGCATCTCTGACTTAATGTTGCAGCATTAAGAAAGCTAAAATATTAATAAAATCTCAGTGTTTCCTACTGCATCTCCATCCACGTAGTAAGCACAATGCATCGAAATAATTCGGCATTAGAAGCGGAACTTTATAAAATTAGGATTTGTATCGAGGAATCCGGTGAAAGTCCTTTGATGCACTGGTCTAAAGCGGGAAAATCGTTTTACCTAGATTTCAGAACTGGTCAAACGTTCAACAGCACTGAACAAACACCAAACACACAGTACAGAAAGTCATTGTTACCTAAACCTCAATGATCTTAAAAAAAGAATGTTATTTATCATATCTACTTCCTTTCATATTTGCAACAATACAACGTAAAGCCGTTTCTTTGGATATATATAAAGAGAGAGAGAGAGAGAGAGGAGAGAGATTGAGAGAGAGAGAGAGAGAGATGGAAGAGAGATGGAGAGAGAGAGATGGAGAGATTACGTCAGTAACACACTAGAAATGTAAAGTGTGTATGTGTATGATGCAAGCCTGTCGTCGGCGGAATATTTTTGTCTTTGCTTGGTTGAGATTGTTTAAGAATGTTTATACCATCCAAGTGACTTTGTCTTTCGCGGATCTTTATGTGTATTGAATTGTCCAAGATTTGACGTTAACTGTTAGTGTCTTTATCCAACAATAAGTTAGCGAAGATAATTTAATTGAAAAGTTCTACCTACTGGGTGAAAAACTGTTCAGCTTATAATAGCACACGCATTTTATTCTATACTTTAATTTGAACTGTCTTCTCCCTCCGTCCAGATTAGATAAAACTACTTTTGAAAGCATTTTAAATCGTGTTAGCAATTATTTTTAGAAGGCAAATTGAACGACGTGAAGTGCATCTATAGAGGCTCTGTGTATTACACATTTGAAACCAGTTCTGAGCGGCCAAATGTTTCCAGTTATTCTGTTGTTAATTGAATTTTTTCTCCGATTAAAAAAAATGACTTAAAAGTTTCACCCGTTCACGTCCTAGGGAATTAAAAATTCCATTCTCTGTTTATTTTGTAAGAAAGACTGGCTCGTCCATCATTTTTATAAGTTTGTAATAAAATCCCTTGCGTTTTATTTGAATCAAAATAATTCAATTATTTTCAATGTCGTACATAAACCACACACACACACACACACAAACACACCTACCGTGCAGTATTTTAAAGACCTCTGTCTATTATTCATTCGCGAGGTGTAGCGGTTATAAGAAATAACAACCTCTTTAATAAATGGCTTTGGTCATCTAACCGCATCGTCTGGCCCAAGCATCAAGAAAATCTAGCGAGTCACTCGCTGACTTTCGCCTGAAATAGCATTTATCGAGAATGGAAGGCTCACAACGTACAAAATTATACTTCCTATGACGCCATTACATCCGTTCGGTTGCCTGGAAACACCTTACCAAAGTCGTCGCATTTTCGCAGACCGCACAACGTTTCCTTCTATGCGAGGTTTTATATTCTTATTTCGCTCATGTAGTTATTAATGTCCTAACAACCCGTCTTTTGAAAAGGACGGGTATATAAAAATGATAAGAAAGTGGCCTGTTTACAATGCAGTTATTTTGTAGTTATAGTAAATTAATTTAGCGTGGTGAGAAATCTTACCTATCCGAATAAAAATATACCGAAGGTGTTAAAGCAACAAAAATTAAAAAAAACCAACAAACAAGAAATACATGGAGGAACAGTTTAAAAAGCCGCGCGCGCTCTCCTCTCTCTCTCTCCTCTCTCTCTCTCTCATCTCTCGCTTCATCTCTCTCCATCTCTCTCTCTCTATCTCTCTCTTCATCTCTCTCCTCTCTCTCTCTCCATCTCTATCTCTCTCTCTCTCTCTCTCTCGCTCTCTCAATCTCCATCTCATCTCTCTCGCATCTCTCTCCTCTCTCTCTCTCTCAGCTCGTCTCTCTCTCATCTCTCTCTCTCTCTCTCTCTCGCTCTCTCTCTCTCTCTCTCTCTCTCCCATCTCTCTCTCTCTCAGCTCATCTCTCTCCTCTCTCTCTCGTCTCTAGTATACTCTCTCTCTCTCTCTCTCGCTCTCATCTCTCTCTCTCGTCTCATCTCTCTCTCTCCTCTCGCTCTCCTCTCTCTCTCTCTCTCTCTCTCTCTCTCTTACCTCGATCCTCTCTCTCTCTGTCGCTCATCTCTCCTCTCTCTCTAGCTCTCTCTCACTCGACAGAGACAATGTCGGACAATCTAGTTAGACAAAAAATGCTGACAATGTAGCATTATTAAAAAATCTAACGATATTTAAATGCAAGATCAAACAAAACAATATGCTGAAATAGCAACAACACAACATTAATCAGCGTAGATTTTCTAATGTAATTTGTTTAGAAATTTAATGTATTTACACCGGGTTTATGTTCTTTCACGTGTAGCTGTGCTGTATGCGTGCTAGTAATGTCTCTCCATTATCAACCCTTTTCTTAGTTTCAGTATAAAAACCATAAGTGTAAGTGGATTGTGTGAAATAATTTACCTTAATAGTATTTCATTTGCTTATGAAACTTTTGGGCAGAAGAAATTGTAAATTTTAATACATACGGAATGATATTCATTAATAAAAAAAAGTCCGTGGTTCTCTGAAGATTGAAAACTGCCTTTAAGTTGAGAGCGGACGCGCGCGCGCAACACACACACACAACACACACACACACACACACACACACACACACACACACACACACACCCAAATACACACACTCAAACACACACACACACACACACACAGACACACAACACGCACAACAAACACACACACAAATACACACACTCAAACACACAAACACAAACATACACACAACACAACAAACACCACACACTCAAACTCACACACAAATACACACACACTCAAACACACACACAAGCATACACACAAACACACACAATATACACACTCAAACACACACACAAGCATACACACAAACACGCACACAAGCATACACACACAAACACACACATAAACACACACACAAACACACACACACAGGACAAACACAACAACACGCACACAAACCACACACAAATACACACACAAATCACAAACACTCACAACACAACACCCACAAACACACACACACAAGCATACACACAACAACACACACACAAACACACACAAACACACACACACACACACACAAACATACACACAAACACACACAAATACACACACTCAAAACAACGCAACACAAGCATACACACACACAAACACACAACATACACCACACAAAAACAACAAAAACACACGCGCTCGCGCACGCATTAAACTACTTTATACATTGCTTTTTTTTCTATAGAAAACTATATTCTATCGTAAGCATGTTTCTGGTAAACGCCAATAAAACGCCTACTTTCATAGCTCAGCTGTTTTGAAGATGGGATCTGTGTTTTAACCGAAAGCCAAATTCTTCAGCGTTTTCTAAACCGCGTGTGTTCATTAGAAAGTAAACAGGCTTTATTCCACTTCCGCTGCTACTCGGCTTTCACCGCATCTTTGAACTACCAGCCAAGTAAATGGAATTCGTTTTATGGCTTCGGATTTTTGCTAATTTGCGAGAGCGCTTATGTGAGACAAGCCGATAAAGTTGCAGAGTTTCGGCCACACAATGAAACTACACAAGCCTATCTATTAAGAACTTTAGACTTTTAAAACCAGGCCAATCCCGTGTTTATTAGTATTCATCTGCAATAGGTCTCACCGACATGTGTTCTGTTTAGTGAATTAGCGCCACAGAGACTCCGTCTGTCGGGGTCCTGTCGCTAAAAAAGTAATTCGTAGCGATCTTCCTACAGAAAACCTCTTACAGGGTTTCTTTTGACGTCCTCCTAACTATATTGAATTCGCAGCTTTTAGGTTGATAAGTTACCAAATAATCATAACTTTCGAAGGCTGCATGGCGATATGATTAACATCTTTTAAAAGTAATTTATTCATCGTAGTTGCTCTATCAGACATGATATACAGCTTGACTGGTCTTAAAATTAGAGAATGGCTTTAGAAGGGGAAGTAGCTTCGCTTCGTGCATTTTGTGTACATTTCTTCGAGTGCCCGCAGCTTGAGAATGGCGCCCTGGTTCCCGTTTCTGAGACGCGGACGAACGCGTCGGTCTCGCAACCATCCCTATTTTATCCTTCCCTCACTTCCCAGCATCGCAGAAACAAGCAACTTTAAGAATTCAGTCATTAAAGTTTGCAAAATAAGTGTAGTCGGGAATAGCGCGTGGCCGTTTAGTTTTTATTTGGGTGAGACAAAAGACAGTGAGAGATGAGAGCCGATGTCGGCATTCGCAGGTGCGTCCATCGTTAATGTGCGTATCGATCGACCGGTCAGGTGTTAGGGAACTGACCGGAACAATCTACCTTTGCTGTAGGCAGTGCTGTGTAGAAACCAGTTTGGCGTCTACAGGACAGAAATTATTCAGCCCAGAAAAGATCGGAACAGGTGATTTACAGAAAAATCAAAGACCGCTGTTCTTGAAAAGATGTAGGTGTATGGCGGTAATTAACGATGCAAGCAAAACGGTCAATTTCTCAGCACACCACCTTACCAAGTAGACTGGATCAGAAAAAGGCCTATTCAGCGATCGCAGAATGGCTAGTCTTTTGACAAAGCTGGGGCGGTAAAACGCGTGTCTCTTAAAGTGTAATACGCTTCTGGATGTTTTCGTGCTTAACAGATACATAGGAAAATTAATGTTGTGAATATCTTTACTTTTACATGGCGATTCTTCTTCGAACGTTTGCCGACGTTGGCACCTAGGAAATCCAGTCCCGGTTGTATGCGAGTGGGTGGTCGGCTATCTAATATACAGGGTGATTGAAAAGTAAGTCCCTATTATTAAGTACTTGTGATTTATTTCTGAACTACAATTCTTACAAGAAATGAATATGATAAGAAAGGGTATAGCATGGAGTTTTATTTAAAATTCGATATGGGCGCCAGCATTCGCCACCAGCTTCTCGAGCCGCCTGGGAACCGCGTCAACTGATTTCACAAGGAACTCTTGTGGGATGGGAAGACATAACTTCTCGTATTCGCCCTTCAAGTTCTTCCAAAGTTGTTGGTTTGGTAGAGTAGACTTGCTCCCATTCATCATGGAACATACAAAAAAAAAAATTGAGAAAAATATTACAATAATAGGATAAATTATAAGTATTTTAAAATAGGGAGTTACTTTTCAATCACCCTGTATATTTAATAATAAATATTTTTTAAAAAAACCAAAAAAACAGCACTTTCACAAGGATGATATAACTCTCAGGTAACAGACTGCTGCCGAATGTGGAACCAGCGCACTGACACAATAAATCTAGAGCAGCGCACCCTGGTGTCGAGCTCAGCTCGTCTCCTCTCCAAAAAAAAAAAAAAAATAAAATTTGTTTTGCTTTTTTTGAAACCTAAATTACTGATGAATAATGTTTAAGAAAATTTTGAGATTCTAAAATATGATAAATTCTTTTTTAATTACCTAGGTCAGATATACGGTGAAAAGAACGGGTGCGTGTAAATGCTTTCTGTTGAGTGTGAAACACAGACAGTAACTCCGGTGCGCGGCCTTTCTCTTCTCCTGGTACGAAAACCGAACAGCATTAAACGCAACAAAAACTGGCCTGGAGACGAAATAAAAAAACACACGTTAAGTTCGACATTGTGTATACCAGCGTCGTGTCTGCTGTGAAGTCCTGTGTATCTAGAAAATACGATTAATATAACTGGAAATGGTTGTCCGACAAAGGCGAGGGGGAGAACAGACGGAAAGATCAGGAGAATGGTAGAGAAATGTAGGAAGGGAAAATTGCTCAACCATGGGGCTAAAGAATGTCAGGACTGAAGCGAAGACGCTATTATTATTTCTGAAACTGTGAGGCGGCGGACTGCGTGAAAGATTAGCCGGAAAAGTAATTTATCGGGGAGAAGAATTCAGCAAAACAAGCAGACTTTTCAAAAAAAAAAAAATAGATATTAAAAAAGATTCTAGAGTTTTCTGGATATAATTGTATGAAGATATGAAAGTAAAAGAAAAAAGAGGTTTTGTCCCTTTATCAGAAAGGACATCCTGGGTCTGGACAAAAGATTGCGCTTTCACGAATGGAAATAAAAACAGTTAGTCTGGGGTCATAATAACTTCAAAGGAATGCCGGGCATACCAGAAAATAAAAAGTTATCATCTATAAAGAAACCTTTCGGATAAAATCGTCTACTAGCAGGTAGATGATCGCAACCACGCATCGATCTACGTAACGTTTCTGACAAGTAAAAGCTATGGCCTGCACAGTCTCCATAACTAAACTCAAATGAATTGCTGTGGAAATATGTTAAAGAAAGTAAAACGTGAACCAGAAAAGGCCTATTTAAAAGGTAAGATAAAATCTATCGTTGTTGAAAATTTCAAAAGTGAAAGTTATTCACTACTGAATATTATAAAGGGCGTTTTACTGTTAGAGACTCCTGAAAACTGTTATTAAAGCTACTAATGATCAAGCTTAAAAATATAAACAACAGGCTGAATATTTAGTAGACAAATGTTTAAGCTGCAGTAAACAAAAGATAATTATCATGGGAAATTGGGGATATTTAATACCTTTTTTTACTATTGTATTTGTTATGCATGGGATCAGGTGGCATATTACACTTTACAGGTAGGCAGACAGATTTCAGCAACCAGTTTTGTGAAAAGGCTGAGGACTCTGAGGTGGCTGAATACCTTTTAAAAAATTTAGTGTAAGCTTTTAACGAGAATAAGAGACGAGAGTCCTGCGTGCATTAACAAATAAATAGATATGACTTCTTTACCTTTCTACTAAAGCTTTGTGAAAATATTTGGCTTTAAAATATTCAAAGCCGTTAATTTTGATCTTTTTAATTGCATAACGTTCACATGTATTAATTTTATATATTTGAAAAGCTTAGTTACATAAAAATGTGCGTATGTTACGACGTCTAGACCACACAGAGAGGAGTGTGACGTCAGTACAGAGAGAAGTGAGAGAGAGAGAGAGAGAGAGAGAGAACAATACACACACACACAGAGAGAGGTATGACGTCAGTGACAGAGAGGGAGTGAGAGAGATGGAAAGAGAGGAGAGAGAGAGAGAGAGAGAGAGAGAGAGAGAGACATACCACACACACACAGAGAGGTATGACGTCAGTAACAGAGAGGGAGTGAGAGAGATGGAGAGAGAGAGAGAGAGACACACACACACACACACACACACAGAGGTATGACGTCAGTACAGAAGAGGGAGTGAGAGAGATGGAGAGAGAGAGACACACACACACACAACACAACACACACACACACACACACACACACACACACAGAGGTATGACGTCAGTACAGAGAGGGAATGAAGAGATGGGAAAGAGAGATAGAGAGATCATTTTCTTAGTAAGATAGAAATTATTGAAACTAATACACTTGTACGATATTGGAACAGGTGCAAATTCATTAATTGCTCATAAATAGAATTTCATGGTTATAATAGAATGTCAGGTTGATAAGAGAGAGTTCGTCTTGTTCGTGTTTTCCGAGGCCTTCCAAGGTTTCCCGGCAAAACTACCATTTATACCGCGTGCAGTAAATTGCATTCACCTTTATCAACTCCACAGGCCGCAATTTCCTGAAACTAACAAGTCGATATTCGGAAGAGAACTCGAATTCTTCGAAGCCTTAGCAAGATGTATTTGTGGATGTGGAGATAATATTCGAAAAGCACCAGCATATTGACTGGTAATTTGAGTCCAGTGCCTTGTGTTTTGCTCACAGTTCCAATACCAGTATGTCAAGTTTCCCCCCTACAAGGGCCGTTCATAAAGAAAGCGAACGACAGATTAGTAATCGTTGAAGTCCGTACACGATTAAAACGTCTCTGTTGTTATAGCTCAAAAGAGCACCTCACCGTATACCATCTCTATATTAGCCGGTGGAAGATCTGTAGGGTAGCTCCGACAAAGGCTACACACACACTGTACTCCGAGATTAAGTTAAAGATGTACTGAGCTGAAATTCTAATATCAAGGCTTAGCTGTTGAATAAAACAGTGTATAAGAAACGATATGTGCAATTGCGTGATCGCCTGTTGCATTCTAATCGCGAAGTAATGTGGACTTGTACGATTAGGTTAGCTTCACATTTTTGTTAATAATGGTGTTGTGGTAGCGCATCCCAGAAGCAAAATTTCTCTGAAAAAAACGATCGGTTGAAACTAATCGATCTAAAGGGAAGCATAACCCGTAACCAATAATATAGAAGTAGAACACCAGAACATCGTAATAATAACCTACAGCACAAAATACCCTGAAGAAGATTACTAAAGTCCAGGTAAATACCATCAATAATCAGAGCTTTTCTCCTTTCAGTTCGAAAATTTGAGAATTAATTAAGCAGATATTTATCTTGCGGTCAAAGGATATCAGTAAACAGAGGAGCTAAGCGACCGACAGCGAATCGTGGCGAGCCATTCACGCACCCGCGTCTGATACCAGCTCATCTTCGCCGTCATTGCTTCCAGAAAGTTTCAAGAATCAAATACGGGAGACTGTAAATGTAATGTAAGATGGGTATTTTAAACGCTTATCTTAGACAAGAGAAAGTAAAAGTGAATACTCCTTTAGCAGACCGAATACTAGGGAAATCCCTGTTCTTCAGAGAGTTATTCTCTGACCAGACAAACAAAAAAAATAATAAATAGATAATAGAGACAAACAAAAAAAAATAATAAAAGAGCAAGTAATCGCTAGCAAAAATTAGCAAAAGCAACCACGTCATTGGCTACAAAGTCAAATAAGCTGGAAGCCACCATGACAAGCGAGTGCACTACTTGGTTTTCACTAACACGCACAAAATAGTATAACAATAAGACAGCCCAGTCAAATGAACTCAAACAAGGGAAAGTAAATAGGAGTGATTTTGTTGCTTATCATTTATTATGCACACATCTTTCATTGCACGTATGATGTCAATAATTAAGGAGACCATGAACATACCGCCAAACCGACATTGATGATTGCCGACACACCCAAACAACGCGCGGAATAATTTTACCTTAGCAACACCAGTCAAAGATCGATGACTTACCAACTACACTCACAGTATCATTTATAGTGATGCCAGCGTTGGTTCTTCGCAGTGCCGTCCAGATACCTGGCGAGAAGAAAAAAGGGGGAAGCCCCGTACGTAGCGGATGTCCAAAATTCCAGTTAACTTAATTCCGTACATTTTATGAATGAATTATGTAACCATCATTAAACAGTAGTAGTTGTGCCGTACGCTAGTTTCAACAGGGAAGATGACATCTTTACATCGGAGACAGCCCAGGTGAGGGAGCGTAGTGCTTCACTTATCCTCTCCTGTGCCACGAGAGGAGAGGGGTGGGGGCAGAGGAATCCTTACTAAAACGATATATTTTTAAATATGGGAAAAAAATCGGAGTACGCAGAGAAAACTCACGTAACGGGGGCTGGCGGAAAAGACTGAGAAGAAAACTCGCCAGGGGAGTGCGCCAAACCGAGCATATTTCGACCTAAATTGAACTCGGGCCTGCAGCTTTGACAGTTCAGTATACTAAACGCTGGGCACCCTAACTATGTAATTATCAGTATGATAAGACTGCTTTCATTGCAAGTGTTAACGCAAAGGGTTTTGGAGCCACGAATATACTTTAGTAAAACAGTGACGTATGTATAACGTTCAATTTATTTCTAATGCCAATCTTCATTATCATCATATAAATAGCTTCTTTGCAACTTATTTGTTCGAAGTAAGATGGAATCGGGCAGACGGTAAATAAATTGTTGTACTTTTTAATCAACTTTAGGGACTGACATAAAAATCACATTTAAGTGTTATTTACGGCATTTAATTCGAAAGGTAAATGTCATGTTAACGCTATGTAAAAACGATTTTTTGTTTTCTCGAAGTTATTCGGTAAAGATGACGGAAAACAAGCTTTTAAAGATGTTACTGTTACAGCTATTTATTAGAATAGAAGTATTCAAAATATCACCAACAATGTTTTAAAAAAAGTGAGTAGGATTTTCAAAACAAACTGGCACTTTTTGCTAATTCTGATTGGCAATTTACGTAATTATGGTAAAACGTATAAATTAAGATGCCGAGATTTAAGAGGCTTCTGTTACTTTTCGCCTGACGAAATGTTAAACCTTGGGACTCAATTTCTTTACTTCGGTCTTATCAAATCAGGTTTACACAAAGGCTGATAATATAAAAAAAAACAACAAAACTTTCGTCCTTAAAATGATTATTCGCCTTTACAATTTTATATATTCAAAAACAAATCAATTTTCATAATAAAAAAATACTACACTTTTGATATTAGGCCCTTTGTTTTTCTCTTATATCATCTCCAATAGAATTTTTTGTCTTCAAATAAGTTTGCATAACTCAGTCGATTGCTTTCTGGAACAAAGGCAGGATTTTATTCGGCTTGAAATATAACCGTTCTTTTGTTCTTTTCATTACCTGTCTTTGAAGATAGGCGTTGGCGAACAGCATAAGAACACGCCAGGAGAACTTCAAGGCATCGTAAACGTGTCAAAGGCCGGCAACCAAGCACTTAGCACCAAATCCCGCTTGGCCAGAACCTGCTAGCAAGAAATTAAGAGACTCATAAAATGAGTTAAACAACTCTTTATTCATTTATCGCTTGAAAGCGGAAGCGGACAGAAGAGCACATTTCTCAGCAAGCCTACGGCCATTTTGATTTATTACTTTTCTGTAAAGTTCAACGTATTCCCAAATGAAGTGGAGCTTGTAAGATTTATCTGGCAGAACACAAAATGTTGTTTATATTCTCTGCGTTATTCGCGTCTGACGAAGAAGCATGCCTTCAAGAATGTTGTCAGCATACTCCCAATTTAATTAGCTTTACTTCGTGTAGGTAAAAGGTTAGTCATTTATCTGACTTTAAAACCGAAAATTCTCTATGTCTCACTCCACTCTTTCTCTGTACTGACGTCATCTCTCTCCTCTTTCTCTGTACTAACCTCATCTTTCTCTCTCTCCTCTTTCTCTGTACTGACGTCATCTCTCTCTCCCCACTTTCTCTGTACTGACGTCATTTCTCTCTCTCCCTCTTTCTCTGTACTGACGTCATCTCTCTCTCCTCTTTCTCTGTACTGACGTCTTTTCTCGTCTCTTCTCTCCTCTTTCTCTGTACTGACGTCATCTCTCTCTCCTCTTTCTCTGTACTAACCTCATCTTTCTCTCTCTCCTCTTTCTCTGTACTGACGTCATCTCTCTCTCCCCTCTTTCTCTGTACTGACGTCATTTCTCTCTCCCCTCTTTCTCTGTACTGACGTCATCTCTCTCTCCTCTTTCTCTGTACTGACGTCATTTCTCTCTTCCCTCTTTTCTCTGTACTGACGTCATCTCTCTCTCCTCCTTCTCTGTACTAATCTCCTCTTTCTCTGTACTAACCTCATCTCGCTCTCTCCCCTCTTTCTCTGTACTGACGTCATCTCGCTTCTCCTCTTTCTCGGTACTGACGTCTTTCTTCTCTCCTCTTTCTCTGTACTAACGTCATCCCTCTCTCTCTCTCCTCTTTCTCTGTACTAACCTCATCTTTCTCTCTCTCCTCTTTCTCTGTACTGACGGACGTCATTTCTCTCTCCCCTCTTTCTCTGTACTGACGTCATCTCTCTCTCCTCCTCTCTGTACTACCTCATCTTTCTCTCTCCTCCTCTTCTCTGTACTACCTCATCTCTCTCTCTCCCTCTTTCTCGTACTGACGTCATCTCTCTCTCCTCTTCTCTGTACTGACGTCATTTCTCTCTCCCCTCTTTCTCTGTACGAAACGTCATCCCTCTCTCTCCTCTTTCTTCGGTACTACCTCATCTCTCTCTCCCCCCTCTTTCTCTGTACTGACGTCATCTCTCTCTCCCCTCTTTTCTCTGTACTGACGTCATTTCTCTCTCCCCTCTTTCTCTGTACTGACGTCATCTCTCTCTCCTCTTTTCTCTGTACTGACGTATCTCTCTCTCGCTCTCCCCTCTTTCCTCTGTACTGACGTCTTTTCTCTCTCTCTCCCCTCTTTCTCTGTACTGACGTCATCTCTCCTCCTCTTTCTCTTACTGACGTCCTTTCTCTCTCACCTCTTTCCTCTGTACTGACGTCATCTCTCTCTCCTCCTTCTCTGTACTAACCTCATCTTTCTCTCTCTCTTTCTCTGTACTAACCTCATCGCATTCCTCCTCCACCCTCGTTCTCTGTACTGACGTCATCTCTCTCTCCTCTTTCTTTTACGACGTCATTTCCTCTCCCTCGTTCTCTGTACTAACGTCATCCCTCTCTCTCCGTCTTTTCTCTGTACTAACCTCATCTTTCTCTCCTCCTCTTTCTTGTAGTAACCTCATCTCTCTCTCTCTCCCCCTCTTCTCTGTAACGAACCCATCTCTCTCTCTCTCCTCTTTCTCGGTACTGACGTCATTTCTCTCTCCCCTCTTCTCTCTGTACTGACGTCATCCTCTCTCCTTTCTCTGTACTAACCTCATCTTTCTCTCTCTCCTCTTTCTCTGTACTGACGTCATCTCTCTCTCCCCTCTTTCTCTGTACTGACGTCATTTCTCTCTCCCCTCTTTCTCTGTACTGACGTCATCTCTCTCTCCTCTTTCTCTGTACTGACGTCATTTCTCTCTCCCCTCTTTCTCTGTACTGACGTCATCTCTCTCTCCTCCTTCTCTGTACTAACCTCATCTTTCTCTCTCTCCTCTTTCTCTGTACTAACCTCATCTCTCTCTCTCCCCTCTTTCTCTGTACTGACGTCATCTCTCTCTCCTTTTTCTCGGTACTGACGTCATTTCTCTCTCCCCTCTTTCTCTGTACTAACGTCATCCCTCTCTCTCCTCTTTCTCTGTACTAACCTCATCTTTCTCTCTCTCCTCTTTCTCTGTACTGACGTCATTTCTCTCTCCCCTCTTTCTCTGTACTGACGTCATCTCTCTCTCCTCCTTCTCTGTACTAACTCATCTTTCTCTCTCTCCTCTTTCTCTGTACTAACCTCATCTCTCTCTCTCCCCTCTTTCTCTGTACTGACGTCATCTCTCTCTCCTCTTTCTCTGTACTGACGTCATTTCTCTCTCCCCTCTTTCTCTGTACTAACGTCATCCCTCTCTCTCCTCTTTCTCTGTACTAACCTCATCTCTCTCTCCCCCTCTTTCTCTGTACTGACGTCATTTCTCTCTCCCCTCTTTCTCTGTACTGACGTCATCTCTCTCTCCTCTTTCTCTGTACTGACGTCATCTCTCTCCCCCTCTTTCTCTGTACTGACGTCATCTCTCTCTCTACTGACATCCCCTCTTTCTCTGTACTGACGTCATTTCTCTCTCCCCTCTTTCTCTGTACTGACGTCATCTCTCTCTCCCTCCTTCTCTGTACTAACCTCATCTTTCTCTCTCTCTCTCTCTTCTCTGTACGAACCTCATCTCTCTCTCCCCTCTTTCTCTGTACTGACGTCATCTCTCTCTCCTCTTTCTCTGTACTGACGTCATTTCTCTCTCCCCTTTCTCTGTACTAACGTCATCCTCTCTCTCCTCTTTCTCTGTACTAACCTCATCTTTCTCTCTCTCTCTTCTCTGTACTAACCTCATCTCTCTCTCTCCCCTCTTTCTCTGTACTAACCTCATCTCTCTCTCTCCCCTCTTTCTCTGTACTGACGTCATCTCTCTTCCTCTTTCTCTGTACTGACGTCATTTCTCTCTCCCCTCTTTCTCTGTACTAACGTCATCCTCTCCCTCTCTCTCCTCTTTCTCTGTACTAACCTCATCTTTCTCTCTCTCCTCTTTCTCTGTACTAACCTCATCTCTCTCTCTATCTCTCTCTCTCTCCCTCTTTCTCTGTACTGAAGTCATCCCCCTCTCTCCCCTCTTTCTCTGTACTAACCTCATCTTTCTCTCTCTCTCTTTCTCTGTACTAACCTCAATCTCTCTCTCTCCCTCTTTCTCTCTACTGACGTCATCCCTCTCTCTCCCTCTTTCTCTGTACTGACGTCATCCCTCTCTCCCCTCTTTCTCTGTACTGACGTCATTTGTCTCTCCCTTTCCTTTTCTCTCTCTTTCTTTTAATCTCACTCTTTCTCTATATCCCTTTTCTATTTTGTTTCCCTTTCTCATTCTCTAAGTTATTTTTTTATATGCAGCCCATTTGTCAACGAAATCTGTAAATCCAAAAAATAAAGAGACTCGAGCAAACAAACCACTGGACTACCCATTTTTTTCTGTGTGCTTTTTTTGGTCGGCCGTCGACCGCGTGTATAGAGAGCATGCCCGCTCTTTGATCCGCCGAGCCTGCAGGATCCCAATCTCTCTCGCCTGTTTGTCGAATACAAGTGAAGTTCAACTAAACTCCTTGTTCACAGACAAGACTGCTCAAGGAGCCGGCTTGTTTCCCTTAATCCGTCACCATTAAATCGTGCTTGCGCTATACTTAAATATCTTTGCTGTTGAAAGCTACATACTTACAGTGACATTTAATTTTGCTTTCTTTAAATCTTAAAAACGTTTATCCAACCCACCAGATATAATTTCACGAAGTGGATGCCAAGAAGACAACCGTTCTTACTCTCTGAACAGTCGAAAGAACATTATATTGTGTGGTACTCGCGATTTGCTCAATTTACAGTAAAAAAAACGTTCGCATAGTATTTAAATTTGAAATATTAAGAAGAGTCGACAGTAAACATTGAATAAAAAATGAAGATGGGATGGTCTTTATCAGTGGAATATTGGACTACGTGCCAATGATTGAAACCTTTTAATCCTCACAGTATTAAAGAACAGGAAAACCGTTAACTTTTATCAGCTTTGTCAACCAACTAAAACGCACATGTATTATCTCTGATTTAATCATTGCCACCAGTGCCCTAGCACGTAACTCGTGTCACCTGTTTCTTCAAGAGAATTTATTTCGTGGAAAAATTAAAATTTAAAATTTAAAAATTTACTTTAAATTCTGATAGCAGTTTTAGTTTTGGTTATTTAAAAAAAAATGGAGATCTGCTAGATGTAAACGTCTTGTAAAAAAACAAACAAACAGTATTTCTGTGAACATGCGTTATTACCATGGTCTGCTGATGGATGATTCATGTGTTCACATAAAATCGATAGTGGGCGTCAGGGTGTGATCAGCAATCCTAGATTGTGTGTCATTTACAATTCAGAGCGGTGCCGTTGTCTATTGGTAGATTGAGGGTCAACGTTCGAATCCCGGTCTGGGTCTGGCTCTGTCTGTTTTAACTTTCTGGTGCGGTTTCCTCTGTCTCCTTTTTCACCAACCGATCTTCTGGGCATTCCCATTTTCTCCCACTTTAAAAAAATATGGGGGGAGTTTAGCAAAGCCTTTCCTATCAAACTCGGCGCCTGGTGAGGCATATTTGGAGATGCTTCTGAGCAGACAGCCGCAGCAACCCATATCCTTCCTCTGGTTGTCGTCCTCGTAGGAAATTTTGTACCACACAACAGTAAAAGGTTTCTAATTATTGAGGATAGGATTAGATATTTTCTATAAGATTCCAAATAGTAAAGGAATAATAAACGACAGGGGAATCCAGAGGACAAAAATATGTTTTTACTGCTGTATCTGAAGAACTCTGCGGTGAGTTGAAGCACCAGGACTTATATATTCGAACGCGCTCCCTTATTTAGGAACTTGTTGACACAAGAAAACGCTATTTTAGAGATTTCCCTTTGTTGGAGCCGAAACCTAAACCACGAGAGGAATTCCACTGGCTTTTAGATGTCTTAATATAGACTGACCAAAAAAAAAGAAAGAAAAAAAAGACGACTACCTAAGGTTTGGTAGAACCTTAAATTCATAAAGACAATCAGAGTAAGTGAAAAGCCAGCAGTTTTCGTCCGGAATGTCTCCGATAAACTTACCTGTGAAATAGTTCTCGGGTAAAATACAAGTGTGCAAAAGTAGAATAAGGCCGTGTTAACAGAATAAACGGACGGCTCAGGCAGTGTGGTCATTGGGAAACACTGATATAAGGCTTTTTTTTCAATACTGCGAAATAAAGGCTACCTAAAGCCGCGTTGCTTCTGTTTTTCCACAGCAACACCGTAAACGGTAAATTCTTGGAGCTTTCTTTCTCAGAGGTGATAGCAGGACTCGTGTACTACTCCGCCGTACAGCTGAACGCTTTCTGTGGAAACAATGAGCGATTGCGCCGGTAGACAGCTGGCAATGTTTTCGTAAAATCTCAAAGTGACAGCTTTTTTTATTTATTCTGTGAAAAAAATTGAATTCGTTATAAAGAACTCCATTAATCCACCTGGATGTCTTTCAAAATAAGTATACTTATTTACTAATTTAATTACTAAACACTGGAGCTCATCTTCATGAGACAACGACACGAAAAAAGATAAATCTTTTTGAACACTTTTAAATTAAAACCCATTATTTCTGCACTACGTTTATTAAACTCCGATAAACCATCCATCAAAACATGAAATAAATTAATTGTCAGATTGTTATGACTTCAAGCCTTTTGCATAATTGTGGACCCGAATTATTCATACACGTTAATTATAGTTCATACAGAAAGCATGATGCTATTGACTGAATCCGATGTTGTTTCGTACTGATATTTTGGAATAATTGTTAATTCATAATACGCTTGTACATTCACCTTTAAGGAAAGCAGGGTGGTGTGCATACAACCATTATAGAATGACGTCAGCCGACGAGCGTAGGAAGAAGGGAAGAATCCTCGGAACGGAAAGAAATAGGCTGCTGGCTCAGAATCCCGGACCAAACGCTCCCTTGATAGATAGCCAGTTGACTGTTGACAAGGAGTAGCAGTCGTCATGTGAACCTCTACCATCAAAAGACGGTTGAGAAAGGTTTGGATTGATTGGCCGAGTAGCAGATAAAGAAACCCTTGCTTATACGTACTAACAAGAAAAGGGAACTTGGTTTTGATTTAAAAAAACCCATCAAAACTAATCTTAGACTAACGAGGCAATGAGATCCGTTTTGAAACGTTTGACTCTGATGGTCGACAGTCGTTAAAGGAAAGGCCGGAGGAAGATGTAAGGGGAGCTTCGTTTGTTTTACATTGAAGATTGGTGGTAGAATGCAAAAGAAAAACAAGGATTTACTTTGCTGGTTAATTGGGCTGGTGATCTGAAAATTGCTGGGATTAGCAGAAAAGAGAGATATCACGATATTCTGAAACACCAAGCAATTCGATCGGGGGGGGGTCGATTGACATGTAGTAGTTTTATACTCGATCCTAAGCACACTGCGAAGTTAAATATAAAATACATCGCAGAAAGGAATTGGAAGAATTTTTAAAAAGCCATGATTTGGTTCCCTTAATCTCCAGGCCTAAGCCCCTTTAAATGAGTAAATGAGGGTGAGATGAAATAGTTCGAAAAGTAAACTACACAGGTCCAATCAGTGCGATACAGCCATGGAACTGCGTTCAAGAGGCTATATGTTAAAAACCTACTGAACAGAATACCTGAAATATCCATATAAAAGGCGGTGGCTCTTTTGAAGGGAAATGCAAGAACCGGTCTTAAAGATGCGATTAATGGTTTAAATTTTGTAACATGGTTCGTCTAACTTTCCATAGACTTTTGCTGGAATTACGTGTTTTCACTGACAACAAGATGTTCAAAAAGGCAGAGTATAGTGTCCTTTGTGTGGTTTGCTCTTGACTGGGACCGCAATGGTGTATATTTGTCCACTATTCACCAAGAATTCAGAAGAAACGTTTTTTCCTTCTTTCATATTCCTTTCACTTCTTGCTACAAAACAAGTTTAGCTGATATCAGAAGGTGAACTCCCGACTTTGAAACAGAGGATTTAAAGGAACAAGAACAAAGAACACGTTTTTTCTCCTTTCTCTCGCATAAAGACGTTTGGTCTGCAGCGCCAGGTTTAGACTTATACCTCTATAGCTTTCCTCAATCCGAGCTACATGCTGTCCTGAAGCCAAGCATTTGGTGAGGCTACGGATGGCGATAAATCAATGTAAATCCCGATATTCACCAGTTTCTGAAGTAATTGGTTGCTGACATTTCATTGAAACGAAACAAAGGAGAAATCAAAGTACACGTGAAAATCCACGCGAGCGAAACGAAACGTGGCCTCTCACCTGTGATGACAACAAACTGTCTACCATCGTCGACCGCAGGGTTTAATACGTAGAGCGTCGTATTGTTATTTACTGAATGCATTAAGGTAAAAAAAGGTTGTCCACAGTTCATAGACACCTTTTTAGCAAGCGCTTACAGTGGAAAGTGGTATATATAATGTCGTCGAATATCGATCAGGCAAGGTGGGAACAATTTCATCTAACGTCAATTGCAGCTCAGGATAGGATATGAAAATGCTGAAGCAGCCTAATTTTTAAATATCATTTTCCGAATAATAACACTGGTCAACAAGTATTTTTCATCAAGCATATGTCAAGGTGTACTTAGTGTAGTTTTTAATACTGATTTCAAATATACAATTAGTTTTTTGACATCACGTAAGTTTTCAAGATGAGAAAGCTTTTTGGTTTTAGCTCATGCATTATATAGAAATTCCAATTAATGAGGTGTATGCATGTATTTCATTTACATCATGGAAACTTGCTGCATAGTTCAGATGCAATATTTCATCATCTTAAATTAACCAATCAAGTTTTGTCTGATGAAATAGGTATTTCAACATCTCAAATTGTCCAGTCATAATTGGTCTGATGAATTATTTCATCTCAAATTCAATATAAGTATAACCGTTTGTATCTATTTCCTTACTTGTTTTACAGTGTTAGCAATGTCAAGACAGTGTAGAAATCCTCCTGTTGTCTTGTGTTATGTCTGTGGACAATTTATTGTGAAAGCTCAAAAACGTACAATAACACCAGAGACCAAGAAGATTTATAAGCTATACTTTGACTGTCCTTTTGGAGATCAGGACAAGTTATGGGCACCACATTTTATCTGCTCAGCTTGCTCAAATGGCTTACGTGACTGGTTCAATAAGTGGAAGAAGTCCATGCCTTTTGCCATTCCAATGATATGGAGGGAGCCGAAAAACCATTTTAATGACAGTTATTTTTGCAAAGTAAATGTCACGGGATTTTCTATGAAGAATAAACACAAAATTGTGTATCCCAATTTGGATTCTGCAATGAGACCTGTGCCTCACAATGGAAGTCTGCCAATTCCAGTTCCACCAGATGATGGTATTGAAACATCAGATGATGCTGCTGACTGTCACGATAGTGCTGCTGAGGAAGATTACGCAAGTTGAACTGAATGACCTTGTCAGAGACCTATCCCTCTCAAAAGATAAAGCAGAACTGTTGACATTGAGACTGAAGGAGAAGCATCTGCTAGAGCACGGTGTTCATATAACTTATTTTGGCAGAGAAATGTGGATCTACAAACGTGTTTTTCTGTTGAAGGCCTGCTTTGCTTTTGCAGTAACATCGATGGACTTTTCGAATGTTTATCACAAAATCATGATCCTGCAGAGTGGCGTTTGTTTATTGACTCTTCAAAAGGAAGTTTAAAAGCTGTACTTCTCCATAATGGTAATTTGAAGCCCTCCATTCCTATTGCACACTCCATTCATCTTCATGAATCATATGAGAATATGGAACTTTTACTTATGCCATCGCCTATGAAAGATACTCATGGAAAATATGTGGAGATTTAAAAGTCATTGGAATGTTAATGGGAATGCAGTCAGGTTTCAGAAAATACTGTTGTTTCTTGTGTCTATGGGATAGTCTGGCAACTGACAGACATTATTCGGAATCAAACTGGCAGACAAGAACATCATACCAGCCAGGACTGTCTAGCGTCAAGAATACACCTCTTGTAGATCCATGTAATGTCCTATTGCCTCCTTTGCACATAAAGCTTGGACTGATGAAACAGTTTGTAAAGACACTAGGGAAGAGAAATGTAGTAAAGTTTCCCAAAATCACACAGGCGAAGTTGAAAGAGGGTATCTTTGTCGGACCCCAAATTATAGAAGTACTCAAAGATGTCAAATTCAAGACAACACTGGATGAACTGGAACTGCCTGCCTGGAATGCTTTCAATTGGATTTGTGAGAATTTCTTGGGCAACAAGAAGGCAATGGACTACAAGGATGGCATCAAGAATCTTCTGAAATGTTACTCAGCAATGGGTTGTCGCATGCCACTGAAAGTTCACTTCTTGGACTCCCGTCTGGACTTCTTCGCAGATAACCTTGGAGCAGCGTCTGATGAACATGGTGAAAGATTTCACCAGGACATTAGTGCTATGGAGAAACGGTACCAAGGCTTCTTGAATGACAGTATGCTGGCTGACTACTGCTGGACACTTTACCGTGATCGACCAGATCAGGAACACCGCCGGAAATCCAAATCACAATGTTTCTAACTCTGTTGTTCTAACTTTGTCTGTTTTGTCTGACCCATTTTTTTGTGTATTCACTCTTTGTAGAATGATAGTGATGATTTTTAACTCAATAAACTCATTTACTTTCTAAAAATAATGTCCTTATTTATTACGTTAATGATTTCATATATACAAATATGTAAATATTTGCATGTATCTACTGGAAAACTGATACGTGCTGCATACAAATGGAGTGAAATTTTGAAATCAGCATGAAAAATTAGTCTAAAAAAGTTGGTTTGCATTCATAATGAGTATAATACATTTAATTTTGTTGACCAGTGTAATAAAAGAAAATTCACTCTACTCTGATAACAACTCCACAAAAAAAAATTTAAAGAGACCGAGATTTGAAGGTACATGAGCTCTTGGAGAATATGCGGACACCTCGCGCGTGTGTGAGACAGTCTTCGGATATGAAACACGAGTAGCAACGTTCAAGGAAACTGCTGAAGTGGGGAGAAAAATGGCTGATTGTTTTACAGGACTTCTTGAGGATATATATATTAGTTTACCGGAAGAAATTTTTATACGCTAGCTCTGTTTCGCGGTCGAATCGGTAGTTGAACAACAGCAACCTGAGATATTAATTCTGCTAACCAATAACTGTGAATGTATCTGAACCGAAATATAGCTGATTTACCTTCATGTTTACATTGGACTGCCAGGTAGGCGAACAGCTGATGAATGTGCACTGCCACCATGTCGAAAATAAGCAGACCAGGCGAGATTTCTCCGCTAATTCCAACTCAAGCAGTAATCGAGAGATCTGCATATTTCTCCCATATGTGCCATCTCTACAGAGTAGATTGCTATTTATAAAGACAATTCATTCTTTCATGGGATAACAGTCTGAATGACGAATCAAAGAACTTAACTTCTTTCCTGGATTCCTCGCGTCTCTCATATAATAAATCCGATCGAACAACTGTGGAAGTCTTCTGGATTTAAAGGATAACTCACTCGCAGATGTAGGGGAACGTGGACTAAACCAGGATCCAAGATGTCATCGATTCAACACGAAACAGATTAAAAGATTGTGAAAGCCGGCCCGACTAAGTATTAACACGAAAGGTTTTTCTCTAATGTTTGTTTCCTTTATTTGCTATTTTTTTTGTTGCAACAGAGTAACTTATTGTAATGACAGCGGTTCGCAACAATATAATGGTGGGGCAACACAGTCCTTGGAATGGCTGGAGGATGTGAAGACTGAAAACGCTTAAAATAGATTTCTAGAATTCCACCTGACTCTAAACTTTAATGATAATCGGAAGCTCACTTGCATTCGACATATGAGAGCGGATTCTTCGAAAACGTTTTGAAAAGAAAGAGAAAATTTTTTAATATTTTACTTTATAACTAATCTGAAACAGATTTCTCGTGCGAAAGGTGATTATTTTAGCTTTTGGAAAACTATTTTTGCGAAGTTCTAAAAGGAAGAGATTCGAATAGATCTCTTTCAGAAGAAAACAGAGCGAAATACTATAATAAACAAAGATCTAAACAAAGTCAGTCACACAGCCGCACGAATTGGCCATCGAAGTAGTACACTCTTCGATTTTACGCTACTCACGCCAATATCACCTCTCCTTACTGGTGTTTGCAACAGCATAAACCGATGTAACCGGGTAACCAATACTACCTTCTAACTAACTAGATGTGTCCAAACCAGTAAGTTAGTGCTAATAATTCATAAATTGGTTTTCATTTTTTTTAAAAATGAGAAGTGTTTGTGTATAGGCTGACAGAATTCTTCTACTATACGTGAAGTTTTCACGTTATTTTATGAATTTTAAAACTGTCATTTGTTTGATGCTTGGAGCTTTGCAATACGACGTATTCCTTAAAAATGTGAGCGAGTTTCAAAACAGTGCTATTAGTTTCAATTCATGCGCCTTATCTAAAGAAACTAATGAACTCATTAGCCAATGGGTATGTTGTAGAATATTAGCGCTAACTTTTTTGTGCTGGTTCAGCCGACTTCGCATTTTAAAGTACTCACTGAGCCGTGGTGTAATTTACCGAGCTACGACAATAGACTAGAAATGCAAGCAGTATATGGACAAATTTCCGATAATATTGAAAACTTAGACTTAGAAACCCTTATGAGTTAATCTTTTTAAAGATTTATGGTTATTTTTATAAAGATTAATATTAATATTATCGGCTATAATAACTTACTATGCAAACTGAGAGAGAGAGAGAGAGAGAGAGAGAGAGAGAGCGAGAGAGAGCGAAGAGAGAGAGAGAGAGAGAGAGACGAGAGAGGAGAGAGAGAGAGAGAGAGGAGAGATGAGAGAGACGTCGGGAAGAGATAGATAGATAGATATACGTCGTCAGTACAGAGCGAGAAATGACATCAGTATACAAAGAGAGATGACGTCATGACGTCAGTACAGAGAGAGAAATGACATCAGTATACAAAGAGAGGTGACGTCATGACGTCAGTACAGAGAGAGAGAGAGAGAGAGGAGAGAGAGAGAGAGAGAGAGAGAGAGAGAGAGAGAGAGAGAGCGAGAGAGAGAGAGAGAGAGAGAGAGAACTTATTTCCAAGACAAATTCTAATAAAATATTTACAACTACTGCGTGTACAAAGTGTGTCCTGGTCATGATATTGTTCAGATGGCTAAATACACGTGCTATAATAAATGGATTTAAGCGAGTTCTTTTGAACATTTTCAAAACAAAAAGAATCTATTTTCAATTAGTTCTGAATTATTCTCTGACATTTAAAAGTGAACGAAGCGAAAAAAAATGGTTATTCATTTTCACCGACATAAATTAATGAGTATTATTAATTTCTTGTTCAAAGCGGTTTTTATTTAAACCCATAGCTTTTATTTTATTTAGACATTTTTAATACAGAAAACTAATGTAATAAATAACGCAAGAGAAAGGCTGTACGTTAAACAAAATAATTATTAGCTTATTGAACTCATCGTCTTGGATTAACTGTCTTGATTTTTTTTACACGTCATATTGGTCCGCCATCGTTTGTATCCGTGTTTTTCAACGATACTTCTGTAAAATAATTATTTATTTATTTATTTAATTATTTTTAATGAAAATTTATGTTTAGAGACGTTATTGTTAAATCGATATCTGCTGGTGCTGGGTCTGTTTTTCCGCTCATGTTTTATACTTAGGTGGCTCTACCGAAATACTGCGTGGATTTGTAAAGGCAATTTGGTTTCCATTTAGAAAGAAGCTGGCGTGGAACTATCTGTTCCCTGCCGGGGCCGATCTACCATGACTGAGGCTCGAGGGAGACCCCCTAACTGTTGTGTCACGCTTGCTCTAAGCATACACTCTCATCCAGCCACTCCACGCAAAACGTGCCCTGCCCATCTTATCATCGTTAGCCTGATGACGTCTGTCACCGTCTCGGCTCCACTGAACTGTGACACCTTTCTACTGAACCTGTCTCCTCCATCGCTGTAACCCTTCATCATAAACTGGTCTATGTTTCGTTTTTACATGAGGGGTTTTCAAATCTCCAGACCATAATCTTTCAGCATTTTACGATGCATACTCCACATCTCTTCCATATAAGTTTGTATGACAGTTACCATATTTCTACAATAACGATAATGATGATAAAAATAAACTTGCCAATGTGTATCGTTGGACAGATGAGCATAACTATAAAAAGACAGCAACAGCAAAGGAGATACATCTGCAACCAACAAACAAGATAAAATTTGCGAAAAGGAAATGTTGCAAATTAAAAATACAAACCAATTAAACAGCTTCTGGTGACTGGAAGAAAAGCAGAATTAAAAAAGTAAGGGGGAAGAGACTAAGTGATTTGGGAAACAGTTGATGGCGTAAAGCAGAATAGAAAAATAGCGAAAATTAGAAATGGTAAAGACAAAACGTTTCGCATAACAGAGAAATAGTAACTAAAGAGCGAACTACAGCGGTGTGCAAAAGTGTCGCATAAAAATAATTCCTGTAAATTAGCTCGCATTTTGTGGAAAGCAGTTGTTATCAAAACTTGTTCACTAAAGTATTTATATATTACTGTTGTGCATCTATTCCAATAATATCAGGCATATTGTTTCATTGTAAGAAAAGTTATAATTTTTAGAAAGTCATTTGCATCAAATCAACATGTGCAAAAGTGTTTATAAAACCTAGACAGCTGTCTAATCAATTCAGATTCAATTCCAATTATGCAGAAAGTGATCAGATCAATCAATAATGAGTAGAATATCCGAAATTCTTGATAACTTGTTCACAACAACGAGGCATGCTGGCTACCAAACGCTGACAATTGTCACTACGGAACTCCGACCAGGTTTCCTCGATCTTCCGTTTCAAATCGGTTTTTTGGCACTAACGCTGAGTTTAATCGAGTGTCAAATGTTTACGATGGGATTGAGATCCGGGCTTTGAGCCGGCCAGTCGAGGAGGGGATTCGCAACTCTGCCATCAAGGCCATGACACTCCAATTGTGTGGATGGGGGCGTTGTCCTGCTGATAGATGGCCGTCGGGAGCATGTGGTCACACATATGTTGTTCGAGAATGTCCGAGACGATCTTAGCATAGTCATGAGCATTCATTCGACCCTCCACGTGATGCAACGGACCGACACCGGACGATTGAAAACAGCCCCAAACCATGGCCGAATCTCCCCCTGCTTGCAGAGTCGGTCGAGTGGAACTAGGATGGTATTTCTCGGACACCGATCGCAGAACGTACACCCGACCAGCCGAGTGGACCCTCACGAATTTGCTTTCGTCGGAAAACAACACTCGGGACCACTGGGCCACGGTCCAGTGGAGATGGTCGCGAGCCCACAGCAGTCGCTTTCGACGATTGTCCAGACTGATGAACTGCTTCTTCTGTGCCGATCGTCCGAACAGTCACATGTGGATCAAACGCCGTCTGATGGTGCACGAGGCCAACTGGATCCCATGGTGCCTGGACAAGACGGTCTGGATGTCGGTGTAAGTGCGGAATCGGTCCGAGTTCGACATGCGGGCGATCAGACGATCCTGTCGAGCCGTCGTTTTCCGCGGTCTGCCAGCTCTGCGTTTCGAAATTAGGCTCCCATCGGCTTTCCAACGTTTCAGGGTGCGAGATATCGTCGACTGATTGCAACCGATACGATTCGCAACCACCCACTCAGTTTCACCATCTTCTTTCATGCGAACCATTGTGGCCCGCTGTTCGGGGGTCAAATATCGGGCTCTGGGCATCAGTGTAATGAATAATATGGATTCAGAACAGTGGAAAATTACAATTCTTTCATTTTTATATTCTACTCTCCTAAACTATTATAGCACAAAATATATATTCTAATTTTTTGTAGTTTATACAACACCTTTTCACACGCTGATTTCATGCAAATTATTTTATAATATTTAAATTTTGACTCTGCAATTACAAAATGGATCTTTGTGTTATAAATCATTTAAAGACACTGATACTTTTCAATTAAAAAACAAAAACATACAATAGTTACTAATTTCTAAAAATAAAAACCCATTTTCTTAGTCTAGTCATTTTTATGCAAGTCTTTTGCAACACGCGCTTAAATTAAATCCTGACCTCACACGGAATCGTTATTTTTAAGCTGTAAAAATCTAGACTCACTGAAAAATAAAAAGAGGCTGAGGTAGCATTTGCGACGATCACTGCACCAGATGAGTGGCAATAGGTGGTGGGAGTGGCTATTTGCGTGTTTCCGCCCTTCTGTTGTATCCGATGCTGGAAGTTCAGTTCTCCACAGTCCTAGTCACCGTGCGCATCTTCAGAAGGGATTTCAAACATGAAATAAACAATTTATTTAAAAAGAAAACAAACACCGAAACGCAACAATTCCACGGTAGGTGGAAAACACGACAAATTAACCACAAATTCCTTTTTCTTTTCTTTTTATACTTCGTTCGCTTCAGAGGACGAGGATAGGTGCACATGCTTGCGGGTATTTTCGGCCAGGGTTTTGACGATGTTGAATGAGACTCTTCGGGGTGACGCGATCTCGATGCTGGCAGCCGCACCTCGGCCATCTGAGATCATCTTCTTCTCTAGTAACTGGTCGGCGATCTCCTATCCGCTAGTGCCCGCCTCCACGCCGGGCCTTTTGATGCAACTTTTGGAGTTTCGGAATAAAAAGCAATTAAGATATTCCGGTTTGCTAGTGTATGTCTGGAAAACAGAGACGTTAAGTCTGATAGTTTTTAAGCTACAACTCCATCCCAACAAAAGTTGGTTGGAGCCTGTCTTCGTAGAGCCATATCTTTGAATACAGAGCATTTGATAGAGATATTTAATTTGAATGAGCTTTCCGACAAATTAGTGTCACTAACATAATACGGAATCGCTGCTTATTTGATTATTTTTTCATTTATTAGATATTTAAAAAAAAAATGAAAATGTAATTTTAAAAAAAAAGTTGTATGCCATATCGAAACATTAATCCTAAAAATGAACATTAATGAAATGTTATTATATTTTCTTTTAACTCACTAAAATGTTTTTTTTCAAAGAAAATACACTACTGCTCAAAAGTACTCATTAATCACTGTAATTTTCATTTTTTAATATGATACTATGCATGAAACTGAGGAGAATACTTTACAGACAAAAAATTCGTATTAATGGTTAAACAAATATGTTTTATAATCAAATATTCGTTTGCAGTTGGTATTATATCAAAACAATTCTAAATCAATGGATCATAAAATCATCTAGAAAACTAGAAAACATGTCATAGGTTGTGACCAGTGTAATTTTTCTAAATTTACATATCTGATTAGATCTTATGCGACTGATTTTAGCCAATTAGTGATGAATATTATACTTGACAATAAGTGAAAGTAGTCATGAGGGTCAGAAACCAATGGCTTATGAAAGATCGGAGACGGAAAAGACCAAAGAATTTTCACTTTAACAACGAAGGGCTATTGCTACATTGAGGAATTTAAAAAATTTTATTTTATTAAGTTACAAGAAATCTAAAGGTTCCCCTGAATGGGATTTACTTATACGACACTGCAACAGCTAAGGATTGGCACCAGTCTAGACCAGAGAGGAACAGAAAGATCAAAATTTACTTCTTAAAGAGAAGAACACTAGTTTAAGGTCATAAGTCTCTAAAATAGACGTCTGTACAGCTCCAAGATAACTGTTTCCACTAACGCAACACGAAATAATCTCATGTTGTACACACTGTTAACGTCTGGTAAGGTTTCGAAATAAGGCAAAAGAACTTGCTTTGGGAAAATGTCACAAAAATTTAACAGTTGATGAAAGAAAACAGGTGCTCTGCACTGATGAATCCAAATTTGAAATAATGGATTGAATCGTGCAGTTTATCTCTGTGGCAGAGTGGATGAACGGATGCTAAAAGCTTTCAGCGTGTTTATTGTTAACCATGGAGGAGGAAACATAATGGTCTGGGATTGTTTTTCTGGGGACAGTCAGCAATCTTTATAAATTGTGAATACCCTAAACAAGTAACACTATTATAATATGCTCCATAGGCATGAAATTCGACTGGGTTTACCTTTAGTTGGGCAACAATTTACCTTATGACAAGACATTGACTCGAAACACACTTATAAGCTGGGTCAGAATTAATTCTGAAGGATAACAACAGAGTGGGTTTCCCAATAACCTGGAATGGCCGCCAGAATCAGCGGAATTAAACACTACTGAAATCGTACGGGATGAAACAGATAGCAGAGCAAAACATAAACAACCAACTTCAGCAGTACAGTCGTAGTAGTTCTTAAAGGAGGCTTGCCATGCAATATTGAAATGCTATCTCATAAAATTTGTTGGGATAATTACAAGAATCTGTGAAGCAGTAAATGCAGCAAAAGGAAGATCGATGAAAGAAAAAAAAAAATAATATAGATCGTAGTAAAACACTTATTTTATTATTATACTTGTTGTAAGTACCTTTAGATTGTAGAGTAACCCACAAATGGTTTGGATGCTTTGTTGATGATATGCCCATTTTTCTACTTTGTTGGCATCTTTATCTCTTTTTTAATTTTTCCATGCAAAAAACCGCTTGGAAAACGCTGTTTATAATTAGAATAATAAAAGCCGGTTTTTTTCGTCTGTTTATTTAATTTAGCTTCTGATTAGATTCTTCCTCTTAAACGAAAATCACGCTGTCCATGTAAATTTTACTCCGGCTTCGTTGGCCATTAGTTTTAACCCAAGGTTGTAAATGAAAATTAAAAAAGCGAAGAGAAAGAAACTCAAATTAAAGGAAAATAAAGGATTTAGTTTTATTACTTTTAAATAAATTTTTAAACGATTGTAAATTCCAAAACTACATTTAATTAAGAAGGCTTCACGTTGTGATCAAACAAATTGTTTTGATATAACAATCAGCCTATCGCGTCTCGCTTTCACCACTTCTCTAATTAAACTGACATATTGAAAAGGAAAAAAAAAATACAACAGAAAATCGCCGCAAGATCTTTCTTTACTAATTTGAAATTATAGGAAAATTAATAAACTATTTTTAAAAGAAAAATCTCCTGTTTTTTTTTTTTATTAAAGTTGATTATGAAATATTTTCGTTTTCGCCTGTGATTAGAAGTTTCTTTAGGGAAAGAAATTAGTTGTTTCCCTTCGTGTAAGCCGTTAAAATTACAGCTTTTTAAATCTAAAAGAAATATACCTTATCTATCTGTAAACCCCTAGGGTGCTCTAACCCAGCGTGTTTTGCATTTAGACTATATTTGACTAAATATACTGCCAGTTCAACACAAATACGAGCCATTGCCTCCAGGCTGGGGTGCGTGCACCAGGTAATATAAGTAAGCTAAAACCTGACTTGGAAAACAAGCAATTAGAGAAGAACAATAACATTCACTATAATTAGCAGTGCACCTTTAAAACGGAAATAAACAGATTTGATATTAAATACACTGCCAAGTACGAATCTTTATGGTATTTGTTTACTTAAAAAAAAACGTTTAGACACGGAATTATTTTGAAAAACTAGATCAAGAACAGCAAAAACAGTGATAAATCATTAAGAATGAAAAGCAAACAAAGAAAATTAAATAAACTTAAAATACCAGCAACAAAAATAGTTAAGTTAGGAGTAGCTTTAAATTATTTTATTAGAAGTCAGTACAAATAAATTACAAATGGCAGATTAACTTAAAGTTAGATAAAGTGACGTTCATTCATATTATAAAAAATATTTTTGTTCAATTGTTTTTATAGGTAAACATCCCTGAATACAGTTCTGGAAGATAATGCAGAGCCAAAGTAAAGAAAAAGTTTTAAAAGTAAATTTAATTAAAAGTAATATTTTTTCGAAGATATGGACAAGAGATTTAAGTTTAAAGGGAATTAATTTCGATGATCTAACATGCCATCATTTGCTGAGACGTATGTCAAAAAAACCTTTCAAATCAAGCAAAGTAGTTAATGCACAAAATAATACTCTGTGAAAAAGATGCAGAGCGAAATCTTATGCCAGATGATAAATGCTTTAAGTCAGGCCTCGTTTTCACTCCATCAGATGTTGTGACAACCCAAGTAATAATTTCGCACAATATCAAGCATTAATGGTGCTGGACTTTATCCAGACGGTGGAGAGATACCGAAGATGTATCCTCTACATCACAACTTACTAATGCGACTTTTTAATTTAAACAGAAGAACTTGTAAGCTTGAGAAAGAAATATCTTACAGTCTACTACAATATCTTCCACAATTGGAGCGAATTAAAGAAGACGACGTGAAACAGACTAGTTATTTCACAGTAATAGAATTGATGGAATTAAATGTGAAAAAAAGTGTATATTCACCTGTAAAAAAAAAAAATTGTTCATGGTTAGCAAGTAAATTAAATTTAAAAAAAAAAAACATACAAAGAACAAAAGGAAAACAATACCGTAATAATATACAAAGGAAGTCATTGGATGAAAGATAATTTTTACTGGAAGAAAACACTCCATTTATAAAAACCGTAATCAACACATCATGGTGGTCTTTTGACACTTCACGTCAGTCATTGAAATAAAGTGCTGATTACTTTACAGACACTGAAGATTCGCTTTGTGAAATATAAACAAAGAACTCTATGTTTGTGCGGGAAGTAATATTTTAACCCCTCCCAACCCCCAGACACAACATCTTTGCTTAGCAATGAAATATTTCGTATCTACACGGCTGCCAAAAAAGAGTATCTAGCAGTTGGTATGCAGCATCCATTAGCTCTCTCTCTAACTATAAACAAAACTTTGATGTCGCATTTTAATGATAAAGAATATTGTAGAATTTTAAATCAGATTGATACTTTAAAGACAGATAAAATAAGTATTATTATCAAATATGCTAGGGTATGAATATTCAAATGAAGAACGGCTGAAAACATAATCACCGTAATTGTATACGGTCCGGTTTCCTTTGAACTTCCTGTCTCTTACTGAAAAAACACTTTCATAGATTAGATAAATAAAGCCGTGCACAATGTTGTAAAAATAGTTATGAAATATCGGTTAATTTTATGTAAATACGCTTTTTAAAAAGACCAAAAATAAGATTTGATGATTTATCTTTTACACTAATGTGTATTTGTAATATAAATAATACAACGCCAAAGTTACTATCTTTGTATGTCTATTATTAGTGAAAGCTTTTTATTATTCATTTTATTTTCGTCATCTTTGCTTTAGTGAGAATCATGAAAGTTTATTTTTTATGCTATAGACCCCTTTTTAAAAATAAAAGAATATATTTCAAACCAAAACCAAGAATATTGTCAAAAACGAGATGTAAAATGTTGGAAATTTTATATTTTCAATTAACAAAGGAAAAAAAAAACAAACTAAGACCTTACCTGGATATGGAATAACATAAACCCACCTGGATATCGAATAACATAAACCAAAATTTTAAAGCTAAATAAATAGATAACTACCGGAAAAAACAAACTAATTTTGATTAGTTAGGTTGACTTTTATATAGTACATAGAAAGATCCCATCCTTGTTCAGACTCAAAGTTCGTACAAGATCCATTCAGTCTTTACGATGTTAAGTAAAAGGATTAGATTCTTGTATAATCATAATGTTTATGAGAAATTGGAACCTTTCACCTGAACAATTGGGAATTAAATACCTGTTTAATAACCTGGATTTCCACCCCCACCAGTCTCTTGGATCTACGTTTCTGAGATTGAATTGCGCAGGACCATTCTTTCCTTCTTGGACAATATATGGCTTAAAGAAATCTAGACCCATTTAGTTAGATTTATAATTAAAGGGTTAATAATTAAATATAATTAAATATTTGGTAATAAATGATTTTACATAAACTTTCCCTGCAGCTAAAAAAAAATAAATCAAATTGGCTGATCCTTTTCTGACAGAGTTCTTCGATTTTAAGAGATAAAACAACAGAAAACGATCAACATTTTTGTTTGCAAAAAGAAAAGTTCTGTTGGTTTGCACCGTTGCCTAGACAACCGAGAGATTATAAAATTTAATGGAAGTGCTATTTAATTTTTTTAAGAAAATTATGAATAATATCGTATCATTACATTTTCCGATTAATTTCATAAGGAAATAATAATGTGCATTTGTTGCCTAACCAGCATTGAATTTAAGAGTTTTACTTTCACTTTTACTTACAATCAAAAGTTCCTTAGTACATTTGCTAATATCTAGTTCTCCTCTTGAGGATGTCTGTGCTGGTGTCTTCACTTTCGATTGTATATATAATTTCGTTCAAATAATTTTCTAAATTTCCAGTTCGCCTTATTTTTTTGATAGAAAAAATTTTCTTTTGATTTTCAGTTTGCTATTTTCATTTTCTGAATGTGAGGCTTCTACAAAGAGAACAAGAACAAGAGTCGATGAAGTCACATGTATGGTATGCTACTGCAGTAAATGTATCATTATCTGGATATTGGGTGGAATGCCAAGGGCGTAGAATATATATATATATATATTTCTTATGTATTTCACGATGGAAAGAAAGTCATATTTACTTTTAAGTTGACATAAGTATTATGTATACATGATAATTACACAATATCAAATATGGAAAAAATATACGCACGATATTTGTTTCTACTGAATGTTAGTGACGTTACTAAGGTTACTTCTTTATTAGAGAGTTCTTGAGGAGTTAGTGAACTGACTATTAATTTAACCTCACTTTCTGATAGCTAATGTTCACTCAGGCTCGACGCATTGTTTTGTTCTAGCGAATTTGGTTCAACTCTTGATTCTGTCTGCAATAGTTGTTGAACTTATCTTGCTTCCTCAGATTTTGACTTCGGCCGAAGTTTACGGGAGTTTCAGCGCAACACAGCATCTAGTTAAGTGTCTAAGTAAAATCTATGTTGACTCCAAAGAAGATGATCACCAGTGGTGCGAAGAACGAACACAAATTACTGGCTATTAAAGAACAGTTTAACTTTGGGAAGTACAAATGTCTCGCATGATGTCTAAAACCACCGGCTGAGAGACTGAAGAATAAAATGAAATCTAGCACTAGCATTGCCACAAAATTTTAGAGAAGCACAACAGTTGTTCGTATGGAAAACCACAGGAAATTTATAGATTACAAAAAAAATTGATAAGACAGGAAAAATTTAAGGATCCATTATCAGCTGCATTGGTACCTGCTTTGACCCGCTCGCCAAACTTCTTCGAAAAATTTAATTACCATTAACACCAAAAACCGATTTATGTTTTCAATATTGTAACTCACTTTATGGAAAAGATTAGAGATTCTGACATTCAGCTTTTAGATACACTTATCTAAGTGCAACTTATTCACCCACACATAAACAATTCGTGAAGTCAGAACCAAACTGCAAGAACAACTGAACATCGGCATGATTGAAGAATTAACAATTGTCTACTTTCAGTAAGAAAAGTGCTTACACGAACAGAGCGAGAAAACGGCGATGGGTTCAGTTATACCAAACAAACATGCACATAGTGGACTTTAGATACTATAATCTTTTAATATGAATTTCCAAGCCAAAAAAATACGATTATGATGCGTCGTTGACGCCATTTTAGTCCGAAAGTGCATTTCGGACGAATCCGATGTTCCGGGAACATGTCAACGGCTTACGACTCAGCTTTCAAATTCACATGAAACTGGGAAATTCAATAAGTTGCCATATTTTTATATATTATTTAGCAAAAAAAAAAAAAACCAAGTGTGTGCAGAAAAATAAATACATATTCTGCGGTAATTGCACTGTAAATTAAACTGCTATCGCGACGTTACAACAGGAATCATGAAACGTCTCGTGTCCGGGCATATGTAAACTTGGATGCTACAAGCAGAGAAAAAACACCAGATATCTATATTACAGTAAGATGAATATTTTATATATTACAGAGGTTGGGCCGAAACAGAATAACGTACTAAAAAAAAACGTATTCTCATACCATTCATTAATATAACATAAGGATGCCTTGCTTATTTGTGTAACGTGAGATTTTAGCAGTGATATGAATCGTTAATTGCTCAAGGAGTTAACTCTCAAGAAAGAACTGACGGTAGATAAGAACGCAATGTACTCATTTTACTTGTGACTGTGAGAAAACAAGAGAAACAAGGATAACCAGTAAAATTTAGGATTGAAGAACGTAGAAGAGAAACATTATTTGGACAGTTAGAGAAATAAAACGTAGCAGGTCGTGGTTGGTCTTGTATTCACCACATACAATGGGTTAGTTGTAAAAGAACGGATCCAGTACAACATGACCAAAAGAGAAAGTCAAATGGCCCTACAGTCAGCTTTTCTCTATACCTACTATTAAAATTAGCTAAATATAGACTACTCATACTTCAGAAATGAAAGTCAAATAAAACATAAAATTCTTAGTCAATGAGGAAAAGTCGTGGTGGACCGTTGAATAGATAGGTTTCTATTAGAAACCATGGATTTAAATCCAATCTGCGCCAAACAAAAAAAAAAATTCTAATCAGCATGGTAACTCTTATTGTTAACGAAAGCTATTATCGCAAAACTTGTCATTACTTTCAGGACTATCCAAAGGACGGTGTCAGCGAAAGTTCACTGAAACGTCCGTGATTTTATAACAACGGGAATAGTGCTAAAATATCGTAAAACACAACTTGTCCAAAAGCATTTCATTTCTTTACATTACTCATTAACTATGAAGAATTTATTAAATTTTTGTTCAACGTTTTGATGTAAACCTAATAAACTTCCTACATCTTACCATCAGATTCCACATTTAAATTCGTATTTAGTACCGTTAAATATCAGATATAGATAGCTTTTGGTTTCTTATGTCGGTCATTAATAATGAGATAATGATGTCGCTTTTGCTCATATAACTATTTTTGAAAAGTTTTTGAGATGAAACAAACAATTGGCGTTGAGTGATTGTAATCCGTTGTTTACGTAAGAATGTCTTCTAGTAATCTCCATGTAAAAACACAAAAAATCATTATAAAACAGAAGTGCATTAGATGATAAATCCCGACCTTTGTTGACTTTTATCTATTAAGATACAAGTATTTAACGAAAAAATAATGATGTGATTTTAGAAGGATATGAAAAATATGCTGCTTATGTTACATAAATGAAAAAATGTTCTGGTTCTTCAAGCGTATTTGCCATTCTGGTCAAAATAAAGCTTCTAAACCGTTGTCTGGCAAATTCATCAGTTTATCTCTCTTTGTTTAAAAATAGCGTAATTTATACTAACGACAGAAAATGTTGCAGGTATCAGATTACATTCTCTGCCATTGCGAGACGTTTATCCGATACATATATACATCACAAGATTAAGAGAAATTCGTGTGTGATTATATTGGATGTAATTATATATATAAAAATAAAATTCAAACTGGTACATTTTGTTCTGGTAAACAGTGAACTTCTCTTAACTTTAAAATTTGTAATTTTGTTCTATTTGGCTTCTGTTTGTATGCTGTTGTATTATATTATAACTTTCTGTCCAAGACAAAAAAAAAAAAAAATCACTTTTAATTTTCCATCAGGTAGAGATAAAATGAATTTGGTGCATTACAATCCTTACCATCTAAAACTCATTTTTGATTTTGAGAACCAACTTCTGTATTTGCCTATTTCCCACGTTTGTATTTTTCAAACAGTAATGAAACAAAAACTGAAACTTTTAACTTTGAAAAAAATAAACAACAACATTACTAATCTCTATTAATTAATTAAAAAATTTAAGTTAAAAATTCTAAAATGTCGAATACATATAATAAATAAATAATTATTTTCACAGGCCAATTGTTCGGAAAACTCCACAATTTTGTTAAAGCTCTTTTTCTATAAGATCGTAAACATTTAATAATGTCAGAAATCTCAGAAGTCACAGCTTTTCCCATCAATGCCATGCAGCAATACGCACATAAAAGAAAGACGGAAAGCTATTTGTAGTTTTTAAGACAGGAGAGCTTTGTTGTTGCTCACATATTTTAAAAGTATAGACAGTTTAAATTTGCTAAAAAAATTGTTATAGAATCAATTAAATGTATCAACTCAGTTTATTTTCCCTTTAAATATACAATAAAAATGACAGCAGACAATCAAATGAAAGTTATGAGGTTGCCGCTACATGTTTTGGAAAAATATATAGAAGAGAAGGGTTAATTGCTTTGACCTTCATTTGACATAGACTGAAGCGTCATCTATACGTTTAATTAAGAATTATTGGTGCTACGACAAGTAGCTTCGGTGGTTTTTTCCTAGGCATTGAAATTCTAGTCGTAATAAAATTTCTGTGGAATTAACGATACAGTTGAATTATTGCAACAAAGTGTTTTTGGTTGTAAAGTTAATAAATTCATGTTTATTAGCAAATTCCATTGGTCTTTTAAGGAAGTAAATGGCAAAATATTTTAATGAAGCATGAATTATAGCTTATTTTTAAAATAATATTGATTTATTTTGCTTACATGCACGTGTACTGACATTGATACACATATAAAACAAAAGATTACTTTCATAGGAAATCTTTAACGTACTATAAATTCTGATTTAGTTTCAAACCGTTTTCCGTCTGTCTTTGTCTGCATAGAGAAATGTATTTTCTTTTCAAAAAGTACATAAATCTGAAATCTTGTTAACATGGCTGCCATGATGCTAAGAGGGTACAACGAAACAGTGCTAGTTAATGAAAGGAAAAAGATAATAGTTTAGAAACGTGTCGCATATAATGACAACGTAATTTATGTAAAACAAATATCCTAGTTTATTTAAATTTTGTAATTTAAATAAACATGCAGGTACATTATATTGTAGAGACTATGTTTGGGTTCTTGAAGGCTTAGTAAAAAGCAACTAAGGAAGAGTTTTCGCCTGGCAATGTTTGCCCCTTTACGAACAAAAACTAGCTGGTTCATTTTAAAACGGCATGAATGGTCTTAAGCAATTTCTAAATTCCTCCTTTCGTTAAGTTTATAAACGTATTTACCAGTTATCTTAGCACGATTATCAAAAACTTATTTGCTTTCTTTAAAATATGACAGAGCGATCCTGGGACAGATTTGCACTTCTCCATATGTGACATATAAAGGAATACAAATGGTCTTCTCCTGAGACGAGATCAGTCAAAGCTCAACGTGAATAACGCGGTGATTATCCATAATATAGGTTCGCCGTGTTACTTTCGGCATGGTTAATTAGGGGAGTTGTAATATCGTTTCACGAACCTCATTAAAATTACCCCGACTGATTTACTCGGTGCGACTGCAAAAGTTCAGCGTACAGCGTGGTAATGAGTCCCATTCGTTAAAGAACAAACCTTTGTCCTACCGTTAGCCTCATGGTCATAACCTGAAATTCACCTGGCTTACTCGGGTTGAAAGTTTAAACGTTAAAGAAAACGCATTTTCGGTTTCAACTTCGATTAATAATAGTATGGATTCAATAAAGATTATAAATTATTATTTGGAACTGAAAATAGACACAGATGTAATGCAGTCCGTTTATTATTTACTGGATATGGGTCTGTTACGTGACTAATACTTTTCTTTAAAATGTATTACTGAATTTTGAAATTACAGTGCATTCAAAGAGAAAACAAAGTGACCACAACAGACAAATAAAAGATAGCAAATCAGTAATTAAATATGTTTTATAGAGAATGCGGCAAACAGGGTTACTCGTCTCCATGAAAAGACAACTCATTAAAGTAAGAAAACCAAGTATGGTTTAAAGCAGACTTATTAGATCTCTAGTTCCATAACTACAACGATGTGCAAAAGTCTTGCATAAAAATGACTAGACTCAGAAAATGGGTTCTTATTTTGTAGAAATTAGTGACTATTGTATGTTTTCTGTTTTAATTGAAAGGTATCGGTGTCTTTAAACGATTTATAACACTAAGATCCATTTTGTAATTGCACAGTCAAAATTTAAATTTTAATAAAACAATTTGCATGAAATCGGCGTGTGGAAAGGTGTTGCATAAACTACAAAATTATTATAATATATTTTGTGCTATAATAGTTTAGGATAGTAGAATATAAATATGAAAAACTGTGATTTTCCACTATTCTGATTCATCTTTGTTCAGTATAGTGATGCCGCGAGCCCGATATTTGACCCCCGAACAGCGGCCACAATCGTTCACATGAAAGAAGATGGTGAAACTGAGAGGGTCGTTGCGGATCGTATCGGTTGCAATCAGTCGACGATATCTCGCACCCTGAAACGTTGGAGAGCCGATGGAAGCCTAATTTCGAAACGCAGAGCCGGCAGACCGCGGAAAACGACGGCTCGACAGGATCCTCTGATCGCCCGCATGTCTAACTCGGATCGATTCCGCACTTCCACCGATATCCAGACCGCCTTGTCCAGGCACGATGGGATCCAGTTGGCCTCGTGCACCATCAGACGGTGTTTGATCCACATGGGACTGTTCGGGCAATCGGCACAGAAGAAGCCGTTCATCAGTCTGGACAATCGTCGAAAGCGACTGCAGTGGGCTCGCGACCATCCCGACTGTTGTTTTCCGGCGAAAACAAATTCGTGAGGGTCTATCGGCGGGTCGGGTGTACGTTGAGCGATCGGTATCCGAGAAATACCATCCTAGTTGCACTCGACCGACTCTGCAAGCAGGGGGAGATTCGGCCACGGTTTGGGGGTGTTTTCAATCGTCCGGTGTCGGTCCGTTGCATCACGTGGAGGGTCGAATGAATGTTCATGACTATGCTATGATCGTCTCGGACATTTTCAAACGTATATGTGTGACCACATGCCCCTGACGGCCATCTATCAGCAGGACAACGCCCCTCCCCCATCCACACAGCTAGAAGTGTCAAGGCCGTGATGGCAGAGTTGCGAATCCTCCTCCTCGACTGGCCGGCTCAAAGCTCGGATCTCAATCCCATCGAAAACATTTGGCACTCGATTAAACTCAGCGTTAGTGCCAAAAATCCGAAAAATAAAACCGATTTGAAACGGAAAAAAAGAGGAAGCCTGGTCGGAGTTCAGTAGTGACAAATGTCAGCGTTTGGTAGCCAGCATGCCTCGTCGTTGTGAACAAGTTATCAAGAATTTCGGATATTCTACTCATTATTGATAGATCTGATCACTTTCTGCATAATTGGAGATTGAATCTGAATTGATTAGACAGCTCTCTAGATTTTATGCAACACATCTGCACAGGTTGATTTGATGCAAATGATTTTCTAAAAATTATAACTTTTCTTACAGTGAAACAAGATGCCTGATATTATTGGAATAGATACACAACAGTTATATAGAAATACTTTAATGAACAAGATTTGATAACAACTGCTTTCGACAAAATGCGAGCTAATTTACAGGAAAAATTATTTTTATGCGAGACTTTTGCACATTGCTGTAACTACAAAAACTTCAGAAATATTATGTATTTTTCCATTATTGTTCTTTCTGAAAATGTATATATTTAGAAAATAAAAAATTTATGAATTATTATTGTAAATACTGTTTTATTCAGCGTGTTGTGTCAATGAATAGAAGCATGTCTTTGATGTTCCATGGAGTATTGTAAATATGGGCTTTAATTTTCCTTAATGTATTAGCAAGTACGAAATTGTCTATGGTGATAATATCATTGTGTCTTTAAATCTGAACACAAACACAAAGTAATAAACTTAAATAGGCCGTGAAAATAAGCTATTTAAAACGAAAGTACGTGTAAAATGATAAATGGACACTTCTACTTCAATAAAAGCTAACATTTTCAGTAATTAGAAAAGTAATCTGCTTGCTTAAGCTTTTAATTTAATCCTTATCTTACTTTTAGCAGACGTAGTATTGAACATACCTGTACCAAGCAAGCCCGTACTTATTAATGAAATAATCTACTAAAAAAAGCAAAACTAGAAAAAAAATCATTACGGGCTTAATAATTTCTCCTTAATTTGAGAAATATTGTCAATGATAATGGTCGTAGAAAATAGCATTACATTTTAAATTATCTTCTGATAAACTCTGCATAACGGTGTCCCCGGGAGATCTCTATAATTATGTCTACTATCTGTTTCATATTGACACTTGATAAACCAGACACTAGAAATTCATAGAAATTTTTACACCAAATGTATCGATAGAGAGAGAGAGAGAGAGAGAGAGAGAGAGAGAGAGAGAGAGAGAGAGAGAGAGAGAGAGAGAGAGAGAGAGAGAGAGAGAGAGGGAAAGAGATATATTTACCATTGCTATCCTGGATATGAGTAATTGGAAGTACAAAACCAGATTAAAATTATTAATGTTTTCCATCATTTAGGAAAAGAAGATCACTTTTCGCTTTTTCTTACCGTTTCTAGAAATAATTTCTAAACGATGGCACACAAAATATAGATTGAAAAATTCAATGAAATAGTAAGGTGGTAGCAAACACTGTCGAGAACATATTTTGCTCGCTTATAACCTCCATAAAATCTTCTTAAATTAATTATTATAAGTAAATATTACTATTTATTTCGCAGCTACATGAAACTATGCTTGTTTTTATTTAATTTCTCTCTACTAGTTTGTGTGCGAGAGACTGAGTGTTAAAGTGCGACAAAGTGTAAGGAAGTATGAGAGAATGAATATGCGCGAGAAAGGATGTGACTCAGGGTGTGTGAGAGAGTGCGACAGCGAGAGTATAGGAGTGTGTGAGACAGAGTGCATGAGAGACTGAGTGTGTAAGAGAAGGGTGTATGAAAGGGCGAGAATGAATTATGAAAGAGATTGCGCCTAATAAAGAATGTGGGAGAATGTGTGCGTGAGAGAGAGAAGAGTGTATGTGAAAGCAAGAATGTGTTTATGAAAGTAATGAAAATTCCAAAAATATCGAGAAAATAGACGTTCAAAAATTAACCACATTTTGTAACAGAATTAGTGGTGTCGAAGATAACGGAGTTTTCGGGATAGAATTATCTGAAAAAGCACATGCTGCGAAAATTATGTAGATAAACTGAAATGTAGTACTTTTGCAGTAGGACAAAGTAAAATACTTGACCCAGCGATGGCTGGTCGCACGAATACGATAGGTTTAAATAACGAATTATATTTATAATCGCATTTATCTTTATTTTATTTTGACTGACTAATATGAAGATCCAAAATGATCCTGCTGTTAGAATTCAGTGAACATTTATTATCTTTCATATTCAATGCAATGTAAATACCAGATGAAGTAGATTCTGGGAGAGGAAGTAATAATGGAGTGACCCAATGTCATTTATTAAGAACAGAATTTTGATATCAATCACTTGATGATCTGGCATGACGGTTTCGAGTAATGGTTTCCAAATGGAAAAGGGGCAAAAATTGAAACATAATTTGATGTATTCTTATCTGTCTCCATAATAGCTGAAAACGTTAAGGAATGCAAAGGTATTACAGGGTATACTTTATCATTCTTTAATTATCTTCTAAGTTAGTGCGTGACTATTTTCCCTATTCGATACCAAGGCAGTTTATTGTCTGAGTCAAATAGAGCCAACAACACACTTTTCTTCAAATATTTAAGGGCCATCTTTTGCAATGTATACTTAAAGTTTTATATTGATTTGCATAGGATCAAAGTTTATATTTATGTACATTTGTGCTAATTCTTAGCTAATCATCTCATCATGTATTTAAAATTTTATTTAGTAAATTTCAATAATGATTTAATAGATAATCTAGTAACTTTTTCTCCTTGTCTTACTTTTGCTTTGGACATTTTTTTATTTGAGCATACAGGATGGAGACGACACAGGAGATAGCTGCTACAATTGGGTAGTTGCTACAGTACCAGTGATTGGTAATTAAACATATAGATTAACTATAAACGACGTCATCAATTAAGAGAGTAAAAGAATATTACGTATATCATAATCCATCAATGTGTTTAATTAGGAAATATAGATGCTGTAACAACTAGCCTCAGTGCTCCACTACTTGTGTTAACCCTGACATTGTAAAGGTTTAACCAAACTTCAAAACAAGAAAGGTAAGGTTACAGAACGAAGTCTTTGTTGCTGCAGCCGACCCCAATACGACCATTTCAAAATTTACTTTCACCGACCTCGTTCTGGCGGCGTCTAACGACGTCATAAAGGTCATAAAAGAAATGTCGTATTGAAGCAGCTGCTCGATAACAACCGAAATGACTTTGTATAATGAACTATCGGAAGAACCAATAAACAGTATGCTTTTGTAGTCATTTATTTCTGAAAACATTAATATTTCAAAATATTTCTTTATTTTATCGAATGTTTCAAATTTAACCGCTTGGCCAATAAACGCACCGCTTGGATAACAGCTGATTCATTGTCAAGGGCACGGATTTCGATAGATTATCTCACCATCAGCAGAACTGCGGAATATTGTTAAAATTGGTTGGAGCTAAACTAGCGAATTTCAATAATTATGCTGCTTCAAATAATAATAATAATAATAATAATAATAATAATAATAATAATAATAATAATAATAATAATAATAATAATAATAATAATAATAGAAGTTTATAAAGTGAAAGGTTAGGGTTAGGGTAGTACAGTGCTTAGCTTACTGGACTGCTAGACTGAGGCCCTGAGATAGAATCTCAAGTCAGGTCCGAGTCGGTTTGACTCTCCTTCACGGCGCCTTTTTTTCTTCCTCATTTGTACCAGCTGGCTGTCTCGTGAAAATCCTCCAGGTCCTGCGGTTTTCTTCTACATCTAAGGATGAATATTCCTAGTGAAGACTTTCGTCGCGCACCTGCAGGAAACGAGAGACCACCTTTGCTGTGGGTCTGGATCATAGGCAGAATACTGATGACGATTATTTAGGGTTTCAGTCCAAAAATTTACTGAATTTTTTTATCTTTCTTTAAAAAGTAATTAATTATTAGTATTCATAGAAGATACTTGAACAAAAAAGAGATGGATCCATTTTTAAAAAGCACTAAGTGGAACCCGAGGTAACTGGACATTGTTGGTACCATCACCACCTCTGACATCGCTTGCCATACGTCGACTTAGAGTTAACCAAGAACAGGTTTAGGTTTCTCTATGTGTTCGGTTTTGCCAGTAATAAACTGGTGTTCGATTATATATAAAGCATTACACTTGTCCAAAGCGCAGGAAAGTAATTAATCACTGACTGATAAATATTAATGATTAAATTTTCTTTTCAAAAAGGCTTTACATTCATAATTTTCTTCCAACACATTCACCTTTTGATAATTTCACCTGTCGGCTAGCCAGCGTGTTTGCTAGAAGCACCTTCTCCAGGCCGAAGCTTTATCCCACTTTGATAGTTTTTGCACTAATCCACTCGACCATCGGCGATCACTTGGTTATAACGCTGTAGTCGCCACACAGACACTACATTTGAGAAAATGGTATAAATAGACAATGCAGAAAATTACAATCAACATTAAATGAGTGACATTAAACTGGAAAATGTAGTTTTAGAAAAGCATCTTGGAATAACTGTTCACCCAAATGTCAAATGTGAAAGAAGTGCATTTCAGCTGCAAACAGAGCAAATAAAAGGTTAGCAAAAATTAAACAGAGTATCAAAGTAAATAAGTTTAATTCTCATTGTGCAAATCGTTAGCTGTTGCACGTCTCTAACACGCCGTTGAGGTGTGGAGTCCGTATTTAGGAAAGCACGAGAGTGCAGCAGGTGCTCGCTAGAACTTTTCCAAGTCTCAAACATTGTTGAACGGTTAAAATTGTAGATCAGTCAAGTACTTTAAAACTTTACAAAATCTTCACATTAATTAAGTGCTTCCATCTTGCAAAAAGAGAAAAAGAAATAAGTCTACAGTTGCATATTAAAGAACATAATTACAAATTAACTTGAATTCCCATGCAGGTAAATAGAAAATTTTTTTTATTTTTAGTGACGGAATCGTTATTTATTTAATTAGTAGAATAAAAACACTAGCAGGTGTTGTTAACAGTAATGTGGATCTTTAAACAATGGTTTCCATGCAACCGTTCAATGAAACAATATCATTGGCGTATTTTTATTCGCCATTAGATATGTAAATTTCAAAAGCAAATTTTAATAAAAAGCCATTAAATTTAACAAGCTATTCTGCCATTGATCACTTTAAGTATGAGATGTATCACGTGATACTGTTTGATACCGACACTGAAGCAATATTCACGCGAGGTTCCTTCAATTTAAATTAGCGCAGAAACAATGTGTCAGTCGAAGATCAGGCGCTCTTTAAAGGGTCAATGTAGAAACAAGTACAGTGCAACCTCACGTATCCGAACAAGCCCGGAGACAAGCTATTTGTTCGGATACGTGAAAAAAACCGAATGCAGGTGTTGCTGTGAGCAGGCCGAGGGTCAAATTCGACCATCCAATTGACACCCTATCCGAACAATAGACGATATGCATGTTAATTGTCACTTGTGTAAACTGTTTCGAAACAATGCCTTTCTAACCCAAAGTGAAGTACTGTATTACTTAATTAACTGTAGATTTTCAATATAATTTGAGTGAAAATGTTTGCATGTGCGCCTTTGTTAACCTCCATTTTGTCTGGCTGCAGAAATTTTGGTCACATGATCGATGAGTCTTGCTTGTCATAATACTGTAAGGTTAATAATGTACATTATATATACATATACAGTCAGACCTCGTTAAACTATATGAATCACTTATATAGGCATGCCCCCACTGTTCACTTTTAAAAAGGCCATGTTTTGATTTCAGTCGAAATAAGATCTAAGCTGAGAAACCGACCTACAATATGCAACTTAACAAGGCCATAACATTCGACCACAAACCACCCCCAAAAAAAGATCTGAAATTACAATAGAACATTGAACCGAACAAAAAAGTGTGAAAGTTCGGGTACGTGAGATTTTGTTCGGGCGACATGTCGATTGTTCGGATACGCGAAAATTCGGATAAGTGAGGTTCGGATACGTGAGGTTGTACTGTACACCCAGGATAAAGAATGCGATTGATAAAGCTATTAAAAACATTTTGACACGAAGGTTTTATCTTCTCGTGAGTGGTATTTTTTAGCGTTTCCAAAAAGACAAAAAAAAAAAAAAGGAAAGTCGCCTGCTTATGGTCAGCTAATCACATCTTTGGTTTCTCTAAACCGTCGCCTAAGCCAGAAACAAAACAGGAAGACCGCAAATTAACCGGTGAGTATTTCTCCTAATTTGGCCGAGTTATGCGCCACTTTTCAATGACGAGATTCTACCGATTATTTAAGAGACTTAAAATACGAAAACAGATTTAATGTTTCATACGACAACGGCAATTTTTATCGATGAAGTCTGTCACAAAGAAAAAAAAACAAAAGATGAGATAAAAACCAAACAGAGCTGATTAAATCACAATAACTAAAATTCATCAGATATAAATAAAAAATGAAAATTATTATTATTATTATTATTATTATTATTATTATATATTATTATTATTATATTATTATTATTATTTATTATTTATTATACGAAGTAAGCTGAACCACTGTCTTTCTGCGTTTTCTGATATCATTTGACGGTAAAAATTGATTAGAAAATGAAATGTTTAACTTCTGACTATTAAAGGAAGGACCCCAGAATACGAGGTGTGTCAGAAAAGTAACAGGACTTAGTGTTCTGTGTGAGCTATGAGTGGGGCAGGGATTAGCGGGTTGGGTCACCGTGTGACGTAATATCCGGGCAGTATATAACTGCGATCTCAGCTCTCTGCAGCCATTGTATGTTTTTTCACGTGCTTTTGTTAACAGCTCCTCAATTTTAGGCCGTCAAGCGATGGGCACAGAGCAACGAACCAACCTGAAGTTTCTGGTCCGGCTGGGGAAAACTCCGTCAGAAGCACTCGGACTACTGCAGCAAGTGTTTGGAGATGAGACGATGTCGCACTCACGGGTTTTCGAGTGGCACAGGAGGTTCAAAGAGAGGGACGCTAGGACGTGGAAGACGACCCCAGGAGCGGAAGGCCTTCAACGAGCAGGACTGAGGCCAACGTTGAGCGCATGAGGCAGGTGTGCATGGTGATCGTCGGCTGACTGTTCGACTGATCGCAAGTGAGCTGAGCATGAACTGCAACAGCGTCTGGAAGATTATCACCGAAGATTTGGGCATACGGAAGATCTGTGCGAAGATGGTGCTGAAGCTGCTGAACGATGACCAGAAGGAACGGCACATGCAGGTGTGTCAGGACATCCTCGAGCGTCTTGAAATCCAACCAGACTTGCTGGGGAGAGTCATCACCGGTGATGAGTCATGGATCTTTGAGTACGACCCGGAGACCAAGCGCCGGAGCCTTCAGTGGAAGAGTCCGGAGTCGCCGAGGCCGAAGAAAGCGAGACAGTCGAAGTCCAAAGTAAAACTCATGTTGATCGCGTTCTTCGATGTGAGTGGCTTCGTCCACATAGAGTTCTTGCCACGGGGCCAGACGATCAACCAGCATGTCTACAAAGAGATCCTGCGGCGTTTGCTTAGTTCAGTGCGCGAGAAGAGGCGAGAGTTGTGGCAGCACAACTCGTGGCTGCTTCACCATGACAACGCGCCGACTCACAATGTCCTGAGCATCCGGCAGTTCCTTGCCGAGAAGAACATCGCTGTGCTGGAGCAACCTCCCTACTCACCCGACCTGGCTTCGTGTGATTTTTTCCTTTTCCCCAAATTTAAGGGGGTCCTCAATGGGACCTGTTTTCCGGACGTGGAAACCATCGAGAGTGCCATGACGACGAAGCTGCGGAGAATCCCAGGAGAATCCTTCCAGGAGTGCATGGAGGCGTGGCGGAGAAGGATGGGAAAGTGCGTTAGACTCGAGGGGGGATTATAGGATTATATCGAAGGGGAAAACTTTTAGTTTGTAGTTTGGATTTGATATAAATTATTTGTGACCCCCAGTCCCGTTTCTTTTCTGACTCACCTCGTAAGGTTTTTGGAATAAAGATATTTGAGCTAAAGAAGGAACGAAATAGAAAGTAAATTCGAATTTTTTTAAAATTAAAATTTTAAAAATAAACCCCTAGTGGTTTAAATATATTTTTTGCATAAACTAATTGTAAACAAAAGAAAATTGTATTTTAATTATCCTGTATCATAAAACAATAGACATTCATAGTCTCGCAATAAAGTGAACAGAGAAAAATGAACGAATTAAAGTGTTAATGTTAATTGTTTTCAGAAAGAAAGCTTTTAATTAATATTTATAAACGATACTGTATAATTAATTTAATTATTTAAGTTCCATGAATTGCTTCGATGTTTAATCGTGTTTTGCCATAAATAATTTAAAATAAATATGTAAAAAAGAATTTTTTCTAACACGATTTATGTCTCTTTAATTCAATTTTAATAAATTGTAAGTTACAAATGAAAGATTTTTTATTTTTTTAAATAAGTTAAAAAATTTGAAAATTTTTCGGTTAAAACTGCTACAGTGGGCGAGTTTTCAGTTTGAAAAGTCATTTTCCATTTTCGATATTTTTAAGTTGTTGAAATTATTAAATTAATATTTTATGTATAATATAAATAAATTTACGAAAAAAATTTTTCGGTATTTAAGAAAAAAAATCCAATAATTTAGAATCTAAAAGTTTTAGAATGTTAGAAAATTTAATTTGAAAATTTAAAAAAATGAAAATATTAAAATTTTTTTAAAAAATGAAAAGCAGTAGATCTTTATTCAAACCACTGATGTTATGCTGTAATCAGATTTAATCTTTTAAAAAAAATTAGACATTTTACATCTTTAATTAAGCAAGTTTAAGATTTCTAATGTGAGGTGCTCATCAAACAGAGCACTGACTTCGAATATCAAATAGAATGTGGAAAGGCACGTACAATGCTAAACTCTACAGGGCTCTCTGTCTCTTTTAGACAAAAGTAAACAGATCTGTTAGCTACACGTTTACACAGACGGCGACTTCATCCAGAAGTTTTTGCGGTATCTGCTTGAAATCTGAGCTAAGTATAAGTACTCGACACTTCTGTAATTTTCTGACGCATCCATGACTTGATTGAAGAACAACAACAAAAAGAAGAACCGACCACCGCCGCCATCGATTTCCTACGTCTTAGAGTGCTTGATGCTAAATCTAAGTACACAGAGAATTCATGAGGAAATCTTGGTTGAGCATGACTACAAAGCAGAACGACCACAGAATTATTAAAATATATATATATATAATCTCTACCTACTCACAAACATTACGCACACCGGATATAATAAATATAAAGACGCATGACCAATCCCCAACATCCCCAACAAAAAAGGTAATATACTTCTCAAATTAAAAATGCATGCAGCCATTAGATTTATATTGACGATGATACAGGTCATTTAAAATCTCGGTATATAAAATAGATTTTACAAGTAAAAAATTACAAATTTAAGCATCAGCCTAAACTGTGTAAAATGGTACCGCGACTTTCACGGTAAATATCACTATAATTATCTTTAATGACGTGTTTATAAAATATCTCGAACAGCTTTGATTTCCTGACAGTTAAACCGATAACGCATTCTAAGAGGTGTTGTAGATATTTCAACTACGAAATGCTGCACTGATGGACATCTCTCTCTCTTCCCACGGGAGGGGGTCGGAAACTACGAAATGCTGCACTGATGGACATCTCTCTCTTCCCACGGGAGGGGGTCGGAAACTACGAAATGCTGCACTGATGGACATCTCTCTCTTCCCACGGGAGGGGGTCGGAAACTACGAAATGCTGCACTGATGGACATCTCTCTCTTCCCACGGGAGGGGGTCGGAAACTACGAAATGCTGCACTGATGGACATCTCTCTCTTCCCACGGGAGGGGTGGGAAACTACGAAATGCTGCACTGATGGACATCTCTCTCTTCCCACGGGAGGGGGTCGGAAACTACGAAATGCTGCACTGATGGACATCTCTCTCTTCCCACGGGAGGGGGTCGGAAACTTTGTGTAAGGAAAGAACAAAACCAAAGTAGAATTAAAGTAAATCATTTGAAATCGGACTTTACTGCGATGTTCCAACGAAATAACATCCAGTAGATTAACTTGATTTTTTTAGTTCTTGTTTCGATTTCTTTAAGAAAAAGAAAAGGGCGGGAATAAGTGAAGATGCCTTCTTGCCGATTGAAACGTGTCTACGTATTTATCTTTGCGGAGACAAGCAGTCTGAAAGACAGTCGCCATAATGTCAACCGTTTGTCACAATGACGGATATTTCGGAACAAAAACGGACAGAATAACCACTGTAGGTATTAATCGGAGGAAAACCGTTACCTTAGAATATTTGGTTAATGCGTATTGGAATCTTTGGTTAGCTGAAAATCTGCCATGGAAACGAATACTCTGCTTTAGCAAATAGTCCAATTTGCTTTTTGCATTTGCATTTCTCCTTTTTGTTTTTGCTAGGAAACGAAACGAAACAAGACGAACTTTTCAGGGGAGCATTTTCGAGAATAATAAAATATTTATTGCTCTTTATTTATATTTCTTTCTACTAAGTAATTCAAGGGAAATCCGGTTGAAATAGCCCTGTCGTAATGGTCTCCGGCCCGTTATAATTTGAAGGAACCTTGTAAATGCGACGAGGCTGATATATAATAATATTAACCAAACACTGTCACGTCCTATACGATAGTAACATACTTTTAAAATTATTAACCTTGTTGCTACACCAAATGTACAAATTTGGTCCTAAACCCAAACCCAGGTAACAGTGAATTTTTCTAGTACTATGTCATCAAATAAGCTTGATGTTTTATACATTTTATCATCAATTTTGACGTCTCCAGATGCGAAACCATTGATCAGTCGAAAATCGGTCTTTAGTATTAACCTTTGTTGAGGTGAGTGACGTCACTTTTTTGTCTTATTATTACTGTTAAAGCTCTCCCCAGATCACTTCGTCACAACAATATCGTTCACTTCGGCGAAACTCGCCATATAATGGACCCCCAAACATGTTAAATTCTTTGGCAAACTGTCGTCGACTCTGATCACACTTTAAACGCTCAGTAACAGATTTGAAAGAGATACCGCAGGATCTGTTTGTTTTAGGCCGGGTATATTGTGTGCTCTGTTTGTCTGTACCCATAGATATCTAATATATGCATAAGCACTCGTAGCATATGTAAATTTAGGTGACATTTAATACGTCAGAGCTCTGTATTATCCAGTAAGCGTATTGATCAGTATGGTAGTATTTACCTTAAAAGTTAATTCGGTGGTTCTTTTTAACTGGCGTATTTGATAAAATACCTGTGTGTATTAATATGCATAGAATAAATAGTGGTATTCCACCGGGACGTTTTAAGTTAATTGCTAATGATATCGTTACAATGCTGATTTCTCTTGCTCTCTAAGATTTCAGCAATCTGAAACCATGCGCATGTTAATATTCTATGTATGTACAGAACAAGATAGAAGTATCGTATGTACATAAGTCAGCTTTACTTTTATTTTGTTGATAGTACTTGCATAGAGAGTGCCAAAGGCCAGAAAATGTATTTACGCATATCTTTGCAGCATTTGAGTAAGAGTTTGGATACGAGTAGATAACTCTATGCACTTTTTGGTGTATGACAGACAAGTGCACAATACAAAGTTACATAGCTGGAGTTAAAGCTGAAACTGTACGGAGTAAATTAATTAAAAATATGTTCTAAACAGACTTTCCCTCTTTTTTGTGTGCAACACTGAACAACTCATGTCTCTATGTATTTATATATCTGCAACCGCCAGATAGAAATTAATCTTTAATGAACAATATTAAGCTTTATTTCCATCTGTAATAACTGAAGTAAAAAATCAAAAGACAGTTTTACGCGTTATTTAAATGACATTCACCATCTTTCATATTTAGTATAGACCAATAAACAAATACCAGGTATAGATAATTTTTTCTTTACGTTGGTGATTAAAGATGACGCTACACGACTTTTCGTATAGTGGACTAACCCTAATCTTTGCTGTTACAGTAAACTCGGAGAGTTTACCTAGTCACTCATATTCGGCTATTATTGGCAAACCCGGTGTCTTCTTCAGAATGACTCAGTGCTAGCATAGCTCCTGAGTGTCATATGACCATACGCTGTATTCAGCTAGCCATCAACAGCAGACGTCTTGTTACTTCTTTATTACACTGGATGAAAAGTAAATTATCCTTGCTTCTTTAATACGGCCAAAACTCGCAGACATTAAATCATGCAACGATGTCGTTATTTATTAATTTAGCATTTCTACATTTAATACCTTATCTTTCGCGTAAATCAATATTAAGAAGTTTTTAAACATTTAGGTTAATAAGAAAATCAATTCTATAAGAAGTTGGAAATATTATTTTACATGGTATATATTGCTGGCAGTTAAGTCTGTATTTGTTTTAATCTGACTTAAAGAGACAAAAGAAAACTTTCAAATCTCACGATAAACCAGCTACTAGTGCAAATCAAAGATAATGGAGAAAAACACACAAGGAAGTAAATTGTCGGTCCGGGAATGCCAATTATCGTACGGCACCATCTCAACAGAATTCAAGTTCAGTTTGTGATGAAAGATTTTTCTTATTCTACTTTTTAAAGTGGGACAAAGTGAAAAAAGTTATATGCTTCTTCACATTGAAATCACTATATTACAGCACACACACAACACACACAACACACACACACACACGTACAGTGGTAGCTCATAAATGTGAACTTACCGATAAAAATAAAAAGAGTAGTTTGATGCAGAATGTCTTGTCTTATTAACATATTTAATAAATCCAAAAGTATTTTAAATTCTAGTAGAAAATTCTCGAGACCTTTGAGTTAATTTTTGGTTAAATTCAAATTGAGTCGTCACAGAGCGAAATATTCTTTATCTTCTATCTTTTTCGCCAGCAGAAATGACAGCAACAGACATAAATGCGGACCGGTCATATTTCCAAAAAGGAATTCATTTGATTACTGTGTGTGTGTGTCACTTTTAGAAATTACAAAATAGCAGAATGACAAACGCAATAAAAAGCCTTTCAACGAACCATTGATTGATTGAAAGTAAAAGACAAGAGAAGAAGCAAACATCAATCAATAAATCAGATCTTTAAAAAGTAGTTAAAGTAATAATAAGCGACCTGAAGCAACTGAACAAAATCAGACGACCATCTGGCAACAATTATAAGGGATTTGTATTCAACATGGAAGCATTAACCTTTACTCTTTCCACGTAATTTCCACTTTTAAAAGCTCTTCTTTTTATTAAATTAGTTACTGTTCACATTACATTAAAGGATAAAGCAGCCACAACCCCCCCATTTTATCCTTTTTGCCAGCGCGCCAACAAGCGAACCTTTATTGACTAATAAACTTTATGATCCAATGGTAAGAATTTATGCTTTTACTCTAGAGACAAAGAATAGCCTTGAAACAACGGTTGGATGTTTGATGTGCCCAATGTTTTCGTCTTTCAATATCATATATCAGCTGCTTTATGCGAACTCAGATTTATGACAGAAAAAATGGCATTTTCGTAATAGTAGCGGGAATAAGTTTTTGACTTTACGTTCTTTCAAATATAGAAATCGAAACCTTTGAAAATTTCTTTTGAAGGTGTAGAAATATATTCGCAGATCAGGTTTTATTCAGTATCAATTTCATTTTTCCCCATTAAATGGTAAATAGTCTGATGGTGAATAGCATAATAAAAAATTATAAATTTTAAGATGTGCCATATTTTACCATAATACACCGCAATTCACCCAAACTACTGCATTGTTCACTACTTTCTATCGATACTACGGTATTATATATACACTTTATTATAATTACTAAGACAAATACTTCGTCGTACGATCTGCCAGTATCATTATGGTAAATACTACACTGCTATAATATACCAAATGGCTATCGATGTGTTTTAGGCATCAAAATAGCAATTTTTAAAGATCAGTTTCTAAGAATTTATTGACAGATTGCAATAGAAACATCGATTTTATGATGCAGTTTTAATGATTATAGACAAACGATTTATGACATTTCTCGACAAAATTGATCAATTTCGTAACTCCGGTGATAGAGGCTTTTAAACATCACAGCAGCGATTTAAAGCGGAGCTAAGTATCTGGTGACTGCGTGTACCATTCGATTCTGAAGCGATTCGTGCCCGGTTTACGTGGGAGCTAGCCCGATCCAATTACAACGAAAGTACAGACAGTTAATTACGAGTCCCCATAGATTGGATTGCTGGCTCGCGGATGCTAAACAAAGATATATCCGTGCGACACGCAGTGCCGAGAAATTCGATGAATGCTCTTTAGCTGGCAAACAAGATTAACAGCTTCACGGAGAATGTTATCTTTGGAAATTACTGTTTATAACCCAGAGCAGCGCGAAGCCAGGAAGCACGCAGGTACAGGGGAAGGAAGACTCGTTGTTCGCGCGTGGAATGACGTGACTTCTCAGTTGACGAGAAAATCCAGCGACAGAGCTGTAAATGGATTCTTTATTGAGAAAGAACACAATAGCGTAGACTGAGACTGAGAAGCTAAAGGTTCCCATTTTTAAAAGTGTCGTATATTACTTTGCCTTTGTAAAACAAAGATTAGAAATGTCTCTTCCCACTATTGCATTGATGTTGATAAAAGGAGCATTTATTAACTTAAAATAGGTAAAAGAGGATGTTAGTTTATTCGATATTACTATTGCTGAGGCGCTTTAAATTATATTTTGAATATCTATTTTTTGAATTTTTCAACTACAATTTCATCTACACAGAATATTTATTTATTAATAAAACTATTATTATTTTTTGAAAAAAAATTTTGAGGGACATTTCCCATCCATCACTTTATTAATTGATCGCTAATAAACCTACACTTCGAATTATCCTCGAAGGCCATCATCATAGTTTAGAAAAGGGCTGTTGTGGAGTACTAAAAAGAAAGATTTCCGAAACGTAAATAAATTAGGTAGATTAGTTGCTACTATAAAGGTGGATAATAATTATTATTCTTTTTGTACGCACTAGGTGAGAGTTAACAGGTGCAAGCAGTATGTAGTATTCCGATCGGCATGTACTGCACCTGTGCACAAGGGGGCTATTAGGGAGAACCTGTCAGAACATTTTTGACTAGAAGTGTAAGGAAGCAGCAGTATCTGGACAAAATCGCGCACATAGCAAACCCCCCAAAAACGCAGCCAGGATCAATCAGGCACCAAAGTATGGTGCCGTTATTTTGTCATTAATACTTTAAATACTAGTATAGAATAATTGTTTCATATAAAAATTCTCCGTACAACATCCTTCAAAAGATAGTTTAAAACGTTTGCTGCTGATGAAACTAGGTTACTAAAGACCGAATCAGTGAAATACGATTAAAAATTAATACAAAGAAAAGTTCAGATAAACGTCTAACATCTTTTACATGCAAATATTCATCTGGATTTTAAACTTCGCCGTTTGCGTTTTGTTGAATATCAACGCAGAATCTAAAAAATAAGCTATAAATTTAATTATATATCTAAGAATCATCAAATTTTGTTTTGATTTTAAATCAGTTTTCTGCTTTCTTAATGTCATCATTTGAATGCTGAAAACAGCAATATGCAAATTATCCAATAAAATTAAAATATTTGCATCTCTTTCAAAAAAGAACAGCTGCTTATTACTACATTATATTTCTCAACTGGCGTTAATTTATGCAGTAATGGTTTGGCAGCTTCACCACACTATAAAATGGCATTAAGTCGGTTTTATCAACGATCAGGTCAGGGTGCCGGTTCTACCCGGCCGTGTGTACTCCTTCATAGATCATCAGTAGTTTGCATATCGATTTTTTAAGTTGTGATTTCCTTTTCTGGTAACAAACGAGAACTCCTACCATTTTGTTCTTACGCTGGCCCACTCGCGATAAGAGAGAAAGGACTTTTAGAAACAGACGCATACATCTAAATTTTAGCATAAAGAAATATTATGATTTTAAAATCTTTGCTGCGCATTTCAGAAACAGCCATTGAGAATTACTCATGGCTCGTTTCAATAGAAAAACATTTCATATTGACTAACCATGTAACATTTCATGTTTCTGAATTTACTGATGCAAATTATTTTTTTTGCATATTATTTACTGACATTTCTCTGACAAAAAGAAATATTTTACTTGTCATCTACTAACATTTACTGAAAAAATGGACTTTTTGCTATTTATTAGATTTTACTGATTAACATGATCTTTACAGCTTATCTACACCACGGTTACTCAAATAAAAGCAGCTTCACATTATTTACTATCGTTTACTGATTAAAAAAAAAAAAAACTTTACACTTAATTTTTTAAGGTTAACTGATAAATATGCACAGTGAAGTCGTGATTTCTTTACACCGCTAGAAACCTTGTCTCCTCATTTACATTAAGAGCCGTAACAAAATCAAATTCATGCCATAGTTTTACTTAATGATGTTAAAATTCGTAAGCCATTCGGGAAAACCAGTTCAAAGTATATAAATATTCTCTCGCATCAGAACACCAGATGTTTCGACAAATTCTGTAAAAATAATGGTAATAAATTAAGTGAAATATTTAAATTTAGCATTTATAAAGCGAGAAATTCACCATAGCAAGATGAGCCAACATATTTCAGTACAACATATTAGCAGAGAAATTATATCTCTGTTCGGGCACCAGGCGTATTAAATTAAAATCATGATTGGTTTAATATTTGGCTGCTGCCACGTAAGGACTTTTGAAGAAGCTAAGACATTGGCTGCCAGTGAAGATTACCCTATCTCCTATTGACAGACTCCTGTATCAAGGTTATGTCCAGGTCGGATTTATTTCTGTAATGGGTTTTCCTGATCTTAGACGCCCACAAAGACTTTCAAGATATGCTCAATGAATAAATAATCTGTGAATATGACTGACCAATCTATTGTAATATTGCTGTTTGGCTCTAAGAAACACATCTACTACCCATAGACCCGCTTGACCTGACATTGTTGTTCTCGTGCCAGCAGATGAAGGACACTTAGCACAATCTAATCTAGGCATTTATAACTAGTCAGGAAAACAACAACCAATGGCCAGGGAAGTCCTCGTAATAGCCACGATCCGTTCGTTCCAACATCATTTTAAATTTCTGCCACCGTAATAATTTTGTTTAAAGAGTTAGACAGCAGAATGGTGTTCTTTTTCGATCGCCGTAAAACACTTAACCTGCTGTTAATGAAGTCCCATATGATATAGACTGCATCAGGAAACATTACTTTCTGCCATCCCAATGAATCTCTTACTGAAAATAATGGCATCGTACGCTGGCTAATCTAAACGATGACGGTTGGTAAAAGAGAGATCAGCATGAGAAACTTTTGCGCCTAATCCTGCATGATGAAGACAGGCATTTTCTGGTAAACTGTCTAGACATCAATGTCCCCCCTGACGTTCAGCAGTTACTATTCGGTTCTGCATAGCCATTCTTCTGGGCATCCATTAATCATGAAAATCTCTACAAGAGCGACCTCTGCTGGGCCTGCTATAGACAAAACAGCTGACTTGACTCATGGAGATTGGAATTTACAGAAACGTTGACCTGCTCAGCGATTTTTTGCAACCTACTTCGAAAAACAAAAAGTTTGTTCTCGTCACATGCATAAAGCGGCTTAGGATTTATGGAATTCACTTCATAACTATTCTCGGCTGCTTCTTACCCATCCTTTTATCCCTATAAATGATAATGCATTTCGAAAGTCATGTCTTTACACAACACCTGATTTTTTTAGACTGGGAATCATTTCATGTTACGTGTACGTATGCACTTGCTGTCAGGACCTGTTTTCCAAGTGTTACTTTACATTATATTGTTAGTTGGTGAATCAGTGTTATTTAATTAAATGAATTCTAAGGTATGACACACAATCTAGATATGAAGGAGTTGTTTTAAATTGTATTGTTTCTACTTGTTAAGCCTCAACATTCCCATACCTACTTTTATCTGTTTTGATATCTATCTTAGATTGTAAGTTCGTTGCGCATGTGTAGAATAACAAATTAAATTAGAATTAAATAGAAGAAATATCCTCTTAAACATACAGGTGTGGGATTTTAAAACGTGAAAGATACTCTCATTCTTGATGGCAGCTATTTTTTCCTTAAATTGTAGAAAGATACCGCTTGCGCTAATAATGGCAGTGTGGATGGCATTCACTATTAAATTGCTGCTTTCATATTCAAACGTGCACCTGCTTTGTGCTTAATGCAATTTTCCATTTAGTTTTCGTAGATCGCATTAAAGGTGTGAATAAACAGTGACTTAAAAATGAGCAAACTTCTTGACACTGCTAAATTATCTGGTCATCTGACTTCAGAAAACTTCTTTAATTATTTACCACTGTAAATATACTAATTGCGTTTGCTTTCTCTATTTTTTTAGTTTAATTTTTATAGACAGATTTCCCAACAAAAGATTCTGTCTACAATATATATTCTTGCAAATTAAACGATTTTGTTATGGTTTGTAAAACTTTAATGCGTACGTAATAAATACCAATGTACGAGAAGTCAACTTAAAGTCGAATTTTTAATAACCGAAGTACAGAACCGAAAGGCTGTGGTATTTACATGATCTTAAGGTTGAAAATAGCGAATTCTATGCAAATATAGTTTTCCAGGTTCTTGTCAAATTACTGAACAGAAATAATCCAGTAAAAAAGAAAAATTAACTGCCTGTATATGGATTTTTTGATAATATCTAATATACGCCGTCTGTTTAGCTAATTTATTTAATTATTTAAAAAAATATGTTTTATTTATTCTGATTTATTTATATACATATATCGACGTGTAAAATGTGTATACACAAATAATAAAATCGCCTGTATTCTATTTAGCTTTATCAGTGCTTTTAATCTTATCTTAACCAAAATTGATTTATTTCTCCATTCCCCCTCAAAATAGGAAATTATCGCTGCTATTTCTTGAATTACTTTAGAAAGGATTGTTCTCCTTTTCAGTTTTTCCTCATTCCCGAATGATCCCAACGTAACCAGTAATCAATGCATACTGGTTTATCCCATTTCATTACGTCAATGTCCAAAGAAAAGAGAATCAAATAAATGTTGCACCTATGAGTATAATATACCTATTTTATTTTTTTCGAATATTCTGGTAAAAAGCTGATGCAAACTAATTTTTTAAAATTAATTTATGAATCTGTGAAAACTGCATATTTATTTAGTAGCCTGTACTTCCGCAAACGCACGCGCCATTACTGTTATTAAAGAAGTTGGATCAAAAGCTGTCTTGTTCTCAAGCTGCATATTATTTAATATCACAATCTGCATCGAACGTCTGCGGAATCTTTATTGCTCTCGGAAGCTTAGCATATCCAAAAGAATTTGTTTATCATCACATGCTCAAAATCTGTAATAACATTGGAAAATTTAGTATATCTCTTCTCAAACTCGTAAACTCCAAAGTAGGTCTGTCTAATAATCGTTTGACATATTTTACGTGGTTGAAACCTGGAACCATTGAGAGAATTTGTGCTAATTTTTCAATATTCAGTAAAAGAAGAGACTTGCGCTTTGCAAAGCATATTGAAATTTGGAACAAACCAATATTAGAAAAACGAGTTTCTCTTGGACTGTTTGGTTAATTATTTGTGGGATAAAATTTTTTAAAAAACATTTTTTGTGTTTGTATTTTTTAAAATTCTAATCATAATCATAATTCTTGATAGTCTTTAATCGTGTCATACTTTATAACAAATTATTTTACTACCCTGTTTAAATAGTGGGAGAGACAAAAATATAGAAAAATTATTAAACATATTTAATGTTTAGAAGAAAATAAATGATATTAATTTTGCAAGGGATGAAAAAAAATTACCATTTGTGAAAATAATAGTGATTAAGCTCAAAGAAAGATTTCTTATATTCGTGGGTTTAATTTGAGTGTATTCAAATTATTTATCGATTCAAAACCTATTTGATAAATACTTCTCAAACTTTGTACATTTTCTGATAACTTCTCTTCTCATTGTTACCGCGTATTATTCATAGGCATTTCTCTGACCTATTAAACTTGTATATTTATGTAAGAGGAGTCTGTCTCCTTTTAATCAATGAAATATATCTATACATGGACACTTTTTAAATTCTAGTATCTTGTATAACCTGTTGTGATTTTTATGCCTTCTACTAACCATTTACTATACCATCAGTTAGTATGTCACTCAAACTCCTTGGCCTTGTAATAGTTTTCTGATTGTAACTACCATACTGTATCATATCTACGGATAGCTTCTGTCTCCAGATGCATTAAAATAAATGATACATTTCTTGAACCTGAAGACTTTGTATATGGTAGGATGACTTCCTGTCAATCTGTAACTACTATGCCATACAATTCCTGGATATCATTCTCAAACCTCGACTCCTTGTATAAACAGCGATTATTTTCGGCCTCCTTGTAAAGAATATACTGCACTATATATGGACACTTCTGAAACCTGGGTTTTTGAAATAACTTTTGATGCTTTTCCTCTCTCTCCTTAAAATGATTATACCTCGCTTCCCACGACCACTTTTCAGATCCGCGATTCTTTTCTATTTATAGCGATGACTTCCTGTTTTTATTGTAATCACTGTACTAATCTGTTATTTAATTGTTGTTGTTTTTTATATAATTCTTTTAACAACATCAGCAGGATGAAAAACAAAATGTCTAACATGCCACACATCAGCTATAAGAGGGAAGAAAATCTTTTCTTTGTAGCCGTCAAAGATTACATATATATATATTGTAAAACCTTTATGATGCGATGACATATTGTGATTTTCAAAGAAAAGAAACTATAGCATATTTTATTAAGAAATTCCGGAATGCTGACAATTATTCATCTTTTCCGACGTTTCACCCAGATGATGTTCTATTGTTTACACCGAGAGAGAGGCGACTACATCAGGTGCTGGGAAAAGATTTCTTGTTCAAGAAAAGAGAGAGAAAAAACCGCGTACTGAAACTACATTTATTGCTTCAGATATATATATATATATCCATTTACAATCTCATCTTTATATAATTTGACAGAGATGATGATTCGTTGCTATTGTTTACAAAAATAAAATAAAACAATACGCATAGAATAATGTCATTCTAGGTATGAGAGTCAGGAGATGTGTTTCAATCCAACATTTTTTCAGAGAGCAGCGTGGAACAGTACAGGTAACGGAGAGCAAACAATGCGCTTTCTGATGAGAGATATGGCGTGGTAAGAGACCGTATATAGTATTAGTTAAACTTTAATAATATTATATATATATATATATATATTTATAATGTTTTACATTTTCATTCATTCATTGGTCTTCCTCTCGGCCGAATCTGAATGGCGTGTGAGGTCTCTTGTCTGCGCTACGGCCGTAACGGAAGAAACTTCTTCCGTAGCGAAAGAAGCTGTTCCTCTTGTCTTCGTCCCCGTAGTCGTCGAATCCGTCATTTCTCTTGCCATACCGAAACACGGTTCTCTTCGGTTCCATGCTCGGATCGTAGAGTCCGCTGCGACCAAACCGGAATATAGTTCCGCGCTTCCCGAATCGGAAAATCCCGCGTTTGCCAAAGCGAAAGACGGAGCCTCGTTTCCCGAACCGGAACAAGCTGTTTTTCTTGTCCAATTCGCTAAGGTCCAAGTCGGAAATATTGGACTCGTCAAAGTCTGAGGAATCTGCGAACTTTTCTTTTCTGACGTCATCGTCGACGGGTAGAGCGATCATGTTCTCCAAGGAGTGCATGTTTGGGTCTACAATGGTTAAAACAAACGAACAAATAAATAGGTAGATAAATAATCTGATCGGTGTCACGGAATTACGACATTTGAGCAATAAAACAGATCAGTTCCTGAAATCTGAAAATAATTAATTTATCAGCGATTGTGCAATAGTGCGTGTTCAGCTGGTTTAAACCAACGTTTACGATGGACGTGAGAAATAATCAGATGGTAGCATACATATATAACACCCTCAGAGGTCAGGGTTAGTTATTTTTTTAGATGTTTGTGGTTTGATTTACGTGAGATCTACACAAATTGGTAAGTCGGAGTTTTTGCATAAAATGTCAATGAAGGCAATTTACGTCAAATTAATTTTATTCTTCATTATTTCACTTTTACAGAATACGAATATCGGGCCATATATATATATATGCTGTTAAATTAGTCTGTTTATAAATGAAAGCAAAACACAGATTGCTTTGTTTTAGTATTTCTACACTACCACTCAAACGTTTATATACGTATTTTTTTAAAAAATGGTAAAAGACAGAAAAAAAAAACACGTCAAGAAAACTGAAAATCGGCTTTATTTATATACATATAATTTCCCAGCTAAATATTTGTATATATATTTTTTTTTCTTTTAATTTTGGTCTTTGTATTAGATTGAGAGCATTATAATTAACGCTGTATTCCTAAGTTTTTTTGTTTTTTTAAAATCTACTTTATCTGCTACACGCAAAACTATAGAGAAAAGCCTGGGGGGGGGCGAATCTTTCCTGGTATCTCTGTCGCTTACCTGATGATGGCAGTGAACAAAGGGAACCCGTGCTGTGCTCAGAAAGGCAGAGCACCGAACGAACGACCATCAAAGAGCCGAAAACGACACCGTGATGTGTACACAAATCGAGAATATCCGATTCCGACTTTCAGTTTGTTTTTTTATTTTTTTAAAATATACAACAATAAACGAACAAAAGCCATTAGTCTTAATTGTGTGCATTAGTAATAAATAGACGCGCGGACGCTTTTGAAGAAGGTGACAGCTATAGAAACGAAATCGCTCGTGCATTGTACGGTTTTTCTTTATTCTGCTATTTCTGATTGCGGATCAATACGCAAAAAAAAGAAGAAAAAAAGAAGGGACTTCTGTCGATCGTTTGAACAGACGGCCGTTTTCAATGACTACTGCAGTTGTCTACCGAAAATCGGGTATGGGAAAAATTAGCTATCATGTTTTCTATGCTGGGAGCGTTTTTATTTTCTCCAGTTTCGTTAAGCATCCATTCGGATCTACCAGAACAAAGCTCCTAGAGTCGCGGTCAGGCCGATATTGATCGCAGGGATTCCAGAAAGGGAGGAAGAGGCGATGGAAAAGAGAGAGAGAGAGAGAGAGAGATGATGATGGCGTTACTACAGAGAGGTGACGTCAGTACACACTGAGAGATTACGTCAATACAGAGAGTGACGTCGCTACATTGAGAGAGAGAGAGAGAGATGATGATGATGGCGTTACTACAGAGAGGTGACGTCAGTACACACTGAGAGATTACGTCAATACAGAGAGTGACGTCACTACATTGAGAGAGAGAGAGAGAGAGAGAGAGAGAGAGAGAGAGAGAGAGAGAGAGAGAGAGAGATTTTTATATAGCAAAACGGATAGACGAGTAGTATCTGTTCTCTGAAAGTATCACTATATACTTATGTATCTTTTCTTTTGTTTTGGAAACAGTTTCTCTTAAAGTCACAATGAAGAGTTTAATGGATGTAATAGATTCGCGACTTATCTAATCAACTCGCTTTAATATTCATGGCTTTCCCTTGTGTTGATGTCCATAGAAGCGCCAGAAAAATAAAATCGAAGAGAAATGCAGCCGAAAAAAACAATGGTAAGTTGATCTTAGTAGTTATCCTTTCTAGAAAATAATTAGTGTTCCAGTTGTTATGGGGAATGAAGCCGAGTTATTGGATCTTGCGCAAACAAAGGAAAATAGTGTTATTTTAATGACTAACATAGAAATTAAACGAACGACCATCTTTACGTGAAATCTACTAAGATTAAAAATGGAAAAGGGGCGGCAGGGTGGTTATTCCTACTCGTGGGCCACGGTAGAGGGCCGGAGTAGAAAAACCAGGTCGGTCAGGGTTAGGGCGAATAATTTACTTCCAGAAACAGCTTTTCAAATTTGACAATTACAGTTGTAAATGCTTTAGAGCTAAATTTATATCCGATAAATTCTGAAACTGAGGGAGGGAGAGAGAGAGAGAGAGAGAGAGAGAGAGAGAGAGAGAGAGAGAGAGAGAGAGAGAGGAGAGAGAGAGAGAGAGAGAGAGAGAGAGAGAGAGAGGAGAGAGATATGGAGAGAGAGAGGGAGAGAGAACGATCGACCATCGGATTCAATATTCGAAACCTTGTTTTACCTTTTTCTTTCTTTTAAGTACTTTCGCCAATTTTTTAAGAAGAATAAAAAAGGTTTTCTTTCTTTCGTTTTTCTTCCTTCTGTCTTCTGTTTAGTACTTACGCATTTTCTGCAGATCGTCGCACTGTCCACAAGAGGAGAACAGTATGAGAAAGACAGTAGAAATACTGACAGCTCTCCAATCCATTGCGTCCTAAGGGAAAACAAACGAACAGTCAGCAGAAACGTTAACTTATCTTCGTGTAACTGAAAGTTTTAACGGCGCTCACGCTCACATATACATGCACTCCCTCTTTTTTCCACCTACTGCCATCTACAGCAGAGAAAACCTTGCTATCTGGGCAACATCGGGTTCAGAAACATGCCACTGCAAGTTTACAAATGCCGAACTTCTGTTCTATCCCAAATCGGTTCTGAAGCAACTGCTAAGTAGGGAATTAAAACCATTTTGATACCAGTAAATTCGTCCAATGAAGATTTTAAACAAACTAACTAGCAGAAAGAACTAATTATTCTTAAGTAATTCTGATTTTTTTTTACTTTCATTAACATTATTAACATAATACAATTTTTACATTATACATAATAGCGCTATAAATGTCTACTTATATATAATAATAAACGCATTTATGCATAAAATTTGTATGCATTTTATTGTTAATTAGCAAAGTAAATTTCCACTTTTTAAAATTAGCCTAAGGCTAAATAGATCTAAAAGAATATGTTTTAAGAATTATTTGACACGCTTTGGATGGCGGATGGCCAACGACCTGCCCCGGCACAGTTTCTTCTTACCAGTTCATCAACATGAGTTTTTTTAGGCACCCTGATTTATTCTCTCGGCTAAACAGCGAATTTCTAGTAGGGACCCTCTGTTTGGTCGCACCGACCTGCTTAAGTGAGGCTGGCTGAGGGTGCAAAGTTAAGCATCTGATCTTATTGAATAATAGCCACAGGTTATAGACACGGAAACATTTCTCTACTCTAATATCTTGAGCGAGCCATGACGACTTCCTTTCTTTTGTCATTGAATTAAACTTAACTTACACTTATTCTATTTTTTCAGCATCAATGCGAAACCCAAACAGACATAATCGACACGCGACAGTCGAGTTACTGGCAGTAAACCATGGTGGAGAGACGCTCACATATCGCATACATTTTACAATACATACTAAATATTTTCGCATTTAAAATACATTTGTGTGCACAGTTTCCAAAAGAAATCTCGACAGTCGCATCTACATAGAGGGCGTTTTACTGGGTACTGCAGAAAAGGGCCATATGATGCCTGGCCTCATGTTTATCCTACCTGCAAAACATCTGTGGTAAGTTTTGTCTGATGCTAGTCATCACTCAGAGGTAAAGACGCTGAGGCGGATTATCGTAGTTAGGCTGTAATTTTCAGGTAAGGCGGAGGATGGGAAGACTCTCCTCAATGCAGGTGTTTTTTTGTTGTTTAATTATGCGTACAGTTTATAAATATATTTAACCAAAGTACACATCAGAGCAAAGATCTATAAGGGTCAAATGCAACATATCAACCTACCGGTTGAAAATTTCACCATGTCTACTACGAACCCCCCCACCAATAGCATCTTTAAAACGTTTAGATACGGTAAAAGCCGAAGTTCACGGAGGATGGTGAAGACAAGAGAGAAGAAACCGTGTCAGAAAGGTCTGCCAAATCAAGCTTGTTCGAACTCGGGCCGCCGTCATCCACGACAGCCCAGGGAGGACAAAGTCATGGAGCCTTCCCGCGGCGTCCTTCGGGAGACCTCCTCACAAGAGATCCGCGAATCCATGGCACTACATCCAGACTCGCGCCTTGGGAGGCGCCTACCAACGTTCGACCCCCCTTTTCACTAGCCGGAGCTGTACTGCCCGCCCTACACCTCCGACTTCTCCTTCTACGGGCGGGCGATATCGAGCAAAACCCGGGTCCCACCTGCGCCGGGTGCTCGAAGACCATCCGCTGTGACCAAACCCCAGTCGTCTGCACGTCCTGCCGGCGAGAGTACCACCAGAAACACACCGACCTGACCCGATATTCAAAGGATCTTCTACAAGGCTTCGTGTGCAAATTCTGCTCTGGTGCATCCACATCGACACAGACGGTGCAGCCGAGTCGCAGCTCCCCTTCCCCCAACACTCGCCCTACCAGAAAGTGCTGTCTGTGCAACGACACCATCAAACGCAACAATTGACGATGGCTTCATCTGATGGGGAAGAGTGAGGACGATCGCATGCGGTGAGGAAGAAGAGTCAGCTGAGCATCTCTGGCTACGGTGTCCTGCACTACAGTCGGAGAGGTACTATCGGCAACTTGGCAACTCCTTCGGGGAACTCACAAGCCTCCCAATTGCGAGTCTAGCGCTTCTGAGGGTCATCCTCAGGCGCCTCGGATGACTCACAACAACAACAACAACGACAGCCCAGTAGCCTCATCTCTGTATCACCAGCCGCCTCACAAGCGGCTAGATACAGCGAAGGTATTCCAAATATTCTTTGTGAATCACTACATTATTTAACATTCAATACATGAATCTTTGTTCATTAAAGATAGCACCTCTCAGATCTACCATGTAAAGCGACTTTAAGAAAGATCTCAGAGTACATACAAAATTATTCGGCAACGAAGAAAATCTAGTGCTTACCAAACTCGTAAACATAAAACTGATTTGTATGTAACATTTACTAATATTTAAATACATTGGCTTAAGGCGATATTTACTGATATATCAAAGACGAGGTTTCGTCTATTCTAACAACGCATTTTTGGAAAGTGTGTGGTGCTTACTTCTGGTAAAACTGTAAAGATAAATTACGACTTATGAAAAGTTACCCAACTGTCAACGCAAATACTGAGGTTGCGAACACTTCTGTAAATAATGGGCTATTTTACTTGCGAAAAAGATATTTATTGCAGTTAATTTTTTTTAATCTTACTGGGTTAAAAAAAAATGTCAAAAATCGTTTTAATGAATTCAAATGCGCTGCCATTTATTATCGTGAGAACAGCAGCGAGAACTGTGGTTCTTGTCCGGCTGCGGATGATTAACGAGATTTACTGAGAGCCTATTAACAGACTATGGATGGGAATTCAGAACTCGCAAGCTGGTGATGGGAGAGAATTATCCAGCGACCTTGTGTTATTTAACGCTTTTCGACACCTCTGAAGGGGCCGGCTGACGAGGCGAAAATCAGATCCAGGTGGAAATAATGTTTTTCAACGCGTTCCTCTATAAATTCCGATGACGAAGCGAACAGAGACAGAATTAGGGAAACGAAAGATTTTATTAAAATCTGGCAAACTCCGATTATTTATTTATTTATTATCTTTTTTTTTTTTATTTCTGTGTAACCTCAGCAAGGTGGCTAATGCGGTTTTATGGTCTTGTGTCAACGACACCCTGTTCTGCGATTATGACGAAACTGTCCGGCATTCAGGGGTCGGTCCCGACAGCACGCAGTCAGTGCCGTGGTAGGAAGTGACGTCAGTAGCCAGCCAGCCATCTCAGCAGGACGATTTGAAATTGTTTCAGTTTCGTAAACTAAAGGGAATGCTTAAAGATTTGCACGGAATAACTGAAAAATGAAATCGAAGAGCCTTTGCATCCATTTTTTTTTTTACAAATCTGCTGGTAATTTAAAAAAAAAAACAAAAAAAAACAAGCAACAAAAGAACCTCCCACAATGCAACGCGACGAAACATCGCGATTAGGCTATACGACTTCTCTGGATAAATAACTGTTAAGAATATATATATATTTTTTTAAATACAGAAGAATTAACCTTGAATCTCTTTTGAAGTTTGCTCATTGCAGAAACGTGTGTTAGCGTCCGGAAATTTGTTGCGTTTGATGTAAATTTGAGGTAAAAATTGCCTATTTGAATTATGATTAATTTTCACGGTCGAAAGAATACAAAAAAGAAGAGAGAGAAACTAACTAAAATGGCGCACGCACCTTTACGTCACACAGTAGAAAGGTGATGGAGTATACATCAAAGAGTCCGGGTTTGAGACTAAGGGCCAATCTCGCATATGAGTCAGACACTACACGAAATAAAGTTAAAAACTGGTCACAGGGATTCCTTGCTCTAGCCCATGCACTTTCGGGGTGAATTAATCTCTTCAACATAAAGGTCTTTCCCTTTGTCATAGTGCGTAGTTTAGACCTCTTTGTTAAGTAACTGAGAGTGCAAAATATGTTGTCGTCGACTGTAAAACGAAACTGCAAACAGCCCCTCAACTTAAGCCGCAGCCGGATATAAGGACTGCGTCGACCCCTCTCTTTCACTGCGTCGCTTTCACACCAATTCCTATCAATCCCGGATGCCACCGCATGTCGCTGATCTTGCTTGCGAGTATTCCGTACTCTTCAACGGAAATCGTTTGCCAGTCCTGTCTTTTATCCCACTCCGCGGCTCTCGTGTTTGTACTTTTGTGGAGAGGGGAATGGAGTTTGCATAATTGCAACAAAGTAAAATTCAGCGAATCGATTTTCAAGCTTTGCTGTTAGTCTAAATAACTGGAGTATTCCTGTCAAAGCAAATCGCATATCTGTTTTGTATATATATATATGAGTTTCTGCAGAAGAGACGGAGCCAGTGTTTTATGGAAACCGTCTAGCAAAACGGATTCGAACGCCTTGCTGCGGTTATCTGTGGCACTAGGGTTCGACTTGCAAAAAATAGTTCCGGTTTCATAGATGGTTTGCATAAAGTACTATCGTTACGCAAGAAAGAGAGCTGTTTGAAAGGGGACCGACTAGACCATTAGGAAGGGAATATACCTTTTTACAGATAAATAAAATATACGATGCCACACATTTAATTTTAATATCGAGGTTACAAGATAATAGCTCTGCCATTTGCTTTATATCTTAGTTATGGTCCGTTTATAAGTAAATAATCATCCTGTTGCTATATGATTAGCTGCGATGATTTATTATTACTCTTGTAAAGATCGGCACATGCACAACTTTATAATTGAAAAACCTATTTTCCGAGCTAAAAATTTCGATTTTTCCACGCGTGAAATGATAAAACGGATAACTATCTTCCTCAAATAATTTATTTCACCGCTGCAGTGTGTCTATCTATATTCGTTCGCAAACATTTTGGCTGATAGCAACTTTAAAACTGATATACCAGGAAGTCAACATTTTCTCTAAAAAGAAATTTTGTTCCATGCTTTTTCGTGTCTACTTGCATGCACTGACGGAGGGACCTCGAACATCAATTACTCCGGGGGGGAGGAGGGTGGGGAGAAAGGGGCTTGTTTGATGCCGATAACAGTGATCGACAGCAACCCGCGATGTGCGCTTCGACGTCAGCTTATTCTAACGAAGTGTTCGCTAACCCCCCCCAACTCTGATTGGCGGTAGAAGGGAACCAGAGTTTCCCTGGGGGAAAAAATCACAAAAAAAGGGGGGCTGGAAATCGAGTTAAATCGTCGCTTTCTAGACATCAAACTGCAAACGTAGCAGCTCTATGAAAAATAATAAACCGACACCGAACTGAAGAATCGTTCGTGTTTTTGGTAATGCCACTAAATTTATCAGTTAAACGAAAATAATACAAATGACGTCCCAGTATGTGTCTCAGTATGTGTCTCAGTATGTGTCCCAGTATGTGTCTCAGTATGTGTCTCAGTATGTGTCCCAGTATGTGTCTCAGTATGTGTCCCAGTATGTGTCTCAGTATGTGCCCCAGTATGTGTCCCAGTATGTGTCTCAGTATCCCGAACTGCTGAATTGTGAAAATTACGTTCTTTTACAGTTTGATGTAATTCAGTTGCAACGACGCTCAACGAAACGAACGATCGTCTCGTTTTCCCCCACACGAAACTGTTTCGTTCGTGTAAGTTGCGCTAAATTCTCCACGAATCATTAATATTGACCAACGTCTGCCCATTGGGCAAGCTGCGAGGAAAACGGACAGGTTAATGCCACAACTAACCGACAATGCGGTATTCAAGTGCATTGATATCACCGATTTTATATCCCCCCAAAAAGCTTTTATAAATCTCATTTTGCACCAGGGTAAAAGCTTCCATGCCACTGCAGTGAATGCGTAAGCAGTTTTTAAAAAAATCTGCAGCAGCGTCAAGGTGTTTTCTGGAATCATCGAGCTTTATCGCAAGTTGTCGGTAATTTTGTGTTCGTCAGTGTCGTTGTGGACCAGAAAATAATTCCCGGAAGCTACTTGGCGTCTTCCTTCCTAGCGCAATCACTAAAAATTGACAGCCTTTATTCTGAGACTTCGGAAAACAACAAAACAAAAAACAGATATGCAGTCTTAACAGTGAGGTTCACTACTGGTGTAGTGTTCTGAACATTACAAGATTTTTGGTGAACCTATGGGTCGCGTGAATCTAAAGAGACCAAGCACTGACTTTCATGTGACACTATTCTGAATTTCGAAAGAACATGGCCTGAATGTTCTCTCTACTTTCTCTCTCTTTTTTTTTTCTTCTCCGAAAGGATATTTTAAATTATAGTATAAATGATTTTATCGTTTGTTCGTATCTTAACGCATCAAATAATAAATCATGTACCTATATGATTTCCTCCTAAAGGTCTTTGTCTATGCGTTTCTGGTCAGCTCACGACCCCGTAGTGCACCACGTAATTTATAACATAGCCAGCTATTGCTTTGATCGGGCAGAGTAATAAATGTTCGACTGATACAATATTATTAAGGAGATTTTAAAAAAGGCTTTTAGTCTGTAGATTTCAGAAAAGATAGCGTTAGCTCGAATCTGAAACAAAATCTCTTTGCCATCGTGGAAAAAGAATAGGAAAACAAGCATAGGAAATAATGCCAGTTATTAATGGTACAGCAGTGAAAGGGCATTACAAAATGTATTTTAAATAAAGACACTTATTTTGAATAGTAAAATTATATATATATATATATTATCGCTATTGGATTAAATTCTGTTTACTTTTTAGTTTTTAAACAGAAACCTCCTCAAACTTTAATAAACGAGTGTCGCTAATATGTTCAGCAAACTGCAGGGAGTAAGGCTGGTTTCTGCCCCTATACCTGTCCTCTTTTGTTTTTTATTTGGCGAACCATGTCCTGACGTTCGGGGTCTAAACACATCATGTACAAAAGTAAGCTGGAAGGGGGGGACAGGTGTGAGCAAGCAAGTTGCCTGAGCAGGGTTAGGGGCTTTTGAGAGATTTTAAAATTGTACGACGGTCAATAGTTAATCTGCGGAACCTCCGTCAAATGTACCAGAACTTTCCATTTTCGAGGAGGGAGGGGGGTAAACAGAAGTGCCTAGAAGATATCCACAAAGGTAGTTGGTGAAGAAAAGCAAAAACGCAGTCATGCCAGGAAGATACAGGTATTAAAACATAAGTCCTTTTAATGTTTTCTTCCCTAATTATTGCGCCTGCTAAGTTATATTTTATTGTACACATCTACAACCCGATGTGTGACTAATTAGGTAATTAATAGAACTTTACATGATTTACTTCTTACTGTGGCAGGTGTTTAATTTCGGACAAAGATAGATAAGGAATATAATACTTACTTTTTTGTTGTACTTTTTTGTGGTTCTTTGTGTTTTTGTTAAGTCACCTGAAAAGCAGAAAGAAGGATTTTTTTCTTAATAGATGCATAAAATATTAACCACGTTTTCGGCAATAAATATTTGCAGGATAAAAAATTTGGCTACTTAAAAAAAAAAATCAGCAGAAACTCTATTATTAAAAGTCAGTTTTAGCAAATATCAACGTACATAGAAATAATTAAAAAAAATAGTTTGGACATTTACGCTTGACTCTGAAAGAGTAAGTTTGAAAATAGAGGCGCATTACTATTCTAATGGAGTCTCATCTTTTCAAAATTGTGTTGACTGAAATTTGTTTAACTTGGAAAGGTACTTTGTTATCGAAATTTTTATGACTTCAAGGAACACTACATTCTTGTAATCAATAGCCCAGCCTACTCAAAGACTACTAATCTCGATTTTAGGAGAGTTTAAAACACTTATTAACGAGAACGTTGCCAAGAAAACCATAAAGTCGACGGTGATTTGAATGGTTTGGCAGTCGTAAAGAGCGGGTTCTGAAGTACCGTTGTCAGATTACACAATTAACTGGTATCCGTATATTCTTGGTCGTCTACAATCGGTAACTTTCTCCTTGTAAGTATCAATAACGTGATAAATACGTCTGTGGCCCCAGTTTTGTTCCGCAGTAAGCGGATATGTTTAGAATTAAATTATAATACTAACTAATCATAAACAAACCTTACAGTAAGATTTCCGTGTTGGTTCGGTACAAATATTTCTCGGGTTTTGCTTCCTCTTTAAAGAAAAGAGTCGTAAAAGTCGTCCAGTTTAAACTCCTTGCATATTTATGGACGACTGTTTTTGTTTTTTTTTCATTTTCAAATTGACTACTCTTAGCTTTGTTATCCTTTCTTCCTTGCGGGGGTGATCCGTGTGTGTGTGAACGTATGTTATGGGTATGCTGGTGTAACTCCCTTCGGTTCGGAGGGGAACGGGTATGCAGAACACCGCTCTGGGTTTCGGACCGCGAGTGATGCCCGATGGGCGAAGTATCACAGCAGTCCAAGGCCTCCCCGCCAGACAGTCGGGCCTGTCTAATTGGCAATGCCGATCTAACGAAACCTGAACCCCCCCTAGGGCAATAAATCGGGCCTGGTCACGGACGCCTTAATCTTTTTTTGTTTTTTCCTGGGTGGTGTTTTCTGGTGTGGTGCGGTGGAAAGTTCGGGTGTCCGTTTGTGTAGATCTCCGAAGTGAAGGGAGTGGGGAAGAGTCCGAAGCCTCATTTGGAGCGAGCTCCAGTGTTTGGCTGAAAACCCGTGGTTTTATGAAGCCGACTGCAAGAGACGGCTTCATACAGGACCGAAATTCCCTGACATCCCGCAGGGCGAGACGGTGTCTCGGGTGATCGCTTCCTCCTTCAGGGAGGAAGCCTCGGTGCTTTCGGTCTGCACCAACATCTAACCTTCTCAGCCAGATGGTAGGGTTCAGGGGAAAAGGGATCCCTGCCCCCGTCCTTGCGAACAGGGGACTTTGCAAGCGTGTAGGATACCCTCAGCCGCCTCGATCCCCCTCCCGACTAGACCTTAGGGGGGGGGAATTGACCACAGGGGGCTGTAAAGCTTCCTTATCTTAGTCAACCATCTCATGTCTTAAAATTCCGTAAAATATATTTATAGATGATTGCTTTTGTAAAAGATCAGACAAACAAACGGCATGTCTGTATTTCCCCGCCATTTGCAAAATTATCAAAGCAAAGGCCTTGTTTTATGTAATTGCTTCAGGAATATATAAAAATTTATGTTGTTCTTTATTTTTAGTGGAAAATATAGGCACGAGCCCATGATTTTGTCTACGAAAGTATAACCGAATATCTGATTGTGCTCCGTTTTATCATTTTACCGTGTGTATCAACAACATTAAATGTCTATACTGATGCCTAACAAATAGGCAATTCATTGTTCGTACATTCCTCTTGGTGGAAGAATTTATGCTACAAAATTATTTCATGTTAAGTGTATATTTACCAAATACGAATTCTGTATTTACTGAAAGAGTAAAGATAAGTAAAGTCCATCTTTACATGACATCCACAGGCATTTACTGATAAAAACGGAATTTACATGATATTTACTGACAGCTGTTGGACATATTATGTATCTTGTTCCAGATTCCGTTAATTGAAGTTTTTGATTTTAATTAAATATTCAAAAATATGTTTAAAAATTACAACAACAACAACAACAACACAACAACAACACAACAACAACAACAAATATAATAATAATAATCATAATAATAATAATAATAATAATAATAATAATAATAATAATAATAATAATAATAATAATAATAATAATAATAAAATAATAATAATAATAAATAATAATAATAATAATAATAATACATAATAATAATAATAATAAAAATTATATTATTTTGAAGAATAGATTTTTAAAGATTTCTTGCTTTGAAAAAGGTTTGATTTTGAAAAATTTTCACACAATAAAAATAAAATGTTTAGTTTTCAGTTGGATTCCATTATTAGCCTATTTTCAATGTACTAAATATATATATGTAAATAATTTTCATTCATATAAACTACTTTATTACAAAAGCTGAAAGACTGTGACGTTCCAATAAAACCCAGCTGCGATAGCGTGGCTGTAGTGATATATACCGCAGTTTTATTTGAATGTCTTGAGTATTAATTGTCTTCTTTATTAATCTCATCGTATTAGATTGTTTTTCCTTGTCAAACAATTGCAAAAAGGAAAGAAAATAATTTTAAAAAGTAATCAAGTTAGTTTTTTTGGGGGTTCTGATTTTAAGAAATCCGTTTCGAAATAAATGCTAAACTTTGAACTATGCAAAGTTCGCATTATTTATTTTAAGTTTAAAAAACAACAACGACTTTAGTTATTTGTTCTACTTCTAACCATTCAAGCATCAATCAATTTGACATTTTAAAAAGAATTATTACCCAAACTAAATATATCTATTTGTTTAAATTAAAAAAAAAAACCCCACAAAAACTAAGACCTGTAAGGAAATTCTAGGTTGATAATTTCTCCATTTATAAACGCTAAGAAGTCTAGGAGGATGGCGGTAATTTGTATTGACTTCCGGTCGGGCCACGGTCCGTGTTCTCCCAGCGAGCTGTTCGTCGATATCTGTCAAGAGTTTCTGCCAGTACCATCTTAGTAAATAGAACACGTGGGGGTGTGTGGAAAGTACAAATTGTTGCAAGATGACTAAGTTTAAGCCCCTTTTTTTTCTTCCTTTAGAAAAATTCTCGTCACTTGCATACTTCGGTATGGTGAGTTCCATTTCTCTTCTGCCCATCTTCATCTCTCTTCCTCTTGGCGAGCAGCCGTCGCGCTTAACGAGAACAATATTCGAATAAATATTGGTATATCTCTGATCGGGAACGGTTTTCTTTTCTACTGATTGCTATCGGTGATGCCAAACTATTATGATGTTTACAAATTCATGCATACCTCAGGTCGAGTTACTCATTACCAATTCTTTTTAATTCCAAAGAAAGACCAACAACCGCGTCTGTTTACCCGACGTAAATGGAGTGCTAGATTGCATTTTCGTTAAAATGCTCTTAAATCAGGTGGGCACGGGGGACAGAATTGCATGGCCTTTTAAACTACGTAAAGGCATTTTAAACTTCTCCTTTTAATTTTCTGTTAACGCTTAAAAGGTTTGCAATTTTAAAACGCATATGAAATTTTTATTTTAGGATCGCCATGGAAGCGTTCAGAAATTAAAACTTTAAAGCAGAGATTTTAGCGCTGTTCTGACGACGACAATAACGGAAAGTTGTCGAAATGTAAGTTCATCGATCTGTTACTCTGCTGCAAATAAGGCGATGGGAAAATACTAAGATTAACCCCTTAATTTTTTTTGCAAAATAAAGGAACTACCGTAAATTTATCTCAAAGCAGTTTCCGCGTCTCAGCAAGCTGTCTGCAGTTATCAAAGTTATAATTGTTTTTTTTTTTCAAGCCCTGAATACTTTAAAGTTTGTACACCAGCAACCATAACTGATGGATCAGGAATAAATCTGGTCAAGCATAAAGGAAACGCACAGAGTTCTGCGAAAATAGCACTTATGATAAATGTTTGACTACATGCATTTTTGTTACACGTATGTATTTGAATAAAGACACATTCTTATATACGTGTATTTATATTCACCAATAAATTAATTCGTGTATAAATATGAGAAATTTTTATCGGCATATTTACATTTATGGCCTCCAGTGTATATTTCATAAAAATCTCTCAATTCGCAAAAAATAAAAAATTTTTTTTAAACTTTAATATAAAACTAAAATATAAGACCTGCTTTAAAACGTGTTTCCTGAATAAGTAAAACGAGTCGGATTCCGACTCAAATTGTTTTTTTTTTTAACTTTGTTCTTTTTGTTTTCCCATTTACGTAAACAGTCGATGTGTTTGTTTGATAAATGCTAAATCGATGGAAACATTCAGGTTCGTGGCTACAACGTGGAAAAACATCCGAACGGGTGCCTTCGTTTTAATGGAGCCACAGACAGTTTCTTCTAGCGGTAGAATCCTAAATAAAATCAAAAATAAACCGGCTAAACTTCAATCCCAGAAGGTGGATAAAGCCATAGTGCTAACGAACCTGGGTGCCTCTTTGTTGACGCGTGACGTCAGTACAGAGACAGAGATTGCGTCAGTACAAGAGAGAGAGAGAGAGAGAGAGAGGAGAGAGAGAGAGAGAGAGAGAGAGAGAGAGAGAGAGAGAGAGAGGAGGAGAGAGAGAGGGGAGAGTGAGACAGCAGAGAGAGAGGAGAGATTGGGAGAGAGAGAGAGAGAGAGAAGAGAGATCGATAGAAGAGAGAGAGAGCGAGAGAGAGAGAGAGATGGGAGAGTGCTCCCCATAGCGAGAGGAGATTGGGCGAGAGAGAATAGAGAGATCTCGCTATCGAGAGAGAAGCTCCAGGAGCTGAGAGTCGTCTCGAGAGCGACAACCCTCCTCCGAGAGTCTCGCTCTGAGAGAGTCTCTCTCTCTCTCTCCGCTACTTTTGCCACAGAACGGCTTTAATCTCTGAATTCTTTCCACCACTTAATTCAACGCCAAGGAAATTTTTAAACCTCCGCCACCGACGAAGGAATCAACTCCGGACCCACCAGTAAAAAGAGAAACAAAGTTGCACTAACATACACATAATCGTTATCATGATAAACCAACGGCTATGGGAAAACAGCAGAAAGTTCTTGAAGAGCTCAGTTAACCGTGAACTGTTAGTCGACTCGCTACTTTAAACGTTTTTCTTCACCTTTCAAAAATCACTGTTAGATAGCTAAACGAGCTACCAAAATCACAACGAAAGAATTCACCATAAAATACAAGCCACTGAGAGAAGAAACACCACTAGCTGAACTGAAGTAAAAGCTTTTATTATTACTTAATTTTTCAAATTCTCTGAAAAGAAAGAGAAATAAACCTGACAGCAGAAAAAACCCCCAACAAACTGCGGGAATAAAAAGAATAAGTAACTATGTTTTTTATGTCTTATATCGCGGTGATTGTAAAAGCTGGCATTATTTCCGAGAATAAATTCATCTCTGTGAAAGGATTTATGGTATTCAATTAGTAACGATTAATTGTTGTCTTAAATTGAAATAAGATTTATTAAAATAAATCCTGAAGAGATTAGGCATCCAAAACATCGGCAGCATGAAATTAGTTTTCACTTTTAAAAATAATGAATTTTTTCCTCTGGAAAAAAAAAAAAAAACAATTTGCATTTCACTATTCGTTACAGTTTCTTCACTGTAAAAAAATCTCAGAAACTTTGGAGATTTGCTTTTAAATGTCGAGTCACCTAAACCGAGGGAAAAACAGCACATTTATATTTAGAAGTTAAATCTACACTTCACTGTAAAAAGGCCCGCTTCAGAAGCAAGTCAGAAGGTTGCTTCTAGTGCAGGCTCTGTGAAGAGATATGCGCTGGACTTCCCAGATCTCAAAAGCTGATGTCCGACCGACACTAAGACTGTTCCGCTGTTAGTGTTTGCAACTTTGTGTTAGGTGAAGTGTTTGTGATATCTATAGACTAAGACTACGGCTGGTTGGTTCAAATACATTACGGTGCATCTGCCGTAATCCTACTAAATTACATTCGAATATGAAGGACTCCAAACAAGTTTTGGCTTTTCTCCAAAATTTTTTTTTGCCGAAGGGATCTGCGATAAGTCCACGATTAGTTCAAGTTCACTGCATGGAAATAACATTTCGAGATTCCAATTGTCAAGTATGTGAAAACTCACTTTCTTTAACCCATGTAAAAAAAAAGAAATTAGAACACCTTTTCAAACTAAGAACTTAGTATTTCGAAAGAAACTAGATATTCACAAAATTTTAAATAATAGAGATCATAAGAATAGCTTATCTGACTGGATATGGTGCCGGATAAAATTAATAGGAATTCGGTAAAACTTACAGATAAAATCTAACGTGTTTCAAAAGTTTCACAGCAAGATATATAAATTTTCCTCGTAAAAACTAAAAAGCTGGCTTCCCCATAAATGTGGTAAGCTAAGGAAACTTAACAAGGGCTTCTTCGATGAATCGCTTTCTTTAAAGCAAACCAAAATAGTCGGATTAACTTCTGACACACAGTAGAGAATTCTGTGTAAAGTTTTTTTCTCACCAAAGCGAACAAAAGTAACTGTAGATTATTCCAAAAACTTATATAGTATGGTAAACCAGATGAAATGCTCCATGCTAGCTTTCTTTGCCCGCAGACGAAGAAAGTATGGATCATAGTCTAACATTTGACATAATACATAGAACGTCGCGCCTGTAGATTTAATCTATGCGCAGGCATGTATTCGTATTTACGGATACAAATACAGCGATATTTTGTTAAACTACCTTATCTTTTTGGCACAACGAGTAGACTAGGCGCAAAGCTTTTACAAGAAGGAAATACACAAAAGAAATCAAGAACCTAGTATATGATTTTATCCACCGCGGTGTCATTTACAGAAGAACTTTAACCAGTGGTTAATTGGTGATGTGTTTGAACACAAGACAAATTAACGAATCCATTTTTTCATATTCAAATACGTGCGCGCACATTCTTGCTCATATTGACAGGTGGCCGACAAAAGCTACTATTGATTTACCTTCTCTCCACAGGAGAGAACTAAATGATATTACCATATATAAAGAACAGTATGTGTTCATTCTTTTCTTTTTTTTTTTCGATGATTTTCAAAAATAAAGAATCTCCTATTTTAAAACAGAAACAATTAATTTCTTAAAACTGATGCACTAAGAGAGGATCTGAAGCGAGAAGATTGTCATATTAGAGACCAAACAACAACAATTAGCAAATTGTGCTTCTGATGCAAAGACTCAGATATATATCACACCTCTCTTGTGGTGGGATACCTTTAAACAATACAAAATTTCAGTGTTTTAAAACTTTTAACTAGTCTCATTTGTAGAGAGCTACGACTGCCGAAATTGGAACCCATCTGGCTACTTCACACACTTCTTTCCACGCACTCGCAGTAAAAAAATTTCCTTTAGCCATGGTTTCGGGTGCCACTCGCCTTCGTTTCCTGCTCGGATAGATGATACGACACCAACTACACCAATTCGGAGGAGCACCAATATACGAAGGGTTGGTTCAGTGACTGCGAAGGCAAATTATCTTTTAGAAAGCCATGGACGTAGCGATGTTTTATCTTAAACAACACTGAGAAAACCTTCAAAAACTAGTCTTAAGAAATGAAATTGAGCCTTTTGTTGGAACAATCAGAGAAGCAAATTCTAAAAGCGCCGATGAGTGGATTGCAAATCGACTTAGTTCTGAATATTTGTATATTAAATTTAACCCTTCAGACGACCAGGGAGCACACACGGAAGTACTAAATCTACGAAATTGTGTGTCACTCTTTTCAGCTAGAATTATAAAACCTACGGGAACAAAGCCAGTAGTAAGTCAGCAACAGAATTTCAAATGTTCAATCAACATCCACAGTAAACGTAACTGACAATGGATAAGTTCTAACCTTTAGGTTTTAGAAGTATGCAAAAATTAAAGGTCGCAGTGTCATAAATATAAAAGAAAGAAGATGTGGATACTTCGTCAATCCTCTCACGTCACATTTTTTTTACGTTAGTGACTGACGCCGTAGGCGGAGTCCATTTTAAAGATTAAATATCCCGTGAGTCCGACATCACTGCGGAGGTGACTTTGATCTAGAATATAGGGCCGAAGAACCAGCAGGTAAACAGAAGCATACGGAAAAAAAATCCTTTAAAATTTTAAGGACCGATAAAGCAAAGTTTGGCAAAAGAATAATATCGGCTGCATGGCGAAATTCACCGGCCTGATATTTATTCCGCTACACGAACCCGGCTCTTTTCTAAACAAAATCCGATGGGTAACTGAAAAAAGCTGCCATGAAGAAGGTGCTAGCTTTATTTGCCACTTCTAATTGAAAAGTTAATCATATATGAAATCATTCGAAATCTGCCCAGTACCCGCATTAAGGCGTCGTCACCGGAAGAATGGCAAGAAAATAATCAGACTTAGCCATTTTCAAAAATCTCTTTTATTTTACTTGTTCTTTTAAATAATATTTAAATAACTTCAGAAATGAAAATTAGGTTTCTCTTAGCAGTAATTATTTTTAGTGATTGAATTTAACATTGTACTGACATTTTAAAAAAATGAGCCATTATTTATTATGTCTTCCTTTTTAATCACATTTTTAAACGATATTAGTAAATCATCTTCGTCTAATGGCATACAAATTACGATACTTCTTCTGTTTATTAATTTAAAATTAATTAGTTTAATAAAAATCTTATTTTCTGCATTATTCACCCATTACAGTTTCATTTTTATAATTTGAATCAGAAGTTTTATCGGAAAAAAGTATTTGCCATGAGAATTAGATTTTAAGATAAGATTAATGCTCTAAGAGGTTCATCTCTGAGCATCAAAAATTCCGTTATTGGAAATAACAGAAGCAAATAGATTCAAAAAATAATTAATATGAAAGAAATAAATGAATAAAATATAATCAATAAAATGCCATAACAATAGAAAGGGTATTTTCACGATACAAGGCAGATAATAAATAAAAATTGTAAGTAATAGTTTATTAGAATGTATGAATATAATAAAATATTTTTGTCTGTTCTGTTTTATATCAGTCGCGTAATTTACGATGAAATAGGGATGGAAATGTTAATAATAATGTAAGCAAACTACCAATACCAAGTCTTCTTAATACTAATAAAGGAAAATTTGTTTTGTTTTTGTAAACTGAAATTACTGCTACTTTTAAAATTTATCTGATGGTAATACTCTATTATTCTATTTATTTACTTATATTTAGAGAGATATGTGCGCTAGCTCCAAGCTGTTTAAATAGCTGTGAAAATTAAATTTGTTGCAATCACTTTTGGAATTTGTATAAATCGCAACTTTTCCTTACTACTACCCTTTTATGTTTATGTATATGCACAGTTTCAAAAGGCTTATTAAATAAAACAGAATACATAAATCGGTTAACAGTGCAAGAGTCGAAGAATCAGCCTAGAGTCGTTTTGACGCTCGTCTCGCCGTTTCTCGCAAGCTTATCGCCAGGGAGAACTGGATGTGGATATCATCGCCCTGGCGTGTTTATTTGCTTTTTCGTTTCACGTGACTAGCTTTTGAATTGTTTCTCTTTGTCCATGAAGCCAAAGTGTTGCAATATTCAGATGGTTCTGATGTACGAAACTATTATTATCATACAGAAAAAAAAAAATTCAAAGTTCTATTTACCATCTCCTTCTAACACGATAAGCCATTCTTTACATAACTGAATTGAGAATTTTATCAGTCAGCTTCAACTTAAATAAAACAAAACAATATTAAAAAAAATAAAAAAGTATGTACACCGTAGTTTTCTATAATGTAGACTCACCAGTAAAATTTTACTTATTTCATACATACATAATATGTTAGTACACAGAATTAAACTTAAATACTCACGGCAGTGCTGTGTATTTTTCGTTATGTGTTGTTACATTTTAGAATAAATTTGCATTGTCAGTTAGTTACCTTAATGTTACTAAATGTACTCTCACTTTCTGAATTGTTGGCTGGAATTCTAAAATCTCTCATTGGACATTTTTTTTTTTTTTTCCGTTTTTGTTGGAAATAATCTGATATTTATACGGGTCAAGGGGAATTATTTCCGTTAAAAAGATAATAAAATCACCGGTGATACGGGGAGAGATGAGAAGAAGACGTGAAAAACATTATGCTAGGTCAAGGTCTCTGTCAATTAGCATAACTGTACAGACGATCAGGATGGTACTTTGGTGTTATCTGTTAATCTGTTTGCTAAGCAAAGATAAAACATGAGGAACTCACAAAGAAAAATTTCTAAGTGATGCGAAACTTTTGGCTATAATTGTACAAGTGCGGATTGATCTGTCTTCCCTTCTGCTGTTTTTCATTTTTACACAAACCGATTCAGTGAGAGTAAAGTTTTGATTACCTTGACGAGTAAATGGTTATTTTATGCAATATACATTAGTATAATTTGAAAACGGGAAAGCTACAAAATATTGGTTGTATTAGCATAATCGATCAGGAATGGCAGTTTTATGGTCTAGACATGCGGACTTTAAAAAAAACTAGCCCGGTGGTATGAATAAACTATAGACGTCGGTGATCGCCAATCTTTCTATCGGAACAAAATGGTTCGAGCAAAAGGTATTCATTAAGCAAATACTATCTATGGAAAATTCTATGATTATGATAAAATAAGTTGTTGCGGAATAGAAGCTAAATAACCGTATATCTCACACACTAGATAAGGTTTCTTCGTGGAATTCAAACAAACCAATAGTTCATATTTTTTAAAAAAATAATTATATGAGAATAAAAAGACAGGAAACAGAATCATAATCGTTTGCATTGTTTTTGTTTACACTTTCTGACAAATTCTTTAAGTATTCTTTACACAGATTGCCAGAAGAAAATATACAAAGGTTTAGTCTGTTCCAAATTTCTCTGATTCACAAAGGATATATAATCGATCTTCTAGCTATTGAGTTTCCACGTGACGCCTAATGACTAAATCTCGCGGCAATTCCCGAAGACAGATTTTTACGAGGTTAGCAATCTTCTGAAAGGTACAAAATTACCGTCTCACGGGCTGAGAGCTTAACCTCCCCCTCTGTACATCTACATCCAGAGAGGTATTCTGTCTTGTTGTCACTTTACACATTTCTTTTTTCTTTAGAAAATTTGGAAAACAAATAACTGAAAATTATAAACTGATGAACTACGAATCGCACAGACAATTTTCTTGAGCATAATATTCAAATACCCAAAATCAAAATATGAGAATATGAGAATTCATTATATATATATATAACAACGCTAATATCTTGCTAAATCAGGATTCCTGCTTGTTATTGCCTTCTGTGAACCAGTTAGAGGTTCTTTACCAAGTAATGAGAATCCAGGAATGCCTTGCTACTTCTCTTTTCCTTTGGTTCCAAGACAAATGAGTCCCCTCTCTTATGGAAATCTGGCTACTTTTTTCGAGAGAGAGAGAGAGAGAGAGAGAGAGAGAGAGATTCTAATTTAAAAATGTGCTTTCAAAATCCCTTACCACCAGAATGCGCGACTATACAATAAATAGCAACTTTGCGTATTTCATAAATGAAAATGAAGCATTTAGGTCTTGAATATATACAGCGGTGTGCAAAAGTCTTGCATAAAAATGACTAGACTAAGAAAATGTGTTCTTATTTAGTAGAAATTAGTAACTATTGTATGTTTTCTGTTTTAATCGAAAGGTATCGGTGTCTTTAAACGATTTATAACACTAAGATCCATTTTGTAATTGCACAGTCAAAATTTAAATATTAATAAAATAATTTGCATGAAATCGACGACTGCAAAAGTGTTGCATAAACTACAAAAAATTATAATATATATTTTGTGCTATAATAGTTTAGGATAGTAGAATATAAATATGAAAAACTGTCATTTTCCACTATTCTGATTCATTTTTGTTCAATATAGTGATGCCGAGAGCCCGATATTTGACCCCCGAACAGCGGCCACAATCGTTCGCATGAAAGAAGATGGTGAAACTGAGTGGGTCGTTGTGGATCGTATCGGTTGCAATCAGTCGACGATATCTCGCACCCCTGAAACGTTGGAAAGCCGATGGGAGCCTAATTTCGAAACGCAGAGCCGGCAGACCGGGGAAAACGACGGCTCGACAGGATCATCTGATCGCCCGCATGTCGAACTCGGACCGATTCCGCACTTCCACCGACATCCAGACCGCCTTTTCAACGCACCATGGGATCCAGTTGGCCTCGTGCACCATTAGACGGCGCTTGATCCACATGGGACTGTTCGGGCGACCGGCACAGAAGAAGCCGTTCATCAGTCTGGACAATCGTCGAAAGCAACTGCAGTGGGCTCGCGACCATCTCCACTGGACCGTGGCCCAGTGGTCCCGAGTGTTGTTTTCCAACGAAAGCAAATTCGTGAAGGTCCACTCGGCGGGTCGGTGTACGTTCGGCGATCGGTGTACGAGAAATACCATCCTTGTTGCACCCGACCGACTCTGCAGGCAGGGGGAGATTCGGCCATTGTTTGGGGCTGTTTTCAATCGTCCGGTGTCGGTCCGTTGCATCACGTGGAGGGTCGAATGAATGCTCATGACTATGCTATGATCGTCTCGGACATTGTCGAAACTTGTATGTGTGACCACATGCCCCTGACGGCCATCTATCAGCAGGACAACGCCCCCATCCACACACCTAGGAGTGTCAAGGCCGTGATGGCAGAGTTGCGAATCCTCCTCCTCGACTGGCCGGCTCAAAGCCCGGATCTCAGTCCCATCGAAAACATTTGGCACTCGATTAATCTCAGCGTTATTGCCAAGAAACCGATTTGAAACGGAAAATCGAGGAAGCCTGGTCGGAGTTCAGTAGTGACAATTGTCAGCGTTTGGTAGGCAGCATGCCTCGTCGTTGTGAACAAGTTATCAAGAATTTCGGATATTCTACTCATTATTGATAGATCTGACCACTTTCTACATAATTGGAATTGAATCTGAATTGATTAGACAGTTGTCTAGGTTTTATGTAAGACTTTTGCACACGTTGATTTGATGCAAATTATTTCCTAAAAATTATAACTTTTCTTACAATGAAACAATATGCTGGATATTATTGGAATAGATGCACAACAGTAATACAGAAATACTTTAATGAACAAGATTTGATAACAACTGCTTTCGACAAAATGCCAGCTACTTTATAGGAAAAATTATTTTAATGCAAGACTTTTGCACACCGCTGTATATAATTTCTAGTGGAGAATCCTGGTTTCCCGCCCAAAGGTTTAGCTAAACCCGAAATACTTGTTTATCGGGGAAAGAAAATGCGTATCACGCCCGGATTTAAACAACTGTCGACGCCAGAGTCTTCAATGCATACAAAGTTAATCTGCATAATTAAGTGTTATTAAATGCACATACAGATGAAACGTACTTGTCTGTAATAAATTCTAGGTATGCTCACTTCTATTAAACTATAGCCTTCTGTTAGCACTTATTGTGAAATGAAGAAGAAGAAGCACAGAACAACATTATTGTAGTTATTTAAATTTACATGAAAATTATGAGATGTCTTGGTGGGAGATTTTTTGTGTGGAAATATTAATTTTCAAAAGTTCACCTATTTTTCAGGATCAGTCTATTTTTTATTAAGCATTACTTTTTAACATACAACTTAACTTTATAGGGTTTATATGATTCCTTTTGCAACATTTCGCTTCATTATTAGGGGATGAAGCATTAGCATGTGGTGAAACACTACACGACGATAAAACGACTGCTAATTTTCTTATTTTAATATCTTATAAATAACTAAATATTTATTATGCACTGACACATCTTGGCGCTGTCTGCCGGAAAGCCAGTAAAATTCTTTACGTCTATGCTTCTGGTTTTTTTATTTTCCATTCCCCTTTCCCTCTCTGTCAGTTGTTGTTGTTTTTTCGTAATCTTTTTCAACCTATATTCCAGGTTTGTTCTTTTCGGCTTTGTCTGGGTTATCTTCACCATGCCATCGGGTTCTTTCTCAACAGCATGTCCAACCAGCATCAGCCTGATTTTTCTAATAAATTCTTCTATTTTAGAATATCTGAGAGCTATTGTCTCTTCATCGTCAGATTGCGTCATATCGTTTAAGGAGTATAAAATTCTCTTGATCATTCTTCATGTTTCCGCTCCGTACCTTTTAACAAACAGGTGCCCTGCCATTGTCACAATACCGGAGATACTGCACCTCCAAATGCTTTCTAGTTCACGGAAATGCCCTTTAAAATTCACCTGAATAAAATCTTCTGAAAAGAACAGAATTAGCGCATCAAACATCCGCATTAAAGCTGCAATATGTTAAAATTCCTACCTTTGGAATTTTATTTTAAATAAACAACCAAAGCTTCGTTTTAAAAGTAATAAATCTGGTTGTACAAAATATATTGCTGACGAAGAGGCAGAGTTGTACCTGTGGTACTAATCCAGGCGAGCAAAAGTGAGAAGTCTCTCATGGTTCTTCTCGCTTCATTTCTAAAACAGAATTCGTTTACAGACGAAACTTACAATCTTGTCGGCTTTATGTTTTTGCAATTATCTTGTATTTACGCGAACAAGTCTTTCGGCACCGCAGGGGGGGGGGAACACTGCGAGAACCCATAACGCGGCTTACGTCGCCTTCAGCGCACTGGTTCGCGTGTCTCTGTTTTGTAGCGACACTTTAAGGAATTTTAGCGCTGGCGTCCGGGCCGACTTTGATAAGCAGGGCGGCTCAGTGCAGAAGTCGATCGCGAAACTATCGATCAGCGGAACGAGGTTGGGCATCGGTGCGCAGGTGAACAATGCCAACAAGTTTCATAACCAGTCCTAAGAAATTCGAGTGTATTAATATTTTCTTTTAGTTTCAGATCTGCTCAGCTTAATAGTGCCTCACCACTTTAACTGAAGAAATTTGATCACATGATGTATTACTACGCTTTAAATAGCAAAACAGTCGCCTGAATGCGCAATCATAGAGCATAGGAACGTAAGCTGTAGCTCCGTTGAATACATACTTAGCTCCATTTGAAACATTGCTGGTCTGTTTATGCATATCAAACAATCGCGCTTCAGTTACCATCAGGGCACTGGACGAAAATCCGTCTTTACTTCACCCTTAACAGCTAGCAAAAAAACACCCCAGAGACCACATCTTTACCTAATATACATGAACACTTACTCTGTCTTTAATATCGGGCCATTTGCTATTAAAGTGGCGTATAGGCGAATGGGTTGTCGAGTGGTCGTATGCTGAGTAAGCAAGAATCAGTCCACACGTCAGGGGCCCATCGTTTGCGCTAACGTAAAAACGTCATCGCTTATTGACCTTCCTTCTCGCGTAGTCGTTTTGTCTTCACCTGAAAGCGCTCTATTCATACTGTACACAGAAATAAGAGAACCCTTCCATCTGACGCCAACTGAATAGTTTGCTGAGCGAAAACGACGAAGTGATTTCACTAGCAAAGGAATAGTAAAAAAATAAAGAAGCGGTCAGTGTTTAAATCAGACAAGAGTTTAATTAACGCACGCACTTGCTATTCTAACTTACCTTATTCAGTACTCTGCTAATGATTATCTGTTTTCATTTTATGTATATTTTAACCAAATACTCAGAATTCTGAGACTTTTTATAAAGTAGGAAAAAAACCCCCGGCGTGCCTGGTATTTTTTGAGACGTTGTAGAACTGCCAAACCATACAAGCATAAATTCTTGTTAATAATAATAATAAATAATAATAAAATAATAATAATAATAATAATATAAATAATAATAATAATAATAATATAATAATAATAATAAAAACTTTGAGAGTTAGTGAGATTTGAGGTTTTCTCACACCTTTCAGTTTCCCGTACAAGTTCAAAACATCATTATCAAACAATATGCTTTGTTATATTTGATGATGAAAGAAAGCCAACAAAATCTATATCCCATGTTATGCATAACACCGCACGTGTGTGTGTGCGCGTGTGCGTGAGTGTGTGAGTGTTGTGTCTGTGTAATACTGAGAGAGAGAGAGAGAGAGAGAGAGAGAGAGAGAGAGAGAGAGGGGGAGAGAGAGGGGAGAGGAGAGAGAGAAGAGAAGAGAGAGAGAGAGAGAGGAGAGGAGAGAGAGAGAGAGGAGATATGGCTGTTTGTCTGTGTACTGCACATTAATATATAATTTTTTTTTTTTTTAAAAAGGAAAAATGGTTCAGGAATCTCCCAGACTGACTCTAGAAGTTGAAATCATAGATTTTTTTCGGCAGCTCCTGCAGGGAAGTAGAATTTGGTGATTTGGTTCACACATTATTAACCCATTCATGTCTAAAATAAGTGATTACTGAAAAAAACAGACAAAAAGGAAGAAAGAAGGTAAATCGTTTATCATTAACCCGCTTTAACGTTTCGGTTTTCTACATCTCTTGTCGAGTTGGGAGGAGGAAGCTCTCCGGCCAAAGCAACTTCGCGATTCTGATCCGTGCTACTGCGGTTTCTTTAACGAGGAAAACCTCGACGACAGTCGGCAGAAACTGTTCGGTTTTAGCAAAGTTCAAATTTCCCAGCCGACGAACTGAGGATGTTGTGTATCATCAGTCGATTTCGGTAAGTAGATTGTAAGCTGACCCCATGTCCTGGTAGTGCAAAAATAGTTTGTAATACGGATGTGACTGCTTATAATAAAAGTTTTAGATAAAATAAAGTTAAAGCCGTTTTAAAAATGAGAGGAATATAACCGTCCCGACTTCTCTGAGTTAATTAACTATTCCTCCTTCTCCTTCCCAGCCTCGTTCTGCATTTCTGTAAAAAATCCGCAGGTGAGGTAAAACTGAAGAATTTCGAATATTTCTCTTCTTGTTTCAGAATAAATTCAAGTGCTTTAGAAATCTATCCGGTGAAGAAAGACAAATAACAGGCGATTAAGTTGGGATTTGTGCACGGAATTAAGGCTGAGAAAGTAGTTTTGTTTTTACTTATGAGGGCTGGAAGATGTCCCCGACTCTTCGGGCCCCGGAACCCACCCGGCCGTATTCGCCGGCGAGTGGTGCGGGCGGGATGTTAGAACTGGAAAGCGACAACATGAGCGCCCCGCTCGCTCCTGGCAGCAGACCGAGTTACTTACTCTGCTGGAAAACCAAGAGGAAGGGGAGGAAGAAGAAGAAAGAGGCTGCAGTTGGCAGCGGAAATAGTCTTACCTTTTGCTCAGATGGTCAGCTTCCAAAACTTCGACGCTGTTGTGTCCGTCAGGTCTATAAATGGGTTTTCCAGATCGAAAGTCATTGGATGATGGTTTGATTGAACAGTCCGTTCCTGCCTCCAACGCTCTATGGTGGGCTGGTGGGTGGGTAGTGCAGCATGTGGGGGAGGAGGAGGAGGTCTTACGTGCGTCGATGCAAATTCTTATCGAACGCTGGAGGGAGGGAGGGGGGAGAACTGCAGCAGCGTCAAGACTTCACTCATCCCCAAAATTCCCCAATAATGCGATGCGTCGACCGCGGAGGAACGCCCAGACCATCGCCCCCTGTTATTTAGATGTTAATGCGAAAATTGTGACAATCAGGAAGACGGCTTGTGCCACGCAGCTACAGCCGATGAATGGCTTATGCTTGATTCGTCAGACGTAGGAACTACTACTTTCGATTTAACTGGCGACTCTTTGAGAAACCCACCGATCACGCAAGTGGGAGGGTATTTTATAGTGGGAACTTGCGTAGGTTCTCACTCCTTCTACATGCTCGGGACGATTACATCTTCAAGTAATTTTCCCCCTAATAGTAACTGGTGGTAATTTAACCGATCGATAAAATAACTTTAATGCTGTTGGTAATAGAACTGGAATATATTTTTTTAGTTAATTAAAATCAGCCAAAAGAATATATATATATTATATATTTATGCTCGTATGTATAAAATTTGTAACAACCGCAATAATGTGAAAATAAAAATTTAGATATTAAATATCTCCATACAGTTTCCGTTGGGATGAATTTAAAATTGAAAGGCAAATTAATTTGGACATATCCATAAGGAAGAACTAGCCAATCAACCCTCACTTCAGCAATCTACTTCTTGGTGCCATGATTTGGCCTTCGTCGAGGTAACTGTTCAACACTGAAGTTAATTTATAGTTTACAGTAGGCATTTGTGTATATTTGGATTGTATAAGTAACTTGAGCAGGTCTGGAACTCGCAAACGGTGTTCTGCTGTTGGGTTTTAACATAATTCCCTCTGCCAGTGGCGAAAACACAGTTTCATTCATTATTTCTGCATCCAATTACAGGGTGGAGGAAAATACCTGAAATAATTCCGCACTTCCAATAGATACAACACTGTCGATAACGTTCCGTTCTTGTCTTAAAGTTGAACTCATATGGAGAAATTAATTAATACCGAATTAACACGTGAAAGTGGATATATTTACGTCACGCCGCCTTTTTTTTTTCTGTTGTATTCCTTGTACATGAAAAAAATCAGATGGCATTCTCTTTACAGGTACGTAAACACATTTCAGTACCCAGCATCTTCAAAAGACTGATCACTCTGAAGTGATCAAATACCTTTCAGATTAAATGTTTAAGCTCAGCCTTTATAATAGCTAAATTATTCTATTACTTATTCTGAATGACGGGCTTGTTTAACTGATTTATATTTATATTTTTTAAAAAAATTACTAGTTACAGAAAAGAATTAACATAGGTCTGAAAAAATGCTTATATCTATTAATTGGCATGCCAAGATATTTTTTTTCATCATTTAAAGAAGTTTCATGGTATAATAATGTTTTATTCTTAATACTTGAACATTGTTGCTAAAAAAGAGAAGAAAAAGTCAATAATAGGATAAATAAGGATAAGGGAACCAAAAGAGGATCGGTATTTTCTATGTAACGGTTGAATGATTCAAGAATACTAAAATTAATTTAGATTCCATATAAAGACCGGGTTAGTTTCTACGTTGCAGGTAACGTGAAACTCGGAAGAAAATTCTCTCCCCTGATAAGCAGGGAATGCGTGAGATCTGGTGCTCTTTTACAATTAAAGAAAAGGTTCCGACTGAAATGCCATGAAAGGTTAGTTGTTCAGTCCAGGGTGACCAACTAATATTGCAGCTGCACTGCGTACGATCGCGTCGCAAAGCTTCACGTGACGTTTGACAGACCTCTCTTCGCTGAATTCCATTAATTTCTTACACTTGATCGCGAACAGCATTCTGGGAATTTATTTATTTAAGAAATATTTTTTGTCAGGTAAGACCTGAGGTTCTATACACTTCCACTTTAAGAAGTTCGTATTAAAGTAAGAGTAATAAATCCCTTGTCTGATGAACGGAACACGAATATTGTGGATCTTTCAGTTTTAACCGATTTATTTAGGGAAGAAGACATTCGTGAAGCACTTTACATTAACGGTGTCTATGCATCCTACGACTCGGGGAATCAGGCGAGAAATATTTAGTCCGTGACTAAAATCAGTGTTCTGATTATCATGATAATCAGCTGCAGAGAAAAACCCACTCTCGTGGACAGGTGATTACAAAAGTAGTATTATTGCCCTGGGCATGTTTCACAAGCAATAAAAATACAACAGCAACAAAAACATAACATTCAACAAGCTAACCCGCTGTTCCAAAGAAGGGGAGAGTTTTTAAACATGCATCAGTATTAAAACAGCAGAGAATTGGATTCATTTCGATCCTCCAAACAAATTGAGCTGTCATCCAGAAGTGTGAGGGATACAAACATCATTTCGCTCCATTAAAAATTATGATAATACAAGTTAACTGAGACACCATCGCTTAGAAACGTGTTACCTACAAAAAGAGAGGCAGGCTACAGCTACTTCCAAAATATAAATCACTTTTTAAAGTTTAAAGCATATATGAAATACAAAAACACATTGCTTAAATTTTCAAGAAAATTTAATAGATAAAAACATAGAATTAATTATTAAAGTCAAAATTGGTTATGGAATTAAACACTTGCTAATTTGTTATTATCAAATTATTATTAAAAATCCAATATCAAAGTTTCACAGATAGGGACCGTTTATTTTTTCCTACCTCCTACCACATGCTTGTCTCATAGACGCACTGAAAGGCTTTGCCTACATTTGGCGCTTGCTGGCAGATACTAAAAACAAAATAGCCAATTATCACCAAAGAGCGAATATTGATGAACACCTTCGGCCTTTTTAATGACAGTCAGCCAATAAATTCACTGGTGGTTTGGCATCCTTATCTCGCGTGTCAATACCTGCTGGCGTCATTTATAATTTATCATTAATAGTAAAAACTATTTAATCCTGAAAAGATTCAAAAACAGAAAGAAAATAATGATTCATTAGGTTTAAATTATTCTTTTAATTTGGCAAAAAAGAAAAGAAAGCTTAGCTTAAATTTCATATTTGCCAGTTTAGTAAAGATAAGTAATGTCCATCTTTACATACATTTACTTGGTTTTTAATAATAAAGTTGAACATTAAATGATAATTACTGGCATAACAAAGTTTGGGTATGTTCGGTTTATTGCAGACTTACTTGGTTTGATTTAGATTGCTTTTTTCTTGTGATTTTAGAATTATTTTAGCGTTTCTTTCTTTACTAATTCAAACAAACGTAACTGATAGCTTCAGAAGGATCAACAAGGTTTTCACCTTTTGCTATACAACATTCAAAACATCTGGTGGCGTCACTGCATCTGTTCTTTGTTTGGTAAAAATAAAGAAAGTTAATGCCAATTTAAATGCCCAGTTCACATTGTGATGTGATCTTTTATGGGGGTGGTGGTGGTGTGGTGCATTTGTTATGGCCTGTTTGTTAAGTTTGCAAGTGTATGTGGTGTAGCTGGGTCGGTTCCACGACCGGCCGCCTCAGCTGTTTATAAGTGAGGTTTTATTTCGACCTGTATTATTTTTTCTTAATGTTAGTGTACCTCATCCTAGCGAGAGCAGCGGGCTACCCAACTCCTTCGTAATCTAATACGTTCAGGAGAGGTAGGTTTATCCAGGCTGAACCCTCTAGAACAGAGTTTTCTCTCTGTGTGTCCTTAAGATTCTAAAGAGAGAGGAGCATTGGGCCGTTTTTTTATTTTTATTAATTCCAACAGGAGGGGAAGGATAAAAGGGGAGGGATAGCTAACATCTTTTATTTTCATTTTAAGCACTGTCAGCAGTCTCAGAACGATTTACAGGTAACAGAAATAATTTTATATACATATATTAATTTGTATAGCTAATATAGATAGTAGAACCAAGCCCGTTTCCATAACTCAGTAACTTATTGATTTGACAGTAATCATCAGCGGCTGTCTTTTAATTCTTACTAGCTTGTTTTTATGTTCATTCAGTAGAGATAAAAGTAATCTACACGAGATCCAATGGATGAGTATCTTCTTATTTGTGAAGATGTCTGCAGCAGATGATTTAAAGACACAGTTCAACAAAACCGGCAAAATCATCATCATAAGTTATGCTGTTCTCCTCGTTGGAAAGACACTGATCTAATCGAAAACACTTCTGCCTACATCAGCGAAGTTAACCTATCGATAGAAAACTGAAGTTTGCTAGCACTTTGTCTACTGGGTGTTGAGATCGCTCATTAGCCCAGAGAGAGTTAATCTAATTTCAATTTAAAATGATCTAAAACGTAACCATTTTCAACACGGTAGCTTGCGTTCTTCTTACAGCTCTGAGGCTATCTGCAGCACAAACATTAAACGAGAAATCGGTGTTGGTCAGGTTTCCAAATGTTAAATCTTAAAATTATTTTCTAACCTTAAATCCCTTGTTTTTTGTTCGTACAAAAGACGCGAAGTCAGACATTATTGGTAATACAAGCAACAAAACCACCAAATATTTTGGTTCCAACATCACCATCTAAACATCTTCTTAGAAACGGGTTCCTTTATTTTCTTTAAGCATTAAAAATGCACGTTCTTTATATTTCAACCATATTTTGTACCTGCATCTACTATATTTATTTCATGCGTATTCGCCATATTTTCTCTGTCTGCCTTCTACAATATAACAGTAATCTATCATTGGTATTGTATGTGGGTATGTCTCTGTATCTGTGTATGTATATGTGTGTGTCTGTGTGTAAGTGAATGTCTCTGTGTCTGTGCCTGGGTGTGTGTCTGTGTGTAAGTGGTGTGTGTCTGAGTCTGTGTGTGTCTTTCTGTGTGCATGTGTGTATCTGTTTGTGTATGTGTGTATGTGGTGTGTCTCTTTGCGTGTACTTGTGTATCTACTTGAGTCTATGTGTGCCTACACATGTGCATGTGTGTGTCTGTGTCTGTGTGTGCGTACATTTGTGAATGTTAGTGTCTGTGTGTGTGGTTTGTGTGTGCGCGAGTGTATATCTGCGTATATCCCTATGTTCGTGCGTGTGTGTATGTGTTTATCTATGTGAATGTGTTTGTGTCTGTGAGAGAGAGTAAGTGATTATTGGCTGATGAGATTTGTACAGTAATTCATTGTATTGACAGCTTTAATTTTTTATCCACTTCCCTTCGCCTTTTCTGGTTTGGAAACTAAACGACATTTAATTCTTGTAGGCTTTGCGAAAGCTAAGTGAATACCCCCGTAGAGTTTTTTGACAATTTAATGAAACTCTACATTTTTAAAACTACCTTTGTTTGATGATTGCAATAACCAAAGTTTGTCTTTTTCTCTTCCTCGTCTTGTTTCGTTTTTCCGTCTTTTACAGAAATGAAAGTGTTTCTGTAGTTTTTTTTTTATTATTATCTCGGAATTTTGTCTAAAAACTCGCAATATTTGAATCGTTTCTAGAAACAATACAAACGAAAGAGGCGCTTCTGTTTTTAATTCATTTAAGGAAGACTTTACAGGAAACCTTTAATTTTGTTATTAGATTTCTGATGCGTTGGGATTTCGCAATTCTATATTATACAGAAATAAAAAGAGAATGTAGATATTGGGTTTTCTGTTTTTTAAAAGACATGACGTTCTGTCTTGAAATACTTTGAAATCTCAAACGTCTCGATATTGGAATTGCCCGTCGTATGCCGAATATTCTCTCTCTCTCTTTTTTTTTATTTAGAGAAGTAAGGATTCGCTTTAATTTCTTTCCATTATCTCTGCGAAGACAAGTGGGTGTTGTTTGTTTTTTTTGTTGTGCCTCTAACCCGAAGTCGTAGTAGCTGACTCCTCGCGAAGTTCCTTCTGACTCTGGCGGCTGCCATTTGAAGAGTGGAGCCCATGTTACATCAATGTGTAATCTATTTACGAACGGCATCAATGACAGATGTGTGGTTCTGAAAAAAAGAAATAATAAAAATCAACAAAAAGTAAAATATTAAAATTAATAATTTCTAACATTTAGATGTTTTTGATGCTAGACTGGCCAGTTTACTTTGCTATACATACATAAATACGTAGGTATATACAGTATATACACGTAACTCAGCCCGAACTCAGATGTCTAGAAGCATTTCTATCCAGAGTCTAAAATTAATGCTGATGTATGAGGTAGGAGTTCTCATCATCGTCACGGGTCACAACGGATGCTTTTTGCTATGAGTTGTTTATCGCATCATCAAGATGGAAGTGACCGATGCTACCCTGATCGGCGCGTGAGTGGGCTGCTGAGTGCCACCATACGCCCGCGATACAGCAGACATTATATTCGAATTTACGTCATCGACAGCACAGCTCAACACAACAGAGCCGGGAACACTCCGAAATTCCATTAATGTCGACAGCCTGCTTGTTTTATAATTCATCTCTACTGACGAAGCGATCCGTGTGGCTTCTGCTTTCAAAGTCGCGACGGCTGCAGATCATTGCCCGAAAGCAAGCAGATGGCATCCTATTTTTGCGGCGATTAGAAACAGAAGCTCAGTCGACTTTACGCATACCTGAACCTTTTCACCTTACCGGCAATCTTCGTCTTGTTCCCGCGTGAACTGCCCTAGTTTACTGGCGGTCTCTTTTCGCCATTTTTTTGGTTTAAAAAAATTAAAAACGTTGAACTAAATCAGAAAAGGGGAAGACATTTTTACTCTCTATTCTGGCTGCTTCGGAAACCCCAAACTTCTTATTGTTCTAAATATTTTACGTTATGTCTCAGCAAAACAGCAGAGAACAGGTAGTGAAGAATGTGCACTCAGTAATCGCATTCAATAATAAAAAAATCAACATCTACGTTTTTGCAACAATTGAAGTTTAATTAATCCCACAGAAAATATAACTTTAAAAGAAAAGAAAAAAAGAAAGAAGCAGCTAAAGAATAAAACTGTATCGAAGAAAGAAAGCGAAGTCGCGAAGACATTATTCAGACCAGATCTCCAACGAAACAAACATTCAAGTAAAACCTGTCACAAACAGCTTCGCCATCATCACACCCGGCCAGGTTTCATTTGAACGATTCTGGTTATTCAGGTAAAAAAAATGCCATCCATTGCGCAACTATTAATTTATATAAATTAGCCATATATATATCTGTCAGAAACCTTTAAACGAGGCTAAAGAAATTGAAATAATAGTAATTGGGCTCACTTTTCTGTTAGAAAATAGACCACAGAAGGTCTGCGAATTTTCTTGGATAACCCTTAGAGGCTGCTGGGCTATCAGCTCTATTAGGAAAATATTTGGGATTTTAAAAATACAAAAACCGATATTTCACACCCTCCTTCTAAGAATCTACATGAGGACGACGAAACGAATGAGCATTGTTACTTAATGGAAAAGACATCTATGTTACTAATATTACGATGGAGACGAAGAATAGAAACAAAAGTTTGCAAAATGATTCGAATTTCCTTATTTTAGAAAGTTGGTCTCGCAAAATTTACTCCATCAAAAGACAGAATGAGCTCGATCTTCACCATCAGTGTGTGATTCGTGGCGATTACGATCGGTGGTCCCCGCCACAACTAAAAGCATTTGCTCGCTGTCATTTACAGCGTGTGAAATGGGCAATGTTTTGCCCGACTAAAAAATCGAGATTTGTACAATAATTCGGTCAGCGGATAGCTTCCCGTTCTGACCAGTAACCACTAAACTTGCATCGTAGAACTGTAGAAGTCACAACGGTTGGTCAGGGGTGTGGGGGCTTCTCATGATTAAGAACCGGACTCACCCAAAGATCGTAATGACCCTCTGCCCGAAGGCTCTGCATTGATGAATACTTTAAAAGTTCGCCTATTCATCTGCCTACTTCGTGAATAAACGTATAACCCGTGACGACTTTCTGGTGATTCTCACATCGAAATTCGGGGGGGGGGTGCCAGCAAAGTTATGAACTCATAAAAATAAATTAAAGAAAAAAGCGTATCAAATTGGGAATATAAATAATCTGTCATTTGAGACGATGAACAGCTTTTTTCGACTATTGCGCCTCAGTCGTCAGGAAATCGGCTTTCGTCCTCGTTGTATCTCGGCTGCACTTGATGCGTAGCCAGTAACCCAGTTATCACTTATTACTCAGAAAGCCAACTGCTATGACTTGTATAAGCTCCGGGAAAGAGAAATGATAATCATTATGTTTTTAATTGATTTACACTATTTCTATTAACTTAGATCACTAGCAATTTAGACTATCAAATCACAATTTTAAAGCTATCTTTTCATATAGATCTAAGTAACCATTTTATGATTATAACCATTAATTTTGGTAACAGCAGATAACACGACGGTAATATTCTCAACAAGTTCAGAAATACGAGTTTTACTCCCACCTCGCACCAGAAGAGTTTTAAGTTTCCCTGTTAGGTCAGCGGCGTTCATCTTTCTTCCGCTGTCTCGGGGCAAACCCCAATAGTGTCTCAAGTTTTGCTGAGACTTGGAAATGGCTTCACTAGCGCTTGGACTTGTGTTGCCCCAAGAGGAATAGCAACAAAAAAAAACCTGTACATTCCGTAATTCGTTATCTACCTTTTAAGAAACATACTTAAATGTGTGTGTGTGTGGTGTGTGTGTCTGTCTTCCCACTTGTGCTAATCATTAACAAGGCCAAAACATTTAGAATCTTATGTCCAAACATCTGTGTTTTTCCATTCCCCAACAGGCGGAAAGAGGGCGAGATCAGTAGTGTTAGTTAGTTAGTTAGTTACCGCTGTCTTCGTTAACTAGCCTTTGTCGCATGTCGGCCAATAAGGGAACTTCTGCTCTCGTGTCAGAAGAGAGACGCGTTTAGCCAAAACAAACAAACAAAAAAAACACAAAGCAAAACCCACAGACATCGCGACTTCGCAAATTTATTTATTGACTTTTTTTTCCCGAAAATCTACAAATAAATGTCACAGTTCGTTAAAACCGCTGGAGAACTTTTCTAGTCACTTCTTTACTGCTTCAAACATGTTAAATAAAAGACAATTAGAGAGAAAACAGCAGCCTGAACCTAATATATTCCAACTCCGGACTTTGTTTTAACTTAATAACCATTGTGCAGTTAACATTTGACTTTTCATATCTGTTTAAAACCTTTTCTTTTCTATTTTTGTGAAGACTATGCTAAACTGGATATTAGTAAAGTACAAAATGAATTAACACTTAGCATTTCTATATTAACTCGTTCTGGCTTTTTATCACAATTGAAAGCAATTTGTTGTTTTCGTGAGATCGTGATAACCCCTTGCCTACATCAGTGGTCTTAGACAACTGTCACAAAAACTGCCGAGATTCATGACGAGTCAAGTGAAAGGAGGATGTACTGAAAGGATTTCTTTACGAATAGGCATTCGACAATTATTTAAATTATGTGTGCATTTGGAATGGCGTTAAACCAACATACTCTACATGTTCCAAGTTTTCTATTTACGTTCTGCTCTCTGTTATGCGACCAGTCATTGGTTGCCAAAATTATGATGTTTCAAGAAAACCTCGAGACGTCTACGCGATAATTTAGGGAATAAGAAGCTACGTTTCGTTTCTTGTCCTTCTCTGCTTTAGCCAAATGGAAGCGGACAAATATTTAAGGCAAGGACGGCTTTAACAGTGGAATTATCAACTTCTCTTGGCAGAATTTGTCAGTCTGGTTTGCTAACAAAAACGGCAAAATGTAAAAAAATACACAAACATAAATTGATACGTAAAATATGAAAAAGTAAACATTCCAGGCTGAGAATCAGATTGAAAGAAAAACAATTTATTACTTCTTTGAGTGGCATGTACATTAATATGATGGGTAGTAAATATTTCTATACCCTCGCCTTTCTTACACTATGAAGAAATTTGATGGCATGAAAAATTTAAGAATAAATCAAATATATTTTAGTTTGTCGTAAAAGCCGAAACTTAGAGATTACACCAGATAAATAAATAGAGGAAGTATTAATATATCAAGGCATGGTCATAAACATGGATTACACCCTGACAGTGCTCATGCATGGAGTCCGCGAGACGAATACCTGTCCACATGAATATTGGCCAAAGTTTCTGGATATTTCATCTTAATACATTTATACCTTTCCATAAATTTTCTATTGGATTAAAATCAAGACTTCAAGACGGCTACTTTAGAATTTGAATTTTCTGATCTGTTGGATACTGGATGATGATGATGGCTGCTACATTTTTCAGGTCGTTACCATGTTGAAAAATTCAGTTTAGAAGCAGGCAGTACTCAGAATATGGTTTTAACACACTACTAAAAATGTTCAGGTAAACAAGCAGATTCATTATTCCTTGGATACAATGAATAGAACTTGTCTTTTTATGGAGAAACAGCTCTATACCATACTGGATGTGATCCTATTTTTGATCGCCGCTTTGGCATATTTCAGATGAAACGCTTCACTTAATTTTCGCCGACATAAGTCCGAGCATCTTATCCAAACCTTCGGAACCGTAATTCATCGGACTAGAGCAACTTGTCCCATTCCCATGATTCAGCGGAAATGGTCCTCGCCGAACTGAAATCGAGTCCTTCAATTCTATAAATAAAAAAAAGGATTTCTTTCTGGCAAAATGCCGCACCAATTCAAAATCACAGAGCCATCTCTGGACATTCTTCGTGGAGACCAGTAAGTTCTCCAAATGGACGTCTTGCGCCGGCCGGTCCATTTCGGACAGACTCTTGATTTTTTTTTTATTTCCCTATCGGTGGAACCATTGATTTATTTGGAATTTACAACATTCTATGGCATTCGATCTCGTTCCTCGTTTCTTTGTACAGCTTCAACGATAGATAACAAGCCGTGTCACTACATCTGATCCGCTTAGCAGTCCCGGAATATGAGAGTCTTTCCTTGTACCACGACCCGAACGCGTCTTATTGGACTTAAAATGGATTTTATACCCATTGTACAATGATAAAATGCTAAAAAAACAAGTTATGTTGATGGATGTATGAATCAAAAGAAGAACAAATTGCTTTTCTATCAGTGTAATTCCCGGGCTGGTATGCTTACTCATACTTATTCTTCGTGTTAATTTATGTTTGATCTGCCATTGTTCTTGAACATTTGTCCGCCTCTGTGAAACTGCGCCAGAACTACAGTATAAACGTTTTAAAAAAAACATGAAGGGCAATAATTAATCTTGTTGATGTTATCGTGGTTTTTAAATATTTAAAAAAAAATAACCATTTTTTATTTTTTGTTTACATTTTAGGTCGTGGAGGGTTACGTGTATAAATAGAAATCGCGGAGGCAGACAGATTTTCCAACCCGCCAAAGTTATTTTTCATAAAATTGACCAAAAATAGTTTCAGCCACGTGATCACTGGTCCGCAGTCCCGGTTTTTGCTGGACGTTCGCTGGTGAATACGAAACATTTGAACTCTTCTTGTTGGATGTTACACACAAACCGAAATAATATTTGACCTCCTAAAATAAAAAAACACAAACAAACACATATCCACAGTCGACTCTCCAACCTCGATTCCATTTCTTTTAGGTTTTGGTTTTCCGGTAATATACAGATATAGAAAACTTCTATCTGAGATAAGCAGTTGTTGATTTTGGAAAAAAAAAAGATTTATTTATTTCTCCTGTACCGTCAGGAAAACACCGCTGTCAAACTACACGGGCCATCTAAATGAATCCAACGAACTGGACAAGGTCATCCAGATAACTATCTTTGCAAACGATCATGATCTGCAGAGATTACGGATGTGGGGGAATCTGAGTTTGCATGTTTGTGTGTTTTCATGATGAGAAATCGGGCACTTGCCTCAACAACACCATTAACGTTTTTATTGTTTTCATGTCGTCATTGCTTACCTGCCCCTATCCCACAAACAAAACCGTGAGCAAAATTTAATTAAATTGAAGATAATGTATTTTTTGTGAAACTAAGGCGGAGTTCGGTTGTTTGTGGCCAGCAATCTGCTGGACGCCTGGATCCTGGAGATGTATCACTGGTAAAAATGATCTTAACGAGACTGTTTATTTGAGCTTTAATTATGAAGAATAAAAAAGCTTTTGGAAAAAAAATTCAGTTGGCCAGCAGGCATCGCTTTATATTAGAATAGTTGTGGCGACTTCTAAGATCTTATTAACGCTGAGGATCCCTGAAAGATCATTAGAGATACTAAGAAAGACGTTGGCAATAAAAAAGCGATTTTCTTCTTGTGTGGTTACCCAATCAATGCAACTATAGCAGGGCGTGTTTCATGCCTTCGGGAAAATCCAAGAAATATAATTAAGTTTGGAAACTGAAAAACAATTATCATCAGAATTCAGTTTTGGATTCGCTCTAAAAAGCAGAAAGTGTAGATCCATGCAGCAAATTAAGAGACAGTGAACGTAAGTTAGTTCGGAAACTTAAAACATTATTGTATTAACACAAATAAGGGGTGAACCCGTGTTTTAGCGTTTTATCCCTATAGCCATCATTACGATTTATTCCTGAAAAAAATTTGTTTGAGTACAATGAATGTAAGACTCAATAGGTGTTTTCAATAGGCATTTGTACTTTTCGATTGTGCAAGTGACCTGAGCCGGTCTTAAACTTGCTGCCAGGTTCTGGTAAATTCGTCGAAACTTAATTGCATTAGTTGGTTCCGTTGTTACTAACAAGATTACCGAAAATGCCTGAACTAGCCATCTAATTTAGTAGATAACAATCTGTTCTTTTTGTTCTTGTTTTAGCCCTTTCCCTGCCTATGCTTTTTGGAATCATTTTCATTAACTTTTCCATTGACAGATGATTTGGAATTCTCCCAAGGGAATTCGCCAATGCTTAAACTAAGGATATTCAGTGCTACTGACCAGCCGTCTATCGACTGTCACAAAACCTACGTTAGATTGGTGATCGGAAATCAGTGGGATGCGATCATTGATCGGTTGGAAATCTGTCTTACTCCACAATTTCTATTTATATACGTATCCTTTCACGACCTAAAATGTAGAAAATGAGGATTATTTTAAAAGTATTTAAAAATCATGATATCACCAATTCATATTTTTAAATAATCATCAAATATTTTGTAGAAATTGAGGGATATCTATTTTCTCCTAAAATGTCATTTTTCAACCACATGTCAAAAACCAAACCTTACTGATTTGACAAATGTATTTTATTTTTAAAAATTTTTTTTCTGTAAATCACATTTCTCTGACTGTGAATAATTAACAACTAAGAGAAAATTGAGAGCAAAAAATTTAAAATATATTACGACAATTTATGGCAGACATTCATTCCCTCAAAAACATTGAAGCCCGCGCTACAGTTTACAAAAACGGCCGCTTGCTGGTCTCCCTTTTGGTGACGTTAAATGGCTTCCAAGTTAGAGATCCGACTGTTAAAAAGGACTTCTCTCGAGATATTTCAAGCGCAGGAAATGCGATATCGCTTGCTTTGTTTTTGGCATCAAAATCAATGAAAAATTAGAGGCAATAAGAAAGCGAAAACTGCAATAGATTTTTTTTTTAAAAAAAATCTTTTTCACGTTTTAAGGTTTAATACTAAAAACAAAAAAAAAATGGCGCCGTCTCTGCTAGTTGGCGCCATATCTAACGATTTAATATGGTTAGTGTACAGTTATGCGGGCTGCAGGAATCTGAAAGTAAGGGTTACTGGCGAGTTCCGATGGTTGATGCGCCTTTTAAAATTCATTGCAAAATATTATCACTGGAAAACATAAGCAGTCGGTACTTCATCAGATGACTTTGTATCAATTAAACATCGGGTAACGAATCGGAATGACATCAAAGCAACTGCTTTCCGTCAGAGTTTTCGGTCGGAAAATCATGAGAACTCTAGTGAATAGGCCAAATGGTTGTAAGATAGTGCATTAAAAAACAAAACAAATTAATTAACGATATTTCTGATCAATTTTTCAAATTATAGAGTAAGAATAAAATATCTGTTCATTATCAAAATCAATTAATTAAGTTGACTTCCTTTCATTGGACACAAATACTTCTGCATCCTTTAATAAATAGCATGGATTTAAATTTTATCTTTAACAGTAAATTCCACAAAACAGTCATGAAAAAATTGATTTTACCCATCTTCAATGGCTCAGTGAAAGCCAGATGTCATCGTCTAGAATTTTATTTCGTTTTGTGAACAGAATTTTTTGAACTCCCGCACACACACGTATATATATGTATGTATGTACATACATACAGCCACCAGTATTCTATTCTAAGACACTTTCGTCGTCTCGTTTATCATTTCACGATAAAGAATTTAATATAAAGTTGGGAAAAAGCAAACAGTTTGCTAAAGAAAACAACAAAATAATATATTTATCTGCAAACTTTAAACGTATCATATAATATAGTTAAACGTTTTTAGAAACAAATTGCTGTATGAAAGTGAGATATTGCATTTAATACGTTTATCAAAAGAGTTTGACACACAGCAGATTCACATTGGCACCGAAGAACGCATTGGTACTCCAGCTTTTCCGAATGACAATCAGTGCACTAGTATTCGATCACTATCGTCCCTGAATGCACATTGAAAAAAATGTCGTGCTGACTAACTCAGTAATGATCAGTAAAGTCCATCTTTATATGACATTTAACGGCATTTACCTAAAAACGGAGCATTTTTAGTTAAGAGATTTTAATTATTACTTGTTATTTTGAATAAAGAAAAATAGAAATATTTTCATGCGAAATGAATTGTCAAGTATATAGAACCTTTTGGCTCCAAAACAAGATACAGATCCTTGGAATTTTGTACAAAAACTTGAGTAGGAATATGAAGATAACAGAAGCTAAACAATTAGAAAAAAAAACAACAAAAAATGAAATAGTATTTCCACAGTACAGCGCTAGTATTTAACGCATTCGCTGACTAATTTTATGTTTCAGTTTTTTCTGCAAAAATCCTCCCCTCCTAAGCCAAAAACAGGAGGAAAGTAGACAAACGATTGTCTGCGTGTTCAATTACTTTATTTATAATCATTTTAATCCGCACCTCTAGGCTAAAAAATACCGTAATGTATTATGAAAGTTTTACTAACATTTCCGTTACTTGTTTAAAATTTTTTATTCGGTATACTATTATTTAAAAGGCGCTTATTTAGTTAAGGAATAAATATTTTTACCTTTGGAATCCTTCATAGCCTGTCAGATCGTCCATCTTTCTGGAAAGTTTGAGAGAAAAAAGAAATATAAATTCATTGTGGATGCTTCCGTCTTTTTTCATCATTGCATTCATTTTCTTTAGAAGAACAAAACCTCTGTAAACAATCAATAAACTCAACCCAAACCGTCTATTACTACAGGCGGGCAAAACTTTTCTTCACCCTAGAAATTTATGATTGAGTCATTCAGGTAAACAAAAATTATATAAAAATAATGTTGATCTTTTATTTAGCAAAATCGTTATATTTGTCGATTTTGGTAATTTTCGTATCAGTTATGTGGAAAAACGTTAACGCAACATTATTATGCAAATTCAGCATGTTTAATTTGATCTATCAAGATCAAGCAAAATTGGAAAATTCTAGGGTGATGCAAAACCTTTGGCCATGACTGTAGTGTAGACGGACAGATATAAGCAAAACATCTTACTGTAAATAGAACTGAACGCTATCCTTTATATAGAAAAGCTTTAAAAGGCTTCCCATACTTCATAAACCGTAATTCGGTATCCTAAATAAATACAAATTTTTACTTTAATTAACCTGGAAACTACCGGAACGGGAAAAGGGGTTACCATAGCAAAGTGCTGAAAATCTAAAGCACAATGAAACTGAGAAAAGGAAATAGATGCTTTAATAGATCAGATAATTTAGATACAGATCGAGCTAAGAGAGTTTAAGGATATGTCTCTTTGAGCGAAAAATCGGTTTTCTCTCAGAATGATTGATTGTCCGTGGACAAGTAATGGTCATTTCCTATCTGAACATCACCTAGCAAGTAATAAGAACTTATTTTCATCGCAGACGCACAACTAATGTCCGCGGTTCCTGGAGAATTTTTTTTTTTTTTTTTTTTGGATAATAAAAGTCGCCAAATAATATGGATAAAAGTCGAAGAAAGAAACTTTACTGGAAGCTGTTTATTGCGAAACATTTAAGAAGGAAAGAGTTTATTGAGGAGTCACAAGATCAGATAATCCAAATTGCTTGGCATTAACATGGTTCAGTTTGTTACGCGTGCACGGTGTCTTGCTAAAACACTCAGCTAAAATGTTTTCGTGGTTTTATCATTTCCTTCTACAGAGTTAATTAATCAGCTGATTTATTTATATCCTGTTGCGCAAGCGTGGCGCTGATTCACCTGTTGCGAACCCCAGGCTGATGCTTAAGCTTGCTTTTTCCCTTCACAGTTTACTACTTCTTACGATTCGGTCTCAAGCTAAAATTACCAATCGTAAACTACACTAAAATCTACATCGCAAGTAATTTATTAGAAGTTATCATATCGTTTTCTATTTTGTACTAAGAGTAAAAGATTATACCAGCGCTCGATTTTTTTTACAACTATAAACCAAAACCGAGCGCCATGCAACACCTACCACGTCTGTGAAGTACGCTGTTAGTGTTTTTCTGACTGGAGAGTATGACGTCGCGAATTTTTGGAAAGTATTACAAGTTTAAACGGACGGAAATCGCCTTGAAATCGATGATATAAGTAACATATATTAAAAAATGTTTCCAAATGTTAAGTAAATCATGTCTTTATTAACAGCGTTCCTTATTTTTATTGACGATATTTGTCAATAAGTTAATACTATTTTTTGTTTAATAAATATTTAGATTTCACAAAAGTTTTCACCACTCTGTTATTATTTAACCCTTTTGCAATGTTTATTAGTTTGCATGCATGCATGCATCATTAATATTTTACACACACACACACACACACACACACACACACACACACCACACACACACACACAACCAGCGAATTCGTATTTCTGTATAGGTCCATTATTCTTAATGTTATTTTAATATTATTTGTAATACAAGGCAATCTGAGACACCTCTAATTATTACCGTGGTGAAAATTTCGCTTTCTGAAGATTACAAACACAAAAACACATCTTCACTCACGCTTCACTAAGTACATCGACGAACCAAACGAAAAAAAAATTTTTCAGTGCCATTTGCACGACATTTACTATCTTTTATCATTTAATAGCAAGATGGTAAAACCACTCGGGATTTCACGTAATACTGAACAGAAAGATGGCTTTTGTGTTAGTAAATATGAGTAGAGAAAACAAATGATAGAACAATATAAAATGTGCTTAAAACTCATTTATAATAAATGTATAATTTTTATCTACTTTCGGTAAACCAAGTTTTACAGCAATAATGTGTTTTGAAAACTAAATGAACACTTTTCCTTGATAATAATTAAGAGAATATGAAGAATTTTATCACATTATCTATTCGTCGTGAACTAAGTCTTCTTTCATAATGGTGTCCTTATCAAGGCAACTTCTTTCTGCAAAGTAACTTCATGACATCTCTTTTTTAGCTACTGATAGTTTAAACAGAAATAAAGAAACGTATATTTTCTGGTACTTGGGTGAATTAGCTTTCTGTTTTTTCTTAAAATACGTTTTTTGTCGTTTATAATTTTAAAATTGCGCAGAGAGATTTTCACTATTTTCCCGGAGTTCTACAGATATAGAGATTAACAAATAATGTAGCGGTCTTTCAACGTTAAATTCGTGCACTCGTATGGTGAATATGGCCGCTCAGAAGACATAGTCCAATCGTGACATATCTAAACCTGTTGAACGTTACGCTAAAAAACGTGACAAAATATACCCAGGCAGACAAATCTGTTGGCGCTGTATTGCTGAGATGCCTTTTCAAAATCATTAACTCGAGAATATAGTTTCTGAGGTTGAATCTGCATCTCCTAAAATGACCACAAAGGTAATACCCTGAAATGTCGAGAGACAAATAAGTACGTAAATCTCGCTTCTCCTAATTTCCAATTTTTTCTTGTTATTTTACCAGGAGCTTTACTATATTTTAGTATTATTTTTTCCTTTGCCGGCTTTCAGTGATTGATTCGCATAATCGGTCTTTTAAATTTTATTATTAATCTCTAATTGACAATAATGCTATCAATATTCATAATCTTATTCGGCATGATATAATCTTCTATATAATTGAATAATTAAAGAATAAATCAGCATATATTACTTTAGTTGGACTGTTAATGCTCTAGTTCATCTCTATTATTATTTTATTTCCCTATAATTTTTTTCTCTTTTATTTTATTTGAATTAATGTGATATTTTTTAGTAATACAATTGCCACATTCTTAATAATCACACGTAGTTATAAACATACAATATAAGGTGTTAAAAATAAGCAGCAGGAATTAAATATTTTCATTTTTATGCAGCAAACAGCTATTTTATCTCGAAGTACAATTATCCACCGTTTATTTTCGACTACAGATACACAACCTTTCTTAAAATGTCAAGTAAGTGAAAATCTTTTCATAAAAATGTATAACACGATAATAAATGAACACACACTATGAAACATTCTATATTCTATGCATAATGAATTTCTCAATGCACTTGGATATAAATATGACTGTCAAAAGTCCATACATGTAATAGAAAGGTTAATTTCGAACTTTTTCACGCAAAAATTCATCATTTATAATGTAATTAATTATTTTATTGGTAAGTCCACACTTATGAGCGGCAGTATAAATAATTATTGTCACTTGCTTTCTCTTTAACTTCAAAACTCTGTTACTTTGTTTAGTTTTAAATTAATTTTTTACGGTTATCTAATTAACCAACAGAAAGAAAATTCATTTTTTCTAAATCTTTATTGATTTATATAAAGATTTGAAGAACTATTCTTACTCTATATTTAGATTAAATTAATTCAGAAAAATAGACGGATCGAAGATGGGTTATTTTCCAGTATTTATTTGCTATCAGATTAACAAACTATTATAAGTGACGCACTTTATTTAGTAATTTAGTGCACACGTATAGTGAAACGTCTCGGCCATATCTCGAATATTCTGAGATAGCAGTGCACCTTTATATTGTTTATAAGAATACACAATAAAACCTGTGGTTTTGGTCTTTTAATTAATATTTAAAAATTAAATGAAAAATGCGTGAAAAAGAAATTTTGGAGATATAAAGCCATGAACAGAAACCAACCAATGGTTAAAATTATGATTTAAGAACCAAACCGTTTATTTCTCAGAATGTATCCGTTTATAAAGAAAGGACAAAACAAAGAAGGACGGCAAGCGTAGACTGCATAAAGCACAGAAGCATAAACTTTAAACAAAAACCCAGCTATGAAGAAAAATTCAATATTTGGAAATGTACCTGAACGCCTGACTAAAGATATTTTGCTGAAAGAAATAAGCTTTAAATAATCCGGTTGTTGAGAATTCTCTTATCTTGAGTTTAGAGACAGACAGCGAATTAAGAATACTTTCGTGTCTGTTTAGTTTAACGTCTTTTCACTAAGATATTAATCCCAATCTGCAAATAGAAAGTGACTTTTGTGGAACTCAAATTCTAACCTGACATTAAAAATAACAGAAAATAACAACAACAAAACAGAGCGCACACACACACCACACACACACACACACACACACACACACACACACACACACACACAAAAGTCAAAGAAAAAGTTTACTTATAAATCAATAAAGAAAAAATAATCAATTTGTTTGAATGACATCTTAAATACAAAGCGTTTGCAGGATTAGGTCCAACTTGTAGTATTCTCATTCGTGGTAAGAAATGGATTTTCCGAACAGAACCAACAAAAATGGCCCCCGAAATTATATTTAAAAAAATACACAGGTGATTTTCAAAGAGGTGAAGTAAAAGAGCCTTTTCACCGAGTACACTCGAAGACAAAAAATGCGTCTTTACATGCCATTTGTTCTCTTTATTATTTAATACCACGTAAAAATGATATTTTGTCTTTAAAACACGCGGTAAAGACAAATTTTGCCCCTTTGCTAGTTTTTATGCTTTATTCTGATATGTTCCGAGTGTTCAGCTTAATTTAGTTAACACCATCTACGAATGTTTCGCCCCCCTACTAAACTAGCTTTTCCTGAAGGACAAACTAACCAATGCTTTCGATTTGTTTGCTAAACTTGCAGATTATCTGAATTTCCTTCGGCTTGAGAGAAACACGTCTCGTGTGTAGTAGAATAAAAACTGAACTGGAAAAAAAACATTTTAAGAAAAAAAATATGATGCTGATTATTAACAAAAAAACGTCTTAACATTGAAGAACAGTATACTTAGGCTGCTAATATATTTAAATAACAACAATCTACCAAAGTTTCAAATTACTCCAAAGTAATTTTGGATCAGTTATTGAAGTCTTTGCAACTGCTGTGGAATGTGAGAAAATATACTGAATTGTTTAAAAGCTACTTTATTTAGCATAGATCTTTGGAATGATTCGAGAGATTTTGCATTTAGAGTATGGACAAAGATTTTAAATACTGACCTTGGTTTCCTTGTATTTCGATGGTTAAAAAAGATAATGAAATGTGACTTCCGAAACATTCATTTCTGGATGGTACATTTTTTTTTTTTTTTAGCTAATCGCAGGTATTGATACTAGTGGCTATAATTATAAACCATCCAAATATTTAGCAGGTTCAATATTATTTGAAAATATAAAACTATTTTAAACTAGCGGTTCGTGCAATAATCGTAGTGAGTAAATAAATATAAACTTCTTTCCTTTCTTGTAGTGCAAGCTAAAGCGAATTCGTACACTGTAGTCCATGCCAAGTAACCAAAGCCAGTGGCGTAGCTAAATGGGACGGCAATTTTGGACCTCTGCAATGAAATAAAAAAGGGTTTTTTGTTGGGGGGTGGCGGAAAACTCAAGGACCGTCCAGGGCGGCACAAACTCTAGCTACGCCACTGACCAAAGCATAGCAAATGTTTAAATAACACAACTTTTATCTTTATATTTAATTAGAAACTAAACCGTCTCGTTGAACTGCTGACAGTCTGACAGTATCTGTTCGGATCAAGGCCAAATAATTTCAGAATGCACTAAAATAACTAAAGAAAATTTTCATTGATTGTAGACTGGAAGTAAAGGTGGCGATGAATCTGAAATTTCGCACAAATAAATATACGCTTCTGCGCATTCACTTATCCATTTATTTTTTCTTAAAAGTAGTTTTGTCACCGAACGTCTTCGCACGTGTAAGAAATCTTATTCCATTCTTTCCAATCTCGTTGTCGAGAAGAAAGCCACCGAGTTATTCGCTTTCAGAAAGATAACAGAGATTGTCCGGAGGTCTCGAGACGAATAGCAAGTGTACGTGTTCATCTTGCATAGATGACTCCCCCCTGCTGCAGAAAGAAGAAAGACTCTTTTCTTCCTACAAGTTAGGGAATATCAAAGAAGTCTGATGCTTGTCGAGAAAGGAAATGCTCTAAAAATCTTCCTGGATGACTGCCATTACTTTACATTTAAAGCACACAAAATTTAGGACACAGATTTTAGAGACTAAGATTTAGATTCATAAGTTGTTTCAGAAGACGTTATTAAAGTGCTTGATACACGAAATCGTGCTGTTGTGAATATCATTAAAAGAAGTTGTCATTAATTTTTTTTTGCCTTTTTTATTCCTTAACTTAAGCTACCGTACCACTCTAGAGCCAGCATTCACCGATTGGGTCTGAGATGAGCCATTTAATACTATATACAAGGTTGACATTTATTAGGGCAATGAATTCCGTTGGGCTGTGGCGGACAATAATAAATATAGGTGATATCCTGTGATATCAGCATTCCAAGAAAAAGTTACCCAAAAAATTATTGACAAAAAAAAAGAATTCTGTTTGAAACGCAAAGGCGAGTAAAGCTACAACTTTGGAGTCATATCCCCCACGCGTTTTCGTTTCTCGTGCTTAACTATTCTGCTGCTTGAAGTACACAGCAGATATTCGATTATACACAATGGTTTTCATCAGAGAACATTATTAAAGATTAAATCGCATAATTATCGGCAGGACAACGGATCTGAAACTTAAAAAAAACAAGGGTTGTTTCGAGACTTATAATTTTTAATTTCCAGCAGTGTCGTCACTTCGGCAAAGAAAGGATAGAAATCTGTTATTCACAGTCTGCCGAAGCTGTCTCGTGTCAGCTGTTGCACACGATAGTTGGTTGGGATGGTTTTCGTAATAATGGGGAAACTGTGAACATGCTGTATTTTAATAGGATCATTACCTATGCAGGACTTAAAATAAAAAAAAAAAACAACAACACAGTACACGATAGTTCTTAGAGGGAGTCTCTTTATCGTTATAATATTATGTTGAGACAGGTTGTATAAGCTGTTTTTAGAAATTTAAATCACCATTCGCTGTTGAGAATAGCAGTGCTAAGTTTTGCTAACGAGAATGACGTAGTTCTGCGCTTCTTCCGGTCTCCACTGCTCGCCCAAGCTGCAGTCAGTGGACCGATATGTCTTTCGTGCTTCTAGTAGGATTTGCTCAGAAACCGGATAGTAATTGGAAGAGCAATTATATGTTTATATTCCTAGTTCATTAAACATGATCAAGTGAAGGTTGGGTTTCAATAAACTAATTTTAGGATAAATGATTATACCCAACTTTGTCTGAATCCTATGAAAAACATGATTACTTCAGGTGAGTTCAGAGGCTTTTAAACAAAGAGATAAAAGGTTGAAAGAGAGAAGCATCAAAACATTTTTACTGACCAGACTTGAATTGTTCCACTATAAAAAACCTTTACATGATTAAACATTTAGTCGGAACAAATTTTTAAAATAATTTTTCCATTGGGGAACATGAAGGAATAACTTTGAGACAAAAAAACCGTCTTAAAACAGGTCACCTGGATTCTGTTTTTATCATAATTTTTCTGTGTCTCTGTTACTGTTTTCACGTGTTAACTAACTTCGGGATTGGGGTCAGTTTAAACACCCTGAAAAAATAAATAGGATGGCTGAATTTATATGGAATTTATAAAAAATATTGATACATTTTCAAAAGAGGGTCCCGCTGCAGAATTAATCTACAGGTAACTGCTTTCGAAAAGCAGTGACAGATTTTCGTTTTCACCAGTTTAGAAGTAGTGTGAGTGTGTGTATGGTGTTGTATGTGTGTATGTATGTGTGTGTGTCTATGTGTGTGTATGTATGTGTGTGTGTATGTGTGTGTATGTGTGTATGTATGTTGTGTGTGTGTGTTGTGTGTGTGTGTGTGTGTGTTCCAAAAGGACAAAAAAAGGTTAAAAGTATACGAACAACTCTGCGTATGTATGTGCATTAAGTTACGTATTTGTTTGCCACTCTGCTGCATTGATGATCTAGCAGGACGATGACAAGGTGAAAGTAAGATCCGAATAGTGCGGACACGCACGAAGATAAGTCCACGGACGAGACAACAGCTGGGAGCAGCGAGACGAATCATGAAATCACCGATAAGTTATGCGAAACTGTAGACTCACCGATAAAATGCTTTATGGAGCGTACACGATGACATTTAGATGAGAGAAGTCTTGCATGACACGGGTTTAAAATTAGTCTTCATTACACCTGCACTTTTTTCTGAATCGTATATCTATATACTTGCGGCAACTATAAACCCTTATACGAGATGCTTCATTGGAGGGTCTACCTAAATGGATGAACGCACGCGTGTCTACTCTTGTAAATGCGTTTTTAGAAGTTTCTTATTTTGTTAGAATGTTTATAAGTTAGGATTCCGGAGGAGAAGTGTACTGAATGACCACATAAATTAGCAGTGTATGATTCTGTTTGGTGACATTCATCGGAAAAAAAAAAAAATAAAAGTAGGCGTGGTAGATTGTTCTTCCCAAATAGTTCATTCAAAAGGAGAGTTTGGTTCTATGGACGGTGCTTTAAAAAAAAAGAAAGAAACGAAAACGTACAGGTAATTATAATAGTGGAAGTCATCTTTGCTGTTTAAAAGAAAAACAAAGCGTCTGGAAAGTAAGAGTTCCAACAGATCTTTCATATCAAAGCCGGAAGGGTGAGCTTCTCGTGGCGCTAGAGAGAGGCAGCGCTCTCTAGCGGATAACTGCGGCACTATCCCTTCTTACCATGGTTGCCTTCCATGAATAGAGGTTATCTCCATCAAGTGCATATACTCATTACATGTAATTTATACAAAGCATGTTCATCGCTATCAAAGCAAACTCTCGAGAGTATTTCCGTCTAAAAACTGCGACCTTTCTTTTGTTACACTGCTAAAGAGTGTTGTAAATATGTTATCATAATTATCTCTCATCAAGTCCTTAGAAAAAAATTTTGAATTGAACTCTGACTTTCGAATTATTTAAATAATTAGACACTTTACCTGAATTTAAAGTAAAGTAATTGCTCATTTTTCGTTTTGTAAATATTTCGACTACTATATTATTCAGCTTTATGTAAAATTACAATATAACAAGGTTATTACGACAACCAGCCCTTATCTAACACGGAATTTATGGTGGGAATGGTGCTGTATAGAAGGAGCACATGCTTATTTTATTTATAAACAAATAATGCATCTGTATATATGAATAAGTAAGCAAATAGCTACGAAGGTCTTTTAAAATCAGCTTAGTTAGTGATCGCAGATATAAAAAAATAAATTGTTTGCTCCTCTCCAACTGGTTTACCGTGAGTTAATACTTTTTGAAAACTATTCTCTAGCACTGATAACGAAAACATATAAATTCCATTAACATTTAAAAAGTATTTTCCCCTCTCTCTCTCTCTCTCTCTCTCCCCCCTTAATCGAACAATCTATATTAGTTGGACTTGTCTACCTGCCTAAAGTATGAACACGATAAAATGTTGCATATTTCTGTTATTAGTTTTCGTCCTAAAATGCTTGCTTCGTGGGCAGAAAATTAGTTTAATGTGAACTCGTTTTAAAGTTTCATATTGTCCAACCCAGAATATTAATAAATCTGGCAGATCTTCAAATTAACTTAGAAACCGTCTGCGTGATTTTAAACGCTGTTGTTCGACTCTACTAAGTTTCGGAATGTATTTAATCACGGCGTTTCTTTCTTATTACTTCCACAATCTAAGACATTTGTGGATCAATAATTTATATGGATCTCCCTTTTATTCTTTTTTTTTCATTTCTTTTCTCTCGTTTCATTTGCGAATCTTTCTGATTCCATCTTCTTGTTCCTCGAAGTCTCTCTCTCTCTCTCTCTCTCTCTCTTCTCTCCTCTCTCTCTCTCTCTCTCTCTCTCTCTCTCTCTCTCTCTCTTCTCTCTCTCTCTCCACCATCTTTTTTCTTTCCTCTGGAATATAGTTTTTCTGTTTTAAATAACTTCTTTTAATACTTGTAATTGTATAGAACAGCTTTTTATTATTGGCCCTCTTTGCTTTTTTACTATCTATGATCCATGATCGGAACAGAAAAGTTTTGCGGCATGAGATTCCTTCGAATAACTAACTAACTGCTCAAGTTAAAATAAAGGAATCTTTTTAATCAAAAAACACACCAGATACTAATGTAGTTGTAGTCAGACTAAAAAAAGAAATTAAAAAAATTTGTTTCATAAAATTAAATAGTTGGAAGCATATGTACGAGTATGATGAAGGTCTATTGGCAGGAAATGGAGTGCTGTGGTTGAAGGCTTGAGTTCGAATTCCCGTTCGCACCGGTTCGGCTTGGCATAACCTCACTGAGTGGTTCCCTCCAACATCTGAAGAACAAAAAGTTCTAGTATGGACTTTCGTTAGACCAATCAGAACGCACTAAGCATTTTTGCAGTAGCCATAGCTTCCTTTGTCAGGCCCACAATTTTCCTGTCCGGTTAGTGTTCCGGGTAAGAGGCACGACGCCAACAATAATTAAATGTTCGGAAAGTTCGATTTAATATAAATATTTATTCTACCACAGCAAATTACTCGAAACTTACTCCCGCCTTCCTGACTGTCGCGAGCGCTCATTCTAATTGTTTGATGGTAACTACAGAAAGATCGACAGCCTTCGGCTTTTGTCCATCAAGCTACAGTTCACCAACACGGATCGATATAAAATTTCCTGTTAGGAAAGGAAACGACATACAAAGCGAACTATTAAAAATTGTTTTCGTGCAATGGACGTCAGTTGGTTTTATTAGCGCTGGACATAAAATCTGTTCTATTCTAAGTTGACACTAATGTCCTTGACCTACAGAGATGAAGCACCTGATCCAGTAAGAAAGATGATGGGTGCGTTTTAAAGAAGATATTTCTCGAAGAACTGACGTGAACAAAGTACCTTTTTTCATTAAAATAAAATAAATAAATGTTATGATTTATCTTCGACCTGTGTGTTCGAGAATATGAATGAAATCTTTGTCTGGATTTTTTTCTTCTGATAACTGAGAAAAACATTCCCACAATGCAACGTTGTAAAAATTCACGATCAGGTTCTGAATGGTTGGCAATCGGATCGAAGTAGTAAAGTAAAACCCTGGAATAAATTGTACTTAAAAGTTTGAAATAAACAAAACGAACACAAAAGTACTGCGGGGAGAAGGAAACTGGCCTTGAATATGCTTTTGAAGTTTGGCAGACGCTCTAAAGACGTCTCCTCGAAAGCAATCGTAAGTTTTTGCAGCGGTGTATTGTGGGAAAGTTTTCGAAACTATTCGAGACAGAAACCAGGTTTAGACTGGATGCGCAGCCGCTTTAATGCGGTTTGAGTATTTTAATTCCAAAAGAAACTACACGAGTTCAGGAAATAGAAGAAAAAAAAATGTTTTATTCTTGCAGTTTACAGGGAATTCTTAGTTAATTTTAACCGATAAAACGGACTAAAACATCGAGCTTGACAAAAGGACAGATAAAAAGACTCATGGTAAATGTGGAATAGCTTTTATCTTATACTGTATTTAAATCTATGAATACCCCAGCGTCGGAACTTTCTGCGTTGACGACAATAAATGAAGTATACGTATAGTAAGACTTCAAGTACTAACCCCCCAAAATTAGAATTGTTCAAAATTAATCTGTCAATCGTTTGATGAGACCGCTAAGCATTTTCTTTTGTTTGACACGGTACCTTATATATATTGTAACGCGTATAAAATGTTTTTGTTTATTGTTTACATAGTTCTCTTGAGAAGTTGTAGTCAGTCAGTTAGTTAATCTGCAAAGTGATTCAAGCTTCCAGAACATTCACTAATGAAGAAAATGCATTTTTCTTCAAAATGGGGGCATCGAATATAGTCAGGAGAAAAGGAATTATTCTGGGAAGAAAGCGTCTGCACATACTTCACATCTTGAGAGAATAACTAAGAAATTGGTAAAAGCAGAAGAATCCTTATAAAAGAAAACCTGGACAAAACGACAAAGCAACATCGAGCTCAGATGCCCCCTCCGGGTTACATTAAATCCGCAAGACAACTTACAACCATAGAAACCATAGTAAAGCTAAATGGGGAAAAAAAAAGATAAAAGAAAAGCACCTCTCCTTTCTTCCACACTGCAGAGCTTCCTTTGATGAGCTTGATTAAATGGCTGTGCACATGTTAAAGAAGCTTACTGTTAACATCTGCGAATAGAGATGAAAGGTTCCCTAGGCAAAATTACCTGTACACTAGACAAGTGATAAATGAAAAATGTGCTCAAACTAAACGTTTCCAACTCAAGTAATGAACTCAAACATAAATCTGTCTGACCAAAATCTACATATTTTAAGCGTGATTATATAATATATATATATTAGGGTTGCCCTTATTTTTTGACCTTTGATTTTTCTTCTTCGCAACCCATGAATTTTTTTGAATATATGTAAAACTGCGACACAAAATATGAAAGAGTTTTAAGAAAGTTTAGAGGTAGCTCAAAATACTTAAATCCATTTCTTTTTTAGTTGCAATTCTCACCACGAGTTAAGCCCCAACCGTGATTGCATCACTTTTCCTTATAAACGTTTGCTTTCATTATGAGTAAATTGCATGACGTAAGCTTTTGAAAACAGCGCAGAGAGGACGTCTTTCAGTTGTTAAATGAGAACTCGTTCAATGCAAACTTAACAAAACAGAGGGCGCTAGAATTAGGGCCCGAGTACCGGCCATGAATGGCGAGGGAAATAGAATGTCTTTCTGTGGTTTAGAGAAATCTAAGGCAGAAAGGAAATCTATAAACAAACTTAAAACACAAAAAGGCCGCGTCTTAACTGACATAGAAGATATTATTCAGGAAGAGATTCGGTATTATAGTGAACTCTACAATAGAGAATACACTTGATCCGTAGCTCAGGACGAAATCATGGCGTGTCTAGAAGATAAACTAGACCTCCTAGATGCCGAGCTCTGCGAAGGTCCCATAACTATTCAAGAAATAAAACAAGCCATTAGGGCTTCAAATAAAGATAAAGCCCAAAGAAACGATGGCCTTACGCCAGATTTCTATAAGATATTTGAATATCTCCTAGCAGGAGACCTGACAATGATTGCGAATAGCGCATACTGTAGGGGGATGCTCTCAGAAAGCCAACGTACTGCCACTGTCGTCCTGCTACCGAAGGGGGGGCGACACGGAGTACTTGGATAACTGGAGACCCATCAGTCTCTTAAATATCGATTATAAAATCATAGCTAAGGCTCTAGCAGATAGGCTAGCCAAAGTTATGGATAAAGTTACTAGTGCAGATCTGACCTGTTCAGTTCCAGGAAGGAATAATACACTTCAAATGTTCAGAGAAATTACAAGTAGGCTAGACAAGGAAAATTCCATAGGAATGATGCTGGCCATAGACCAGAAAAAGCCTTTGATAGGGTAGACTGGAATTTTCTTATAAAGACACTTAAAACCCTTGGCTTCGGAGAGTATTTCATTAACTTCGTTAGGCTATTCCAAACTAATCCCATCACTCAAATATACCAAAATGGTTTTCTCTCTTTGTCTATCCACCCAACAAGAGGAATCAGGCAGGGGTGTCCCCTAAGTGCCATGCTGTATGTCCTGACTGCAGAACTGCTGGCCGCCTTGATCCGTACCACACCAACAATCAGGGGGATTAATGGTGTCAAAATTCAGCAATACGCTGATGACACCACCCTCCTGATACAAGATGCGGCCAGCTTGGACGCAGCTTTCAAAGCCCTAGAGGTATATGAGAAGGCCTCTGGGGCAAAAATCAACAGAAATAAAACAACAGCAGCATGGCTCGGGGGTACCCGAAAACCCCTGCGCAAATACAACATCAACTGGGTGGAAGACAAAATTAAGTTACTGGGAATCTTTTCCCCAGTCAACAATCTCACTAACACGCAGCATGATAACTGGCAACCTGTAATTAATAAAGTCAATGCTTTACTAACTGCATGGCCCTCGCCAAACCTTTCCTTCTTCACTAAAACTGAATTAGTAAATACCTATTTAGCACCTAAAATTTACTATAAATCTAAAATAATAGGGATGCCAGGCTGGGTGCGCTCCTCCATAGACGCCGAGTTAAATCGGTTTCTGTGGCAGGGGCGTAAACACCTGGCAAATAAACAGATAACTAAACTCCCTCGGAGCCAAGGAGATTTAAACCTCATTAACCTAGAGAGCAAAATAGGTGCTCAACAAATACTAAACATAATAGATATCATAAGAACAGTAAACAATAGACCAAGATGGCAAAAACTCCTCATTACCCGTTTAGTGAAAGCATTCGATACCCTGGACGGGGTCGATGTTCTCACTCACAAACTAAAATTATATAGAGCACAGAAAAACTTACTAACTGACTACCATATAACCGCCCTACAACACTGGATTAGCTGCAACATCTCTATAGGAACAGATAACAAAGCAAGCTTAGGAGATACTAAAATTGATCTAGATAAATTATCCCAAAGAGACATCTACCTCTTCCTGTCATCACGACCCATCGAGGAACCGAATTATAGGAAGAGGTGGGAAGGTACCCTAAATTCAGGAACACTTCCATTGGACAGAAATTGGAATAGTTCAATTAATCGTCTTGTGGACGGATACACATCTGAAATCACTGGAAATTACTAAGGGATGTTCTTCCCACAAGGGAGAACAAACATAGATGGAAACTAATAAATTCTCCTAAATGCCTCACCTGTCACGAGGAGGACAAAACGGCAATCCATTGCTTATTCTCATGTCCGATGAATACAGAGTTATGGTGCCTAGTCCGAGACTTGATCTTTAAAATTAAGAGTCCCAAGAACAAACTAACTTCGTTCAGGCGCACTAAAAAGGACTGTTTTTCGAACTTTCTGGTTTTTACCGCTCAGCAGATAGCCTGGGGTAGCCAGAAGGCTTTAGAAGGCAGTCAACCTACCTCAACAAAACTATTATTTCAAAACTACGTAACCAATTGGTTACAACAAAAATATACAGTCATGAAATCTAGTATTAATGACAGACTAACCTACTCATCCACTTGGCTAATTAATAATGCCCTAGGACACATCAACACAAACAACCAACTACAAATACATCTTGACACATCACCACTTTAAATTATTACCTTAGACCGACCACCCTGAGTCAACCCTTTCCTTTTCCCTATCCTGTTTAAATTAATCTTTATCTTTCAGATGAAGTCAATCTAGCTTCCTGAAACAGAAGAATCTCTCTTTTCTTATTCCTTCCTTTTTTCCTTTTCTCTCTCTTCTTCTATCCCCTTCTCTTTCGTCTTCTATAATGGATACCTTGACTTTTAATAATCCAATACCATCTAGGAATCATTAATTATCTAATAAATCCTTTTAGGATTCTACTTAGAACATAATAACTCTCCATCAAGAGTTCTTACCTTCCAATTATATGATAAATTTTATATGTAATTTCACTATTATTATGACCAATTTTTGTAACATTAATACTTAACTTATATTAAAATAATATTATTAACATCCCAATCCCCCTTCTTCAGTGTAATCCTCTATTTATTTATAAAGTACTCCATCCCAAATAATCTCCCATGGACTAACCATGATTCTTTCTTCGTTTAAATCCACACAAAGTCCATATAACAGCTTACAGAAGAAGACTTAAGAAATTGAAAGTGGTGTGGAATGGGGCATCGACCGGTGTGATGACAATCACCACAGCGGTCGAGCTACTTCCCTGCTTGACCATCAGCTAGGGAACCTTTGGTTCCCCTACGTGAGAGTAAAACAGGGGTCATAAAGATCACTTGTTCTACCAATAACATCACGGGAATCTCTGATTCCCCTACGAGGGAGGACTAAAATAAAGACCAAAACGGAGGGAGAACATGTCTCCATCCATCATCCCGCAAAAATAAAATAGAACTCATTCCATCCCATACTTCCAATTGGAAATTTGAAAAATAAACAGTGGCCCAAACGTTCCCTCTCAGTTCAAGGACATACAGAGAGAAAACTCTGTTCTAGAGAGTTCAGCCTGGAGAAACCTACCCCTCCTTCCGTGCAATACGAAGGAGTTGGGTAGCCCGCTGCTCTCGCTAGGTTGAGGAACATTCACACAATACACAGGTCGAAATAAGGCCTCACTTGTAAACAGCTGTGGCGGCCGGTCATGGAACCGACCCAGCTCCCAATCTAACATATCCAACTTCACACACACACACCACAACTTTAGCACCATACCAAAAAAAAAAGAAGAAAAGTACCTTACCTATTTTGTATTAATGTTCATCATTAGTTTTTGTGATAAATTATTTTTTCGTCTAATTTTTTTTAAAATATACATAATTTTTTTAATTACATTTTATTTAATCCCACTTGTTTCATTCCAGGAAAAAGATGGCTTCAAGTATAGTACCAAATACGTGTTCTCAAACTAATGTTTATCTGCATGGAAGTGAAATTATTGAAATTATGGGATCCAAGTTACCATCAATCAGACAAGCCTCTTGGTCTTTTTCTTTATCGCCATAACGTACTAAAAAACCCCAGACGAGATGGATCAACGTATGCAATTCAGAAAATTCTGCTATTTTTGGAGAAAGTTAGAATACCGACAAAAGAAGAACACAATTACAAGGAAAAGCTCAAGGGATTGTTCGAGAAGTGGAGGATGCTGAAAAAGAACAAAGGTCGAACATCAGTTACTCAAAAGTCTAGAGAAGAGGAGTTTATTAGTGTGCTCCATGTTCTTCTCGACATTTCGCATGCAGATGCCTTAAAAAGAATTTCTATCCCCAAAGATCGTGAATTTTTGATAGCACACCGACAAAAGGGGCGAGTCGGTTGCATGACTGGGATTGATGTAGTTCTAGATAAGAAAGGACAGAGATCTGCTAAGAGAAAAATGGACAAGCATCAAAGACGCACACGTGAAACTCCAAGGGTTACAGTAATGATGGTTTCTTCAAGCAGTGAATCAGATCCCGAAGACAAATCTGATGAATCCCAGACTACTGCTGATCCATGACCTAGCACAAGCGATCAGGGCCGTCAGCGTGGTGGAAAACGGGTCATTAACTCAAACCTATCTGCTGTCCTCGACCTTACTAAACTCTCTGACAGAAAGTCGACAATGGTAATACTTGAAACAGGTAAGGCCCTGGGTCACGATGTCTCAGAATTGTCACTCAACCGGCAGACAATACAACGTTCTCGTCAAAAACATAGAGAGACAACGTTTCATGCTCTCAAAGAAAATTTCCAGGTAGAATTTCCCCTCGTAGTGCACTGGGACGGAAAAATGCTGCTCAGTATTGCTGGAAAACAATATTCTGATCGTCTGCCAATTCTCGTTTCAGGAAGCGGTATTTCTCAATTACTAACAGTGGCGAAAATACCTTCCCAAACTGGAGAAGCTCAATCTACTGCAGTCTGTAATGCACTCAGAGAATGGAGAATTTAAGAAAAGGATCAAGGTATGAGGTTCGACACAACTAGGTCGAACACAGGAAGAACCAATGGGACTTGTTCCTTGATTAAACAGAACCTCGTGCACAACCTTCTTTACTTTGCCTGCCGTCATCATATTTTTGAGCTTGTAATATCAGCGGTTTTCAAGCATTGCATAGGAGAGTCGTGTGGACCAGAAATGCCCCTCTTCAAACGATTTGCATCTATGTGACAATGTCTTGACAAACAGAATTTAAAGGATTAGTTTCACTAATCCCTTCATATGCCAATTTATATCACAGAAGAAAGAGGTGATTATGCTATTCATAAATCCACAGCTTTCTGAAGCTCAAGCGAGAGACGATTACCGAGAACTACTGGAGCTGGCAAGCATCTTTACTAGTTCCAGCAAAAGGCGCCCATTTTATGACTCCAGGGACCATGCACTATGCCCGCTCTTTGGATGTCAAAAATGATTTACACTCAGAAAGTATGGATGTTTCGTGGCCAGTTCCACCTTTCTTCTCGAAATGAGAAGGGTCTCAGAGTTGCCCTTTTTGCAGTACGTCTCTACATTAAAGCCTGGATCACTTGTCCCAGCGCACCCTGTGCTTCTGCAAATCATCTTCAATTCCTCAGAGATTTGCTGGGTTACTCGTCAATACATCCAGGTATTGCACAAGTCGCCTCAGCCAAAATGTCTAACCATCTATGGTATCTTTCAGACGAATTGGTTGCGCTGGACATTTTGATGACAACACCACGGCCTCGACAAAGATTCAGATGATTCACGCGCTGAATGCAAAAGGATATACGGAGAATGACGAAATGGCTCCTAAAAGAGTTAAAGTTGATCTAAAACCTTTTGAGGATAAGACACTACAAAATTTCGTCACAAGAAGATCACGCCATTTTTTTTACACATTTTAAACTTTCTCAGCACTTTCTCATGGAAAATCCACGACCTGGAGTGAATTGGAGGATTATAAGCGAGCGAAAGAGATGAAAACCATCAACGCTGTTAATGACTCTGCGGAGAGAGCTGTTGCTCTCATTCAAGAATACAACAAACACCTTACAAAGAATGAAGAGCAGTTTCAGTTTCCTATACAGATTGTTAGCGAACACCGCTGTCGTTTCCCAAATACCTTGAAAAACACTCTTTCTGCAGCTGAATAAATTTCGTTTTTCTTGTGTATTCATTTTAGTTATATAATATACAAAATGTTAAAACTTCATGTTGCTGAGCTACCTTAAAATAATAGAATAAATGTTTCAAAATATATATCCAATGCTTTGCTTTTTCACCAGCTAAACTATTTTGAGGGTTGCGATCACAAAAATGTTTCGGAAAATGTTTTGCCCTATATAAGGGTCACCCTAATATATATATATTAGATACCCAGATGGAAAGATGAACAATTCACACTATAGGAGACACGAAAATCGCGCGGTATTTCTGCGCTTAGCTGAGGCTTCCTTACAGGCCATCCAGAGTCAACGACAGATAGAGAAAGATCTTGACATCTGCAGAAACCGCGCCATTACCCGCCCGACTCGCAGCTAACGTTGATTCTCTTGCTGACACTCCCCCATCCATGCAAGGGAAATAAGCCACACACAACAAAGAAAAGCGATCTAGCCAATGTCATCTCTACAGACTTGGCCACAGAAAAAGGCCTAGCACACAAAAGAAAACATTGTTCTGTCTAATGAGAATAAAACTGTTCGAAAGATCGTATCAGCAGGCTCGCTTGTCAAGGCAATCGCGTACTTTCCATGTATGCTCTCTACAGTGAGACAGACTTCAGCAATTTACGCCGAAAAGTCACATCTGGGTTTGGAACATCCCGCGCAATATTGACCTGTAAACTCAATATCTTTAGAGTATGCAACTTGGCCTGGCGGATAGCCAGTGCTTTTGTTTGTCGGACAACGTCTAAATTTCGTCAAGTACATTGTTATTCTAATGACACATCACTTGTAGGGGAGGATAGTGTTACAAGTCACCACTCTCGTCTGAACACATATCTAGAAGAGGAATCATGGTGCTGAACCTCTTCCATTGGTACCACAAATTCCTGATACAAATCCTATCAAACACCCGTAGGAGAGTCTTCATGACCAGCTGAGAGCGAACTATCCGTATTCAGTCAGTATGGTGCAATTAACTGATTCTGTCACACGAATTCGGGAGTGAAATCCAAAGGATAAAGGGATTTGTGCTACAAAAAGTGGTTCCACCAAATTTTAACATTAGAGTTTTACTTAGTTGATTATATTTATCTGCCATTTTCGTAAAAATCTAATATATTGCAATAACAAATTATGGCAAGACATTGCACGTGTACATACAAGGGTGTTTTACGAAATAAAGATAATATTTACTTCTGTGCTTTGTGTGGCCGCCAAGCAACATTAATGTGAGAGTACCTTACCGCACCATTTCCTTCACTTGTTGCGCATTCGTGGCGCTAGTGACTAAGTAAGCAAGATGGCCGCGAAGCTGTCAGTACACACCAGAGAAAAGCAGTGATCTGTACGTAATTCCGTTTTTTTTTTGTGTGCCGATGGTGTTCCGCTCACTGAAATTCGCCAGAGAATGTTTGGCGCAAAATGGAAATTATGAGTGAATAGACAGGTTTAAAAATGGTCGAAGATCAGTAGTGGGAGAGGATCGACCGTGACGATTTACCAGTGCCGATGACGCAAAGTGTTATGTTGTAGTACAACAATTCAAGAACACAGTGCTCTGCCGACTGCTGAAAGATACTTTTTGAGGTCGAAGATTTGCCAGTGATCAAGAGGTCGGATAGGTTGTGCAATTGAGGCTTCCGGGATAGAACGAAGAAATCTGTCAGTCATTGGACTACAGAAAAAAATTATGCGGTTCTTTTATTTATGTATTTCCTTTACTTTCTGAATCACACACACACAAACACAACAAATCAAGGCACAAATGCAAATTTTCTTTAGAAAACAGTAAATTTTTATAGCTGGAAAATAAAATCTGCTTATTTTTGGTCTTTCTTTAGGAATTTCTCTCAAATTTTTAAGAATAGGCAATTTGCTAACATTCACAAATTGTAGAAGCAGAAAAGAATGTTCTTATATTGTAAAGTTTTCTCTTCACCAACAATATGATGTAAAAAAGATTAGGTAAACATCTGGATTAGATTGTTTAGTAAAAAAATATTTCTCTGAGCATGAAAACAATCAATTTCACAGTATCAGAAAAGAAAAGTCGAGAAGCGCATCACAGTTTGCTACTCTTTATGGTAATACAAACAATTAATGTGCAAATAAGAATTCGTAATATATATTAATAAACCTGTATTTGGTAGCTTTTCATTTTGACACATCAAACGAAGCATTCAGCGGTACTTGGCTTTAAACATCATGAGCATGATAGTACCATAAATAATGTTTGTTTTTCTTACGTTCCAGTTGATTCTGTTGCTGGCAGAAAAAGGGCTGTTCTCCAAGAATCTTTTATTTTAAAAGTAGTCTCTTTGGCTGTGACATCATATCCTAGCTTCCTACCGGAAGTCCTAGAGATTCCTGAAAGAACTAGGAAGTAGGATCAGCTACTTAGAACTGATATTGTTCTTAAATTGTAAAGGTTTTTACTGCATTCTTTATCTTATACACCGCAGCTCCGAACGATTTGCATATTCATACGGATAAGGAAATAAACATGAGAACTCAACACGTCACCAGAAATAGCTGTTTTTTTATGTTACAATAAATACAAGCATTGACTGTTCGCTATCTCGGTGCTTTTAACCTGTACAGCCCTAACATTTACTTCCCTACACACTTGATTTAGATTATATGAAAAAAAAGTAATTCCAGGATCGCAATTAATCAACTCGCAGAAAAATGAGCAAAAATACATCGAAAATTTTATATCAAAATCAATTGCAAAGTTAGATTATAAAAAAAGCACGTAACGGACAAAATCGTGCTGGCTGGCTCGGGTCATCTCGTGCATCGCCAGTTGTTGTCCATTCAGCCTGACGTGGAACGACGTGGGGATCGCATCCAGCGGATGTCTGCTCGAAATCACGCCAGCCATCTTTGTTATTCTCCGTATCTTCAAAAGACCCGGTTTTAATCTGGCGCTAAGCACGTATTTATTTGCGGGGTCTGCAACAAAGTTTTATAGAAGCCTCAGAAGCCGATTCTTAACCAGGAGGTACAAGTTAAATGCCATTTGCCGGCACTAACATACAATAATCGGTAACACAGAAACTGGATTCAGCGATCGCTTTCATGTTGCTCGGAGCGTTAAATGGATTTTGTGCCAGTTGACGGATCATTCCGAATGAAAATGATTTTTGGGTAAAAAAAAAACAAAAAAATACGAAGAACGGCAACAATACTTTTATTAAAGGTCTCGGCAAAGAAACACCGTTTAACGTTCTTTCTTTCCTAATTTACGCACTGTTCAGCTAATTAACGGACGCATTCCCACGTAATGTTCACGCCGTCCGATTTTCTGATGCGGATGTCACTGAATGCGAGGCAAGTGACTAGAAACTATTATTTTATTTAAAAAGCCACGGGACCGATTTCGCACCAGCGATTTCGCCGATGGTGCACCGATACATAAACGAAGAGTAAACTAATATAGGGCTATTTATTAAAGCAGATTAAAGGTTTCCAAAGGTCGCATTTTAATTATCGAATAGGCGAGAACACAGCTGCACGTTTTAATAACTTGACATCTTCCCACTGGCCTAAGCACTAACATTGTAACGTTGGCAATGGAACACTTTTAATTTTCTCAATATTTATTGTGGTTTTTTTTCTTCCCCTCTCTCTCTCGAAGTTTGACGCATTACGGACTAACCTATGACGGCTACTGGACGCTTGGAGTTTTCGGCCATAACTGTGTGGCGTTAAAAACGACAACAACAACAAAAAAAATCGTTAAAGCTGAACTTGTATCATTAAGCGTAAATAGATGATAAATATCCTCACTTTGCAGAATCTGTACGATTGCATCATTTCCATATTAAAACAAAAAAATTGCTTTCCAGAATTTGCTACAGTGTATTTTTTGATGGGCAAATAAAAAACAACAACAACAGAACATGACATGGAAGACTTTTCATTCACGTAAAGCATATATCGCTTTAATAATCGTGATCTTGCTCATCGTGGCGTAAAAACACGCGAGAAGACGTCACGAGTAGCTGAAGGAAAAGGGGCGACGTCATCCCAGCCACGCCTTGCCGAAGGTGATAGAAGAATGGATTTTATATGGCATTAATCACGACAGGTAGCGTGTGGCGTCTTGGGACAACGTAAAAATGGTCTTTCGAATCGCTATAGAGTAGTAAAAGTGAATTTTACGTCCACTGAGCTTTATGTTTTTAAATCATTCTATTTCAAATAAAATCATCAGATCCTTTTCTTGCTTGATTTTTCAGTGTTTTAGGATTTATTAATTTAAAATTTATTATATTTTGTTTCTAATATATTTATATAAACGAAAAGACAGTTATCACTAGGAAGCATCCGCGGGTATTATTTTCTTTTATCCATCCTTCAGTTCTTCAAAAAAACGTGACAATGAAATACAAGTGATCCTCCAACTTCCGCCGATATAAAAGCCCACCGAAAGTCTCTATTAAAGGTCTCTATTTCTAAACGTGGGAGGACAGTAGTGAGCTGAGAGAAAGCAGAGGGTCAAAGCGACAAGCACATGTCGGGTAGATACGACAAACCGAGCCGACTTCGACCGGGAGTCCAGCTGAGATTGACTTAGCAGTCCATCAATGCTGGTCCAGCACGCCGTCAAACTAAGAGAACTAAAATAACAGTAATAATATATATATAATCATCTTAATCTAAGCGTTTTATTGTATCCGAAAACAAGTGGACGTAGCATGCATTTTTGTCACTTTAATTAAAGCCGTAGGTGGAGATATGAAATTTGAAAGCTGGTGATGGCGAGGAAAATCTTCGGAAGCCAGCGAATTGCTGGGTTAGGGTCGGTGTTGGCTTAAAGTGACCGCTGATTCTTGATGCTGACAGTCGTGGTGATGAAAACATTTTAAAATCTAGAATAGAAAATTGTGCCGGGTTTAGTTCGAGAAATAAGGGAACTACTATGAGAATATTACTTATCTTAAAATTCATACAGGAGCGCGCGCGCGCTCGTGTGGTAAATTCTGTATGATGTTTTTTTATAACCTAGGGGTTAGGGACGGGGCAGACAAATCGATATAAGGGAGCGAGAATTGCCGTCATACACACAGAGTTGGTTAGCTGATTGTAGCAGTCACCAACGATGTCGTTTTTCAAAATTAATTAAAGAAAAACTAAACTATAGTTTAACAATCGAAAAGAAGACTCGGACTCAAGTTTTCTTTCTCTCCCGATCAGTGCTCGCAATTTACGTCTTCACCCTTCCCCTCTCTCTTTTCTTCCAACAATTCACTGCTTTTATCAATTCTCGACGACAGCTGCCCGACCGTAATTCATCTGCCCCGTGATCCCATCTTAATCCACTTAACTCTCGTGGATTCCTCCAGCATTCTGGAAAAGACAAGTGAAAACAACAACAAGTCGTATAGAAGTTTTCGCGTCAAACCGTAGCGGAGAGCTGTGTCGGGAATATGAAAACAACACAGTAAAGAAAGCACCAGATCTCATGGAATGTGCGGGCAGTCCGCAGACAGTTCTGCATGTACGGGGGAAAAGACTAATAAATTCTGCAGAATCTTTATGGTGATCGCCATAAATCAGACTTAAGTTCCGCTAATTAAGAATCAGCTTCGTTGCTTTTGCGAATGACGCAAGACGAATTATAGGGATATAGTCTTTATTATTATTATTATTATTATTATTATTATTATTATTATTATTATTATTATTATTATTATTATTATTATTGAATAATTTGCTGAGATTTCTCGTACTAAAGTAACTTGATTTAGACTTCTTCGCGATTTAAAATCGGCAGGGTAATAATATTCTCACTGATAGCGCAAAAATGTTCTTTTCAACGAACAGAAAAGGGCGACCGGTGGCTCAGTGACTAGGGCTAAGGCTGAAGATCCGAGTTCGGTTCGGTTCGGTTTGGTGCATCTTCTAGGTGCAGCTCCTTCTCGCTTTTCCCGACACCCGGTCGGGTAGGTCCACCCCGGCTTCCTCTTACACCTGAAAACGAAAAGTCCCCCACCCCCTCCACCGGCATGGATTTTACCGTCCGAAGGGGCGGGGGGGGCCCTTCGTAGTGCAAGTCAGGCAACACTCCTTGGCGAATAACTGCGGTACTTCGTAACCCTCTATTATTGGGAAGAGTACAGATCCTAGAAAGACATTTCGATTTCCTTCTTTGTCGTCATCAGAATTCGCTGTTCGTGGAAGTCTTGGGTGAAAAAAAACAAAAAAATAACAAACATAAAGCAATAGCTTGATGGTTTACTGGCCGTCCACGGAGAAGCTCTTCGCACGAGCCACTTACTTTCGGTGGGAGTTCGACAATTACAGGGGTTCCGGCTGCTTTTGACCGATACACCCTGACGAGCTCGTTTGAACAGCCATTACGATGTTAAACCGAAATGAGGATTTTTACTCCAATTCAAGGTCGAATAATAATAATAATAATAATAATAATAATAAATTAATAATAATAATAATAATAATAATAATAATAATAATAATAATAATAATAATAATAATAATAATAATAAATAAAATAATAATAATTCTCTTGTGCGAAGTCTAAGAAGAAACCACACAACAGGGAAAGAATCTACTAAAACGATTTTGATTGATAATAGCGGTAGGAGAAAACAGAACAAGAAGAGCTGGTGCATAGCGTGTGAGTTAACCGACGCCATCAGCTGTACCGCCGATGGACTGCATTAATGTGAGCGCCACCAGGGTGAGAGAGCGGACGCGTTACTCCCTAGGGCGCCCAGACTTTCAAGTTTAATTCTAAATTAATGTTTACACGTGTTACCGTAATTACTGGTAAAAAATAATGGTAATGCACCCGTTATTTTTGTTAGAATTACATTTCCTTATATGTAGCTATAATTATTTGCAGAATTATCTATAATTATATTTAAAATTGTAAATTTGAATGTGACAAATTGTTTATATCGAAACTTTAGTTATGTCTAGGGTTAATTGTAATTTATGCTAATTATTTATAAAATTATTTTACATTTTAACTAAGTAATTAATGATTAAATTAGCGAAGAAGTAATTGAAATGCTATCTGGAGTCTAGAAGTAATACTGCAAATAAACATGTAAATATGCGGTGTTTGCTTGGAAATAATTTTATAGAATTTTTGTGGGGTATACACAAATTTAAAATATTAAAAGTTATACATAAAACTTCAGTTGTTATGTCACTAAAAAGATACATCTAAAATATTTGTCAATGAGAGAAATTTACTGAATTTTAGCTCACACCTTTAAGGTATTGTATTTAAGAAAGCCGCACGAAAATTACCTAAATGAAGATTTGCGAAATAAGGGAAAGACAAGAACGGAGACTCTGGGCTCAGTGTATTTTTCACATAGTTTCCATCCTTTATTTAAAACGAAGTCCACGGTAGTATACGTTTTTTTTTTACGGTTCATCATTTGTCTGCTAAAGCTTCGCTACACGGCGCCAAACTCACGCTGAGGTGCCGGGATATTACAGATGTCCATTCTCAGCAACGAGCTCTCCTCAGCTGCGCTATTACCAGAATAATTTAAATGGTTTTTCCACGGTATCCGCAGCTGAACAAACGGTGTAAGGGTGGTGGGTGGGAGGGATCACATTTGGCGGCAAGAATATCGCGAAATAAAAATTTAGGCGTAAATCTCTTATGTAAGAGAATGTCAGCTTGTTCGGATAGCGGAGTTTATAATGAAAGAAAATACCCAACATCTCCGATTCAGTCGTTACGGCTGCAAACCTCCTGAAGCAAAAACAAGCTAAAGAAATACAGTAAACAGACAAACATCAACGACAACACTGTTTCTTTTTTATGTTGCAAGAACGAAATGTTGGCGGTGATGCATTATTTACAGAAAATAGACTTTTGCTTCAGGCATCTCTTGTCACATTATCGCTAAGTAAATCAACTAACGAACAACCGCCGTGTTTCGGTTATTTGATTTTTTAAATCTTTCACTTCAATTCACTTCTGTTCTGCAATTATATTGAAGAGATTTTCCTAATGAAAGCTTAGACAACAGAGCCTTTCAAAAATGTTTCGTTTGTCATTATACTGCTTTTTTTAAAAAAGGGGGAATATGTATGGATCCTACATCAATAAAGAGACATGAAATTGGAGTTTAAAGAGATCGTCTATAAAAAACAGTGCAGTCTGACATTTCAAACAAAACTAAAAGAAAAGAAATTGTTACATATTTGATATTCAGCCCAAGATTTGCGACATGCCATTATTTAGATGCTTACCGATTTACTTTGCAAGCTCTATGAATATGCCAAACACTCTGTCACCGTCTATCTTTGCCTACTTATTCATTTGAACCGAGTAATTCTAACTGATACTTTATTAATGCAGTGACATGGGACATTTGCATATTTAAAATCTGTTTTATATTATATAGTATTCCCTTGAATTATACGGGAGTGGGTTCCCAGAAAATAGCGTACAACTCAAATCCGTGTATTTCAAACCTATTATTACACGGTAAACAGGGGGTATGTTTTATATTCATAGATAATTTGAATATTTTCGAGTCCTCACTGGACTCGTGGCTGTAGTGGTCGAGCAGACTCAGGACGTATCGTCCCGCGCCGCCTGCTGTGCCATTATAGGTGCTACAACTCGATACAATACAATGAAGACCTTCTTTTCTCTCATTATTATTCTGAATATACCTAGGCAACTAAAAGCTACACCAATAATAAACGCTGGAAGATAAACCTTCGTTTGTTTGTATCCTTTGTTTATTAAGAAAAGTTTTGAAAGAAAGAAATTCACACAAGATCGTTATTCACAAGGTAACATTATTAGAAAGATAACGTTTATCTGTAGTTGGTAAAGAAAGCTTAAACACCAAGCATTTAGCTGAAAAAGTATTTAATAAACACATTAGTAAAGAATGAACATAAGAAAACAATTCTTTAGCTAAAAGCGCAATGGTCGATTCTGAGGTGAAGATGTAGCGCCGTCAAGGTCATCCGTAAGATCCACAGAGCTGGCGGAGGTACTCTGTGCTGGAGTGGTCTTGAAAAATGGCGTTAAAGTAGATCGCTTCAACGAACGTTGTTTCTGCCTGTACAGTTACTTGTAGGCTGCCAAGTTACTTGTTGAATTACTCCAAAACTGCAAATTTCGCACCGTGTCTGAGTCCATATCCACTGTTTCCTGGGCCGACTGCTCAGCCACCTTTGAGTTTGCAAGCCTCTTAGCACACAATTTACGTGGCTGTTCCGCACCAGATACTTCCTTTTCTTGTTTTCTATGTCCAAAAAGTCCTCGACCGAAAGTTCCTCTTGGTGGGAATCAGCCAGATATATCACATCTTTATCATTCAACTCTTCAGAGCAAACAGATTTTCCACTTGAAATAACTTCCGCAACAATTAAAGAAAGACTTTCAAAATCCCAAAAATTGTGTGCATATTCCTTCCACAAGTATTTCCACGCACTAGCCATAGTTGAATTCTTGATTTCACTCCATGCACTCTTGATGTTATTCATTTCGTGGAGGATATTTATTGTTGAGAGTAGTCACAAACTGAGGGCTTTTCAGATCCGTTGGTAGAATCTGAAAGTTGATGTGTCTTATTCAGATAATATATCTTGAAACCGATTATACCTCCCTGATCTAGGGGTTGGATCAAAGATATGGTGTTGGGTGGCAGAAAAATCGGTTTTACTTTAGGGTGTAGAACAGTTTGCTGCACAGGGTATTCTGGTGCACTGTCGAGGATGAGTATTACCTTAAATGCTGTTTTTCTCCTACCAGAATCGCTTATCCGTAACAAATAAGCAATTCAGGAACCAGTCCTCCATGCCTGTTTTTGTTTTCCCACCAAAGAACTGGCAGAGTCTTCTTGTCTTTAAGATCCAAGGATTCTGGAAACGGTACACTGCCAGTGGTGTGGTTTACACTTTAAGTCTCCTTCAGCATCATCGCAAGTCCCCCTTTTCTCAAATAAAAGCCAGGACGCGAAGTGGCATAGAATCCACAAAGTGCTGCACTGAAGAATATTTTCTCATTCTGTCATTAATATTTTATGCATTGAAGCCATGAACGCACCCAGTGGGCATGGTGGATGTGAATCTTGTCATTTGGAAGTAACTCCCCATTAAGGTACATGAAGTATCGCTGAATGGACTTGAGCGAAAACTATGCTGAAGTAAGAGCCCAAGAAGCCCAGCGTATGTCAGTAAAGCATGCACCAACTCATGAACCCTACCACAAAGGCCTGGACAGTTTGGACCGCACAAGAGGAGTCGAGTGATTCGTGTGCTTTTCTACAAATCTGTTTTCGTCCATCTCGTCCGATCACATCATTTTTCGAAATTCTCTCTTTCCAATTTCTGTGTTCCTTTCACCACACAGGGAGTCTTTTCATGCTGGCAACTGTGATCATTAGTTTTCGCAATGGTCTCCTACAGCTATAATATATTCAATGCAACGTTTTTTTCGAAAAGTACGGCGGGAGATAAGCGTCGATTGCCCTGCATTGAATGCCTCTTAGTTAGGTGGACTTTACCATCGTTCTGATCGGTTTCTAATTTCTTCGTCACTGTGTATCTGCCGCTACAATTTCCTGTCTCATGAGACATTATCTTAACCTTTTGCTATTGCTGGTAAACTCGAACGATAAATGTCTTAGCTACTCGGTCTCCCGATAAACGTGCACCAAACTCACTACCATAGTTCTTTAGATCGCTGTAGTGTCTCTGCCTTTCCCCATATCTGCTAGACTGACTGCAAAAAAGGTTCGTCCAATTCACATAGAGCGCTGCAGAGATCATCTGTCACATCATATGGCAACCGAATTTGGATCTGCAGCTCAAGTTATGCCTCGTCTGAAAAGTTATATAAAACAGATACTAATAAAGTAGTCAACCGACATGGTAACAGAATCCATACTTTCTCGAAATGTTCATTGTTCCCATTAGCAACTAAATATCTACTTATGAAAGACTTTTACATGTAAAAGCTAAAAACTATCACCTATAAAATTCAGTAAAAAACCCAATAATTGAAAAGCAATGAAGATCTCTGCAATGAACAAAATACATAGAAGTAGATAATAACAGGCATCTGATTTAGAATTCAATCATTTACTTTCCAAATTAAAATGTTGATATTAGTGCTACGTTATCACTTGACTCGTTATCCATGCTTTAAAATTTATCTCGTTTTCAATATCTGATGATTACGTATTTGTTACAATTTCAGGATTTTACATGATAACCGGAAGTGTTTTACTTAAGTAGCCTTTAAAACGGGCTGTGTTTCTGATAGTAAATGTCACGCAAGATATGCGTGCGTACGTTCAAAATAAAGGGAGAATGGATGTTCTGAAATCGTTTTATGCTAATTTTTAACGTGTGTACAATAAGTCAAATTTAAAATCGAATTTTTATGGTAACGTAGCTCGCTTTTAACTGTTTGTCTTAGCTCTTTAGTTTATTTATTAATACGCAACTGCTTCACTTATATATATGTGTGTGCGTGTGTGTGTGTGTGTGTATGTTTCATTAAAACGCAACTTTATCGTGAGTCTAACAACGTATTTGTCTAAAACATGAAAAGCTTTTAAACACTTGCAGCAAATGCATTTCAAATAACAAAAACTGCGTTAGAGGGAGATTTGCAACGTGACGACTGTAGGCCGTTCTGATAATATTCACAAAAGATCGACCAACAATGCAGAGCAATTTTCAACAAAAACCAAGATCCGCTGAATTATCCACTGCTGCCAGAGACGGGTATCAAACCATCAGCGACGGCGGGCTTGTTTGATAATGCGAAGCAAAACAATTTATATCTTATCAATCTGTAGGAAGAAAAAAAAGGAAAAGGAAACAGACTGAATATCATTGGTCTCCAGGCTTTCTGCACCATTGGCAATCTGTTCCCCATTTTGAAAGTGCAACTTACGCATAAGATACAATTTCAAATGCTCTAATATAATCGGTAATTCTCAGTTGATACCAAACTTCAACAAAAAAATCAATTATGTTTTAATCAAAATAATAAAAGCACATTTTTTTCTATTAATTAAATCAACTTAATTTTACGCTATATGAAACAGAAAAGATCCATTTTTTAACGATCACTTTAACGTGCAGAAAGATATTTTAGTTTCGGTCAAATCAAAAAGAAAGCAAGGCAGAAGGACCCATGTGAGAAACTGAAACATCTTCAGCAGATATTTTCGCGTAGCAGGTCATCCGCAAGTCAGAATCTGAGCACGTACGCCTCTCCAACTGTCGATGTATCTGCATTCTGACATAATCACTGTTATACAAGAAATTAAACGGTGTACGGCTTAACTTCTTTATTCTTGAACAGTGGAAAATATGAAAGATGTTGGTGTAAAATAATTTAATGTTATATGCATATTTATATTTTTAAAAGGCTTCTGAAAATGTAGTGAATGTAAAAATAAGAGTATTTAGACACCTTAAAGTAAAAGAAAAAGACTTTTTAATTTTTTGTTTTATTTACCAAAAGTGAGTATTATTTGAACTTAGAACCGTTGGAAAAGCGTTTACACTTCCCAGCCACAACTGTCTGTTTTGCCAAATGGATGCTACTGCTTCATCTATTTATCTGTCATTTTAGTTACTAAAACTATTTAATACAATTAGTATATTAAGCCAACAAGCTCCAAACAAACCTGCTGATACCTATGTGCTCAGTACTGAAAAGAAAATTTGATCTTTCCGATCAATTTTCCCCCAAAAGCCAACAAACCCTTTGTTTACAGACGAAGATGAACGCAAATGCAATGAAGATCAATCATTATCCTATTATTGGCAATTGACATAAACAGTAGTTCTACATTTCTCCACTCTTTACCTATCACGGTCATCAGACTTTAATCCTGACTTCGAGCCTGCCATCACTGCAAACTAAAGCAATCTTTTTAAAGACTCAAATCTGATAATGGCTTATTAAGTAAGATTACCGAAAGTTAGCCCATTGCTCCGTTTTATCTGAACTAACACATCCAACGAAGATAAAAACATAACCATATAAAACAATTATCAGCTTTAACGATTCAGCCTTACAAGATGTTTTCAGATAGGATGCTGAATGCTACAGTGGTAGCTAAGACATTCTTCTCCTTTTCACACTATCAGCGTCATCGTGTCCACGTTACTCGGGTATGCGACTCCTGTCTTAGAAACGTTATTACGGATACTGAGCTTATAAAATAAGTGAGTCCTTTCCACATACACAATTATTATTATTATTATTATTATTATTATTATATTATTATTATTATATTATTATTATTATTATTATTATTATTATTATATTATTATTATTAGTATTATTATTATTATTATTATTATATTATTATTATTATATTTTTATTATTATTTTTATAATTTTTAACATTTTGTTCTTCTTTCTGTCTGACGTTTATTACAATTTATAAATGGGTAGTTTAAAAAAATAAATCTACTTCATAAGTTAGTGTAGTTTCTCAATTCTCTTCGAAGCAAAAAAAAATGCAGTTGACAATATGAACACTTTTCAGTTGTCGTAATGCATTTATTTATTAAACTAGTGTCAAAAACTGTTTCTCTGTTTGCTTTTCTATATTCTTATTCTTCTGTATCCTCTTATGCTTTCAAGAATTTTTTAAAGGGCAGTTTTACCACTTTGATTTTTAAATAATTCTTCGAAAAAACAACAACAATCTCCTAGCACAGCATTAACAGTAGTAATAAATTTAAATGGTTGAAATAAACTCCGTACTGCCAAAAGTAATTTTCACAGATACGGCAAGCAATCTATTTGATAGGAGAGAAAGTGGCTTTTATTCATTTATTGTTTAGTTTTTGTATTTAATTCGCAAAAGAGTGCACTTTGCAAACAAATCAGGCAGTGGCAGGAGAATTTGGAGCGACAATCTACACCAATTAGGGAAGTTTCCTCACTTTATACCTGTTGTAGTAGATGACATGAAACCGCGGTCTGGTTTAAATGATCGTCATTCTAATTAAATGCAAAATTTCCTCATTTATTAGTCATCAACGTGCGAACAAGAATAAAATGAAACACGACGTTAAATATTAGTTTTTTTTAGACTTCCTAATATATTTTTCTAAAAATATATAGTCATCCAGACCATTCGTAGAAAAAAATTTTAATTGAAATTATGCTGCTTTGTTCTTTTTCAACGCTATCAGATAAAAGGTGAACCGGAACCTGTCTTTCCTTTGTCGTAAACGATTATTCTGGTGGGGGTGCCCCGGACCCATCGCCTGGGTAAAATGGTGAAAAAATGTCTGTAGACGGACTCAACGCTTCTACTTCGTAAATAATATCTTTGGCTTTTGTCGGCAGGGTCGGAGTTACGGAGAAAAAACGGATAAGAACCAATCAATTGCTTTGGGAGGATAGCGATTGTCTCTGGCTGACATCTCACGCTTCTGCTTCGTTGGTTGGACCAGGTAGCTAAAAGATAAGGGTGATGTCCCTAAAAAGAAACTGCGTGTTGAGCGTATCTTCTTAACTGGGACTGTCTTTCTCCCCACCGTCACATGTCGTCAGATCGAACGAATCTAGTGAAAGGACTGCTACAACTTCTACGTCGGGCACTCTAATAAATAGCCAAGGAAAACACGATTTATCAGCAGTAAACCAAATACTACCAGTTGGCTCGACACAATTCCCGCGGCAAAGGCTGTCGTGAGGGCCTCATCGCTCTTCGGACATCTAGAACTGAGCTTGGGTCGTATTCCGGCCAATAAAGAGAGGGATAAAATAAATTTCTGAGTACTGATTATAAAAGTGTTTAACCAGGAAATCTCCTATGAAGTCATACTGAAGGCGTAAAACAAAGAACCCGAGACAAATAGCAGATTTCTTCACTGATTTTAATGATACAATTTGAATATAAAACAAATTCGTCACTCAAGTGTTGCAGATGGTATTAATAAATTTACTTATTCGTTTTTTATTTGAAATTATGCTAATTTATCTGGCTAGTCTGATTGTTAGAGCACTTTTGGAAAATGATGATACTTAATATACCTTTAAGTTAAACAATCAAAATCTGATATTGAAATTAACTGTATACATACAAATATTAATCACGTCTGTGCACATATACGTGCTAAATAAATTTGTGCTTTATTATAGAGAAACTGTCAAGAAATTTTGCAATATTTTAGTCTTTACTAGTTTCTGCACGGTGTAGACGCTGCGCTAAAATGCATTTAAGATTTCCAGAAATACTATTAATTCATGTTCTTATGTGTCTATCTTCTTTAAATTGTTTATGATCTGTACAAGCGAATACAACAAATGGTGTTTCGAAAGTTTAAGAATAAATGAATTATTGGCTTTAAAGTGACAATTTAATTTGTTAAATCGTCTTACGATTGGTTGGTCTTCTAGTAGCAGCCGTTCAAATTCCGGTTGAAACAGATTTAACAACCTGACATGGTTTACTTTCAATTTCCTCCTCCGGTCGGTCGTTGTGAGTTTCCTCTGAACTTTTCGGTTTTCTTATACATCTATAAATGAAGAGTTCTAGTAGGACTTTTCGGGTATTTGTGATGGAAATTCTTCGGGTGACTGGCTCACATCTCGTCCTATGCTCAAGAGCTGCCAAATGTACTTAGGTAACTTTCTTGGTCGTCAAGGTTAGTAAAGCCTTACACCTGCCCCTTATAGCTCTATTTGTGAGATGAATTTAGGCCTCGAATGTCGGGAGAAGGGTTCAAAAAGAAAAAAAGAAACACTTTAAATCATTACGTTTGCAAAATAATCTTGTTAAAATTTATAAACATCGATACGTACTTTATAAAATATTAATTGCTTTTATTTTAGAAAATAATTGCCATGAAAAATTATTCTCTAATATTTGTTAGCTATTTGTCGACTTTTCGCTATCTTTTGTCTTTTTTCTTAAGTAATGACTTTTAAAAATAGCAAACCCACAAATTCAATTTTTTAAAATATTTATTTATGAAAATACTGATAAAGATCTTAAAGAACTTCAGCTTAATATATGTGTACTAGCATTAATTAAATAATTAAGCACTGAAAAACAATGAAATAATTTATTAATGTTATTGCTGTGTGGAAATATTGTAATTAGGCCCTAAATCTGAAAACTGACCTCGCCTTTCCTAACCTCGGTTTATACTAATTTTTTTTTATTGCAAAATAAAAAAAAAAAATGTTTGTGATTACATATGTAAAATGATCGTATAAATATATTTTGGGGGAAAAAAGGAAAAAAAAAGCAGAAAGATATTAGTTAAGTCAGGAACGATTTATTCAGCCATTTTTATGACACATTCCCAAATCTTTTCACTTCAGCAGTACGAAATACGTTCTTAATCAGTAAGTACACAATAAGATTAGAAACAGGCCTAAACCCAGGAGATGGTTCGGTTATATATTTCATTATAATAGAACTTCTTTAGACTGATATAGATAGCAGAGCAATCGTTATATATTTTTCCATACTTTGTCAATTGCTATTGGTAATTTCCCGCTGCCCATTCCGTTCTTCTAGACTTATCTTTGTACGAAATTAAACTCTTCCAGAATGTTAATTCATATTGGCTTTTATTTTTTTAGGAAATGACGGATCTATTTAATTAGAGTTTCAGATATAGCAGAATCGATGCTTCAGTGCATCTTTTCATCCCAGAAAAATAACGTGTTTCCAGCAGTAAATCATATGTTAGCGATAAAGCAAAAGAATGGTTGTGATTGAGTAAAATACAGTGACATCAATTAGTTAACCCAATAGAAATTAGATTTAATTCGAATGTTACGTATTATTGCTTGCAACACTTAATGTATTTCAAAATAGAACTCGTATAAAAAAATTTTTAATTACGAATAAGTAAATGTTCTATGCTATTATTTTCTGCCAGATGGTATGCTCACCGGTAACCCACACTTAACATTATTTAATAAAGGACAAATAAAGTTTTGGCCAAACGGTACTGACATTTATTCCTACTACTAATGAATTGGATTTAGTTATAACATTACGACTAAATACAAATAAGACGGGATTAGTTAGATGCCTTTAGGGATACAATCGGATACCACATAATCTTGCGTCTTTTTAGCCTTTCACAAGTGAGGAAAGATAAGGTAATGATTTCGTAATCCATGCAAAGGCCTTATATCATATTGTTCTTTAGAACCCCTTCCAAATGCGGTACTATGCACTATGACATAGGTAGAGTTGTTTGTGGCCCTTTTCAACGAGAGCTATAATGTTTTCCAACAAATGCTTAGAAATATCAAAAGGTTAATACAAAATATACATGGTATGGAGTAAATTTATGTTCCTTTATTATTATGGAAACACTACAACTTTTCAACCGTTTTTAGAGATAAAAAATCGTTCAGAATGTATTTAAAGCAGTCACATCGAAATTTTAAATAGGGGTGAAGATGCAGTGTATCATATAAAGAGAGTTATCTTCCATCTTTCGTGTTAAAAGTATCTAACAATGGAAAGAAAATATTTCGTAATTTTGCAGAAAACGGGATATTTACAACTACATTAAGCGTCGAAATTGTACGAGTTAATTTAGATGAATTAGGCGATATGTATAAAGCTACATTTAGTGATTATAAAAGCAAGAAAGAGAAACTATTGATGTAAAATAAATTGTATAATTTGCGCTCTATGTAAGAACTTGAATTTTTACAAATTACATGTATTAATTAATTATCACTAACATAAAAATACTTTTTTAAATTTATTTTTTGGAAGATTTCCCTACATTATGTCAAAGACAATTACAAATTTGATCTCTGATAAAAGATTTTTTTTCATAAAACATATCTTAAAAAAATTATAAACTCTCCTTTCAAATAATTCCAAATAATTTTTATACCAGCATATCTAATTTAACCTTTCTCGATTAGATTTTGTATTAATACACTGGCTAGAACTCGTTTTTATTTCACCTTGCTTGTATGTCATGAAGAACAAATAAATAATATTTCATTTGTATACAAAAAAACCTTAAATACAAAAGATGATAAACATTAGCAAAAATATCACGTAGAAGCGAACGCTTTTATTTATAACAGTTTCTTAACTTTAAGTAAAGATGACTCTTGTTCAAAGCAGTTGTTACAGAGACAAGCTGCTGTTAGCGCACCAGTAATTTCTATTTAAACGTATAGATGAAACTATAATCACCGCTAAATGTTTTGACCTAAAAGAGGTAAAAGTCTCATCTTTACATTTAATTAAGAATAACTGGTGTAACAACTAGCTCTGGTAGTCTCCTCTACAGTTATCAGTAAAAAGTTCAAAGTCTGGGATATTTTTTATAGTTAGAACCGATTTAATTAAAGCATTTAAATATTTCTGGTGTATAGACAGTTATACCGTAGACATTTTGTTTCACGTAGATAATATATTCAGTCATCCGTATGACATAAACAAACGTATGACGAGAGTTCAGAATATTTTCTTTTCCAACTTTGTTAGGAATATTCCACCAAGCAGAGTATTTTATGTGGCTCGATACCAGTTATACAGAAACATTTTATAAACTTTACGACTTCTTTTCCAAATCCGATTTTTACTTCATTTTTAAGTTTGACATAAAGAACCACAAGACTATTTTATGCGGTATTTACACGACATCTATGCCATTTGAAAACAACTTAAAGAGAGTTTTTTTCATTACCATTCATTCAAGACGAAGTATGTCGCTTCGTCTTGTTTCTGTTCTTATTAACTAGTATGTATGTGTGTGTGTGTTTTTTTTCTTCAAATTATTAAATATTCCCACAGAGTTAAGATGTTTTCGTGAAGCCTCTAGAAGTCTATCGCGTGATGAAGACCGCTGAGTAGTCCCATGGTCGGTCCGTAATATCAAAAACTCTAGTTTTCCTAATCTCCTCTCTAATCAAAGTCACGCGACGCTTCGGCAACAATAAACATAGCATCCACCACGCAGAGATTTATATTAAAGTCCCTCAGATTTTTGATAATGAAGCGGAGATGGAGTTCTGGAAAGGTAATCAAACCACGCCAACCGCATCAGTTCCTCCTACTCCAGATCATCATTAACCGTAATGTTACACAGGCATAAGGTAACCTTCCGAGAAGAGAAGACTTGAGATGGAACAAAGCGTGGGAAGAACAAGCTAATTAAGTAGAACAATTTTCCCTCCTTTTCCTTATTTCAACAACAGCTGCTAATCGTCTTATGGTAACAAATATTTACTGTCCTAAAATAGAAGAGAATAGATCGTGAATAATATGCGCTTTTAGATTAACTTTAAGCTTTCTTATGTTGAGAAGATACGATGAATATTGAAATTGAAAATACTATTCCCTGTAAAGCTTTGAAACTAAAATTGGAGATAAAAATAAATGTTTTACTTAAAGAGATCGTGGCTACAGAGAGAAGATAAGTGATGCTACAAAAATACGTTTTCATTTTTTTTTTACTTCCCAGTTTATATTTATATAAAATTGTGCATCATTAAACTTCTAGTGGAGATAATGTTACTTAATTTTACACTCGTGAAGGAGAATTCCCTTTTTGAAAATCGAAGGTCAGTTTGGATAACTTTTATAGCAATCTGGACAACGGCTAGACTTCCCATGCTCTGCGGAAGATCACTGTCGTGTTTTTTTCTTACTATAAAAATCACTTGTGTTAACAAATAAAGAATTTTTTTAAAAAAGATGTTTTGCATACGTATTATATATGCGCTTGTGTGTTGTGAACCAATGAAAAAAATAATCAATCGAAGCCATTCACTGCGACAGAACTGCTCCTTCACCCGCATTATTGACACATCCCCAAAGCCGTCTAAAATACCGTCATTAACTTTAGCATTAGGAAACATCTTTATCTCAGTCAGTAAGACTTCAGAAACCTATCTAAGCCGATGACATGGACCGGTTATTTACTTCATTATGAGATAACTTCTTCAAACTGACAGGCGACCATATACGTGGTCAAACTGGTGGAAACGAAGAATGGTAGTTCTGCTAAAAAAAAAATAAAAATGCATATATTTTCTAACAACCAGACGCCACTGTACATGCAACTAATCTTAAATATAAAACAACATCAAACGCTGAAAAACTTAATCCTAACCCCTACCACAAACAGATGACCCCAATTTGAATTCTTAAATACAAGACCTGCCCCCTTTTGTTACATTGTAAAAAAGTATTCATTGCATCTATGAACGTATAGCATCCCATTATTCTTGGTGTGAGAATTTGTTTTTGCTGAATCATATGGCTGAGCTTGGACATAGTTTTAGTGCGAATAACGTCAGATTTTAACCAGGTAATGTCCAGATTTCTCATTAACAATTACGAAATCATTCTTTATCAAACAACTTAGACCTGATCTTAATTATCAGAGTTTATCCGTGTCATTACTCTTTTTTTTCTACGGTTATTTAGTTATTCCAATTCTCTACAGGATACCAAGACTAAACTATACAGGTACCACAAATGTTAAAGTTGTTCGTTTGTCATTTTATTTTGATCCCGAATTTGCTCTTTTCTTCATCTGGGCTGCTGAAGGTCCTTGAGTGGCTGACTTGGTCTGGCCAACCAATCACTCCTCGCATTGTTTCGGATCTCTCTCTCTCTCGCCACGGCTAAACAAAGGAGTTTCATTTGGTAAGTAGCGTCATTAAGTATGTTCGATGACAATGTACCATTGCACTCGCATCACGGTCGAATAGCGCCACCTATCGACGTCCTCGTGACTTCTGGCTGCGGACTGAACATTTCTGGTAAATAGAGAAAATGCAGAACCTGTGAAAAATTACACGTGACAACAAAAATCCGCGTACAGCTGGTGAAATAACTATAATCCACTCGTTTTCTGTCTTCGATCAAGAACGTATTTTTGTTCACCTGCGCTCGCCATTTTAGAAGAATACTTAGATTTTTTCCTATTCATCCTGATGTCACTGTGTATAGGCACGTTCGCTGTTGGATTTAATGTAATCGCATGTGTTGCTGGTGGAGGCTGCAGGCCGGGTTCATATTTTAAACTAATAGGAAGGAAGATATGCCAGACTGGTGCTGCTGACGACAGACGCGGTCGAGGAAAAAAAGCCTAAACTCTATAAAATTAATGTCAAGTTTCCTAAGGTGTGTTCTCTAGGTGATAAACGACGATCCAGTAGAGATCTTCGAGTAACCTAGCTGAAAATACAGGTGTTCACGTTTCTTCAAAAACAGTAAGATACATATTAACTCAAAGTGGTGTCAATGGATGTCCCCGAAAACATTTGCTGAGATATTCAGCAGAGGTGAAAGATAAGGTAACCAAACCAGGAAGAAGCTGCTCTTTACAGATGATCCAAGTTTGAAATGTTTTGGAAATAAACAAGGGAAGTTTTTATGAAAGCAAGCCGGAGACTGCTATAGCAATCAATGTACAAAAGATACAGGGAAGTAAGGAGGTAGCTCAATACAAGTGTGAGGCTGCACATAGGCATAAGCAGGTTCTTATCCAGTGCAGGTGATTCATCTTCTGACATGACAATGACGACAAGCATACAGCGAATGTAGTGAAAGTTTACCTCGAACGTAAAGAGGCTGATGGAACACTCATAAAGGTGCTTTGGTCTGCACAAAGTCCTGATATGAACAGAGGTGAGGCTCTACAAGGGTTACGGAGAAACCGAAAAGGAAACCAGACACCATGGGTGAATTGTAGAAAGTGGTACAGGATATCTGTAATAAAATTCACATCCATACATTGATAATCTGTATAGGATCATGAAAACAAGGTGTCATAAAGTAAAGAGCACACATAACAAACACTAATGCATTGTATTACGAAGAGGCAGAGTTGACCATCGAGTTCGAACCCAGGCCAGGAGTGGCTCGATTTTGCGCTGTTCTTCATTAACCAATCGCGTTTGTTTACAGTAGAGTTTTCCGCTTACTTTTGGAGTGCAGGTAATAAGTTATCTGCTTTTCTTGTATATTCTTTCACCCCAGGTTACACCGCCGAAGAGTATAGCTACTGTGCGGAGAGCAGCATCAGCAGCTCCTACACCATAAACGAATTTACGCATCCGGGTGTTCGCATGTAAACTGCCATCTTATTGCAGAGTAAAGACTTAGTTTGAACATCAAGTCATGATAAATTTTGCTTAATCGAAGCGGCCATCTACAACAATTAATAAAAGCTAGAAAACGACTCTGTCCGTTGAACTCGGGGATAATGATGCCAAGAAGTTATCGATTAGTGCATCGATCCTTCTACAAACTAACATTAAACTAACCAAATAAGAAGCATGGGTGTAATTTCGTTTTTAACAGGCAATTAATATCTTTTATAGGAGGCAAAACAAAAATTCTTTCAGTTCATAAAGGTTGTTTGTTTACTTCTATGGAAGAATTATTTTTTTTTTTTTTCGCTTTGGCTAAATATCATGGAACTTAACTTTTTTTTTTTTTAAAAAAGCAAATTTATTACATCCAGAAACTCGTTCTTTTTGATAGTCAAGTGGCTTTCTATCGAATATTTGCTGAACAAAATTGGAAAGTTTTAAAAATGTAGCCTTCTCGTTTCAGCAACTGCTTCGGGTTTTGATTAATTTTAGCAACTCGTGTAAAATCCTATCCTGTTCTCAACCACCGCTGCACTATAATTTACCTTATAAATCAACATCATCTGGCTTTTTTAGTAAATCCTTTTCAGCAAGAATGATTACTATTACAATTTTTTATTCTGTTTGTTTGTACATTTCTGTTTTGACTTCCCCCTTTATTCGCGAAGATCGGGTAAGGTGACTTACGCAAAATTGCATTTGTGCACAGTCATTTTACTCGAAATTTTCCATAGTTACACCTGCTTTAGCATTGGACATTTTTATCTTCATTTTCCGATACGCAAATGAATTTGAAAGTCAATAGGCGTTCGATGTTGCAATCGATAGACTTCCGAGTTACCGCGACTCAGGGCCAGAGTCTGTATCAGCATGGTTTGGCGTATTTGGTATTCTTCTCTTCTCTAGTCACCGGCCCCATTGCGTGGAGTCTCCCCGGGTGTTTTGACTTTCTTCCACATCGGGAGATAGAAAGTTTCAGTATGAATCTGCTTTTGGCGAAGCATAAATCTCTCTAGTGAGTGGTGGGCGTTTTCTGAGCCTTTTCCCTGTGAAGGGTGTTAAATAATTTTTTTTAAAAAAAAGAAAGAAATCTAAAATACGATGAAGCATTTAACTTTGAATGGACAGGAAAATGAAACACGGGTTATCAGCTGGAATATCTCCATGAAAACGAAGATACTATCACGTCTGTTAATTCAACTGAGTTGCTGCACCGGTTTGTTGCAGATACGAACCAATGACCCCACGGACTGTTAGGTTGCTTTTGTATCTGACGACTGTTATGCGCTTAAAAGAGATTTCATTTTAGTTAATGTGCTCAAAACCCTATTAATTTATAAATCATGATAGCAGGAATTAAATCCAAAAAATGACGTGTGTCTGATATGTTCGCTGTTGCTGTGGATTGATTGTCACCTCCCCAGCTTAGTTATTATCGAAGTTCATATTTTCACCGTTGGCTAAATAGTTAATGAAATTACTTGAAAAGCAGTCAAAAAAAAAAAATCACTGTGCATACAAAATAAAATTAAAATCGATTAAAATATCAGCATATAAACTGTATAGCATAAAAGTGCTCTGATTTTACACTGTCCTTACTAAAAACGTTTTTCTTTAAACATCGGAAACGTAGGGCCGAACCTACTAAAACGATAACGTGCTGTAACTGAATAGTTGCAAAACTGATGAGACTTTTTAACGCAATTTCTTTTATTTCAATTATAAAAAAAAATTTTTTTAATAAAATATCCATCAATGGCACAACGGTATATTTTCGTCTTGTACCAGAATTACTTAAGATTTAGGATAATCTGCATGGGAATTAAAAGGATAAATTCTTGGTTTCCTTCGTGGAAGATCTCTTGTAAAGCTTTTATTCGTGTTACTGTGGTACTTCCAGACGGCCCATCTCCTGCTCGTAAAGAACGAAAGAGAAAACAACTTTTTTCGGTACTGTACTTTGACCCACTCAAGCAACATGAACGCCAGTCATACATAAACAGAAGGAAAAACAGAAAATTAATTTATTACTTATGACAACCTATACCGTTCTCTAATTTCATTCCTCTAAGAGGGCTGATCTCGTTTTCTGTTTTCCACACGTCATTCTTCCTACCTCATTAATTCTCAGCAAGAAGGATGCCTTTCAAAAAGCGACTGATATAGAACGGATTTTTCCTCAAGTTTCTAGTTCCTCATCTGCACATAGATATACGTACTTGATTAAGTGTGACGCATGGAAATTTCGTGTAGGTACTTTCTTTGGAAGCCACATAAGTCCAGAACAAATTCTAAAAAAAACACAAACTATAATAATATCAGTTGTCTTCCTTTCCTATTTCTTTGCTTTTTTTTTAATTTCCAAAACGCGTGTTAAAATCTTAAATTTAGAACGGATCCTTTGTTTGTAGATAAGTCAGCTTAACAAACGGCACAAACCGTTTGTTTTCCTAAGTATGTGAACAATGGCTGGCTTACAATTAACAAAAAGATATTCCGGCAGCCACAAATGTGGACACACTAATAAAATAATCTTACAAGTATGAAAATTTATACTTTAATGAAATGATTTAATCAAGAAATAATGTAATGTGACATGTTTCACAGGTGAGTCTACAATTATGACTACTATACGTATATACTATATATACATTTTTTCTCTCTCGCATAATGTCTGTATTAAAACATAAAATATTTCTTTTTGTTGTCATTATTTAGCAAAAATCTTAAAAATTAATCGTATAATAATAATATATACGATTTAAAATTATACTTTTTAAAAAGTTTGTATATTTAATATAGAAATTCTAGGATAGCCTAAAACATTTGCGCACACCTGAAAATGTAGTTTAGTTATTGTGAAAAGAAAAAGCGATAATTTCTTATTCGTTAGTGATTGACTTGCAGAAAGAAAATCCATCTTTAAATGGAATTTGAACGAAATTTATTATTGGTTAAGCTTCAGGGTCCTTTGATGTACAAAAATGTACTCGCTATAGAACAGGTAAATCAAGAAGGGGTTTTGACCGGTGTATATGTGTATATCTAAGTGGAAAGAAACCACTATGGTTTATGTTCCCAGATGAGACAAATGCTCATCAGTATGATTTTTAAATGTAATCTAAAGTTTAAAAGAAAGTGTATAATTTCTTTATTTTTTAATTTCAAGCTCTTGGTTAGATGATTATTGAATTTCTTAGATAAACGATACACACTAGGAAAACGTATTCAACTTTAAATAACTAAGTAGTACCGAAATGTTATCTTTAGGTTTCAGCTTTGTTTAAATCTTTAAATACCGAAGTAGAAATAAATTCTTGCCTGTTGTTATCGCTTTTTACCAATGTTACTTGGTTACAACCGCAGGAAATATCTTACAGTTTTTTCTCTTTTTAGTTTAGTTTTCTTTAAAGTACCGCTTAGTGGAAATATGCCAATAATTGTCAGAACAAAACGGTTTTTCCAAACAAAATCGCTTATTCTTGCCGTGGCTTCTCCCTGCATAGCGACTAGAGAAACTAACTTTTAGGTACAGTTATCCGAAAATGTTTTGGAAACTTCATTTATTATTTATTTAATTGCATTTTATGCCGTTTTCTTTATCTTTCATTTTTTTATGAGGAGGAATTTTGTTGTTGTTGTTGTTGTTGCATTCTAATGCTTCCAACCAGTCGAGATCAAAACGGAATATATACATCATACCAGCATCGTTCAGCAGATCTTTGATTCAGAAGGGAAACTTTCTCAATCCGTAATTCGAATGGGATACGAGTCAAGACTCTTGCGCGGGGCCCAAAATGGATTTGGAGAGGAACCGTCGTCAGCCTCTGCAGAGAACGAAAGCTCTGCTGGTATCTCTACTTTTCAGATGTAGGTGAAACCTGCACATCTGTTTCGAAAGAAGAGCGAGGAAAAAAATAACATTAGGGATTTTTGCCAAACCATAGTGCGACAGACCGGGGTTCGAACTTGGGCCCTGAGCCGGTGGAGTTCCCCGTACTATTTAGCTGCCTACACATACAAGTAGACTCCTCAGGGGGAAAAATGCTATTTTATTCTGATCATTAATGACGACAACAGGATTTAAACTCATCCAAAATTCTGAATATATTACCGAAAATAATAATATTAATAATAAAAGAAAAATTCAGTCGGAACCCCCCCATGCATTTTTTTTATTCTTCCTTTATAATGTAGAATATAAAACCTACAAAAAATGTGGTTCATCGAATTTGATTGCAAACGTTATCCTCGCTGGAGACACAAATATATATATACAAACTTACGGTCCTGCTTTACGATCAGAGGAATCTTCGCATTTGGCCTCCATTCCTGCGTTAAACTAATAGTTTATGGTGGCCCGAGAGCAGACATCGGTCTAGCAGTGCGTATTAGCAATTCACCACCAACAGAGTAAGAAATTGCCCACATCGAAGCTGCTAAATGTTCAATGAAGCGTTTATTTTACACTTGATTTTTTTGCAAATGATATTCCGGGAACAAAATTGTATTTGACGAATCGTAATAAATCTCTCTCTCTCTCTCTCTCTCTGTACGTTTTACAGGGAATCTATCAATTGTCTGCTTTGGTCGCTTCGGATATTCTCGAGGTGATCGTGCACAGTGACATTGCATTTTTACAGTTAAAAGAACCGACACAAAATTTACCAGTACTTTTCACTCTACAGTTGCAGCGCTGTCTATACGGTACATTTTTAACCCTTCCATCCTACCAACTTTCATATCTATACTACTCAGCACAGGGTGAGCCACAGGAGTGCTTTCTACGTAAATATAACCTTTAGTAATAACAAATCTGCATATCGCTTTAACCCCACGTAATTTTGCATTACGTGTGTATTGAATAAATATACGACCAATTCAACACAGAAATTAACTGGTGTTTCTAGGCCCGACTCAAATTAGTAAAAGAAAAAAAAAACTGACGTAGTACACGGAGGTTAAAATAAACAAGCTTATTAATAGTGTAGTCAACCTGTAGTATTTTTTATTATCTAGCACATGCAATAATGCAAAATTTTTGCCTATGTATTTAAGTGGATGGCAAATACTTATTTGCAATTCCACCAGACAAATTATTTTACCGGAAGACGTCAGATTACGCACTGAATCTTTACAGAGAGAAGTCAACCGACAGAATATTTTATTCGTTTTTTTTTTTTTTTAAACTAATGCTTTAAAGAGCAGATAAGAGGAATCTTCTTGCGTTTATTAACGTTTCCTTTCTACGTAATATAAAAACTGAGCTTATTGCCTGAGCGGTAATTTTGTCAGTTTATAAAATCTTTTCTTCCACAGGTCAGCGGGATAACATCTGAACTTCTGTCATTGAAACAATCCGAGATAAATATACACGACATTTAATTTTCTAATGTGTCTTACAGCGTACTTTTATCTTTTCCATGGTTACTGAAGTTTCTCTTTTAATATTATTAAATTATACCTTTTTTTAAAAAAATAAATGAAACAGTTGGCGTGAGCACTTGTAGAGTCAAAAAGTCTACTTGTTGATTGTTGACGAGTTGGTGAAACTTTCGAAAAGGATTCAGCAAATTATAGTAAGAGATGTCACATGACATCATGCAGTGCGTTATTGGATACGAATGAAATTGAGTATACAATGCTTTTTTGTCTGTGGCTTTAATCATAAATGACCAACAACAGGCTTTGTATTTGTTTTATATATTCCAATGTAACAATTAAGAACATCTTAAAATATCCTTTCCCGCACCACCATTCGAAGGTAACCGTAGCTTATTTACGACAACAAATAAATTAATATATTCTACAACATTTTTTTTTCATTTATACTAAGCGATATTTTTAAAAGATTTCAAAAGACTTAGGCGAGCATTAAATAGAAGCAGAACATTTCAAGAAACTCGCATTCTGTATGTATATGCACGCATGTTTCGGGTTTTAATAACACCTTGGAATGCCCGCTGGTTGATTCCTAAACTGCCAAAACGGATGGCTTGTGTTCGAATCCCGGTCGGGAAAGGATCAGTTTAGCATACCTTCGTGGTCTGTTTTTTCCACTTCTCTTTACCAGACCGCCACGTGAGTTTTCTTTAAGCACTCAGGTTCCTTCCCAAACTTAAAAATAAAAAAAATTTCTGGTAGAGATTTTTGATACATGTGGTAGAGGTATCACAGATAACTCTTGATTGGCTCGCACCTTGGCCACCGATCAAGAGATCCCAACGGTGCAGAGATATCTTACTTGATCACCAAGGTTGAATACCACACATTACTACTGTATGATACCCTTAGACACAAGAAAATAATTTCGCTATCTATACTTTAAAAGTAGCCTAAAATAATACATTTATATGCTGGTCGATATCTAATTTGTACCAGTAAAATTGTCATTAATTTTCCAAACCTAACCGGTGTTACTGATACGTGTCATGAAAATTTCCACGAAGAAATAATTTCTGGTAATAATAATGAGACAATATTTAATAACAAAAAATGTTTGATATTTTCTTAAAATTAATCGTCTTATTTTCAAATTTAGAATTTTCTATTAGAATATAATTTTGTTTTTCATAATTTCAATATTTTCCCGTGATTTCCAAAGTAGTTTTATTTTATTTCATATTTTCCACTTGAAGAAAAGAATAAAAAATTCATATTATTTGTAAGCTTTTCACTTTTAAGTTATGTCTGTGATTTTCCTATCGAAATATTTTTTTTAAAAATTACCCACTGTTTTTCCATTTCAATTTTTCGTATGCAATTTCTTTAAAAAATGCAGTCTTTCTTAAAATTTGCTTTCGTACAAACTCACATCGGTATCATACACTCAGATTTCAAAATACTACTGTAAACAGTTTTTTTTGTAAAAAAAATTATAATTCCTATTTTACGAGTATGCATTAAATTATCAAATCTACAAGAAAAACTGTTGGTAAGTATGGTAAAGCGCACGATAATGTCGAAGTTCTATTAATTCTGAAAAATGTACGAATGAATACTGATACAGTAAAAGAGAAAATCGTATATTGCGCTTTCATTAGTGGTTTTTCCCCCGCTTTATATCCCTTTTGTTTAAAACCTCTAGTGCAGAAGACGAACAATAAATCTATGTCAAAATTTTGTAAAATTCTTCTGGAATAATATAATAAATAGGTATGTTACGGTTAGAAGGGGGAATGACAGAATAAAAGAGCTAAATCGTAAACTAATGAAATCTATTTATTTTAATTTACTTAGAAATGAACAAAAACGGCTTTGCCAGTCACTGTATCTCAAAAGTAACAAAAGAGAAAGAAAAAAAAGTAGAATTATTCATTAAAAGAAAAGACTGAGTTCCTTTGATACAAAAGGCCAATAAATGTGAATATAAAATATATATCTAGTTAAATAAGTGAAATTACGTTTTCATTAGCAAGCTAGTGAACGGCCAGTATAATGTTGATTTATGAAAAGAGTATAACCCAGCACCTGTATTCTTGTTAGAAAGAACGGGATATGTACGAACATTTTACTCAAAATAACAAACTTGTTTCGTATGAAGGATAGCAGCTGCTTGTTTGGAAGGACTATTTCTAATGCCGTGCTTTGCTTTATTCTATTTTAATTAATTAATCCAATAATTTCTTTATTTACTCAAGTTGCACAAAACCTGAAAATCTCCTGCTATGGTACGCTGCTATTCACGCAGTAAATTCTCCGTTTCGTAATAAAATATGCAACTAAATAAAATCTCATACCGGTTGATTCGCTAAAGGTAATCTCATTTGATTTTTACATGACATTTACCAAAACAAAAACATAAAGTTTACATGATGTTTATTGCTTTATTACAAATGTATCGCGAATCAAGCGAAGCTTGGGGGATTTATTGTCGTTAATTAGCATTTTTTATTGTAATAAATTACCGCAATTTCCTGCAGAAATAGAGCGAAATGACTTTTATCGCATTTCTAATGACAGACACAACACCCAGAAAAGACATGGTATCTACAAGGAATTTACAGTCTTTTATCCTATGTCTTGTAGTTTCCATTTAAAGGTTGTTGATCCTTTTTCTTGTCGTCATTAAAGATGAATTAGAGTTTGTTTTTGTTTTTTTTTTCAATATTACAGCCATAGCCAAATATTTTTCATCACCCTAAAATTTTAGGATTAAAACATAAAATTTAAAATTAAATTATGCGAACTGGACTTAGAGCTTTTTATTTGAGATTGTTTCATCAAAAAAAACTACAGAATGATATAACACGTCTCGATTTACAAGGTATTTGACGCGTATTTAATTTGACTTTACGAAACAAAATTAGAGAACGGTTTATGGTGATGGGAAACCTTTACCATGTCTGTAGATACGGCTACAATTCGAATTGAACGCATCATTGTCTCCACCAACGTTTATTTGTACCTCTGTTTTTTTTCCTTGGGTATTAATTTTTTTTCATTTTTCTGCATAACATTTATTCTTGTTTTATTCCGCTTAACCGTGCATTTATAACTTTGAATAGAGTGCGCCTTGATGAAACTCGCTTTGCCATATGTGTGTGCGGGCTTGGTACGAAAACATGAATGCTGATGCTACCACGACTGTCCACCAGCTTCAGGACACAAAAAGAGATTTCGCTGGGAAAGATTATTTTTATGTAGAAAACGATCTGGCGAAGCCTCTGAAATACACGTTGGTGTACGGTTCTTTCGATGAAGATTAATACAAGATAATGTTGTGATCATACCGTACAAAAGAAAGAGATGCCTTAAAACATTTAAAGATGGATAATTTATATTTAACCTGAAGATAGTGATCAAACTTTGAATGCTGAGAGGATTGGAAGGAGAACAATTGCATAGCACTAAATTGCTTTTTATGAAACGAAATAATGAAAAAAAATATTATATATATAATGAATAAAAGCATTAAACTGAAGCAAATTTAGATAACTAAAGGGGAAACATTGAATATATGCAAATTTAAAACATACTACATAAAGTGAAAACGTGGTGTCAAATTAGAGTTTACTGGAAGAAAATTTACTTTTGAGTTCATATATATTGACCAACATAAAATATCAAAGAGCCAATCTTACGTGGAGTTTATGTTTAACATTATATGGGCGACACGAAAGTTGGTATTCTCGGTTTTTATGTCAGTCATTAAGGTTCTGGACTGACAGGTTTATATCTGGCGCTTCGGCACCATGACAGCGGCGGAACCCGTCTCGATCGTCAGTATTATAAACGTTCTGCCTACGTTAGTTCCGGGTACTCCGCTTTCTTCTTACTGCTAGCTTCCTCTAGTCGTGGTTCTATCTACTGAAGATGGGTAATATTTGGCTTTCTTGTTCACAGCTACGGGACACCCTAAATTAGAGTAAATCACGTGGCTGCTGTTTCAATATTTCTAAAAATTAAAAAAAATCAAAAACGTATCACCTTTGTTCATTCTTTTGCGATCGCACGCGCAAACATGAACACACAAATGCCACCCATCGCGCGCATCCAAATTCTCTAATAAACCTTTGAAAACTAACAAGAACAACAATTTTACCCGCTCTACTTAATAAAGAATATTGTTTCCTCTTCCCTTACTATTGTGGTGCGAAGACCGCAATAAGTCTGATGACTAGAGAGGAGGAGAGGTGAGGTTACTGCTTTTGGCTGTGCTTAAGCCCTGACGAGACAGGTGTTGTTGTAGACAATCACAACAATTTAGAGATGAAATATGAAATTATCTTTATCGTTTTTCTTTTTGTATTTATTAAAAGTTATAATGAACGTACGGATGCATCACACACATACTCTTTCTCTCTCTCTCCATCTATATATATATATATACTGACGCGTTCTCTCTCTCTCTCTCTCTCTCTCTCCATCTATCTATATATATATATTACTGACGCGTTCTCTCTCTCTCTCTCTCTCTCTCTCTCTCTCTCTCTCTCTCTCAAAGATAAGTAAAATTAATTAGAAAATTAGAAAAAACTCAGTAAAAAGGGAAATAACACGTGATGGAATAGCATTTCGAGTAAAAATGAAATGCTCTATGGTACAGTCTGGTGTTTAATATTAGTACACAGTGATTGGTTGTTATGCAAGTAATCAGAAAGTTGAACGCCTGCAGAAGGACTGTAAAAGTATAGGCAGTGATACCATTATAGTATGGTGAATACTGTGGCTCTTGGGAAACAAATGTCACACGAAAAGTGGATAGAAAACAAAGTCTTGGCTAGTGAAGGCTACTTTATGCGACAGATCTCAGCCCGACTTCAAGTTTTAGAAGGATCTGTATGTAAGACTTTGAGAAGAGTATGCGAAATTAGTACTGTTAACAACAAAGTCGGTTAAAGAAACTAAAAACTCTTGAACAGTGATTTTAAAAGCCTTGGGATATATTCTCTAATCGATGGACGACAAACAAGTAGAAATCTTGCGAATTGCCTAACTGCAAGAACGGGTGTCAGCATTTTCTCAAGAGCAGTAAGATACTCATTAGCACGAAGTGGTGATCTCATTAAATGTGCAGCTGCCTGAAAATCTTTGATAAGGAGGAGAAAGCAAACGAAAAGCTGAAACGGGCAAAAAAAAATTAAAGAGTGGGATAACAAATTTAAAAGGAAGTACTTTTCAAGATGAGTCCAAGTTTAAATTATTTTTCGAAAATCAACTGCAGTTTTTTTTAAAGAAGAGAGAACATTATAGCAGTCAAAGTACAACAGTTACAGTAAAGTATAGAGGTAGATCAATACAAATTTAAGGCTGAATATGGGCCAAATATGTCAAATATTTTCATAAAATAAAAGATATACTGACTCCCGACAGGTAAATGAGGGTGCATATCTTCAGGAAGACATTTCATTGAGCAAAATTCCATCTTCCAGAATGACATTGACCGCCAAGAATACAGCCAATGTGATAAAGGCTATGTGGAATGTATAAAGAGGCTGATGGAACACTCACTAAGACATTTTAACCTGAAAAAAGTCCTGATTATGAACATTAACGGATGGAGTTATATGGCTCTGAGAAAGTCAAACAGCAACCAAACACTTTGGATGAATTGTGGAAAGTGCCACAGGATACTTTGAACAATATTCCAGAGTCATATATTAATAGCCTGAATGGGAGCTTAAAGAGGAGTCATGCTTTATATAAAGAAATGGGCTGACAAATCAAATACTAATGCTCTGTGTAAAGTATTCATTTTGTTTTTGTATATTTTCTGTAACAATGCATTGTGTACATAGTATATAGTCTTATTAGTTGCAATTACTCATTATTTGTGCATATCTTGTGTTTCTATAATTATTTTAATAATGTAAATATATATATAGTGGAGTTCTTTGTGTAAGACTGTTTATTGGTTGCTGACATTAAATCCTATGATTGGAGTACTGTTAAAAGATAAATCTTTCAATAATGTCATTAAAACCTTTTTGTTTTTTTTTTTTACAAAATTTAACCAAATAAAGTATTAATACTAATAAGATGAATTTATAAAAATTAAAAAAAAAAAACAAGTAAAAATTTTTTTGTTATATATATATATTCCTTACTTGAAGTTTACTTTTATCTTATCACGGATCATCTCATTTTTAACAGAATTAGGAAAAAATATGCTACTGGACAGAAATTCACGATTGCGCATCTTTAATGACAACGTAACAAGAGAACAGATAAGCTTTACGTTGAAGATGTGTAAGAGAGAAATTATGAGTCAGTGCACATTATATAATTTACACAATAACAAATTATGAAACTTTAGCTATTGCACTGGGATAGTTTTGTTCTACAGCCTTGCACTGGCTACCTAGTTACTTCATAGCAACATGATTAAATTGGTTGTTCTGCCCATTTCATGGCATTATACGTAATCTCGTGTAAGTTCTGTAGCATTGTATGCGTTCTATATTATAGACCTTCAAATATTTCTCACGCACAGTTTACTTACTTCTCAAATAAGGGATGCTTTCGGAAGACGATTAGTTTTTTTTTTTTCAAAGCAATATGTTATTTATTTTCACCAAGTCGAATAAGTTTTAGGGAGAAATTTTCATTTAAGGTATTTTTTCCCTCTGATTGTGAAATTAGAAATTTCCATGTTAATCGATATGCTGTGAAGTTTTATCGCAGTCTCCACGGACCTGTGAGGAGTGCACGTGCGTCACAAATTTGTTTAAAGGGCTGGATTTTATCGTACGATCACCCGTAAATGAGTCGTTATAAACGGGTGTTCTATAACAATACCTACCCTATTGTCACGTAAACGACATAAAGTGCTGGTCTAATTATTTCCTGTCACTGTTCGGACGCCAGGAAAAGGGAAACCATCAGACGCACACAGCTTGTGCCTTTTTTTGTTTTCTTACACGAAAAAATCGAGTAGAAAGCTACGTTCTTCTGTTAACCGGAAACGGACTCAATCAAATAAAGTGACCGACCACTTACCGATACTAACTCAGTTTAGAGATAATCAATTTTCAGAGTGACAAGAATTCTGGCGGTTAAGGGAGCACAGATTGGTTACAGTATAACAACCTCGATTTATTTATTTTCCTAAATCTTCAGCGAATAAAGATAATCAATCTCACTTGTTTAAGTCGATAAAATGTAGTGTATACTCAGTAAGACTGACCCATGTTAAAGATATTTATACGGAAATTTCAATTTAGAATGATTAACAGGTAAATGGTCGCAAGTTAGTAGATCAGCTATAATGTAGATATCGTCTGATGTTGTAAACAAACTTTATATACATAGTTATTCATTATTCCAATGATAGAAAGGCAAAGCTTTCACGGTGTTGCAATGGTTATTTTTATTATTTATTTTGCTGATCGCTAAAAAGATTTCTGGAAGTTGAAAAAAAGTGCTGATGAAAGTATGCGTGCCACTTAAACATGTTTAAATATATTCGTGGCTTGGTCGTTTATTGCTCTTGTGATCGTCAACTAAACGAAGAGATCACAAATTAGCGAATAACTGCGATTTTTTGGAGCATCTTGAAACGTAAAACTGTAATGATGAGAAATTCTAATTATTCTGTGATTTCCTTGTGTAACTGCAGCAAACGAGTAATTAGCGCAGACTTGTTAATCTGTCTGGGTAAAGTCCGGTTTGTTTGTAAGCACGTTTTTGCTGCCGAAGTGGTTGGACTAGATTTACGCTAGGCCAGCTTACGTTCAAGACAAACCACTGCTCTTCTGGAAATCATTTACTATTGGTCAGGTTTAAAGCACAGACATTACTTTAGTTTACTTGTTACAAAAAGAAAGGAAGCCGTCGTGTTTTATTCTAGGCAAAAAACAGTTTTTGCAATTATTTACCCTACCAATATTTAAATGAATCTAAATACAAGTTTAAAATAATTTAGAATCTTTTCTTATATGAGAACTTAATGCCTATTCGACTTATTAAATAGGTGGAAAAAAACCAAAGACTTTTAAAAAGGGATTTTAATTTCTTTATTTTTGAGTTTCTGTTAATAATGTCTATAATTCTATTAGCTTTCTTAGCAAAGGAAATGCACTTGTTTTCATAAATATATTTTTTAAATACTTCATTTTTCACTTTACTGTTTCCTATCTTCCATAACAGAACTATTGATTTATTTTATTCTCATTTTGAATAATTGTACATTCTTTTTATTTAAGATGAAATAAAGGCTGGTGTATTGTCTTAGAAGGCGGTCGGTAGCACAGAGGTTAATATACTAGACTACCAAGGCTGTGAATCAGAGTTAGATTCTCAGTCTGAAATTGATGTACTTGAAAATCTTGTTCTTTTATTCGGATACTCTGTTTTCCTCTCAGATTTGAAAATAATGGGTTCTAATACGTTTTTCTTTGCTGTAGTTGGAAATGCTTTCAGACAGCAACTGAAAGCAACATTGTTAGAGTTGGAGTTTGGATATCTTTTTAAAAATATCTACTGCATTTAAAAGGTCATACAAAGAGTTTACTTTTACAAGCAGTATTTGAGAAAAAAAAGAAACCTTAGAAGGTTTCAAGAAATATTTACATATGACTTGGTGCAAAAAAAAAAATCATTTTTAATTTTGATAAATTCAGGCTAATCAAGTACGTGCTAGTATAAATGCAAGACAGAATATGAGAAACGATAGATATGAGTAAATTTGCGTTTATGCAAAAAAAAAATGAAATATAATTCTTCTAGACATGGTATGGTAGTGCAAGAAATAGCGATAAAGAAAACGATTATGTACATAAGATATATATATTTATACGGTAATGTCACTAAAGAAAATCATGACAGTATTAGTCTCAATCTCCTGTTGAAAACTTTAGTGCAAATTCTCTCTCTAACAACAGCGAGTTTATAAAAGAAATAACAAGAATATTGATTAACTTCTCGTCTTTAATATAAAACGGATTCCGAGCACGTGCACTTTAGGTAACAAAAACATAGCGGCTGATTATTTATGCCGACCATTAAGTAAAAAGGTTTCGGAAATCAATAGCAAGTGAAAAAAAAAATGTCATCATGAGCACAAATTGGCGTTACTTAATATGGGGAACAGCTTAAGAGTAAACATTATTCTATTAATTGTAGAGTAGTTAGTTCGACGAGGGCTGCAGGAAAAATATCTTTTGAAATACATTTCTTGCTTAGTCATATGACAGGATATACTTGTGGAATATTGGACAGTAAGGGTTCTGGTCTTCTCAGATATTCCTTAAAACCAAATTGCACTACTTAAACGTGCGATGGCTGCTGTGCGGGCACCAGCGCCTGTCTACACTATAAACAAACTCTTGCACCCAGATGTTCGCATGCGATACGTGAAGCATCTTCAGTTTTAAAAAATGTTATACTATATGGTACAATAATTAATTGAAATTAGTCATCAGGGAGTTCGGCTTGGAAAATTTCTTCTGATAATTTGTAAATAATTAATAATTTATGTTTGAAGTTTTACCAGTACATTATATGACCAAAAGAATGTATAATTAATTAAGCACACACACACACACACACACACACACACACAGAGTTATGTATATATCCCTGCCATTTATTCTGTAAAGTAGGCGTACGTATTGTCCAAAATGTTCTTTTAAATATTTACTAAGAAGAAAACCACTAGTTTCCCGTTGAATTTGTAAATGTCAAGACAGAATCTATCAGATTTATAGTAGTGAACTGGTCCTCCTTGTTAAATAAATTTCCCATCTGTTATTTCTACAGTTTCTATGAAATTAGTCTCGCTGGCCCCTAAAGGTTGATGAAAATGCTCTGATAATATTGGTGAATAGTCATCATGTTTAAAATCCTTTTGAAGCACAAGCACAAGTATCTTCAGTGTTGTAATGGTGTTGGTGGCATGGCATGCTGCTCCAAGATATGGTGATTACGGTCGCATTCTCATTGATCAAATACAGACAGGAAGGTATTCCAGAGGAATGACGTATAACAGGCGAAATTTAGACGTACATCAATGAATTCCAGAGGTTTAGCCTCGTTCCAATTGCCTGTCAGTAATTCCTGACGTATTACTCTCGTATGTCCGGAGGATGCTGAATGTTTGACATATGGATGTGAAGAATACCGACCGCCAATATGTAAGGAGCCTCCCATATCTGTTACCAATGGCTTCCGTCGAGCATTCTAATCGATATACCTATGTATCAGCCTGTGGCACAGTGTCAACTGAGCGACTTTAATTAGCAGTAGCTGAAATGGATAACTGGCAGTTATAGCTGCAAATTTATAAACATCATTCCATCAAGTGCTTGCAAAGATCTGAAACAAATCCCAGGACGTTTGTGCTCAAAGGTGCAAAGTCCCACTGATAGATTATTTAAAGAATGGCGCCTACTAACATCAAATTATGGCGGCAATGCCAGACTCTGAGTAGACTTCCGAAAAGTAAATCCGCCTACCTAGTTGCATTTCTGGCCGTGCTAATCTTTGGAGATATAAATCATTAAAAGCCTTACCATTGTAGGTATACAATTATCATGGCAGCGATGTACGTGTATTAATCTTTCAAATGATTTTGGGCAGGCTGCTAATAATATATGCATGTCTCTAGGAAATACACAATTTCCCTTTATTATTAATGTGCAGTGAAGTAATTTATGCAATTTGTGTTTTTCTAACAGTAAAAATCTATTAATTTAAACTTTAACCTCATGCAAGTTAGGCGGAAGTACCTGAGACATTACATTAACCGAACTCTGCTTTTATCGAATATGCAAAAAAACCTAAAGACTGGCTTAGGCGTTAACTTACGTTCGGTGATAATGATGAACATTGTAACATACTTATGACACAATGAAAATGGGTTTTATTTCTTTAACATTTCATGGAAGAAGCTTAAACAAAAGAGTAAAAGAAGAAAATAATATTTCCATATTTAATATCACTTTTGCTGAGCTATCTCTTTTAAGTGGTAGTTGTAGATTGTGGAAAAGGATTCTCAGATTATGGTATATGTTGTCTCTAGGAATAAAAGGTTATGTGTGACTGCAAGTGTTAAAATTACCTGCATTCTGCAGTCCAAATAGTAAACCTCTTTTCAGCATGAAATTTTTATTAAATCAATTTTGTAGTAAGCACTATAAACAAGAACTCCCATTCAGCATTGGAAACTAATTTTTAAAGATGAATTTCCAAGATGTAAATGGAATGGTTTTTTCAGTAGGATAGGGATAGAAATAGAAGTTATATTTTTACTTTTAATAATAATATACATTGCTAAACTTACATTACTCAGATGATTATTCGTCGCCTAAAAGGTATATGATTAAAATCAACAGGTGAGAAACGTCTTAGTACTTAATGAGATAATGGCGACAAGAAACTAACCGAAACCCCTAAACCTCGTTTAATATTCTGTTTTATTATTAATTATACTGCAATGAAGAAACTATTTTAACTGCTATAGTTAGTCAGATGATTAGTAGTCGCGCAACTAAAAGGACTTCTGTGCTTTGACCTGCCCGGTTTGGTGGGAAGTTTGTTTCTTTACCTTTTTTCAGGGATGGAATATTTTTAATAGTTGAAGAATATATTAACAACACAATTTTGGACCTGCACCACAGTTGTGGTCAACAATAGTCGTGCGGAAATATAATAGCGAAAAATACAATTAAAATTTAGGAACGAATTTTTCATTCTTTCAGAATCATTTAGCATTCGAGTAGACAGTTTTATCCTAACAGGTAGTCGGGGAATGAAATATTAATATATTTAATAATCGTTTCTAAGTGAGCGAATAGATCATATAAATGTATACAGTGCCGGACAAAAAAGTTGGGACATTTGCTGTGAAATTGATATTTGAGCTCCCTCGTTTTAAAAAAACGCATTTAAATACCCATCATATTGTTTATTATATGCACAAAAATTGCCATCACAATGTATAAAATCGACACATGCTATATGTTTAAATATTCTCTGGAAAAAATATTTGAATCGGAAATGTCCGATTTGTACCGCGACAAAAGAGTTGGGACAGTGAGCAGAACCATAAATATTTTTAAACATTACAAATTACAATCGAACAATTGCATGGAAATGATCAATTTGCTAGTAGTGGGTGGCGTATCCGTGATTTTCGATCACTTCTCGACAACGACGGGGCACGGATTCGACCAAACGAAGGCAATCGGAGTTGGCCATTTCCTGCCAGCATTTCTCGATAGCCTACCAGAATTTGTCTTGGTTGAGATTCTTGTGTTTGGCCACCTTGTCCTTCAGCTGCTTCCAGGCATTTTCGATTGAGTTGAGATCCGGACTTTGGGGCGGCCAGCGCATGATATCCATTCCTAGTTGGGTGGTGAGGGAAGTGACGACTCTGCTGGTGTGGATCGGGGGCATTGTCGTGCTGGAAGATGGCAGTGACTGGCATGTTCTCGTCGATGTAGTCGACGACATCCTTCAGTAAATTGCAGTTGGTCTGGTGGTCGCTCTGCCCCTGATCAACTTGAAAGGGCCTGGTCCTGCCGCGTTCATACATCCCCAGAACATCAACGATCCTCCTCCGGTCTGTACCGTCTGTCGGGTGCACTTTATATTGTATTTTTCGCCATGGTAACGTCGAACATATATTCGGCCAGCACTGTCAATGCGCATGATCATCGTTTCGTAGGAAAAGAGAACTCTAGCCCATTGAACTTTGGTCGTTTTTGTTCGCTTTAGCTCATCCTATGTGGATGCGCCTGTTCTTGTTGCTGATAAATGGCTTTTTCTGGGCGATTCGTTCAGAAAGATTCCCCTTGCATAGACGACGTTGAATAGTGCGACTGGAGATATTCACTCCACTCAGGGAGGCTCGAATGGCCGTCGATGTCGGGAAACGATTGGTCCTAGATTTTCGGCAAATGAGTCGATCCATTTTGTTGTCACATTTTCGCGGTCTTCCGATTCGCATTTTGGATTTCTTGTTTCCGGTCTCCTTGTACTGCTTCAGAATTCGGTTTACAGTGCTTTTCGGGCAATTGACTCGATCGGCTATCTCACGACAAGACAGATTTTCTTGGTGGTGCTCAACTATCAAGTCTCTGATTTCAGACGATGTTGTCTTGCCAGGCACGGTGAAAAAATGGTTTTAAATGCTCTTAGATGATGTGGTTCAATTCATTTGATCCCTTAAAATGAATATGTTGAGGGGAATAAATGTATGCACAGATTTTGTTCACTATCCCAACTCTTTTGTCGCGGTACAAATTTGACTATGCTAATTCAAATATTTTTTTCCAGGAAATGGATACACATATGACATTAGTTGTTTTTACACATTGTAAAGGCATGTTTTATACAACTAATGGACAATAGGATGGCTATCTGCATGCAAATGTAAAAACAGGAGAGCTCAAATATCAATTTCCCAGCAAGTGTCCCAACTCTTTTGTCCGGCACTGTACATACGTATGTACTCCTTTTATAAAAATAAGCAAAAATTATTTTCGGGTATATAGTGATTGTATCTTACCTTCGTACTTCTTCAGATTCTAGTTGAAGAAGACCAGGATTTTGCTGTAAACTCTCCGTAAATTACATAATGTCAATGAAAGCTGTTATACTGTTGGGCGAAAAAAATGACTGTCTGAAATGCAAAATGGAAACGACACTAATATAAGAATGATCGTAGACAAATTGTCAATGGCAGAACGATGTTAATCATGTGTGATTGCCATTTAATCAAGTACACGTCTTTGTATCGACCAAAGCAGATTACATAGCTGTCGTTGTAGGGTGTTTAGCAATTCTTCGACGAGAGTAATTTCTCACTGATGAAGAGACTGTTTGCAGACTCGGTGACCACAAATACCTCCTTAGGTTGTGGAAAACCTGTTCATTTGGATTAAAGTCTGGAGATCGTGTAGTCTACAACAGGCGAGTGATGCTTTGGGCCTAAAGTGTAGCACTGACAAAGCTGACCGACTCTGTCATCTGTAGAGATTATGTTGGGATCTTTTTTTGGCGTAGAAAGACAGGTGTAATGATACCATACCTGAATCTGATACCAACCGTTGCACTCATCATAATGAAGACAAGATAAGTTTTACTGACAACTCGAATGCCAACCAGCACCGTCAATCTTCACCACCAAACCGATCATTATTGGTACTGACACAGTTATCAAGCAAAATCCTTCCAGCTTGTTCCCAGACCATAGTGAGTCCATTTTGAACGTCTAAATAGAATATAGATTCGTCATCGATGAAAATAAATTAGCGCCAACTGTATAATCTCAAGATTCGATGTGTCGCCAATTACATGCGCAATGTCGTTTGAAATGGCTATACAAGCATTTCAGATCAAACCCTGGTTGCCTTTATTCCGAGGGGAATTATATAAGTTTTGAAAATTTTTGTCACAGTAAATTTCTAATTATCGGAACTTCGAAAGGAAATTGCAATTTATCTCGAAGAGAAGAGATCTACAGATTTTAAATAACTTTTGTAATTGTCAAAGATATGCAAAATTTTGTTGCAGGAAAATAACAGGTGATAGAAGAAAAGTATCCAAGTTTCTAATTATCAGATAAGTATAAATCTAAGAACTGTAAATGCTGTATTATACAGAAAGTTTAGGCTTGACCTCTTACACAACGACCATCACAAAACATAATTTTAAAAAGGCAAGAAAATATTGTACATTTATTTATTTTTATTTAATGGCTTTAATTCATATATGTACGAACTACCACCGGTAATTACATTTTTAGATCAGCCAGAGGCGGACAGTTCTTTAGTTAGTGTTTATAGATATTTGTGAGCAGACTTAAATAAATGCAGCTTAATGGCAAAATGAAAAAAAATCCATCTCTTTTCTCTCTTCGTATATCGGTTATATTTTAATATTTTAATTATTTTGTAGGTGAGTTTATGTGCTGCTGATACATTGGGCGTATGTTAACCGTCTTAACAACCTGCTAATGGCGCTCATATATTTTTGTTTCTCTAATCACAACGAACAGAAAATTTCTTGTTTAGAATTTATACTGATCCCCTCAAACAGCTACTGGCTGGGTTTTCAAAATATCCGTAATATAACTGACTAGTCCGGCTGGCTTCTGTAGGAGTAAATGCTAATAAATGTGATATAAATATAGTCTTTACAAATCTGCAATTAATCAGGTCAAACGAGTTGATGAACAACTATATCCTTGGATAAAGTCACAGTCAAGATTGCTGTTGAAGTATAGTTTAAATGACTTAGTTGGATGACTCTTTTCGACGTTATAAAGTATTATTAAGCTCAAATGTTTTCATACGTAACTATGGTAAAGAGATCATGCTGAAAGCGGAAGACAGGCAAAAATAAAGATTTGTACTTCAGGCTTTTTCTTGGACGCTGGGTGGTAATAAATGGTACTTTCATTAGATTGGGGGCTTTCCCCTAAATAATTTTTCAAACTTTTACTTCATGAATAATCAAGTTTCCACTTAGCGGAAACCATTTCTTCTTGCTGTGATTATTCTAAATCCAACCTTGTAGACTTTCCTGTCACATGATCTCACCCGTTGAGAATCTTACGTGCCTTTCTATTTACCCCATGTAAGAATAGTAGTCGCTATTGTAACTGTAAAATAAGAGAAGAAAAATAAGGAAAAGAAAATTTTTTTGTTGTTGTTGGCATTATATCCGAACAAAAATACGCCCATAAGTGATCTCCTCAAAAAATGCCACTATATTCGCGTGACATTCCGTATGTAAAGATTTTCATTTCTGAAATAATATTCTGAAAATTATTAGTCGTTTGGAGAAAAACAAACACATCTGAACTCGTTATAATATTTAACATTTGTTTTAAAATTAAAACTGAAATAATAAATTTTCATTGTTTGAATATATTTATATTTGGCCTCAGGTAAACACAATTTCAAAAAAAATTATTTGAAATTATGCATTTGATGAAGTATCAAAAGACATTCTTGCATGGAATTTACACGGAATTAAACATGACATTGTAAATGCGATTTAAATATCACCTAAACATAGTATTTTGGTTTTTAATATAAGTTATAAATTAAAGATGACGGTGACTATTTAGTCTATTCTCTCCGAACAGCTGAAATTGCTTGAAATTTATCTGTTATTAATAGTTTTTTTTTTATAAATTGGTTAGTAAAATTAAAATAAATAAATAAAATATTAATTTTTATACATTCTTTTATTTCTCAAAGATGTCTACTTTTCACATCATGAAGACGTTTCTCATGCCAGAATAGGAATCATGAAGACGTTTCTCATGCCAGAATAGGAATCATGAAGACGTTTCTCATGCCAGAATAGGAATTCATCGTAAACCATCGTTTTTTTTTTCCCGGTCACTCCAGCATAGACATTGTAATTAACTTTTCGATCATTTAGGGAGAAAACATTCTTGACTTTCGCTAGATAATGAAATTGATTTTCACATGTGAACAATATGGTATCCTAATACTCCATGTTAAACTTTAGCTTCTCTGACTTTGGTCGCTGTTCTAGTCACCGAAATGCGTTTTAGAATTCTTTGGAGAAATACTGATGAAAGAATTTCTATCGAAAGAAAAGCAGCGAAACCTGACGAGCATAGTTTATTTCAGGTAAAATATTTCCTATGTATTAAATGTAATTAGAGCCTCCAGAAAACTTCATAAGTTTTGTATTTGTTACTTGGTTGTTGTATAATACCCTAATCGTACCTTACTGTGTTTTATTGCAAAAACCGGAAGGATGGCTGAGTGGAAACAAATTTCATGGCCCCCGAATCAGTGAATGACACAAAAAGTAATTTATTGCTGTTTGGCTTTGTGGCCTTAAAGAAAGAAATTTACTGGAACTCTTCTGGTTGCGAAGAAAGCGGCGAACTCTGAGAAAAACCCACAAGAAACAAGGTTCAATGAAGATTAATAGAAAGTACACAACTGCCGGTTTACTAATCAGCATATGTAACTCAATATCAATTTTCGTTTCTGCCAGCATGACAAGCGATATCAGTACGTGCTGGACAACCCATAGATCTTTGGTATCCAGAAATTATTAATATTAATTAGTTGCATAAAGGTTCATTTTAATGTATAGGTAATGCTTTAACTTTATGGAACATTGCTTCGTTTTGTAAGGTTAATTCCATTGCAGTCGTGCAATATGCGCAAAATTCTAGATCGTTTATTTTCTAAAAATTGTATTAAAATTTTTAACTTAGTCTTCGTCATAAATCATCATTATTAAATTAAATGAAAGTGAATTTCTGTTTTGCTGAGAAAAGCGAACATGCTATTTGTTTTTATTTTCTAAAAAGATTGATAAAGAAATCTCACCTTTTTGCACTTTGCTTTAGTGTAACATATAATTCATTCCTGTTATTGAGAATTAAAAAAATAGTAAGATTTACAAAATAGAAATTCTAGCGACAAGTAATATTTTATGTCTTTTTTATATATGTATGCCTAAATCTAGCAAAAACTCTCAAATACCGCCTAAAATTCTTACACTGGATGAAAATTATATTTGCTCCATCTTTATGACTAGCATCTTAATGTGGCAATCACGTGACATTTATTAAAGTTCATATTTTACGTCATGCAAGAACCAGGTGAAGACGTTTTTCGTTTCTTTATTTTACTTATCAAAAATGAAGTAAACATGACCTGATGGCAGAGTTAGAAGCAAAAAAAGTCATCCTGGATTATTGTCGAGATTGCCTATTGCTGTGACGCACTCATTTTCCATGGGTTTACAAACTGGCGTATTCATCGGATTCTGGCTGGGAAGGTAGTATTGTTATGCTCCTGTCAATGTGCCAAGGCAAATGTCTGACTGACTGGCAAAATAGCGCTAGCTAATTCCAACATACAACAGAAAGCCTTATCAGCCTTGCTATGAGGGATCAGGGTTTGTTCGGCTGGAATGCTAGGTGTAATTCTCGTCAATCTAGGAAGAGGAAGAAGAAGCGGAAGTAGGATATTTCCCACAATACCTGGAGGTGTTTATAGCAATCTATACCACGATTTTGTCACCGTGAAATCTGTCTTGCTATCTGACTTAAGAGCCTGAAAATCATTAATGTTGACGATGGTGGATCTTAAAGCAGACACCAGCAAGTATCAGATAGAATCATGACTGGTGTCGGAAAACGACACGAGTTCAACCGCTGTGACGTTGAGCAGACTCTCGTGCAAATCTTGTTCAGTCAAGAATGTGCAGATGTACGTACGGTTTTCTTCTCTTCGTGTTGTTACATCTTATTCTCGTAGTGATTATCTGTGCCGGTATGCTGTCTGTTCTTACAGCTATTGTTTACCAGCGATTCCGTAGATGGAATAAACTTATCTGTCGTTACTGATACGATTAAAGGGTCAAGTCTAGCTCAGACATCTGGCTGCATGCAGTTGCTTTTATCCTTTTATCTGGATGAGTTACGATGGGCATGTAACACAACCGAAATTCTACCCGTTTTCGAAAAAGATTTCCTTTAGCTTGTTTCACTGATAACCATTTGAAGGAGAGCACTGAGACAACGTCCATCTAATAAGAAGTCACACATTTTTCGCGCACAAAAATCTACATCTATCCTCCGAAACAGTGGCTTGTGCTTCACCAATAAAGCACATACAATGGACAAACAGGGAACGTTTTATTGGCACTTTCTGCATATATAATGGCATCATCAAATTTTGTTACATGCATTAAAAAAAAAATCGCTGGAAAGTGTAATGTTTTGAGTGCATTTACAAAATTTTTAAACCTTAGCATATGTATGGATAAGACTTTCTCAGTACATATAGACAAAGTGCTGATACCGCCTCGTACATCTATCCGTGATGGCTGGTTTCCCGAGGCTCTGTCGAACGACGTATGACCTTCATGGCTCCATTCGATTTACTGGCGCCTAGCGCCTGGGGCGAAATCGTGCAGAGAGGAGGGATGCCGAAGACACACGAGGCGTCACTAATTGAAACTTAAAAAAAAAAAAACTAAACCGAAATGAAAACGGATAAGATTTATAAGTATAGTGCCCTACTGGCAATGCGCAAAAATGTTTAAAATCGTGTTTTCCTTTTTTCTTTCTGTTTTTATCAACATTAGCTACAGTGAAAAGGCATCGCAATTTTTCAAAATGGTAATAATAGTAAAAAAAAAGGGAGGGATTTAAATTTAAGACCTATTATTAGACCAATGGTAAATGTGGGAGATTTTATGTAAAACGTCGTAAATAGCAGGCGGAATATCTTGGCAAGGAACTTTACAGAGCTTTTTATTTTGGACTGTTAATGAAAGAAACCAGAATTCCATGTCACAACCAACCCGACAGCCTAAAGCCGTCCCATTGACTAGAGAGAAAACAAAAGGCCGTCTTATCTAGGAGCGATATGTAATCGCTACAAGTCTAACCTGTGTCCCATACTTATTAATTTAATTTCATTGATTTTTTAAATGCACTTACTATCAAGCAGCTGCAGTTAAAACTCAGACAGCAGCATTGTCATAGTAAAGCGTTTTGGTAGTATACAGAATGGATTCATAACACAAAGTTTTGTGTAGAAATTATGAAGAAATAGTTAACTCGAAAGAAGAAATTTTTAAAATGTAAGCTTCTGAGGCTGAAGGTGGACAAATCCACGGTATTTACCCACAACGGCCTGTTTTTTACATCACACGGTTCATTGTTTCTTTTTTCCTTTGTTGATTTAAATAAATTGTATATTATTATTTCAAAGTTTTATTTTCTTGGAATTATCAAGAGTGCCATTTCAAAGCTGTTATTATACTTTTGTGTCTTGAACAGCGTGTAAAACCTTTTCGGTGCCATAATTCGTGATGCAATATCAAATGTTCAATTCGATTTTGGTTGTTGTTTGTTATACAGTGGAGCCAATAAGGAAACTCGGCAATCAATTTGGAAATAAAAGGAATTTTCCTATCTTAGTGTAGTTAGGGTATTTAGTCACAAGAAAAATGTCGTCAACGGTTTTTGAGATTTTGGCACACATTTCTGCGCAGCAGTCATTTACACTTCTCATTGTTGGTTTTGACAGTGTATTTGTTGGCAGGCCAAAGCTAGAATTGTGGCAAAATCAAAGTGGTTCAATGATCTTCAGGAAAGAGGCTGTTATTGTCGTCGTGTCCTCTCTCCGGAACACTAGCGACTCAGAAGGCGAGGCGTGACACTGTAATCCATAGCTAGCACGAACGTGTTCGGCGTACGCTGATATCGGATGACCTAAGATTGAATGTTGAAACTATAAGCTCACTTTATATCATTTTTAATGACTAGGCTAAAGAACAAAAAAATATTTTAACAAGGCATTTCTATGGCATTTACTGCAATGTTTTTTCTAAAATCATTCAAGATAAAGATTTATCATTACAGAATTTGTCGCGATAAATTTAAATCAAACTGAAAATTTAAAAAAAGGAAAACGATATTGGTAAATTGAAACAGTTAAAAAACCAATTTTGTAAAGAAAAAGACATTTTTTTAAAAAAGCATATAAGAGAGACGCAAAGTAATAATGAAACAAACAATATACAATCTTGGCCAATAATATTGCACTAACATAAATTAAAAAAATTTTTGTTGATAAAGTCGAATTAAAACTGTTGAATCTGAATAATAATGTTAAGTTAACATACTGAAGTGCGTGCCGTTTTGTAGTTTCCACATGTAAAAATAAACAAAACCGAAAACTGTGATAGTTTGAAATTTAATATGTGAATAAATATTCTCCGAAAAGACCTTTATATGTAAATTGGAAGTATTAAAAAGCAGATATTTAAAGTGTTCGTGGATAGATGCTGTGTTAAGCTGTATGAGCATGATTTGTAGATTTATTTTGTTCTTATTTTCTAGGGTGATGCAGAACTTCTGATTGTAGCAGTATGTATCAGAAAATAACAATGGTGACACTTAAGTTTAACGTGAGCAAGATCTCTGTGATTTGAACATGATAGTAATACGTATACACACAAATAATAGATGGGCACTTATAGTTAATTATATAAAAATGATGTGAATGCGTGCTTATCTTTTGCCACTCTAATTACCGATACAGTCGAGACTTTTGCAGGCATGTCCAGATAATGTAAAATACATCTCAAAAATTTTTAAGTTACTTGGCAAAGCAGGCCATATCAAATTTAGATTTTATTTATTCAGCCATTTTACATGTTATTTTTGTCTGCAGTTATACACCTGTGATATTAACGAGCATTTCCTGGAAGCTTAAAAATCTTTTTTTCCTTTCAAACGTTTATGCATGCTATACACTGGAGTGATCCTAGACGATCTAAGGCTCATTTTGTAGCTATGTTTGACGGTAGGAATATCATCTTTCGACAACACTACGAATGAGAGGAATGCCTCGACGTTATTCAGACTATCCAACCAATACGTTAAATGAAATATCGTGTCCTCGATAGGGTCTTTAATTTTCATTGTTTCTAACCTATGATTCGAAATTATTGTTTGAAAAGAGTTAATTTTTTCAGTATCCGATTGTTTGAATGTACCTTTTTAGAACAGCATTGGAATAAGATTACCGACTGCCTGCAGACTTCTATAACCTCTCGGAAACAAGAGCGCTCACATTATAGAAATGGCCCTTTGAGGACAGGTAGGCTTCTAAGACGCATCATCCACATCTTTGGGACCACTATTCATTTCCAAAGACCATGAAATGTCTTTTCTCACAACAATTACAATACTAGTTCTTTATGTATCAGTCTAATTGGTTATAAACAAAACCACCCATCAAATATTCCTTGATGGGAAAAACTTTAACTACATGAACAATTGCTCCAGCGTTTATTCTTACCTTTTTGGTCCTACCCTCGTTATGCCTTCTCTACCTCTTAGTTGAAGTAATTAATCCCTCCTTAGCTATTAAAGTGAACTGACACCTTTGATATTGAAGCTATGCATATTCCGATTTTTTTAACGTTGAATTTGCTTCCTACAAATCTCCACAGCAGATCTGGTAGTAGGAAAATTTCACCCTCTAAAAGTAAGACAATCGTTTAATCGTCACTATAATAACTAATATCTGGGCCCTTATTTCACCAACCGAGTTCTTTATGTATGAACGATTCCATCAAACGGAATTGAGGCAGGTATCATGCTTGGTCGGTTAAACCAAGTGACAATTTTTTCTCAACGTCTACAAGTATTTTACCGACGAAACTCTGAGATTACTGGAGCGAATCACTCATTAATACCTATGTATAGATTCTGTTAATATCCTACCTTCCTGAAATGATTTACATAAAAAATTAACTTTCAAAAAATGAATTAGAGCTTTAATGTAAGGTTGTCATCTTAAAGTCATTATGTTAATGATACTTTTAATGCATGCTTCAGATCTGCCCCCTTAAGTATGAGTAATGATAACTACATTGCAGCTCATATTATGTATCTACTGGTCACTAGTTAATCACTTTAGCACCTTCAATGCTACACTCTTATAAGCTACATAGATTGTTAGGGTGATCTACTCTAACAGCCAATCTTTAGGGCTTAAAACTAATATACTTATCTACCACTATATCTATTAAGTAAAGTTAAATACTTATATACTGATTCTAAACCAACCACGCTATTTTGCTAACTTAATATTCAAAAGTAAAATAAGTTGCTTACCCTTGTAGCATACTAATCTTAGGCCGGCTCGTTTTTTACGTACTAAGCGAACGTCCTAAAATAAATTTGGAGATAGAACCGACGTGACTTACACCGGTCTGAACTCAGGTTTTTATGTATGAGTTTAACGGTTGAACAAACCTACCCTAAAGGAATATTCCATCATTAGGACATCTTAATCCATCATCGAGGTCGCAATTTCTTCTATCGACAAGGACTATCCGAAAGAATTGCGCTGGTATCTCTATGGTGACTCCCCAATAATCAATGACACTGATGCATTAAACAAAATTCTCCAAGTGAAAGAAAGTTAGGTTTTACTTCTAGGGAACCCAAAACCAATAAACTCTAACCCATAGATATTATTATTTATTAGTCTTCCTATAAGCTTGGTATTAAAGCCCATATTACGGTCCTCCTGTTTACCTACCTCATTTAGGTCATTTCACATCAAAGTTAAATTCTTCGAGTTGTAGGGTAGACCAAGTTATTCATTCTAGCCTCCAATTATTGTGCAGTCAGTGTACGGCAGCCATTTGATTCTACTTGTTGAGCAAGCCCGTCTTTTCAGATAATCTTAAAAAGGTGACATTTTTGATAAACGGGCATAATTAACTTTTGTTGAATTCCTTGCCTACAATTAATCTATATAGTTCGTTTAGTCTCCTTCCACTTATCAGTTAGGAGAGTCTAAATACTTACTAATACTCATGGAAGCATTGTATGTAGTCTTTATAAAAGTTAGTGAACATGTATTGTCTTATAGAGCTAAAAATCTAGTTATATTTCTTTTGGAAAGTAATTTATAAAGCCTTTATGCATGTAATTGCTTTATTATTTGATTTTCAAAAGAATTATATAAAAGATATATCCAATTACATAAATGAGTTATTTTGAAATAGTCGCAGGCAATAAGGTGAATAATCTGAGCAAATTGTATTCGATGGTTTCTATGTGTACACCTCGCGCCGCAGATGCTACCGGGATTTCCTGATCGTATATTTTGTCATTTCCAAAAATAATTTCTGTCTGATGAATTTTAATAACATTTTGTGTAGAAATACCAAAATACAGAGAGAAAGCAGAATGAAACTTAAATTTGTAAGATTTTCGGCTAGGCAACCTATGTTAAGTCTTTGATTCTGTGATCTAGTTTAGCACCGGAAATCCGACTGGAATCGGAGCCGGCTCGCGATTCGGCCACTTCTGTTTTCGAACATTTCTCAGCGCAGTGGGAGATATACTTCAGAAGGATAACTGGTCCGATTCTCGAAGATTTATGTCGTAATATCACGAATAACTGCCGTGTGTTACAAGTAATCTTCGCCAGTACTAGGAAGAAGAAGAAACATAAGGTTGTCTTCTTTCATCGATACTAATTGTGCAACAGGTTTGGTCTGGGAATTAACATCCGTTTTGTGAAGGACGGCAAGATTGTAGTGCGTAGTATAGCTATGGAAAGACATTAATTTAGGCATCTCGAGAACATGTTTTTTTAGGTACTCACAAATTATTATGCCAGTATGCAGCATATATACAACATAGCAGATAACGCGTCCAACATGTTGATGGTAACGATAAAATTAGAGAAGTAAGGAAAACTTGGACATTCGGAGAAGAAATAATTGCTGTTGACTCAGAAGATGAGTTGGTTACAAGGAAGCAAATTCATGTGTGATGTATCCACTGGAACAAGCACCACCGACCAAACTTGATACTGGCGTTACGGTAACAATTACCTGCTGTTCGGAAAATTCTTCAGCTAGTAAATGATGATGATGCAGCTAACGATCGAAGTTTTGCTCGTACAGTTGCTAATGGTGAGCTTACCAAGCTATGCATTAGGATTAAAATGTCTGCTAAACCACCATCAGCACCAGCAGCTAGCAACCATAAGCAAAGCAGATTGCAATGGTAATGAACGCCAACGAAGGCAGAGACTTGAGCTTCTTCTGCAGGAAAGAGAATCCAGCTTAGTAAGAGACTCATCTTTTCATAAATTTATATTAAAAAAAAATGACATTGGCGCAATTCTAGAATTTTTACATTTACGAGCCTTTCAACTGAGCAAAAATTAAAAACGAAAAACAGATGGTCTCAAATACTGGGAACAGCAAAGAAACTTCATCTTGAACTGTTCAAACTGGTTAAAGTGGCACTGGCTGTTCCATCAAGACAAACTATGGCTGGACGTAATTTTCCTAATCAAAAGGTCTGGCTATCATTACAAAAGAACATCAACGACAGAGACCCTGGTGAGCGGGATATTGATCTGTTTCAGCATTACTTCCAAAAGTCGACTGTGGATTTGTTTCCTAAGTTGGTCGTGTTCACTTTTTAAATAAAAAAGTTAATGATTTAAACAATAGAATAAAAATTTGAATTTTTGGGACACTATAGAATAGATTATATTAATTTGTTGACATATTATTAATAATGATAAAGTGGTGATACTCTGACTGTGTATGGATTTTTTTTTTAATGAACCGACACTAAACCGCAGCACATGTCTGAACCAAGACTGAACATATCGGGCGATCTTATAATGCGGTTCGATTCCCAGATAGGTACATACTAATTTTCTTTTATTAGATACTTTCATAAATAATTTTTAATCCTTTATGACCATTTATAAACAAGCATAAAAATAAGAGAGTCCATACAGTTAGTTAAGGGGATTTGGCATTACCAGAAAAGTGTCTTTATACTTCGGACTGCTCCTGTTAGACTCAGGTGAGCATTATGCAATTCCTATTTAATTACTATCTGAAGCTGAATATGAAAGAAAACATTTTTTTCAATCCATGTTAGATTTTTACATTCACCCAATTGATCAAGACATCAACCAGTAATTCAAGATAAGAACTGCAGTCTGTTTCCTTCTTTAGTGTCTTTCGCAAATCGGTAATAAAAACTGATATTTTTTAAAATTTCTCTATTATTTGAATTTCGCTTCACCTGGCCACCAGTTGTATTTTCGTGTTTTTGATAAAGTATAAATGACACTGATACTGATATAAATTGAAATTATTTTCGATAAACACCAATTTTAACTTTATAGCGTGCCATATCACAGCCAACACTATGGTATCCGGCCTCCATACTTGACAGTTGGTGGAAGACAGTGGGGATGAAGGTCAAAGGTCTTCGGATCTTTTCCGAACTCAGGGTCGGGTAATGACGCACCCTTGTCGTCATGTCATCGCTAAACTACCATGGCGGTGACACTCACCCCTGCGAACTCCGCAGCCGCCAATCCACGAAAAATGCCCCGTTTAATCTTGCCTGACTCTTAATGACTTATAAAAATTCTTGAGTAAAAGCAGAAACATCGCGAGATCCGCTCGTTTTTTGACATAGTTATCGTGCTCACCTAAAAATTCAATATATGTATATTCAAACCCGAAAAAAAATTAAATATCTTTGTGTTAAATTCATTAAATTTCTTAGAGTATCCAAATGTTATGGAATGGCACTGTAGCACATTTTTTGTTTTTGTGTTTTAAATATTGTGATAGTTCCTGGATCCTCTTCAAACACTTGCCTCCCTTTTTAGCTGTGAAGTCGCCATTACCATGTCAGAAGTGGATATGAACTTTTTTTTTTTTTTACCAACGGCGCTCAAGGTCTGATAGAACTCGGTTCGAATACCCCCGGCGTTGAGTCCTGTCGCTGCCTAGGCCGATTAATAGTATCTTTAATCATCGACAACGAGGACATTATCGGTCTAGATTCCTGTTCAAACATATTTCTACACCGCGCTAACCCATGCGGAAAAAAGAGTAAAAAGTGAATAAGGTTTTATAAACGTAGTTAATACAAAGGAACACAAACAAACACACACACACACAAACTTCTCTTTACAACTTCTGATAAATGTAACTACTATTATCAGGCGTAGAGTCTTGCATCTTCAGCTGCTTATAAACGCGTGCCTTTCACGTTTGGTCGATTGTCATTCATCTTATGTAAATAACACAATCAACAGTTACTGTTCTGGAATAGTATAGAACCTGTTCTGTTATTCTGTTTCATAAATTCCACTGTATTCATTTCAAATTACAGCAGTTGGGTAAGTAGTCGTCATCCGGACAGAGGATTTTTTTTCTTCTCTTTGCACTATTTAAGGTACAGTTTACACAACCATAGTCAGACGGTATATCGATATCACAAAGTAGCCATTTGCTTCCTGTTTACACTAATGGCTTCGTTCTGGTTCTGCGCGCTATATAGAAATTCTGAAGAAAGAATCAAAAGGTGCCATCAAAATCTTCTGGTGATGTTTACCGGGTGGCTTATCATTCGAGTTTACTATTAATGCTAAACAATATGATAATGCTCATTTTTACTTAAAATCAATTCATATTGCTTGTTTTATAGAAAAAGAAACTTTCCACGCGTTCAAAAATACCCATCTGCCTCAAAGATTGCTGCAGGTAATGTTGGTGGTAGTGGTGGAAGCAGTGATGGTTTTTGTGGCGGTGCTTGTGGTGGTTGTGCTGATGGTATTAAGCGGGTTTCTCGGCGATACTAATAGATGAAAGAACTGTGTATCTCTCTGGAACAGAAAGAAACAGTGCTACAAATAACCCCGAAACAAAAAAAGGAATAGTAAACAAATAAAATATGTTCGGCGAGCATGACCATTTCGGGGATGAAGGAATGGGTTCGATCACATGTCAACGATTCTCTGGGAGACAGACTTTAGCTAAGCAAAGTTTGGTAGCTTACATCTGCATAAATCCACTCACTGGGATTTTCTCTTCTACATTTTTCTACGATGATTGAAACGTTTTTTTTGTAAAACACTGGAGCACCGTCTCCAGATCGGCACACTTCTCGGAGCTTCACGGAGACAAACACTACTGTAAATCTTGTCCGAGAGCCCCCGTCAACCCAGTGGTTTTTGTTTCCTCCGTAAAGACTTCTCTCATCGTTGTCACATCATATTCGATGATGGCCGCTGTCTGTCGAAATTTCAGACTAACACCTGTTCAATAAATCTATTTAAGTAAAATTAGCGCCTTCTTAGTTATCCAGTTGCACTCTCGCACCCCCTGTTCATACAAGTCTCCGCGTGAGCTCGAGTGTTCGAAACTATGACACACGCAGAGAGGCGCCAGACGTAGGTCCAAGTCACTTCCGGAAGCTAAAGACCCTACTAAGCAATCCATATGTTCGTGAGAGGAAAAGCGCGCAGATAGAATAATACAGTAAAGGGAGACGGAATCATGCGATCGGAGGTCTCAACGGAATTCCAAACCGACTTCCAGCACAGCAGCCAGTATACTAAGCTCTCACAATCCACGTGGAATAAGGGCTTCATAAAATCACTAGAGCATAACCGTGCATGTTATCGATTAAAATTTTTAATGTAATTGTCATAATAAGTTCTTTATAAACACGTAGAACATGACTAGAGCTTACAAAATTGTGGACATAATTCGGTATTTCATCGTAATTTTAGGTTATTCACAATTATTTGTAAATAATTTAAACTACGTCTTCATGTGATGTTACACACTAACAGCAAGGCAGATTAAACGGACCTGACACTGTGCACGATTATGATTTTAGATTAAGAGCATCAACAATAATAAAAAGATTCTAAAAAGTATCTTGCAAACTTAACATGCCAAAATACTATAATAACTACGAATACAAGTTAATATTAGACTGACTTAGGTTTTCAATGATGTAATTTGGAGAAGGATTCTTTTGAGATTGGTCTAAAAGTGCTAAATCAAAACTATATATAGTCTGCTGATCGGAAATCAGCAATCAAAAACACCTTTAAGGACAGGTCGACGTCTGGATTTCAAACAGAAGAATACTTTTCTTTCTCTTCGTTATTATTTAAATCACGGATTACAAAATTGCAAACAAAGTACTTAAAATTTAGCGGGCAGTATCTTCGCATATAATCTAATAGCGAAGATCTTCGGGCTGTGTTGAGGTGAGCGAAATGCAATCCATCGTGCTTGAAGGTAAAGGATGAAAAACAAAGCAAAAAAAAAAATTATCGAAAACAAGTTACTTCCATAACTTTAAAGATCAGATGTCGTGACTGGTTAGAAAGATGATATTGCTTTGCATCATTTATGAGTGAGGGGAATGACAAAGAGTTTCTCAGGAGCCCTTACAAGAGATTAAACTTGCAACAAAAAAGCTCAGCGGCAATGATGAGTAAGTCAGGGATGACGCTATAATTAAAAGCGATTTCATAAGGAGCGAAAGAAAGACACCATTAGAAATAGAATACAGAGTTAATGAAGAACAGTCTTCAGCTGGTACGGTTTATTTTTACCTAAAACAACGATTTTAAGTGATTAAATGCCGCGAAATAACATGTAGTTAAATAATGTGCATTTATAGGGTTATATCTCTTCAAAGATTTCGTACACTTGTTTTATATAACGTCCATGCTGGAATATTCTTTGGTTAAAGAAATCCTTTAGAATCCTTTCATTTGGCGATGGTACCTAATGGGTGTCTAAAAATCTGTGGTCACGCGCTCGACTTCGATAAAGTGTAGTGTAGCCAGGAAAGTGCATCCCTTCAAGTGCTTTTCTTTATGGGGAGTAGTAAAATAACATTTTAAAGCGGTCCACCCATTTAAATAGAAAAAAAAAAACATATATGCATAATCAGTAGCCATCAACAGTGCCCGGGGAAGGTGCAGGAAAAACCATGCTACTATTAAAGCGGTCTAATTATCAGTCGTCAAAAACAAACTCTCACGTTTTCCATGCAGTATTGATTTTGAACGGCGAATGAAAATATTGGGCGATCAATGAATTACTCCGCGACATCAACTTGAAACCGAGTTGACAAAAGCTTAACGCGACTGGGACATTAGTGAGAAGGACCTGACTTGTTTGTTTTGCACTCTGTAACAGTTTTCAGTTTCAGCCAGACACAGCCAAGTGCTCTTTGTACCAGAATTTCGACGTCAGGTCCGCGCGTACTGCGATTGTCCGGCTAAACACAAGAACGGCATGCGCGAAAAATGCGCGGTCTGAACAATACGGAAAAAAACACGCCGAGATACAAGTATTCCACGTGTATTTCTTCGAAACTACTCCAGACCTAAAGCGGCTCTTGATCGTGGTTTTTTTGGTGAAAAATGACTCCAGAAAGTGCAATAAAATAATTTATAGAAACAAACATTAAGAAAAACAAGCGAAAATTCTACGACGCTAAAGCGCCATAAACGTATACGTATAAGGTGCTTTCCCGTAAAAATATGATTAATTGTTATTATCACAATATATTAAATTTTGTGTAAAACAGCAAAGAAAGACGCGATAGAATATGCATAATTCTGTTAGTACTTGGTCAAATAGCCTTTTGAAGCACGAAGAGATTCTAACTTATTTGTCATCGAATCCGCGACATTCGTATTACTTTCTGCACCAAGTTTCCTATGCCCTGTAATTTCATAATATTGTCGGGACGTTGGCGAGTTGTTATCGAATTAAGGTTGTAGTTGAACAAAAAGTTTAAAACATTGGTGTATATAGTCTTCACTAAATCAAAATGCGATCTCAATACGTGAATTTCTGCAACTTGAACTCATCGGTGAGCCCTAATGTCCACTAATACCCGAGGGTTTTGTCAGAGCATGTTTTCTGATGAGACCTTTCAAAACGGTTGATTTCTCCTGTTGGACAGAATGGGTTTCTATTCTTAGGCAGTCTACAGGTCTCCTATAGCAAAGTCGGTGGGGAAAAGTTGAACCGTTTTTTTTTTTTTTTCATTCGAGTTGCTGATCGATGTCATTAAGACTTTGTCGACCTGCGGAAGTACGAGTAATGGCGCCTTGTGGTAGCGCTGTTCAAGGCTTCTCAACCGAATTTGCGGAAGTAGTGTCATTCGCGTCGGTTAGACTCGCATTAGTATTGCCCACTAGAAATGTCAAAACATTTGGCAGTCTGTCACTGGCTCTGCGATACTCTAAACATCCTATGACTCGACCTGGGATAAGCAGATAATTATTGCTTGGTTTGAATGTTTTTAACAGGAGATAATGCAGTAGTAAGTTGCTCACCTATACGTCCAAATTATATAAAATTACACAAGAAATATAAACGTTTTGGTCAAATATATCAATTTATGGGATTGTCAAATTAATGTGGTAAGCATTGCATTAACGTTTTCCACTACCGGTTATATATATTGTAAACTTACGTGTGGATTCTATAATGAATCTTGTGGGACAACAAAAGACTTTTTGATATGTAAAGATGTTCCATTTAAAATTGAATGCTGCTCTTTTAACTTAGATAGCTTTTATATACGTCAAAAATGTACCGCAGAAGCATTTTCTTTTAAATGCTTTTCGATATGAAAGGAAGTTTGATTTTTATGAGCTATGGCCAATTTTATAAAGATAAATCTGTTCCAAAGCCACCTCAACTGCGTGTACTAAATGGCAGAATCAATCATGCAGTTTATTCTTTGTTATATACAGGGTTGTGCAAAAGTCACTCTCCTTAGGGATTTGAATAGTAATATGAATAATTTTTTGTTTATTAAATCAAATGTTCGAATTGTTGGTCATTAACTTCGAAAAATCTGTCGTTTAGACGAATGCATGATTTCTGAACCTGTCTTAAAACAGTGACGCTCATTTGGATAAAACTGAGAGCTTGCATTCTGCCTCGGTTCCCTGATATTTCTGGCTGTTCAGGAGGTGATCCAACGCCGTTGGTGCCGCTGTTTCGTAGGTTAAGCCTTTTCTCCTACCTGTAGGCGGACGGCCATGATGCTTCTCGTTGCTTTGAACCGATTAACAATTTCTTTCCACGATCCTCTGGTTAAACGAAGGCCTCTCTGGGTATTCTTCATTAAATTCTGCAGCAACTGATCAATTTGAAGCATCTTGCGTCTCATACAAGAAAACTAGGCTCATACTCTCGTCTTGCGCGTTAGTTTTATAACCATCACTTCTCCGGAAAGAAAATAATAATGCATGATAATAGTTTTTTTTTTCTATTTTTGGCCTTTAGTTAAACTGCTACAAATGTGACTTAAATTTATTAAGTCTTGAGGCAAACATCTATTACAATCCATTTTTATATGTTTCTTTTATTAAAAGAATTTACGACCAAATTAACTAAACAACCATAACTTTTTGTTTCTGCAATCTAGTGCATTAACGTAACGTTATTATGTAAGGAAAATATATGAGCAAACTTTGCTACAATATTACTTCTAAATTAAAAATTAAAATTAAAATTAAATAAATTCCTCTTTAGTTGAATGCTTAGTTTCAGTAAGAACAGGATGCAGATAGTTTTTTTTAAAAGGAAAACTCCGTGTTTACTTTCATTGTTAACGTATTCAAAAGGGGTTAGCGATAGGCTACGTGAACCCGTTAGAAATATCGTTTGGAAAACAATCACTAAGCTACCTGAGATTTATTTCAGTTTTCACGCAGTCTCGGTTTATCTGCTCTGCACGTCACAGATTCCGTTGTAACAGTGAAATAACAATCCAGAATACCAAAATCACTTATTCCTTTAGGCGTACTGACGATGAAATAAGTTATAATGGACAAATATTGGTAATGTGCCGCCATAATTGTCTATTTGCTAATGTTATAATCTTATATTTGATATAAAATCAGTTTATTGTGTATCAAATTATTAATTTATTCAACTATTAACATTTTCATTTCTAAAGTGATTCCACAACTGCAGAATATTAATAACCCTCATATTCTTAACCATTTCCTTCTAGTTTATTTTAAACAAGCTTAACAGGGTTAATATTTGGAAACTAACCTGACCAGTTTATTATTTTCAGAATTATATTTTCCTGTTTTTCGTTAATACATATTCTTTATTGAGTTGTTTGGTTCATTTTGTTTGTTGCGTGTTTGAAATAGGGCCAATCAATCGATCCTCAAAAGGTACAGCATAATGCTATAAAAATGCTACTTCTTTCTAAGTATTCTATAGAGTTTTATTAAATGTTAGTCTGAGAAATATTGAAATTGCCCTCTGTATCCATGCTTATCTTAATGTATCAAACAGCCCTATCTTTGACCAGACGCACGTGCCATCTTTTTCCAAAACCGAAGATTTCGAATTAGCTTTAAAGAATTGTGGAATTTTTTAAACTTCTCTTTACCAATCAAACATTTTTGTTATTATTTTCACTCTTGAAAATGGACTAGCTAGTCTACCACTCAAGCCAAATGTGTATTGATAGTCGCATTGGAGACGGAGCTTTGTGGAGTAGAATTGTGGATAACTGTTAATTTTAAACTATCAGGGATGCATTTTTTCTCCAGGGTTTCTAATGATAATGCGTTTATCTTTCTTGTCTTCCTTGTCTTCTATCCCCTTTTCTGTTGTGGATGCCACCTGCGTCTGCTTTTCGGGTAACCCGTCTTACTTATTCCAAAAAAAAAAAAAAAAATGAGAATCTTCTCTCCTCGTGGTGTTATTCCACTTTTACGGTAACCAGTTTCATTAAGTGCAATTACAGTAAGCCGTTTACTATTTTTTTTTTATCTCGTGTGACTTATTCTGTAGCTATTTTACTAGTGACAAACCGCAAAAGGGGGGGGTTTCTTTTGAGCCATATGGCGCTCGCGCGCGTCTCAGCGAATCCATTTGTGAACAGTTGTGAAAATTTTATGGTTAACTTCATGATTCGGTAATTTTTAATTTTACAAACTTGGCTGTCGGAATTACGAAAATGAAATTATGTCCTGGTGATCACAGCTGAAAAATAATTACTGCTGCAGGCCTTTTGATGTATATATATATATGTATGTGTGTACAGATCTACTAAATTCTATCCTTTTTACTGATTTATAAATTATCGGTCCACAATTTTCCTTAACTTATCCATTAATACAGTCCAACTATTGGAGCGCGACCAGCTTCCTTCGGACGACGCCGATTATGTCGAGGGTTCGATCTCTATAAAAGTGCGCGGTGCTCGACGGGAGACGTTAATATCCAACGAAATAAGAAAAAAAAAGCAACTTTTTTCCTTCTTTTTTTCCGGCGTAAAATTGCTTCGCCTTTTGAGGCGAACACTTCCTCTGCCATTATTTTTCGAAGTTAAATATCAATCACTACGCCAGCAGCTGTGATGATCTCCCTGCAGTCGTTTGGCGAAGCCAGCAAAACTCGCGACCGATATTAAAAGAAAGGAAGCGACTAAAAATGACAACCCCCCTACATTCTCCAGAAAACAAACTTCAACATACATAAAAAACACCTAGCGATTCTTTGACACGCCGCCCACGCGCGTTACAGTTTCTCCCTGACAATACAGCAGCAGATTAAGGGGGACGGCACATGGATATTAAACAGTAAGCCGGTAAGGCATTTGATGTTCTCGATTCGTCTTGCTGACGCATTCAAGAAGAAGGAAAAAAACAACGATAAACAACCGTTTTCCCCTTAATATGTACAAAAGAAAACCTTTGAATTACATACCATCAAACTCAAGAAGAAAGAATCGGATGACGTTAACCTCATCTCATCCCGCATTGAAACCGCAGAATTTTCAGTATTTGCTTATCTTAAAAATCCCACGGGATTTCTTGCCATATAAATTTTTGTTACCTTGTTTTCCATTACTTCGACCAACTCCTTTTTAAATAAATTTATTTAAAAGCAAGAATTGGGCAAAACATTGAAATGGTTAAAGGCCTCTAGTTTTGCTATTTGTGCATGAACTGTATCCCTAGAGCTTCGACTAATCGGATATACCTGTTATCTGCACACGACAAATTTGCTGCTGACTGGTATCCAACATTGAATAAATAAAGTATTGGCCTAAATTAACTGGAGTATTAATCTAAATTAAATAGATTAATAACCTAAATTAAATAAAGTATTACTTTAAATTAACTATAAAATTAACCTAAATTCAGTACAGTATTACGCTACATTATTACACTAAATTAAATAATATTATCTAAGTTAAGTAGATTAATAATCAAAATTAAAGAGTGTTATCCTAAATATTTAACTTAAAGAACTAAAATATTGCTCTAAATTAAATATATCATTAACTTAAATTATTACCGTAAATTAACCATAGTAATAATAAAAATATTACGATAAATTAATTAAAGTATTAATTTAAATTAAGTAAAGTATTATTTGAAATTATGTAGATAATTTAAAATAAAGGGTATTACAATGAGTTATTACCAAAATTAAATAGAGAGTATTACTTTCATTTATTTTTCTAAATTAACAAAAGTAATTGTCCAAATTAATATTACTAAAAATATGTAAAAAAACTATTTTCAATTAACGAAAATGCTACCTTTAATTATTACTTTAAATCTACTATCAAATTAGTCTAAATTATGTAAAGTTAGCTTCAATTATTACCTGATTTAAATAGAGAACTTCTCAAATAAAGAAAAGAATTTCTCTAAATTATGTAGCGTGTTAACTTATGCGATTAACTTTAATTAACTAGAGTATTACTTTAAATTAAAAATAATATTGCTGTAAATTGACTTCATTAATATCCTAAATTAATTAAAATTTTACGTTAAATTATTACCCTAAATTAAGTAAAGAAGTATTGCCCTACATTAATGTCTTAGGCTACGTAGGTATTACCGGGAAGTATTACCATAAATTATCTAGTGTATATAAATTAAATAAAGTTTTGCTCTAAATAACGTAGAATATTACTTTAAATGAAGCATACTATATCATAAATGTAGTATATTACCCTATATTACCTTATATTAAGTGTATTTCCCTAAATTAGCAAGATTATTAATACATTAAGAAGCATAATATCCTCAATAATGTAAAATATTTTCTTAAATTATCATTCTTAATTAATTTGAGTATTACTCTAAATTTGGCAGATCAACCTCATCCCTTTATCAGAATTCTTGAAGAAAAATGTTTGGTAATGGAAAAAAAGAAAATTCAAGAAATGAGATACGCTAAGTCTATCGAATTTAACGAGTAAAATTTTGACTCTTTACTTACGTAGAATTAATTATTTATCGAAATATTTGAAAATGTGTGCTCTTTATTTTGCATGGAAGATAGATAAGCAAGCACACAAAAATTAAATGGTGATTTTGTTTTGGTCTTGTTCTTGAGAGAAGCTTCGGATGGTTGCTTTCTTTTTTTGATGGTGTTGACAGTGGTGACTGTATGTCGCTGGAAGATGTATTTGGATAGTTTTTATGATCCTACTGGAATTTTTTTCTTTTTGCTTTCCTATTAATTTATTATCACCTTAATGGTGGCATTCTAGTGGTTTTGTTGATCATGTTATTACTAATAATGGTGCACATTTTAGGTTTTCTAATGGCGTACACGTTTTCTTAAGTCAGCTGGTAGCAAACGTCCGATTGCTGGTCGAAGTCAGCTCAGTTTTGCATATCACTATAGCATAGTTTCTTCTCGATTTTCTTCAACATCCGGTTGTGTAGATTTCTTCTTAAATCTAAAAATTAAGAGCTAAAGAAAAAATTAGGATCCCTCAAGAAGGTTGTCTCCAATCTAAACAGATTATCTCCGTCGTTAAGTCTGGTGTACGATGCAATATCTCGTTGTCTTTGTGCACGTGCATACCTGAGATTTATTTTTTTAAGGTAAACAAAACAAAATGCCATTTAATCTTCAATCCTTTTTTTCTTCAGGCCATGACAACTTATCTTTTACTACTAAATGCATAGTTCTACAGGTTTATTTGAAAATACATATATGATAGGAATGGTAACGTAAATTATGAAACGAACAAAATGAATGGAATAATGAAAGAAAGGTGGTTTATATTTACTGTTTAATGGTCAGACAACCAGATACAGTATTTATTTCACATTTCTCTTAACATCATCTCTTCTCAGTAGTCAACCCCACAAAGTGTATTTATCCTAAGGCCGAGTAAGCAGAATTTTTTTTAAAATGCGAATATGTGATGTGCTGCGGTCTCTCGTTTCATTCTAGCGACGTCGCGAGCTTTCAAAACAGAAAATATTTTACATGGTTTCCTCGATTTATTTGCAAAATTAAACCTGCTACTGGTGAAGATTCATTAATTAAAACCAGTTCGTAGTTTTCATTTTTCCGGGGGTTGTAAATGTTTTCTTGCTTCCTTATTTGTTTATGCCCGAGTATTTGGAAAACATAAAATTTTTTCAAATAATACCCGACAAGATAAGAATTACTTCATTGCTGAGGTATATTAACCTGTATAACACTCGATTAAAATAGAATTATTTACAGAGACTGAAAAAAATAATTTATTGGTTAGAATAATTAACTTTATCGATTAGAAAAATTGCGTTGAATAACGAGTGAAATTTATATATTTTTTTGAAGGAATTCGTTCATTTGAGCCAAATAAATTATATTCAATCTTAAAGGTGAATCGCACATCATAATTATAGCTAATAATAAATATTTCATTATGAGAAGTTACTTTCTTATAAATTATGGATAAAGTTCTCTTGGGAAACCTACAGAATACTAGCACAAGATTAGAACTTCATACATAATTTCAGTTTCTCATTCTTACTTAAAAGTTTTTTTGACGTCCCTCGTCAACGTAAACAGAAAGTATTACTTTCGTTACTTTATTCACCTTTTCTTGTATGCATTAAAAACATTTAGTTGATTAATATGTATAATCTGTGCAATGCTTATCAAATTGATACCGCCAAGTGATAAGGCTCAAAGATCGAAACCACTTTTATCAACAACCAGTTCAGGATGTTTATTACCACTGTATGAGCTGCAGAAGAGCGGTGTAAAAATTGGAAGGGTTTTTCCCCTTTTGCTGGTGGAGGTGTTACCAAGATATAGCTGCATGCAAGCACAGAACGGTACTGACCAAATTTCCAAAAATTCACCAGCTACCTCTGACAACACATGGCAGAATTTCAAACAAGATTAACGAAAATAATCCCAGGTATTGCAATGTACTTAAAGCAAAGAAAATATTTTTTCTATAAACAGATAACTGAACGTAGTTCTGAAAACTGATCGGCTTTTGGTCCGATTTCGATATTATTTGCTTTTTAGATGATCGGTCAAGGCCATTATTTCATAACTTTTTATGTCTACTTTGAAGGATGCTCTTTGCTGTTTTATCCGATGCACAACCCCCTTTTTTAAATCCACACACATGAGGTTTTTCCTACACTGATTATTATTTCACAGTGTCAAAATAGGTAACTGTCACGTGACTGTCGGCATTTCTGTAAAATTAACTATTGTAATGCATTACGTATCTCGTGACTTTTCCCACTATATCCGTTCCCCTCTTCGTTCATTAAATGACAACTATTCAAGATTGCCATTTAACTTAAGTTTATTTATTTTAGAAAAAAACAGGCAGATTTTAAACCATTTAAGGCACAACTATTCTTTAAAGGTTAGTTAGTCACAATGGAAACTTTAAAGCCACAGCCAAACCAAATATGGCTGCCGATAAATCAGAAGAAAAAACTATTTCCTGTATTTTATTGTTTTTTTGTTTGTCTGGCTCCAATAGGAAGATAACCCTATAAAAGAAGTGTAGCAGCGCAGTTACTCGCTAGAGAGCATGATCCCGCTCTATGAAGAGCCTGAAGCATTGCAGATGTCGGCTGTGAAATCCTCACTAGAATTTTTCATTTCTAAATGTGATAGAAAACAGGAGTCCCCTGACAAAACCCACAGGGTTGGCTGGTTAGGAACAGGGAGAGGAAACCTACCATGCCAGGAAGGTTCGATGCCAAACCGCTCCTTGGCATCTAGTACCCTAAACCACTGGGTCATCAGCCTCCCAAATACTGTATTTATATAATAAAACATCAAATAACTTTTCTTTTGGCTCACCCATTAACATACTTTGATAGGTTTTCTTCCACCAGTATATTTTAATGATAGGGTGAAATTTTTTTTACCAAAGATCATTGGTATAGCGCAGCATCAAAGTGACCTCCACAATTGGCTTCGTTAGAAGGCATGTCAAATAATGCAGGCTTTTGGACCAGATTGCCCATTTGTCTCCCCGATTAGTAGTTTACCTTTTTTAATGAAATCGCATTTCGCTGAAACTGAACCATCTTGTCTTCAAAATATGCGAGCTGACGCCGAAACAATCTCATTTTTCAATGTAAGGAAAAACTTTGATACTTCTAAAGTTTGTGTAGCTATTCAAATTTGATGCAATAAGCAGACAGCAACAAAAAATCCAAGCGATCCGAAGAGAATTCTTCATCATAATATAAGTAAGGGCCTCGAAATGAGGTTCGCTCCAAATGACGAATATACGAGGAGAAAGTCCATTGTTCCCTATAATTAGCAGTGCAACAAGATAGCCTAGATGTGAATGTACGAAACTGAATTTGGTAATATGGCATGGTAGAAGTAGCAGTCTCGATGATAGGCTCAGTGCAGGACAGTACAATGAGCTCCTATCAGAGATCCGCTTTTTCTGACTGGAGAAAGCGGTGCGACTTCCAGCTTTTCCGAAATGACATCTGATGAAGATAAGAAAACAGAACTTTCAGCTGCATTTTAGGCTCCAGTTTCCATTGATATAAATCCTTATAAACTTTTTTTTTGGGAAAAGAAAGTGTAATTATACCGGCTAAAACTAGCTACTTAAAATAACGAGACTCATTTAATTTCCTTTGTCGAAAGCTCATGCAGCGAAATCTCATTTAATAATATCGAAATAAAAACCAGGCAGTGATGGAGAAAAAATCTGATCCTATAACTAACTTTCCGCTCACCTGTGAAATGACATATAGAGAACTTTTCGTCTTGTGCCAGTCGTTCATTTTATGGTGATGACAAAAAACATTTTAAACGTTTCACTAAATGTTGAGCAAATATCATCTTCATCTGTAAACTGCAGTAAACGTGATACAAAAAAACGGATCTGCATTCAGTCAGTTAATACGACATTTTTTCTCGTATTGGCGGACATCGGCAGACACACACACACACACACACACGCACACACCCACACACACACACACACATATTGTAAATTATTATGGAAACAAAAATACTGTATAAAAAATTCAAATTGCGCAGGATAGAATCGATCTCGTGTAATGAAAGGAATGCTTCATGATGAATTTATGATTTGATATAGTCAAATCGGAATGGTTGTCAGCAGGTAATTTAAAAGTGCACACCTGCAGAAGGGCCTAAAAGTAAGACGGTGATAACATTGAAGTGTGGTGAATTCTATGGTGTTTGGGAAACAAATACCATTGAGAAGCGTATAGAAATCGAAGTCGTAGCCAGTGAAGATTACTCCATGCGGCACATTGTAGCTTGGTTTCATGTTTCAAAAAGATTTGTAAGCAGAATTCTGAGGAGGGAATACGAAACTGGTACTCCTGACAAATTTCGCTGTCGAGAAAGGAATCCTAAACTCTCCAAAAGTAACGGTAAGTAGTCCAGGGTGTGCTTTTTACGTGATATATGTCATGTTAGTGATGATGGTGTCTTTGAGCCAGCTGTAAGCACAGATTCTGATGTTCTTCATAATTAGTAAACTACACATAAGCGCAAAGTGGTCCCAATGTATGGGCAGCTGCCCGAAAACCTTTGCTGAGGAAACCACTAAACAGCGAGGCTGAAGCGGCAGAAATGGAAGAGTGGGATGACAAAACCTTAAAGAAAGCTCTCCTAACATATGATTCAAAGTTTGAACTGTTTGGCAATAATCATCAGTAGTTTATTGAAACGCTGACCTGGAAGAGGTATAAAAGTTACTGTAAACCGGCACAGTAAAGCATGTGGGAGGTGGATCGATACAATTATTAGCTAAGGTTGCCGGTCATTATCATAAAATCGAAGGCATATTGACTTCAGACAGGTACGGGCATGTTTTCATCCATCACGCCATTCCTGCATGATGATAACTAATTGGACGGGAATTCGTCTTGCAACATGACAATGATCCCCAAACACAACCACGTGGTAAAACTATCTGGATTTTAAAGAGGCTGACGAATCACACAGGAGCATGCTTCGGCTTGCACAAATTCTTAGTGTGAGCATAACTGAGACTGTTTGAGGCTAAGTAGCTGCTGAGAACGTCAGGTAACAACTAAACGTCTTGGATGAATCGTGTAAAGTGATGGAAAATATGTGAAACAGTATTCCACAGCTGTACTTTGAAAACCTGCATGAGAGCCGTGAAAAGGAAGCGTCTTATACATGAAAAACTCGTGATACATTTCGTTTTTCTATATTTTTTGTAATAATGCAATGTCAACATATTGGATATGCCTCTTGGTTAGAAATACTCGTTATTTCTGCATATCTGGGGATTTTATATAATATTTTTCAATACTATATATATATGATATCGACAATCTATGAAATGTTTTTATCTTCAAATTCGATGAATATTTTTATTTTCTGTGACTGAATTAAGGTTTTTAAAACCACTCTTTAGTTATTAGTTATAACATTAATCAATAAAATTCGGTAAAGAATGGGAAGTCGTGGAAATCTCCTCGAGAGGAATGCTGTTGCGGGAAAGATTTACTGGCTTATGATAGTACATATTTTCATGTGTTTATATGTTTGTTTGCGACTGTTTCACGGTCGAACTGTAGCATCTAGAGGGCCAAAAATTTTGTGTGTAGGTGCTTTAGAGTCAGGGAAAGGCTTTAAGCTACCGAATGTTGACCGAGAAGCCGTTTTTTTCTGCAGCCTCGAGTACCCTTGCTCGTTAAAGTATAACAAGCACATGTATTTATAATTTGGTAGCCAAAATTGTGGAATCATAATTGAAACATTACCTATTTATACACGAATAGAATTGAGTACATACAGTTAAAATATAAAAGCGTATGACTGTTAGAAAATCCATACATGTGAACCTTTTGAACTTTTGTTACAAGAAGTTTTTTAAAATTGAAATATTGCCCATTATGCTTAATAATTATTTTATTACCAAGTCCACAATTATGTTCACATGTGTATGCACTTGTTTCATTATATTAATGGGTTTCTTTTATTGTACATTACTTATCCTTGAAAAGCATTTTTAGCATTGATGTTAAAATTTGAAATCAAATGATACAATTATACAAAAAATATCTAAATTTAAAGTAAAATAAAACTAAATTATTTATTTCCATAATTCCTCAGTGAGCCATATATTATTTATGCAATTTAAAATCATTCTGGGCAGTGAATGGCCACCTGCCGTTCGATTCTCTTGGTTGTCCGACTCGGTTTGGTGATTTCTCACAGCCCGGTTCTCTCCCTCTCTGCGCTGAGGTAATCTCTCTCTCAGCAGGCGCGTCGTAGCAGCTGCCCGCTCCGCTTCTTGGCCTCCGAGTCCCCAAACAAATCCACCAGCTAATTTGCTAACCCTAACTCTAACCTAAACTCTATCCCTAACCCTAACCCTAAGCATAACCCTGAACTCTAAACTCTAACCTTAGCCATTATCCTAAACCTAACCCCTAAAACTGCATTATTAGTTAATCTGATTGCCATATCTAACGTGTGCATCGTCTCAATTAAAATATTACCTAATTCTGCCAGTGATAGAATAGTAAAAGATGACAGTACTAATGAATCGATTTTGAAACCGTAGTTTATGAATTTTATTCACTTCCTTACCACCAAATATATCACAACATAACTGATGATTAATAAACTGTACCCTTTATGTTCAAGCTACAGCTCAGAATAGTTCATTTCTTTTTTTGAAATGAAGTACTTCAGTTTAGCTTACATTCAGAAAAAAAGATTTTTTATGAAATAGTTTTGAATTATTTACTAGCAACTACCTTTTATACTAAAACAGAAATTCTGACCTTGAACCAGTAGTCAGATCAAGACCTAATTATTCATATAAAGCTTTCTTGGTTATGGTAAAAAGGCATCTCAAAGAATTTTAAATTGTTTTCCTAATATGAGCATTAAAAAAAAAATTATGCAAAAGTAATTACTCTGGTATGAATTATAGTAAAAAAAAAAAAACACCTTGTTTATTTTATGGTAATTTATTCAAATGAACCAATTTTGATCGGAAAAGCTCCGACAGATGTAATTAGATGATACGAGAGCTCCAGACAACTTAGATAAGAAATAAGGTGGAAAGCAGTAGCTTGAGCTATCATTTTATATGTTTTTTTAAAAATAAATCCGTCATAATTTTAATGTTATTTTAATAAATTTTATTGCTTCTAATTTCTTTTTTAAATAAAGAATGTTGTATAAGAATAAAACGTTTCATTTTATGTTGTTTTCTTTATTAATGTTATTTTAAAAAAAATCATATCATACTGCATACCTTCTTATGAAAAACTTATTCACAGACAGGATGGTAGAATAAGTTTATTAAGGTACTCGTCAAATTAACATGCAACATCTGCTGAATGAAGCAGACAATATCAACTTTGATTTGATTACGATAATGACCTTGAAAAATATTTGTTTCACAATGCATTTATTCAGTTTTTTTGTTGTTGAGGTAATTACTAATATACACAATACACATTATCACTATGTGACCGTCAACAGAAGAAATTATTTATAAAACATTGCATCAAAACTTTAAAAGAATAAAGAATTTAGCTTCGGCGACAAGAATCCAAGTTTCCCTGATTCTTTATTAGTAAATTTCGAGATTTGAAGTCATCCTGTTTCATGTCGATTTACTAAACTGAATGACATAAAATATTACTGGTTCCAAAACCTCAATCGACTGTGGTCAATCATACCGACTGTTTTGGTTGAAACTCACTAAGTAATTCGAAATCCATTACTATTTAATAAACGAACTGACATTGTAGATACTTGTAGCTACGTTGGAATATAATTGTAAAGTGTCAAATGAAGAGCGAGCAAAACTGTGCTACCTGATACCAAAATTCATATCATTCCACTCCGCTTTAAGAGTAAAGAATTTCCTGAGAGACTATTAGAAGAAAGACTACTACTACTACCTACAATATATATCTTTTGCATTTTACGCATAAAAATTGTGGAGTTTCTTTTCAGTTTCAAGCAGATTTTCCATTTGAAAACAGAAATTCCAGGCGCAGGGTTAACAGCGCTTTCTATTGGACAACCGTTGCACTACGCTTCCTCACCAGGGTTGTACCCTTGTAATCATTAGTGTATGAAAGAAATTCCCAAAAGTTATTATCCGAGGTTCCCCTAGTCTGAATAAAATTCTTCTTCTGATATTTATCAATTCCATTCTTACGGAAAATCGGACAGAGCAAGGAGGAACTAATCAGTTAGTTCAGTAACATTTTCCAGTGTTTTCCTTTTTTTGTAAGCTGGTTAAACTTATAAAATTTCTTTCTTTATTGGCGCAAAGGACTCAAAAAGTGGCGAATAAGAGTTTACATTTAATGACAACAGCGTATGATGAAAATTAGCACATCCTCTGAAAATTTGTAATATATGTATGCCTGTCGATTATCATTCCTGCAAAACGTATCAGCATAATTATGGATTTAGAATATATTTCAAAGGATATTGCAACTTAACCCCGAGGCTTAGTTAAGAGAACTTTAACAAGACAACAAGAAAGTGTCTTTTCGATATCATTCTCTCTTCAATGTCCAGAAGGGTGATAATTAGATAGTCTTAAGGTTTGCAGGCTAGCGTTTTCAACATGCTTTCAATGCGATCGGACAGAATACATGAGAGAGAGAGAGAGAGAGAGAGAGCGAGAGAGAGAGAGAGAGAGAGAGAGAGAGAGAGAGAGAGATGATGGCGTTAGTACAGAGGGTGACGTCAGTACACACTGAGAGATTACGTCAATACAGAGAGTGACGTCACTCATGAGAGAGAGAGAGAGAGAGAGAGAGAGAGAGAGAGAGAGAGAGAGAGAGAGAGAGAGAGAATTAATTAGTATCCTGAGGCGCCTATGAATATGTAACACCTATGTCAAAGCCCAGATGTCAAATGATTAAAACAAGTTTAATTAACTGAGAGGTGTTTATGGATCTGTCTTACTCAGAAATAAATTCCTCTGGCGACTGGGAAATTCCCGAAAATATCGATAACGATAATGACTTTCTGATGTGTACAATTGAGATACTCAATATAAACCAATAATTTAATATTTGTGTTAATGGGCATCACGAGAAATAATGTAATAGCTCGCCGTCTCTTTGGAAACTAAATTTCTACTGACAAGCGTATAGTGAAAAGAAACACCTAGCATCTCTTTATGATTAAAACATTCTTTTGAAAAAAAATTATTAATATAGTCGTAGTATCATCGACAACACTCAGTAAATATCTTATATCGGGATATTTTATAACAATGAGATGCCCCCAAAAGATTCACATTTGTTATCACAGGCAGCTGCTGATGGACCAGGTTTTATATCTGCTAAGAACTTACTAATTTCTTTCATACTTTGGACTCTTCGGAACCAGTCTGGGGGGCGAGCCTTTTCTCATAACACTTCCACCGTTGAACGGAGAGAGTTACCAGAAAATTTGTGCACACCAAGGAGAGGTGCTCTTTGGATGTTCTTGAACTGAATATCACCCAAATTTAGTTTCAGAGCGTCTCAAATATGTATTGGCTGTTCTGACTGATATGATACGCACGTTGCACCCACACCGAAGCCATTACTTTGCGATGTGGGCAGGTGTATATAACCAGACAGGCTCTGAAAAATCTTAAGGAAGGAAGGAAGGAAGGATATTTCCTACCTAACTGACTCTCCTCATTTGTATATTTACTTTCTTTCAGAAAAATTTTCAGCTACCCATCTTTTATATCAACCTCCTAGTTAAAATTTTCCATGATTTAGATCGTCCAATGAAATAATTCCACTACTAAATGCAAAATTGTTACTTATTTTTTGCTATTTATTTATAACTTGATTCGCAAAACATTGATAGTACTCAGGTCATTAAATTTTTTAAAAAAGATATAACCAGGAGTTCCTCATATATGGAAATTCTTCAAATTATAAAAAAAATAAAGTCATTAACGTTTTTTTGTCTTTAAATTGCGCAGTGCCAGCACCGTATTCATCAATAACAGAATTTAGATCAACATACAGTTTTTATGATGGATTCAGAAGCTGTCAACTTCGATGAAGCCGGAGAATAAACAGATTTAAAAGCATTTATTATTTTATTTAATAAAAATGTTTTTTTTAAGAAACTGTCTGGTTGAAAGATACTTTTTCAAAGTTCTTGCTTCACAGTTCGTCTCAAACTCGGTGACTGATTAGGTATTGGTTATTGAGCACCAGTCGCATTCCGAACGTCGTTATCTTAGAGCTCAGTTGCTCGACAGCACCCTGACATTGGCTTTCATTTGTCCTATTTTGACAACTCTGGATGCACTGAACTCTCGTATTTTCCAGGAAACGCGTAGAGCGTCGCCTTGGAAAATCATAGTTATCAGGTGTTGTAAGATTTTAAAAAAAATCATGTATTGAATGAAAATTGCGACCAATTCATATTGTCAGATAAAATTTTCTTATTTCGTGTGTACAGATAAAAATCACCTTGCCTTTATGTTGTTGGATTGTTTTTTTTTTTAAAAAAAGACGTCATAAATTCATTTTTAATGGAAAACCTACATGAGCATAGCTTATCATTTCACAAGAAATAACAGGGACGATTTACATTTGGCCATATATATTTTCACACCTCGTTAACAAAGTAAAACCAATTTGCAATGCCTGAAGTATTATGAAGTTTTTATTAAAATCCGAAACTAACTGAAAATTGACGTAATCAATAATTTCCACAATTTTAAATAACCGTGCACGACTAGCCTCAACTTGATTATACTTATCGCCCTGAATTTAAAATTGACGATACAAATATATTTTGTATTGTTTGGCAGTATATCTAGTTTTATTTAATTAGAAATAAAGACCGTCATTTTCCACTGTTATTTACATGATGTTTGTTATCTTTCATATTCAACATGAAAATGGTCCGTTGGTTCTTTATGTTAGTAATTAAAAAGGAAAGTAAATATGAATCTCCATCCAGTTCTTGTTAAACGTTTTCGAAAGTTAATCAGTACCGCTGGTAGAATCTAACGGTTTGGTGTTTTTTGTCATCTTAGAAAGTTTAGGGGAGGGCGGGCATGGCTCGCCTGCGATTCATACGAAGCAACGAGGAATAGCTCAATTCTCACTCTTGGGTGTAAATCTCAGTGGGTGGCACTCCATTAGTTATCGCCTTTGATGACGCTGCTTGTAGTTCTTCAACTCTACTGAGAAGTCCTTTGTCCGCTATAGCTGATATTGGTGTGGAGAAATCGTTAGATGTCGTAAACACGTTCTCGTGTAGAGCTTCTTAAAATAATTAAAGATTTCTTCCACTTTTTTCTCACCCTTTTAAGCAAAGGACATTTCATGTGGCATGCAAAGCGAAATGGTTGCTGATGCAGATAAGCGAATCATAATAATGAAAAAAAAAGAATAAAAATAGTCACGCCCATAATAATCTCATCTCCAGAATTTCCTTTTATGTCAACGAAACTAATCCTTTAAAAAAAAAGAAAATCCAGGTTAGTAAAACAATACAGATGCAAGTAATCACTGTTTCAAACACTTACGGAAGAAATAATTAACAGTTGCTTTGCTTCAAGATGCATTTTTAACTCAGTTTAATTTAATTTTTCTATTGATGTGTGAAAAGTATTTAATTATCCACATCATTACCAGGTAGACAAACTCTTTCCGCCTTCAGTTGGCCTATTTTCTGACTATACATCGCGTTTTAATATGCAAATAATAGCAATAATTAACTGTCTGTTTAAAACATAGTAACTTTTTGTTTGTAGGAAAAGAAATCAATTAAACGGTATTAGATATATCAAGATAATGTCATCTAAGCCAAACAGTAATTTTAACAAAGTCGTTGTGCAATTAGCCTTGTCTCTGGAAAATGTTTACTTCGGTGTTGAATCACAAGATACAATCTTCTCAAAGTAACGAGAGAATCGGATTGTGTATTTACGAAACAATGAATCACATTTAGCGTTCTCCGATATAAACATTAAATCAGTAAGAGTCGGCGGGAGCATCTTTATGTCTCTTATCGCAACGGACCCAGGCGCCTTTGGCTTGTATTATCTTGCCTATAAACAACTTCAGTGGAATGAACGTCACCCGTTTGCAAGGCCAAGAAATACTGCCAGGCCATCGTCTGCACATTAAGCTTGTAGATAAGATTTTCTTTAAACCACCTTACAATTTTCACACCTTTACGAGCTGGTTCTCAAGCTATCGCAAGAAATACAGAGTCGAGATCTTAAATAGCTTTCGTGGAAGATTACAAATATAGGGGGGAAGGATGGTTTATTTAGGGAACTGACGTTAAAAGAACATCGTACTTTACACTCACTGTTTTAACATATATTACTAATCTTTTAGCCTGTTTAAATGCTGAAGTCAAATTATTAAATTTACGTAAGAATCATTTAATCAAATATCCGTATAATGGTGACTTGTTGGCTAGTGTGTGGCGTAGAATAAGTAATGACATCAAACACCGAACGAAAGGTGTATGGAATACAGTCTCGTCAACAAGTCAACGAGACCTCTTACAGACACGAGAAACCTATACGACATCTCTGTAGCGTATCAAATATTAAATTTTTTTTTAATCCACGAATTGAAAGATATACATAAATTATCCATCCATTGGCTATGAAATAACTTCAACCTATTTATTTACAGTTAATAATATTCTTTTAAAGTTAGGTCACTATAAGTTACGCAGACAGACGGTTTCCTTTATATTTTAAATAAACCCTTTTTAATAATGAAAAAGTATTCATCAGAATTACCTTGTAACTAGCCTTGTATATGAACGGATAAATAAAATTACAGAATTATGTGATTTACAACAGCATTTAAAAAATTCTTTAAAATTATTTTCAGTTTTACATTAAAACACCAAGCACTAAATCACGCTTTTCTGATATCATTTATTTGTGGAACCGTAGACCAGAAATTTTGTCCGCGTTTACCATTCACTGCACCGATAGAGTTTTCCCTTTCTCTCGGTCCTTCGGTTTGGCTGTCGACTAATCCTGCTGCCAAATCCACAGGCTGCTATCTTTTTTATGTTATGTGGGATATTCAAAAACGTGCGTGTAAGTCGCACATCAGAAGCCTTGAACCTAAAACCGTTGGGGTAATATTCAGTTTAAAGAAAAAAGACAAACGAAAATTTTCTTTTCGATGACGCAGCAAACTGAGTAGAAACGACACCACACCGTGCCAATGGCGACTTGTCAAACCGAGAGGAGGAGCTCATAAATTATTTCCTTAACGAAACTCCTTAAAAAATTTAATCTATGCAATTTAATTAAAGAAAGTAGAAGCAAATATTTCTAATCACCTGTTTGGGTTTTACTAGGCCAACAACTAATAAACCCATATTTTGGAGATCTTTTATACAATCTAAACTCTTTCTCAGTATTACAGTCTGACGATGAAGACGGGAGCAGATTACCAAAAAGTAGTTTCATTATCTAGTTCAGTTGCTATCAACAAGGTAAAGGAAAACGACATAACTAACAGTAGAATAGGTATGGAGTCTTCGTGCCATCGGCGCAAAGTTTGAGTCCCCCACTTTACCTACTGTAAAAAAACCTGATAGCTAGCTATCAGCTTCTAGTATTAGAAAAATCTATGGTACTTTTTGAAAAAAATACCAGTTTTTTTCCATTAATTAACACTGGACTATTTGTTCATCCAGCTACAAAACATCGAAAAACAAAACAGAAACATGTGTATGCCTGTATTTATTTATAAATTTAACAGTTGAACGATTAAAAGTTTTTTCCAAAATTTTTTATATAATACGTTATCATCTCCACAACAGATTCTTGGTGCATTTTAATTACGATATATTAAAAAAAAATAATTGATGTTTGAAATTTCAAGCATAAATATTTGCACTAAAATGTATGTCCTAAGATTTATAAAACCGAACGTGTTATATAGTAGTAGTATTTTTAAAATTTAGAATGTTAAGGCTGATTGCACATATATTTATTGACATGATAACAATGTGAAGGCAAATTGCTCTACACGCTAGCTGTATCCACTTCTCTCAGATTACCTAATTTCCAACGATTGATTAATTTTAGTATCTCACCTATTGATTCTGTGGTGAGTCGCTTAAATTATACTGCTTAATTATGCATATTCTTATGACGATACCAGTTTAATGGTATTCATGCAATATAGGTGAGTAGATACGTAACCTTGTCTATGTTACATATGTAACAGATATTGTATTATTTCAAACCTGCTATATAAAAATTATATATAATGGAATAATGAAGTGCCAAAGATGCGGTTATTATTTTATGAATAACAACAGGAAAAACAGTAACACTTGCTTTAGATTTAGGAGAGCGTAATAAAGATACAGGTTGGAGAATGATGTTGTTATTAATAAAAACTGCATTTGTAAGACATATAAGATAAAATGAAGGACTTGGAGTTAAGAGCTATAAATGTAAAACAAGTGGTATTAAAATACATATAAAAATGAATGTGAGGTTACATTAAAAAAATGACGAGAGTGAAAATTATAAGAATAATGAAAATTAACATGAAAAATAAATTTAATAGATGAAGATGGAACATAAACAGAGAAGGAAAAAGCTAGGTAAAAAGGGTAATGAATATGAGAAGTTGGAAAAGCCAATAAAAACTTTTAAAAAGCATGATTGATTAGAAAATCAACAGATAAGGTGCCGTTATTGATGGAGAAGATGCAACTTAATAAAAAGTTTAAATAGCTATATAAAATTTATTTCCAAATCATAAATTATAATTTGCTGTGTATAAAGATCGATGCAATAATCTATAAAACGTTTCACTTGTGCCAAATACTGCATGCCACTAGATTAATGCCTTTAATTGTATATATTTGGAAGCTTTCACGTTAATCACCATAATACTTTTAAAAATACATTAGACTATTTTAGATTAAGTCATACTCACTGGATAGGTCACAGTGAAGACACTATGTTACACACTAAGTGTTTTTAAAAACCTTCATTTCAAAATTATAAATTATAGTAACCATTTTATATCTACTATTAGTTCTACATTTCATATTTAAAAATATACAAGAAATTTTGGATCATTTTCAGATAGAATTTAAAAACAAAGAAAATAAATTTACCATTACAAAGAAAATAATAATTATCAATGGTGTAAAGTCTTATGAATTGAAAGACTGCGTTAGACAGCCACTCACAAATTAACAGTTGGTGGGGCGCCCACTCACAAATATAGGATGGTAGCGTCAAAACCCTCAAAATAATTCAAATTAAGAAATAGGAGAGATGCGCAGTAGGTTCTTTACATGAAGAGATGTGCAAGTTTTTTATAGACTGAGTGACGCGGAATCACCAATGCCTGTATTACCACTAACTCTCTAATTCCTATTCATAATTAGTTTTGAAAATCCAACGTAGCTGTTTATAGAATCGTTTTAACTATACGGGAAGCACTTTAAATTATCTAAATGTTTCGGATATTTCTATTATTTAAAACTGTAGTTAATTTTGATTAATTTTCAAAAAAATTAACCTAATTTGGGTTTCTTTTAAAATTATACATATTCTAAAGAATGATGGAAGTCATAGCTTAAAATATGACGCTAGTTTAGAAATAATATACGTTGTTTATTTGTAAGTATAATTTTATGTTGTGCATAACGATGATCATCATAATCGCGTCATTTATTCATCCAGTTTGATAGTCTTGGAGTTTAATTTCTTCCTGTTCCTTCCTTCTAGTAACATGTAACATGCAGAAGTTCGATTGTCTGTGTAAGCCCAAACACCTTAAGATGTTGCCTCTTGCCTTCAAACCTTACCAGTATTACAAAAATTTGCTAAGTCCTCGCTCGTTTAAGTGTTTGAATCGACGATTCCTGGTCTATGCTGGATCTTTTTTGCCAACAAACAACTCTTTTTCAGCTTTACTCTGATGAGTTCATCACCCTTCTCCATAAGTATCTTATAAAATAAAGTCAAGCAAATGAATGTATTATTTGTTCAGTAACCTCAGGTAGAGGAAGAAAACGAAGAGAACCATGTTTGTCACCTCAGTGACACATTCTTTACAGCTCACAGCGAATACACGGAGAGAAACTGTCCCTGAGGCAAGCACTGAGAAAATCCCCCCACTCCTGTCCGGTGGCCGGACACCTCACAGTTTAGTACATTATATCCACAGATGTAAAATAATCCTCACTTATAATACTTTGCAGCCTCGCAAATCCTCCAAAAATTTTTTGGTGTTCATGGTCGGATTTAGAGTTTACGAGACCTTAAGCTAATGTTTATTGCGAAGCCCCAACCATTAAGAAACATAAAAATAATAGAAGTCCTGCAACATTAAAAAAAAAACTTAAACACGAAAGGTAATAAATAAGTGAGCGTAGAAAGCAAATCACACACGTTTACTAATGAAACATCTGTAGAAATGTTATTTCATTAGACAAATAAAAAAATACATTAAATGGCCTTCTTTTGAGATTTTGTTTTAGCAAAGTTGTCAATAATATCTTGAATGTTTAAAATCCGTGCAATATCAGATTCAGTTGATAGGACTGAGCACAGATAAATTAATGTTTCCCTTCAGTATTTACTACAGATAAAGGAAGGTAAATCTGAAGCGCTATTTCTGCGTTAGGAAATGCTTCAGAAAATCTCCGTTCTCTTATATGCTGCAATAATCTGAGAGTAGTAACATCTTTGTTTACTTTTATAATATAGGCTAAAAATGAATTAATGTATCAGATAAGGTGTCTTCCATGCCAAAACTAGTGTTTTTTCAGGTTTTGTGAATTCCTTAATGGACACCTGTAACAACTTTGAATACGAATACATTACACCAAGCTTTTCATAAAAAGTTAGTGTACGCTTGGTTTTTGGCGAAGTATTTGTGGCATCAGAGAATCCAGCATCTCTATATACGTCGAAGCTTGAAATTTTCTCTTGGTGACAATTCAACTTCGTTATCAAGCTTCATGAATAACTGTGTTCGTTTGGGTGACTGTTGTTAATTAGCACAATAACTATTATTGTCCATTACGGTCTTTTGTTTTATCTTGAAACATATGCAATTTGTTTCGTAAAGATTCAGCAAAATATAGCAAACCACCATATAGATGAACACTTGGTCCAGTCTTTTACTTTTTGGAGACTTTTACTGGCTGCATTAAACCGTTCTAAAATTATGTCCCCACACAATAAACACAGAACCGCCATATCAGATTCTTCCATCTTCTTAGCTAAATCGGATGCTTCTTTTCTGATTTTTGAAAACTGTCATTCGTCCCTTGATATGGTTTTTAACACAGAAAAAATTTGCTTTTTAGTTCATATTCAAATCGTGAATGGTATCACATGTTGTGTCGGTAATAGTTTTAAAACTTTCCTTTAATTACTGCCGTAAGTTTTCCCCAACGATAAGTTGAAGCGGAAAAGATGCATACTTCTTGTATAAATCCCAAATGAAACAGCCCTGTATCTGTTGCACATGAACCGACTAACTTTAATGAATACGCTAAACAGGGTACATAATCGGCTGATAATTTATATTTTTGTGTATTTTCTTTCCATGTTTCTGGCTATCATAATTTTGAATGCTACTTTCATAAATCGGAAGTTCAAGCTTTCTAATGCACTGAGTACCACAATTAATAGAGATTCTGCATCATGACCACTCATGGCTATGGACGTAAAAATTCTTTCCACAGCCATTCCTTCTCTGTATTTAAGTAGTGAATTATAAAAGTAAAGTGTTCTGTTTGAGAGACAACCGGAGTTCAGTCAGCACATGCTGTAATATTTTGCAATTTTAGTTTCTAAACAGTAGTAGCCAAAGCACGTTTTGCCATAAATTTCATATATTTATTTCAAATTGGTAAAGACAGATAAGACAGGGTTCCAAATCCTGCACTGCCAAACCGAAGTATAATCTGCTAAAAAAAAACATCAAATTCTGCAAGAGGTCGATGATTCCAAGAAAGTTACCATTATTACCGGAACCAATTATTTTATTTTTTTCTGGCGAATGCCAATCAGTTTCAACCAGAAGTTGTTCAACAGCTAAAAATCTTTTTAAAGTACTACTCCAGTTTTCTTTCTTCAATTAAATACCTATTTATTGTATACTCGCACCTGATTTTGTCCAAGGAAAGCACTACGAAAATGTGCAGCGCTAAACAGATAAACGAAAAACATTTTTCAATAATTAAATTCGGTTTCTTTCTTTAAAAAATTTACACAAATAAACAGTATGCCTTTCCTGATGGCTTTCAGTACATTAGTCACTTTCTTTTAACTATTTCACCATTCACAAGTTTTCTACTGAAGTTTTTTTTAATTTAAGTACCGAGTCTTTCCAATATCATATATTTTTGCAGATTCCCTGAAGTTTTTATCCACATTCTGTTCAGGGTAATTTTTATAATAAGCGCGCATGCCATCGGTATTGTATGTCTACAGGACTGGATCGTTGGAAAATCTATGCTCCTCAGCAGGGGCCTGCTGTTGTGCGGAATTGTCCTTTTTCCTTTTGTGTTCCGGAGATTGTGGACACTCGTTGACTAATGGTTTTTACGCTGTTGTACTTCTAGATGTACAATGATCTGTCTTAGTAAAGCAAGTGTCAGTCAATGATTTTAATTTTTTTCGTGTTTGTATCCAGATTAATAGGTGCGACCAACATCTCGTTTTCCTTCCAGCTAATTTCTTTATTGTGTCCAGACTATTATTGGCTACTGTGTAACCTATAAGTTGTATTATGTACAAATGCTTAATTGATCGTTTCTTTTGTGCATTAGTGCATTTACATACAAATTGGTTTTACATATTTTATGTTGGCCATAAATACCCATGTATACACACATGTACTGCACACACTGTCAGGCACAGTTAAAAATTTTTACTTTATGTACTTTTCAAAAGACAAAATTGCGTGTACTTTTAAATACTTAGAATTTCAAGTACGCTAAAGTAAGCAGGTTTTCTTAAAATTTAAATATATATATATATATAAAACTGCAAATAAAAATCTGTCCATGTGTAAAATCAGGTGAGTAGGTGGCAAACAATTTTATATTATTTTTCTATTTACCTAACCTCCTATAAGTATACTCGCAATATTTTGCTTTTTCTTAGTAAAATTTTTAATGTAAGAAAAATATGATAATAAAAGCATCTATAAAGACTCTGTTACCTACATTAGAACTCTGCCCTGACACACCTAGTTATAATGGTGTAAACCGCCATAACTGATTTTTAGTTTATGTAAGATGTTCAATTCCATTTACGAAATAAAACGCTGCTTGGAATTTTATCTCATTCCGTTATATACAAACATTAAGGTTTCTCTATTCATATATGTATAAATTAAAGAGAGACTGCTGTTCATTATTAAACATATAAAACTGATTAATTTAAAAGGACATATGGTCAGCGTGGTACCTGTTTCCTGCTCAGCGCGGGGCTTTATCCATGGCGTGTATGCCTTAATCCGCCACTGCGCCTGTCTTCGAGCATCTGTCCTCGAAACGTTGACTTCCCAATCACTATAACTATTAAAACCATTATAAGTTGAGGACTACCTCGTGTGCAACTCGAACTTACGTAACTATTCGCAAACGAGTCTTTGTTGTTATTTTTCAAATAGTAATCACATTGTGAAATTTAAAACTTTTATAACTAGGCTGTGTGCAAAAGGAGATCACCAAAACACACGGGTTAGTCTTGCATGCTATAGTAATAGAAAGAAAAAAAGTCCTTTCGTTTGAGATACTCGCGATGGAGAAACATAATATTCTAAGAGAAAGTATACAGTTGTCTCCCGGTATTCGCGGGGGTTACGTCCCTTGAGCACCCGCGAAGAGTGAAAAACCGCGAATATTGGACGTGGTCCATAAAAATTCCTATAAACGTCAAAATATAACGTAACATATAATAAATATATAATAATAATTTAATAAAAAATAGAACACTCAGCGAAACACTTGAGATAGCTACATGCGGTAAACTGGGATGATGCAGGGCTGCTGGGCTGCATCTGCCTGAGACAGCGCCTCGTGGGCAGCAGCCAATCAGCAGCAAGGAGAAATGAATAACGCTCTCTGATTGGCTACTTTCAGACCGCCAGCCAATAGCGTTTATTTTATATTGATATTTTGCTGAATTTACGTTAGTATTTATATTACAAAATTAGTAAATTATATTGTTATTAATAATTTAGCGTTAAAAAGCGTGAAAAAATATATATTGCCACGAAAAAAGCCATAAAAAATCGCGGAAGATATTTGCGATTCCGCGAATATGCGGGGGTTTCCACGAACTATTATTAGTTAGGTTCTAAGGAAAATTCCGCGAATAACTGGGGCCGCGAATGCCGAACTGCGATTACGCGGGGGTCGACTGTGTTTGTTACTGGTAAAATCACCATTATTTCGAAAAAACGTTTCTGACTTTGTTTTCCATCTGCACGCAGAACTTTCGATAATAGTTACCACCCGCTAGTTTCCTTGGGAAAAATCTTCAAACAGGAACTATCGGCAAGCAGGGATTGAGAAAAAATAAATGTAGACGGAATAATCCGCCCGTTCTTTTGCTCCAGAAAACAGTGTGAATACTGGAAACTTTAAAAGATATTTTAAAAATAAATTCAAAAACTTTTTATCAAGGTTTTTCAATAATAATTTACTAGTGTATAATGAAATTTATTTTACTAATTCCCAGATTTAAAATAATTAAAATATCTGTATATTTATTAAACATTTTTTATTAAAATAATAGTGATATTAGTTCTTTAAATGAAAGCTACTTACAAATCTAATTTAATCGAGCTCTATTCAGAATCTCATTTTAATTGAAACTTGTTATACATTAACTCATTTATGAGTGAGCGTTAAAGTGAAAAAAATTGCTTAAAATTAAAGTTAAGTTTAGGTTTTGAAAAGAATAAATAAGATAAGTGTCAGATGTAAAACATTTTTTTAAATCTGTGCATTACTTCCGCTTTAAAATTCCCGCTGTTCGGTAAGAAGAAGAAGAAAAAAGGGCACCAAGAGAGTAATTTTCCTTTCTTTGGGAGAAGTAATTCTGACAATAAACAAATAAAACAGAAAAAATTTTTTTACAATTTCCATGGGTAAAAGTTTAACGAATTTATTACTATGTTGATATTAGCGTTTTTTAAAATTTTATTTCATTGCCTTTCAGTAGATCAGCATATTCCATATCGATACTACGAAACTTATTCGGGTTGCTTATCTCTAATTATTTTTAATCCTTTTGGCTGACATAGTTCCTGAGACAGTTTTAGTTTTAAACAGCACTGCACTGACACTCAATAAAACTAGTTTACTCGTATTTCTTTCTCTTAAAACCCAAATTTATAGCTACTGGAAGCCGACTCAGATTCTAACAGTAACTGCTTTTATACATATGAGGTTCTTTAGGTCGTCTGAGACAACAGTGAAATGCAATGAACTATACCATTCAAATAAATATTATTAATACATAACAGTATATATATATATGGTAAATCATTGTATAATATTAATTTTTTTTGTCTTTAAGCAATTTCAATAAAAATTGTAACTTTTGTATTTTTAAATTAGATGAAAATACCCGATTCAGATCTGTTTCGTTTGACGCCGGTTTTTTTTCCTCCTCGCCAGCAGTGCTAATTGTTTAAGAGAAGCACCAACACGTTTCCAACAAAGAATGATAAGCATCTGTTTACCTCTAACCAATTTGCGTCTTTCATGGTCATTTTTTTTCTTTTCTGGCATCGCTCGTAAATTTGGATTACATTCCTCAAAGCATTTCACATTATTGAATTTTTTCAGTCTACCGTGAGGCCGAATTATGCAATTTGCTTGTAAGAAAAAGAGTCTGGAGTTTGGATAAATCTTCCAACATATTGAACTCAAGCTGCCAGCTTTCGAATAATTTGTCTTCGTTACGTGTAAAAATGTGTCGAGGTGGAAAATAACAAAGATGAAACTTTGAGCATATGTTCCGTTCTTTTGTGTGATTGTTTCGTTGTTCTATCCTTTACATGTAATGTATTATAAAAATTGAATGCAAGCTTAAAACCACAATAACAGCTTCATCTTTAAGACTCTGTGGACGTAAAGTCGCAGGATGCGCCGCGATTAAGAAGCAAACCGAGGTGTTTTTGCCCCGGTGTTTCTCAAGTATAAATAACTGAAGGAAATCGAAGCAGCAGTGATCTCATTCCGACTGAATGTGCTTTGCTCGATATATTTCCTTGTAGGAAATAGCGCTGACTGACGAATTAAAGTCAAGCTTATCCCCCAGGGGGCCCAGCAAACTAGATACACACAGGTATAAATCCGTTAATTATGGCAGGTAACTGCTGTAATAAGGCAAGAATAACGCAGGTGCAAGGCTGAAGATAAAATATAATTTTAAAAAAAAAAATAAAATTAAACATTTATTAAACCGTATTTGGGTAAGCAACACCAATTAATGGCAATTTATTGTTTACTTTAATTAGTTGGGTAAAATTTTGTATAAAACATCTATAAGAAGTCAAACTCTTCGAAGTGGATCCGATATATTAGCAAATTTTCGCTGCAAACACCAAACATATTCCACTCTTTTTAGCCAACAATCTCCATATTTCTCTTCAGCAGAGAAACCCAGAACGCTAATGTCTTTCTTTTGTACATAGTATCCAAACTAAGAATTGTCGCCATTAAGTCCATACGAATAGGATAAATAATATGTAGACAAAGCAAACATTTAATAATAGAGGAAGTTTGAAGAGCCAGACTATGATACATAAATATATTTCGCGCTATATTTGAACATTGTGAACTTGTTACACGAGACGTGACGTTTTCCGAAAGCGTGACGAATTGGAAACCATTTGCAAGAGCAGAAAAAATGAGGCCCCCAGAGGAGGTAAAGGTACATCCATTCGCAATCGCGTCTCTGAGGGTACAAAACCTTTTGGTAATAGTCACGCTATCAAAACGTAAAATGGCCTTATACTTTTCTAGTAGGTCCTGCTGCAATTAAACCATGCGATTAAAACATAGTCAAATAGACCTAAAATAAAAAAAAGAAAACAAAAGATTGACTCTAAGCAATCAGGAACATTAATGCTACCTAAAGGAAATCACGCAACAAAAATACAAAAAGTCAATACAGATCAACCAATGAAAGTCTACTAATAGCGAAAGAAACTTTAATGTAATTAGTAATGCATAATTTTATCTGCGGCAGGCATTCATGCAGCTAACTTCCACATCCTATGTTACTAGCTTGATTTAAGAATCTGCGAGCAAAGTTCTCTTTTGTTTGATGTCTTATGTGCCGAAACCGATTACACTGGACAACAAAAAATAACTTTTCGTCTGCTACTGAGGTATATGTTGGTGTCCTTTATAAAATCAAGCAGCTGATCCAAACCAGCCCGTCAGGATTTATAGTTATAGAAAAAATGTAATTTTCAGTCCTTGTTTGTTAATAACTCAAGCACATCGCAAGATTTCAAACCTTAAATTCATAACACATTGTATATTGTAGGTAAATGTCATCCATAAACTCCAGCACATTGTATATAGTATACATTAACTGTTTAGAAATCCTTTAAATTATTGATTTTACGCCTGTAAATAGCAGTGGTTTGTCTCTGAAGAAACCAGCAATAGTCCCCTGTCATGTTGGAGATGAATCCCCCATGATAGTGGATCTTCTTCGCCTTTACGTGTTGATGGAACCTCTCGCCGTGCTCATCACTCACAGCCTCAATGTTGGCTGGGAAGAAATCCAAGTGTAGATGAAGAAGATGCAACTTCAGCGACATAGGCAACCCATTTCTTCGAAGGTTTTTATAAATGTCTTGAACCAAACTCAGCATAGTTGTCCGCTTTGTAGTTCCAAAGGAAATTGTGGACGACCAGTTTGAAGGCCTCCCAAAATGCAGCCGGCTCCAGTGGATTAACCCTTGACTGGAAGACTGGATCGGAAAAAAATCACGAATTTGTGGTCCGACAAATATTCAAGACTTCAACTTGGCGTCAGTTAAAATCACTCCAAATTTTTATTTCAGAAAAAGAAACCCCGCACCTTCAACAATTATTGTCTTTACAAAATTCTTCATTAGGCCCAGCTTTATATGCATTGGTGAAATAAATATTCTTTGCGGATGTACCAGTGGCACATGTTGCACATTAAATTTTCCTGGAGTACGATCTGTTCTTGATGGCCATTCGTTGATTTTATAGTGATTTGCATCGTCTTGGCTATCCAACAAGCACAAGAAGCACATGTGTGTACATGTAAACAGGCAACCACTTGGTTCTCCCGCGTAGCCTGCTGTGTGTACACAGTACTATAAAGAACACTCAAATTATATAACATTAGATTTACATTTATTTCTGTAACTAAAAATCGTTAGGTGTTGGGTTAATTCTGAATTCAGATTTGACAGCATACTCGAATTAGTCTAAGACACACTTTTACCTCAGTAGCAAATTGGTTTTTGTCCAGTGTTATCGGTATTAAGCCGTGCAGTGCCGGCGTCTGATCAGCTCCATCACTATCAGCACCGGAGAATGCCGTAGAGGGGGGTAGTGCTTAAAGTGGCTTCCTTGTTTACCTTGTTACCTGTCTCCTATTTCTACCAAACACATGTGTTTGACTTTGGGACTTAAGCACGTGCATATCTGCAATCACATTCAAAAATTTTAATTTTCCTCAAGCGCGCACACTGACTGTGTTTTTCCCGATTTCAAGCTTCGAAAATATTTTGCTTCAACATGAATGACGCAACAATATCTTTCAATGGACAGAAAATTGTTTTTGTTTCATCTTTAATAATGGATGTAACATTAAAAAAAAACCTGATTTCTGATGCTAGCTTCCAGCAAGGGAAATTACTGCAGTAAATATAAAACATTTACTGTTGCTAAAAATTAGTAAAGACTATAGCAGCAAAGATACTTGATTTTGAAAGTCGTTAAATTCTTTTATAATAAAATATAATTGTACATATTACGTTGAAATATTTATTGTTGTGGTCCCTAGTAAATGCCTTTTGTAATGATTCAGCTTTTGTTTACCTTTACGATCAGCCACACTAAAAATTGCTAGACAAAAATTAATCTTTAATTCAGCTTTAATAGCTTACATAAAATTAAAGGCCATCTTCATGTGGATTTTATATGATTTTAAATAATTAATAGTAATATCACGCAGTATATTAGTTATTTTTATACTTCATTAAAATGTAAAAACGAGTAAAGTAAAAAACGATATTATCTTAGTAAAGAATTAAATGGCTGTCTTTTACATTCTTGTTTGTTTTGGTTCTTTATGAAAGCCAGTAAACAAAATGTAAAGGTAATTATTCGATCACAATTTGCTTATAGCAACTAGAAGAGTTTGCTCGATCAGAAATTTAGTGTTTAGAAGAACGAAAGAATGTGTTTTGTTGTAGTGGAGAATAACTGTTTTCCTGGACAAGCATCATATTTGTAACACCGTTATTACCATCAACACACGGTAACACTTCCTGTTTATGGATAGGTAAGATGAGTATGGAATACACTGGTGTTTGTTTATGCCAGAACTACAGTTAATGCTTGCTTCCGTGCTGTTTCAGATTCTGAAATAAACCAGCTTCACACAGAACTACGTTTTACAGCACCACGGAATTCCACCTTATCTTTAGTGCATTCCCCGGTTTACTTCTTTTATGTTTAAGGTGTTAATATTTTTCTTTGGTTGTCCACAAATCATTACAATTACAGCTCAATGGCGGTGTCACATAAAGGAAAATGAATATATGATTAACCAATAGATTTTTTTCTGCTGGCATAAGACGTCAAGAAGGCTCCGTCCCGGAATGTCGTAGCCCGCTGACAGGCCTTGAAGACTCTTTGACGTACCCCACAAATAAAACTCGATAACTGCTTTTATGGAGAGCGACCCGATAACGTAGAGGTCACTGAGATGCCATTAGTAACCTGAGATCTTTCAGAAAATTGCTTCTCCGCACGACGTGACCCCTAGATGAAACAGAAACGCTTCTTCACATTGTTCAAAATTTTTGTCCATAAAACTCGAGGATGTCGCTTGTGCTAACAATTTTCACAGCTGACAGTAATCTTCGAGCTTTCTGCAGAAGAATTTTTTCCAGAAAAACTGATAAAACGGCATTAAAGTCACAACTGCTGTTACGATATGAAGCATCTATTTCAGATTTAGAAAACGGCGTCGTGTGAAAAAATGTCAATAAATCGACGTAATTTCTTTGAAACTGAAATATATATATATATTGTAATAACATCTATATTATTAATTGCAAGAGAATTTAAACTATGGCTCTCCTGTCATGTTCACAAACGACGCTACAGTTGAGTTGTGACTAGTGTTGCAATTAATTCAGTTTCTTGTTCACTGTATAAATTGAACGTTAGCACTTTATCTACTTAATTCAAAAGAATCGAAGAATACAAAAAATATCGAGTTGTGAGTAGTAATATTAGTATTGAAACCTGAAATCATATATTTTAATAGTTCTCAATGTTTATTTAATGTCAGCTCCTTTTGTTTTCAGTTTACATAAATCTCAAAATGTATATACTTGAGAGTAAGAAAATACACCTGCAGATCTTCATGACTTTGTTTGTATTGTCCAATAAGGAATTTTGGTTTCTTTTATATTCTGTGCGTGCGTTTCAGTATTCAATAGTAAAAACTGATTTTTATCGGCGAAAGTGAAAACGAATTTATACATTGTCGGTTCTGCTAGTTGAGAAAAATGCGTGTATAGCAGGGGAAAATTATTGAAGAAATATAGAGCTTTCGATCAAAGTAATTAATTACATCAAAGCAACAGCCAAAAATCGAGTAGTAACGATGGTCAAATAAAGTAGCCTTTTAAAGTATATTATATACATCTTAACTCAATGACAGCCATAATTTCGGATTTAACAAGTAAAACAATTCGTTTGGTTAGAGTGCAGGAAAGTCGCAGAAACATACCTCAATTAGTGCGTAACACCAGTAATCAAGCACAGGTGTGGATCTATAAAAAAAATGCAGTCAGAAATGGTGTCTAACCGATAGCCAAAAATTACAAAGCAAATAGTTATACGGAACGTTGTCCTATCTGCATAAACATTAATAAGTAGAAAAATTTTAAATGATATACAAGATTACCACTCTCAAAGCACGTATGAGAAGTCATGAATCCTTTTTCATCAAAACTCTGAAATGCAGAGGCAAAAAGATAAAAGTTCAGCTAAGTATCATTATTATGAAAGGTCTTTTCAGCATGCATATTTGCTATGAGATGCCACAATAAGTTCATTGAAGAGCTTTAGGAAGGTGTGGAGCAGGAATTAAAGCACAATCTTCGTTCAAAATGAGTAGCACCAAATATTAAATTACATTCAATATATGTGATCTAAAGACTTATCCTTATACATTTTATATTCTTAGCAAAATCGATCTCCCTTGTTGACAATATACTTAAACCGTTTATGTTGACATATTATCGGAGTTCTCATACAGTTTGTATACATTTATTAGCTATTTTAAAAATTAAAGATTTCTTTCATTTATGGGTGCTTTCAAGATGACAACATTGAAACTCGCACGGTTTCTACAGCAGAAATCACAGAACCCGGGCACTTGTCTGTAATAATATAAATCGTGAAATGAGCTAAACTACGCGTAGCCATCAGATGAAATTATTTCTTTATGCGTTAATAATACTAAAATTTAATCACCAGAGCATATTTTAATGCGCAGAAATAGGTAAAAGGTCAGTAAAAAAAAAATATATATATATAATATGGCTAGTCTGTCAACTGATCCGACGCTTTCTCGTCCTCTTCTCACTCACAAAGGATGGATCAATGAGCATCCGGTCAAGAAAGCTTCCATGTTTGTAAGCTACAGTCAGCGACGTTGGAAGTGCATTTAGAATAAATCCGACTTCCGCTCTATTAATTCTATCGGCTTTATATTTTAGACAAATATTACTACAAGTAGAGTGGGTTTAAGGCAAGCCATATATAATTTTATTTGAATAAAATTGGTATTTTGGTTCTTCTTTCCAGTTATTAAAGATGATGTAATGATATACCAGCTTATATAATACGTAAATACATTTGTTTTTATTCTTCGGGGCTTAAATAAAGCAGTAAAGTGTTTTTGGTGAAAAAGAATAGACATGTCAAGTAAATCATTGTATCGTTTAAATTCAACCATATACAATCAGTTTGAGGATTTATTTCAGGATTAAGGCTTTTATATAAAAGAAAATTCTCAAAAATAACTACATTTACAAAGGTACTGAACTTTTCTGAAAACCAATAATAAATATTAACTGAAGCGTTATTCAACTGTACATAGAAAAATAGCACATCACTACGACTACTACTTCCACTACTACTTCATCTATTACTGGTAGTGATTTTACTGCAATTAATACTAATGATAATTATAATATTAATTACAATTTACTTTGACTCAATGCGATCTTTTTACATTTTCAAAACAATGGTAAGTGTGACATTCTTAGGACTTGAAAATTTATCTATAATATGTCGGAACATACAGCGGTGTGCAAAAGTCTTACATAAAAATAATTTTTCCTGTAAATTAGCTCGCATTTTGTCGAATGCAGTTGTTATCAAAACTTGTTCATTAAAGTATTTCTATATTACTGTTGTGCTTCTATTCCAATAATATCAAGCAATTGTTTCATTGTAAGAAAAGTTGTAATTTTTTAGAAAATCATTTGCATCAAATCAACGTGTGCAAAAGTGTTGCATAAAATCTAGATAGCTGTCTAATCAATTCCAATTATGCAGAAAGTGGTCAGATCTATCAATAATGAGTAGAATATCCGAAATTCTTGATCACAACGACGAGGCATGCTGGCTACCAAACGCTGACATTTGTCACTACTTAACTCCGACCAGGCTTCCTCGATTTTGCGTTTCAAATCGGTTTTTTAGCACTAACGCTGAGTTTTATCGAGTGCAAAATGTTTTCAATGGGATTGAGATCCTGAGTTTGAGCCGGCCAGTCGAGGAGGGGGATTCGCAACTCTGCCATCAAGGTCTTGACACTCCTAACTGTGTGGATGGGGACGTTGTCCTGCTGATAGATGGTCGTCAGGGGCATCTGGTCACACATATACGGTTAGACAATTAGCATAGTCATGAGCATTCATTTGACCGTCCACGTCATACAATGGACCGACACCGGACGATTGAAAACAGCCCCAAACCATGGCCGAATCTCCCCCTGCTTGCAGAGACTGTCGAGTGCAACTAGGATGGTATTTCTCGGACACCGATCGCCGAACGTACACCCGACCCGCCGAGTGGACCCTCACGAATTTGCTTTCGTCGGAAAACAACACTCGGGATCACTGGGCCACGGTCCAGTGGAGATGGTCACGAGCCCACTGCAGTCGCTTTCGACAACTGTCCAGACTGATGAACGGCTTCTTCTGTACCGATCGCCCGAACAGTCCCATGTGGATCAAACGCCGTCTGATGGTGCACGAGGCCAACTGGATCCCATGATGCCTGGACAAGACGGTCTGGATGTCGGTGTAAGTGCGGAATCGGTCCGAGTTGGACCCTGTCGAGCCGTTGTTTTCCGCGGTCTGCCGGCTCTGCGTTTCGAAATTAGGCTCCCATCGTCTTTCCAACGTTTCAGGGTGCGAGATATCGTCGACCGATTGCAACCGATACGATCCGCAACGACCCACTCAGTTTCACCATCTTCTTTCATGCGAACCATTGTGGCCCGCTGTTCGGGGGTCAAATATCGGGCTCTCGGCATCACTATATTGAACAAAAATGAATCAGAATAGTGGAAAATAACAGTATTTTTTCATATTTATATTCTACTCTCCTAAACTATTATAGCACAAAATATATATTGTAATTTTTTGTAGTTTATGCAACACCTTTTCACACGCTGATTTCATGCAAATTATTTTATTAATATTTAAATTTTGACTGTGCAATTACAAAATGGATCTTAGTGTTATAAATCGTTTAAAGACACCGATATCTTTCAATTAAAACAGAGAACATACAATACTTACTAATTTCTACTAAATAAGAACCCTTTTTCTAAGTCTAGTTATTTTATGCAAGTCTTTTGCATAGCGCTGTACTTGTATGCAATGGCTAATTTAGAACACTCAGTGTGTATCTATATCACGAGATAATTCTTTATTTCTCTAACTTAAATTCCCAAGTTCATGCGTGTTTAAAATTTTCCGAATGTACAAGGTCTGTGTGAAAGTACATGCAACAAAGTCACTAGAGAACGTTTTCTTACCACAGCATTTTATCTTTTGTTAATATTAATAAAATTTGCTGGCACCTGGCTTATATAGAGAACTACATAATATAACGTCAATTATTATGAGTAAATTCTATTAATTTTAATAAAATGTTAATACATTCTGCAAATAATAATGGATTTATTTGGTAAATATTAGCTAATATTGATAAATATATATTTTTTTTACTAAATTCAAATAAAAATCATTGACATGAATTTTTTTTAACAACTATCAGAAAATATCTCTGAAAGCTTAATTTAATGTCTTCACTGAGATCCAATACAAATTTTAAAGGAAAATTTTCATATTTCTGATGTTTCAACATGGTAAGTATATTTGTTAATTTATCATTTTATTACACTATAGTAACATTGAAACACAGTATCTGACATGACCGTGATTTTAAGAGAGTTTTTCTTTTACTCATGTAAAACATTCGAGAAAATGAATCTTCGATTTAGCGTGAAAGACCTTCAGGACGAACATCTTCATATAGCAACCAAATTATATAAATATGACGGAACGTTGGCATCTGGACTAAAGTATTTGGCCTTTTAATCAGCAAAATGTTGCTACTGTTTAATTAAATCAGAAGAGTAAACACCACGAAACTATTGGTAGGTTAGTTGAGAGTTTGGTTTGTGAGTTTTAGTCTCGGTTGCGAAAAGAATGAGGAATCAGAACTATACTGAAAAATCGACATCAAAAGATTCTCGAAACGTCAGTACGTTTTATAATAAAAAGGTGCTGTCAAATGCTCGAAATGCTCGTCAAATAACTATTAATGATGTTTTCATTTTTATGTCATTTATTTAAGATGAAGTAAATATGGGCTTTATGTTTTATGAAAAATAGTATCACCGCAATCACATCCACAAAGCCGCTTCCTTTTCTCATCTATAAAGCCAATCTAAAAAATACACCAAAGCAAAATTAATTTATATTAACTATCTCCTGGTACTCTGATTGCTTGGAGAAAGGAAGAAAGATGAGGGGATATTCCTTTTATCGAATGTTATCGCAAGTCTACTTATAAAACTGGTCCGTTTTGTCGCGCAAGGTACAAAAAGGGGCAGTGACGCGGTAAACAAGCAGAGCGCATTAAAGACCCCACGCTACGACATCCATGGATCTAGTTAGTGATATACCGATCAGACGCCTATTCTGTGTGGATTAATACACATTATCGATGTCTGCAACAAAAGTTTTTTTTTAACCATCTTATTTCACATTAGAAATCCACCATTGTTGTGTGCGTGAGGGTGCGTAATACACGATAAACACTGATCACTGAAGAAGGATTTTGACGCTAATCAGATTACAAGCGTTATTTTATGTGTAAATAATCCGAATGGCGAAATTAAGGTTTTTTCTCTCTTTTTTTTCATATTTTGTGTGGTCTTTTCTCTTGTGATTGCTACATTATGTACCAATTTCAGTTGTATATAAACAAAACGCCATCCATTGACGGATTTTCTTTATTGTCGTAGTTGGTGCTAGTGGCTGTTCATGAACTTTAGCAAGTAAACAAACTGATAATTTATATAAGGAAAACCTAGAAAACGGCTCACGTTTCAGGAGAATTTTTATCTTATTTTTGCATGAATCACTTTCAATCAGTAACACAAAACACTTGCGGATGTAAAGTATCCAACGTTTGCATTTTCACTTTCTTTCAGAAAAAGGAAGTTCTAGATCTGGTAATTGCACAGGAAAATAACCAGCGATATGCCTTCAGGTAAACCGTATTAATTTTTGTAGCCGAAAGCGTCAATATGCATTTGTTATATTTAAGGTTTCTTTTATTAAAAATCACTGAAATTCTTATCCTTCCTTCTTTTTAATTGAAAATCAAAGCAGACTGGTTAATGTTTTCAATTTTTCTTCAGCTCCGAGTTTTAAACAACAACAACAACAACAACAACAAATAAATAAATAACCTACTCTCTGTCAAGATCTAAAATCTATCGTTACAAACGATTTTAATAGTACAGCGGTGTGCAAAATTCTTGCATAGAAATGACTAGACTTAGAAAATGGGTTCTTATTTTGTAGAAATTAGTAACTATTGTTTGTTTTCTGTTTTAATTGAAAGGTATCGGTGTCTTTAAACGATCTATAACACAAAGATCCATTTTGTAATTGCACAGTCAAAATTTAAATATTAATAAAATAATTTGCATGAAATCAGCGTGCAAAAGTGTTGCATAAACTACAAATTATTAGAATATATATTTTGTGCTATAATAGTTTAGGAGAGTAGAATATAAATATGAAAAACTGTCATTTTCCACTATTCTGATTCATATTTGTTCAATATAGTGATGCCGAGAGGCCGATATTTGACCCCCGAACAGTGGGAAACAATGGTTCGCATGAAAGAAGATGGTGAAACTGAGTGGCTGATAGCGAATCGTATCGGTTGCAATCGGTCGACGATATCTCGCACCCTGAAACGTTGGAGAGCCTATGGGAGCCTAATTTCGAAACGCAGAGCTGGCAGACCGCGGAAAACGACGGCTCGACAGGATCATCTGATCGCCCGCATGTCCAACTCGGACCGATTCCGCACTTCCACCGACATCCAGACCGCCTTGTCCAGGCACCATGGGATCCATTTGGCCTCGTGCACCATCAGACGGCGTTTTATCCTCATGTGACTGTTCGGGCGATCGGCACAGAAGAAGCCGTTCATCAGTCTGGACAATCGTCGAAAGCGACTGCAGTGGGCTCGCGACCATCTCCACTTGACCGTGGCCCAGTGGTCCCGAGTGTTTTTTTCCCACGAAAGCAAATTCGTGAGGGTCCACTCGGCGGGTCGGGTGTATGTTCGTCGATCGGTGTCCGAGAAATACCATCCTAGTTGCACTCGACCGACTCTGCAAGCAGGGGGAGATATGGCCATCGTTTTGGACTGTTTTCAATCGTCGGGTGTCGGTCCGTTGCATCACGTGGAGGGTCGAATGAATGCTCCTAACTATGCTAAGATCGTCTCAGACATTGTCGAACCGTATATGTGTGACCACATGCCCCTGACGGCCATCTATCAGCAGGACAACGCCCCCATCCACAAAGCTAGGAGTGTCAAAGCCTTGATGGCAGAGTTGCGAATCTCCCTCCTCGACTGGCCGGCTCAAAGTCCGGATCTCAATCCCATAGAAAACATTTAGCACTCGATTAAACTTAGCGTTAGTGCGAAAAAACGAAAAATAAAACCGATTTGAAACGGAAAATCGAGGAAGCCTGGTGGGAGTTAAGTAGTGACAATTGTCAGTGTTTGGTAGCCAGCATGCCTCGTTGTTGTTAACAAGTTATCAAGAATTTTGGATATTTTACTCATTATTGATAGATCTGATCACTTTCTGCATAATTGGAATTGAATCTGAATTGATTAGATAGCTGTGTAGATTTTATGCAACACTTTTGCACACGTTGATTTGATGCAAATGATTTTCTAAAAATTGTAACTTTTCTTACAATGAAACAATATGCTGGATATTATTGGAATAGATGCACAACACTAATATAGAAATACTTTAGTGAACAAGATTTGATAACAACTGCTTTCGATAAAATGCGAGTTAATTTACAGGAAAAATTATTTTTTGCAAGTCTTTTGCACATCGCTGTATGTCAAGAACTGTGATGGTACTAGATAATTAAAATGAAAGATGCAGCGCTTTCTTGCAGCTATATAAGATGGCAACTTGACAAGAACTACATGCTCAGCAGTGATGTTGTTTTCTAATAGCTGTGCAAACAATACAATGATTCAAAGAGCGCGCGGTGGGCGACCCAATAATCCGACTGCTAGAGAAAACAAGGCAAGTGATTCATGAAATATGCTTCTCTGAGGAAACGTCTGAAGAGCCGACAACAGTGTCCAGCAGGTTGAACGTATTTACTATCCACGTTGCCCTGCTAAACGACTAAAGCTTTCAGATCGACAGAAACAACCTACACTTATCTGGACCGTTCAACGTTACCGGATGAATTTGATGATACTGAAAAGAGTGCAATTGGTCCCATGAAAGTTGATTTTTCCTCCCCATGCCTCTGGTCGAATAAGAGTTTAGTGAACGCAGGGTTCAAGATTACAGTCAAAGATGCTTTGCTGGAACTATTCATTGTGTTCGTGGATCTGTTAGGGTGAGATAATGGGTATATTAGTGTGAAAACATTTTTTATTCTATCATTGTTCTACATTTTGATAAATATCAGCTTGGTGACAGTGATACATAACCGTTATGATGCAGTGGTTCAGATTTTCTAAAGAAATACGATTATTTCCCTTGATTTATCTGCTCTGAGGTAGGATTTGAACCCTCAGAGAAACTTTTGGATTAAGCAGAATTTAGTGTGAAGCGAAATCTTCCATTTGAAAAATATTTTTGTACTTTCTCAGGCTTTCCCCTAGAAGTGGCATAAAATAAAAACAGATCCTTATTTGACGTCCTGTTAGCATTACAAGAATGTTTGCAGAAATCAGTCTATACAGTAGTGGATTACACGCAAAATTTACATTAAGCAACGTGCTTTCAATAGCTATTTTCTATAGCTATGGTGCAATTTACGAGGTACTGAAATAATACAGAAGGTAAAACAATCTGATTGTTTAATCTCCAATTTCATTCTAAGATATTTATACTTTGTCCTAGTAGGTCACGTTTTAATTATACTACGAAAATGTGTTTAATTGTTATCTATTAATTTATTTCCAGTATAAAATGAATGTAGAGAATACGGTTGAAATCTAATTATTATTTTCATCAAAATCTTTAAATTATATTAGTTGCTAACATGATTACTTCTAGAATCCTAATCTATCTAAAATATATTTAATTCTTTACTGAATTATCTGAATATTTGAACTCCTTGAAATGTTATTTATAATTTAATGATTATCTAAATTCAGATTTGCAGTAACTGAACTTGTACCATCCGATTTAAAAATAGTTGTTTAATCCAGTAGATACAAATTAATTTTTTTTTTCATTGAAACCGAACTTATTTACATTCATTTTAAAGTTAGGGTTCTAAAAACTGCATCAATAAATATTTACAAAATTCAAAGATATTTTAAGATATTTTTTCGATTTTCTTTACTTAGCGAAACATTGCAAGACATTATGTAATTGGTAATAATACTTTTTTACTAATATTATTTTTTGTATCTTCAATATACTCGATAATTTAGTTATTATATAAATTATTAAACCAACCGCACTAGTAATAACTGATGTGACCGCATACAGAGAAAAATAAGTATAATGAAACACCACACAAAGATTTTAATACAAATAAACAAATTTTATAAATAATTTTAGTCTTGTCTCATTTATTTAAATAAGAAGAATAACAAAAATTATTTTCAGTATCTTGAGATACTGAAGAAAACATACAGTTACATCATTCTACTTGTGACAAAAAGTACTAACTCAGTTGTGAGTTCTGCAGCAGAATACCTAACAAAAATTTATTTTAACTATCTTATCTAGGGATTTAGTTTGCATAACATCCAATTTATTCTTTACAAAAACTAAAATATCTTTGAAAATAACTGAAATTGTTCTTTATACCCTTTATCAAAGTGAGATAAAATTTTGAACATAATTAACAACAGATAAAACTATTTCTTCCTTGAATTTAAAATGTTGCATAAGTTATCCATTATCATATTTCTTAGAATAGTTTATCAAATTTAGACGAGGCTGGAAACCAAAAGAATAAAAATAGTAAACATTTAATAAACTTTATACCAACAAATCTGTGTAGTAAAATTTCTATCTAAATATAAATTTGAACATCACATTCTCTTTCATTATTCTTACTAGAGAGAGTACCTAACATAAAAGTAATTCTAAAATGTTTTATTTTGTAATGTTTCTATATAAAAATTAATAAATAATCTTGTAAAACAGGCATCTTCAATTAGTGGGATATTTTAAAGGGTGAATTACGTTAAAATATAAAACGTACCGATGAATTAATTTTTCCTTTCCAAATTTATAATACCGCTATAAATGTATTATTTTAGCTTGTTTAATATTTGCTATTAATATCCTATAGCTGACATAAACGTTTTTCAGCGTTCTGTCTACTATCATAAGCTATATCTTTAGAAAACTCATGGTGATAGCACCGAAAAATATAACAACATTTTTTACAATATCCAATAAATTTGGTATCTTAATAAATCGACCCAATTTTCCACTTCTTTCCTTTACTTACACAATCATATTTGGTATATCATTAAAATTATATTGATATTGCTAAATCCTTCGGCCTCAGTGTTACCTTTTCTACAAATTTTGGTAGATTGTCTATTTGATTAAAATCACTTCTATAAAATATTTGCGCAAAAGACTACATAAAATGGTCCCAAGAAACAAACTAGTTGAAACATCAAGTTTTCTTCTGATTTGTCTCTTTTGTGACATGCTAATTTGCAAATTAAAACTTAGACGAATTTCAACTGTATTATTTTCGTCTTGTAAAATCGGTAGACAAATTCCCATTTAATTATCGTTAGCCAGTCTAAAAACTTGTTCTAAATGCTTTACTTTTTGTTTTTGTTTTTGATTCAAAGAAAACCCATAAGAAATACGTTTACTTATTTATTAATTAAAATTTTAAAAATAAATTTAACAAAGAAATATCAGTATCTGATTATACTTTTAGAATTCCATAAGAAAGAGATTATTTGCAGGAAAATTATGATTTAAAATAACATGTTTAACGTCTTTTATGTTATTTTTGATGTTTCTGTTTGCTCAATACTTTAAATACTGAGAGAATGTCACTTTGAACTCGTTATCTGTTATTTAATTGTCTAAGACCACATAATGTGTTCTATAAAAATTTACTTACAGTCAATCATTCGTTTTACAAATTGGATGACAATGATTTAAATTTAGATCAAGAGCAGGGTATCTATTATTGTTGAACAAACTATATGCAGTTTCTATTAAGCATTTATCAATAGGAAAGATCTATACCTTGGTTATAATTCTATATGTGTCTGAACACAAAAATCAATATATTTAGGGATTTTGTTAGTTATACAATAATCAACCTTTAATTAAAATTAGAATTTTGTGAAATTTCTATCCACTTATTTTTTTATCAGACAACTCTACATTTGTAATACAGAGTGATACTTTCATGAAATTAACATTATTTTGCTTTCTAGCATCTTTACAAATTTAGAAAGTCTAGTAATCCTTCATCAGACAAATGTACATAACTAAAAAGAGTTTTATCAAATTAAGTTGTTTATTTCTAAGCATCTTAAAGTTAAGAAAATTTAGTCCATTTTGGCTAGACAATTCTTTATTGCTACTTTCATCAAATTAGTTTTTACTATATAAAATCCGTTGCTTTAAAATTGCAAAGTTATCTCCTTTTCAGGAAAAAGCAACCTACGTTTTCCGTAATCTTCAGAAAAGCCAAATATGTGCTGTAAAATAATAAAAAAATCTAAAATTTCTTCTAGAGTATGATTACCCATTATGTAATCATGCCATGCTCTAAATTCTATGTTGACAATGATAGCTACTAGATATGTATCTTTGCATCTCGACAGTGATTCAATCATTCAGCTTAACTTAACTCGTCCAGATAAGTTATCAATTCTTTACTTGACCAGGAAAAGTAATAGATTCAATTTTTGTACAAACAAAAATGTATTAACCTGAATGAGCGATAGAAAATTATCTTATTTCTAACACTAAAATTACCAGAATCAGCATTATCATGCTTTAAATGATCTTCAAATAATAGACAGATTTATATGGCAACAATACCTTACGTTGATTTTAGAATGCAGTCTAAATTTCTCAACAATGATTACTTAAATTTGTCCAAATGATGGGTTCTTACTCATAAAACTTATTTATTAACAGTTTTATGAACAAACCATATTGTCTGCGATTTAAATATGCTCGAATCTATCTATTACATTTTCTGAAATCTTCTAACAATTTTTATTTTATTTACAAATAATTTTTAATTATCTTTAATTTTTCCAGTAATTTAAGAATTTATATCTCTTATAATTTGAGATTATTAGGGTAAATATTATTTTTCTTTTACCTTTCTTTCCAGAAGCATCAAAAGCTTTTAAATTTTAGAAATACTTTCAACATTTGCACTATTGGTCTTATTGAGTTTTATTCAAAAAACACACTTGAAATTTTTATTAGATTTATAAGTCAGTACTCTCTTAACAATGTTTTATCAATTCTGCTTTCGATAATCTTTTAATTCTAAAATATTTTATTTCTTAAATGTAATCCTAAACTTACATCTTCATCTTAAGTTATTTTTTTCAATTTTATTTTAATGCAAATATGTATGCTTGAAATACAATTTCTATTAAAAGGGAAGATAAGTTAATTATTTTCATTTTTCCTTTGTATTATATCCAGGTGAAACACTATAAAATGAATATAATATTTGAGAGCTATGTCCATTAATATATGACTTATTAATTCACAATAAAAAGAACAGAATCGATTGATGAAATATTAAATATATTATCACCTTTTTATAACTGGAAACTAAAAATCATAGAGTTGAATTCTAACAGAGTTCTTAGACAATTCTCTAGAATAAGATCAACTTTAAAGATAAAACTAATAACAATTGTAGATTTTATAATAGCAAGATTATCTTTATTAGTATTATAATATTTTTATCTGAATCCAAGAGAATGATATTTTTTGTCTAAAAATTTCGTAATTCATTTGTATGACTTGATAACAACCTGTGAATAAATTTAGATCGTTGAAGTATTTCATAATCCTTTTATTTAAAAATATTATTGTAGTGTTTTGCTTTCTTATTTCTTCAAGCAACAATACATTTTTTCTAATAAAGTAATTTTTAAAAAATTGATAAGCAATAGATTTATTTAATTAGAAACATTATTTCGTTACATGACAAATCTAAATTCTCTTTTTCAATTAACTAATTTGCATCTGGAGGCAAAAATACAACCGTTATTAAACGAAAATCTTTATGTACATCACTAAAATATAATTTTCTCATACTCTGCAATCTAAACTGTCTTAGCAATGGTAAAAATTTTGCTGGATTTCATTTTTCTTCGTCTGAACTCAGAAACAATACGATTTCAAGATAATTTTAAAACCTTTTTACATTGTCAAACATCATTAATTTATTATCTTCTACGGTTAGAATGTTTTGTCTGTTTTTGTTTTAGTTCAAAACTCCAATAAACCAGGATTTTATCAGGTTTAGTTATCATCATTTTAAGCTAATTAGTAAAGACGTTAATGGTACATAACCCATTTAAATATTTGTAATTTTCCCGTAATATTAAAATCCACTGTATCTAGGTAATGATCAGCTGTTAAATTAGCGACCAGATTATTTTATCTGATACTCATAAATCAGAGTGAATCTAATTTCTAAATATTTTTCAGTCTGGTTTATATAAACTTTCTCGTTACAAGAATAAATATCTATTTCAGCTGTGTATAGTTTAAGAGAAACTGCTGCTTCTTTCGTGTCATCTTTAAAAAGTGATGAGTATCCTAATTAGATAGGTTATGAAATATAACTAGTTTATGAGATTTGGATATTTCAGAAATTTAAATTACATTTATTAAATGCTCATAATTCTCCAGTGAGTTGAATTAGATGTATAACCACTTTATATACTATTTCAAAAAAATTCTTCACAAATACGATAGCAGGTAGAGTTTAAAAATGTTTGTTCATCTTGAAAATTAAAAATGATCTCTTTAAAATTTTAAAATATTATAAATATTGTAAATTTAAAAAAATTTTTTTTGTCTGCAAAAGTTTAGTAAATTTAAGCTTAATTCATGGAATTACCTCTTTAAATTTTAGACTGATGTTAGATATATTTTCTCTATATTTTATTTGTTCAATTTTTCATTTATGTTATTTTTTTACAAAAAACTAATAATACAATTTTAATTATAATTTTGGTTTCTTGTATTTCAAGTTACAATCTAACTAATATTAAGTTAATTTTTGTTAAATTCTAATGACACCTATTCATATTGTTGTAGGAAGTGAATCGCCATATTTGCTTGAATGTAACTTATTCTATTTGAAACAACTTTCTTTTCATCTCAGTTTCACTCAAACGTTTGAAGGTTGATTAAATTTTCTTTACAATGTATGATTTATATCAATATTTATATGACTATTTACTTCCAAAGATTATTGTTTTATCAACAAAATAAAATCCTACTGATATACACCAGATAAACACTTTTATCTATCTACTTTTTAAATAAATGATGCTGCGTGTTTTTATGCTTAAAAGCGTGGTACAGAATGTATTATGAAGATTTGAGTGAATTTCATTTATCAACTTTTATAAGTTTAACACGTTGAAATTTCCATTTAATAGATATGGAAAATAAGGACTCAATACTGAATTTCATTTTATTTTATGCTTCATGGATATTTAGGATATTATGATAAATTTGTATTATATCAGATGCATAATAGTTATTACCTGTTTTCATATTTTTAAATACAAGTTGGCAATGATATATAATGTGAAAAATTATCCTAATGCCTCCTCTGTAGTATTTCATACGTGAGATAAAAAAATACACTGGATCTTTGGTCGTATTACTGCGAACTTTAATCTCAACAGCGTGTGTGTTATGGATGTCGTCTATTCACTAATAAATTTTTATATATTTTTTAATGAAATACTCGATTTAAGTTTTTTCAGCTTTATATCGTAAAGATTGATCAGTGTGTCTACATCTGTTCCGTTATTAGTTTTATAAACTTTACTAGCTCATATAAGAAATGGTGGGCACGGATTAGCTCATAACATCAAGTGATATTATTAAACAAAACCAATTATCAGATTAAATTAAATATGACTAAAATAGACCATAAATCTAGTGTTGGATTTCTCAAAGAATTTTTTTTATTTTGATATCATTCCATGAATCGATTTTAAATATTTGTAGTTGATTAAGAACCTTCAAAATAAGATGTTATATCAAGGAAAATTTAACTTTTAGCTAAAATCTTTCTAATCTAAAAGATCTCTTTAAATAATATCCAATACATTTCTTAGATCATAACAAAAAGACATTTAAGTATTTGCGTTTATTTTGAAATTATCAACCGTGTTTTTATTTTTATATGTGCGTGTGTCAGTGCTATTTTAGTTGTAGTATCTGGTAAACATTTTTCCTACAATATGTATTAGACATTCTATGAAATAATTTATTTAGTAAACGGAAAGTCCGAGTAATTTTTGTACGAAAAAAAGGGCCAAAAAATCCTACTACTACGCGACAAGTCTCCAAGATATTCATCTTAAAGCTCTTTGGTAAAGATTAAAATATCAGTAGCTTTTTAACTACAGAAAAATCTTTTAAAAACCATCTATTTTGATACTAAATATGTTAGAACATTATGTGTATATTTATAGCATAAATATGTTGGATAAAATTAGTGTATACCTATAGAAGGTATGTTTCACATGATCCTTCTCTAAAACAAATGTACTACTAAGATAGCTATCTTTTCAATTATGATTATTTCTATATGACATAAATCTTACATACTGTTTAATTATCCAATAAGTGATGCACAAAAATGAATTATGTGCATCATATATATATATATTAAAATTATTTTTTAAATATGTAAAGAATTTTCTGCGTCTTGGGGTTCTTTCACGCGAACGTCAGAGTTCTCATTTGCTTAGAAACTAAATTAGATATATTATTTGTTGAGAAACTAACTTTACAGTTTTGGCTTGTGAAATATCTACTTTTTATTCGAATGTATTTTTTATTGCTGAAAAATATTAAAATCTCTAACCAGTCGCTAAGCGTTTACTTCTGCAGGGTTTTAGACCTTTTCGAAAAATGTCGTTTATTTGTATTGTTCCATATAAATTTAAAAGATTCGACATTGGTTTCATGTTTCACAGCCAGCTGATATTTTTTCAGCATTTAGATTTCGTGTAGTGTGTGCCGGTAGCTCGGTTAGCGCACACACGCACACACACACACACACACACACACACACACATATATATACATAATCGATCAACTGAGTACAAAATGCATCGCTTCATTGTATCGCTTCCGTCGTTTTGTCTTCGAGCTAATAACGACCGATGGTCGTTTCAGAGAAACTTAACGCCACTGAAACATTAATTAAAGAGAATCAAATCTTCTTGATTACATTATCAGACATTAAAAGGTAAAACCACCTTGATGAGGACACAGAGAGGTGTACAGATCAGGTTAAACATGCAAAATTAGTGCAGTGTACAGAGAGTCCAAAAGTTGAAAGTTTATTGTTTAATGAATCACATGGGCGTATTATTGATAACTTCACATTAGTATGTATAAGCGAAATGGTAGACAGAGGATAAAAAACGTAACTTTGTCTAGATTTATTCCGTTGGTTATGATATTAGCTGATGGTTCACGGCATGCGAGCATGAGAAAGCATTTAAATCATATTCTTTGATCCAAATGTTTGATAAGGAAGTGCACAACAATTATCAGCCTAGCAAGCCAAGTTTGACATCTTAAAAGCCAGTGTCAGAGCAAGGTTACTCAAATCTACAATGATGTCACTCAAAGTCTGCGATTAAAGTTAGTCGGTTTATGTTCACACTGTTAGTTTGTCAGGTTCATCAGCTTGTTGTTTTATCTACATTCAGAGAATCTAAATCATACGATTCTTCTTAGCTATCAGGCACATTTTTAACTTGACACCCGACTTAGAAACAGATATCTTTGATTATCTTAAATTATTGATGTAAGGAACCAAAATAATATCATTTGTCCGTTTTAAAATTACATTTACTTTTTTATGCTTAATGTTTCGTAAACGCCTTGTATACATGATTATATCTGTCGTTCGTTCAAAGCAATGTTTCATTTATTTTCTATAGGAAGTAAACCTAATTTCCATGTAGTATAAAGTATAATAGAAATGCTCTAATAATTACACTGGTCAATAATTCGATTTTATAAGGGACTTTAACAAAAGTCTGGAAAACTTTTAAAATCTCTATAACCTCAAAGAAAATTATTAGAATGCTAAATTCTAGCAAGCTTTGTAAATCGCCGTACTGGTGCTAAAATACAGTTGTTAAAAAAGGTATTGTTTTAATATCCGGAAAAACTTAACAGTAAGCATCTCAAACTCTTACAATAATAAATGGTTAGGAGAGGTTGGCGCTAGGACATCTAGAAAACTATTGATAAGACGCGACAAGAACAATAAAAGGAAACTTGACTGGGACAATCAGATCAAAACTACACCTTTGAGCAATGACAAAAGTATTTTAGTCGGGCGAGAGCAATCTTGGAATATTGTTTTAAGCACCGGAAGCTTGTTAGATGAAATATGTAGAAAATTATAAAATACCTGCGTTTTCTCTACATTTAAATTTGATAATGATAATTTGAAACTACGGGTGTTTCATCTAGTTATTCGTCTGGCAGCTTGATAAAAATTAATCGAATTCTCACAAAAGAGAGAGACTGCAATATTTTGCGACGCCATGCAATTTCGTCAGGGGATCGTTTAGTAGATGAAGGGTTAACTGCAAAAATGTAACAGAAGAACACCGCAAAAGTCACTACACATATGCTGTGCTAGGAAAAGATCAGAATAACTTAAAACGATATTATGGCTCTCTCAGTCTCCAGAATTAAACACCAATAAACTGGTGTGGGATGAACGAAATGCATTTTCAAAAAGGCCCAATCAGTTTCGTTCTCTTAGTTATTATTTGCACAATATATAAGGATTAACTACACGGCAGTATTTTGAAAAGTTATTGAATACTATGTTATAGTATGTGCAGTAATTCACTTGAGATTTGATGTCACAATTAATGTCTTGTGTGTTAAGATATACGGTTTTCCTAATATTTTTTACCATTAACAATAAGTGTTCAAAAGGTATAGATAATAAAGTTTTTCCAGGCGGTTGTACTCATAACCTTGGACATTAGTGTGTACTGCACATACAGTCGTGTATAATTAAACCATGCATCCGTGAAGTAATGAAATGTTGTAGTGGTGTGATAGGGTAATTTTACTTCAAAACTCTTCAGTTTTTACACTGCTTTCATTCGACGTTTTCATTTATATCTCCGTATACGTTGTCAGGATTAAATTACAGACATCGACTACCGTTTTGAAACTCATCTCTTCCACTCCGATAGTTTGAATGATTTTTCATTAAGTAAAACATGCATATAAGGTTTGACAGTTGTTTTACAAAATCTGATTTTTAAAAAATAACGTTTCTTTACTGTTCATATTTTATAATGATTACAATATCGATTAACTTCAAACAAACACAAGTAAACGCGCAGTCAACTAAAGGAACGTAATTTTCTCCTACGCCATGACTTCTCCAGTAGCGCTTGCTAACGTTTCAAGTATCTGCCGGGTTACAAAATGACATATTTACAGTGGTCATAAAATCACCTGAAATTTATTTTAACTAGGATCGATTTACTAAACCTCCTTAATGTAATGATTTCTTATGGCGATGCAGTTGTACAGTAAAAAGCAAGGAGTCAACTTAAATATGTGCTTTTTTTTGCTAAAGGATTTTAACAAAATAAATATATAAATCATAGATCAGAAAGATGGAAAATGTTTATAAATTGCTTATATTATGGTATACTTACTCGTAAACAAAAAACAAAAACATGATAATGTTATGTGGTGAATCAATAACAAAGAATAACGAATTTCAACTGTATAATTTTTTCTCGCTAAATGTAAGCGTCCTTTGTAAAGTAGATTATGTTGATTACAGTAAAAGTATTTATTTTACCTAGCACCTATAGTTTTTTTTTTAGAACTATACAAAATAATATTTCCTATGATGCTAGATTTTTCTTAGTACCCCTATGCATAAAAAACATATAGGACATATATATATAAACAATAAACATGTAAAAATCATTCATTTCTATATATTTATGGATAGGTGAAAATGTATATTTGGATGCTGCAAACTGTATAAGATAAAATATCTATAACAAATGAAACACATCATTAATTTATTTTCAGAGAAAAATATGTGATACTCAATTTATTTTGTTTGATTTCATTTTCTTGTTGAAGAAACCAGCCGAAGTCTTCAAACATTTCCGTATTCCATTTGTCCTGAGGCCGTTGTTCTAGTACAGAGATATTCTGAGAAGAGCGCAATTTATGTTCATTGTTATGAAAAATACTTATATGAGCGAGTATGAAGCGGTTCTTTAGCTTCATTTGAAGACTCATATATTTTTAGTCATCCATAAAATTTCACGCCAATGTATCATATTCCTCTGCTTTAGTGTTACCAAAGAATTTTCTTACAACTGGTTCGAATGATTTCCAAGCAGCAAACATAGTTTCAGCCCAATCTTTTGTCAAAAGTTGAATCATTTACAACCTCACGAATCTGTGTCCGAACAAAACCTTTTTCTTTCAACATGGCTTCATTGATTTTTGTAAAGTTGGCCTTAAGATAGTCGGAACCCTCTTCTTCTTTGTCTAAAACCTGACAAACGTTTTATTTTATTAAGCTAAGCTTCATATATAGAAAGTGAAAGGAAAAACTTATTCGGATCGACTGATCGAAAATGTTTAACATTACGATTCCCAGAAATGAATGCTTTTCTCGGAGGCCACTGTTCACCATTTAAATTGGGTTCGATCGCGCGGCTTTTGCAGAGACAAAGAAGGCAGAAAAACTGTGACTGGAAACCAAGTATAAACTCTTTGACTTCCAAATCTCTTAGTCATAGTTCCTATGCTTGAAAAAAATGGCTGTCCTTTCATGGTCTCTTTAATACAAACAGACTGAGCGAATGGAATCAAATACTTTTTATTTTCATTATGCAATAGAACTGCGTTTCGACTTAATTTCTAACATTCTATAAAGGGCGCCATTCGTTGGAATTATGTTTATAGGGTAATTCAAGAATAAGACCACTGAAATCTGTGCATACAGGTATGATTTTTGCATTTAAAGTAGGTTGACAATACTGTGTTGCAATTTCTGAATACAGGGATAAATTTGTATCTTCTCCTAGCAGACTCCACTGCTATTGTAAATGTGAATCCAAAAGTTCAGTTTGTTGTTTTGAAAAGGTTTCGTTGATTTTAAAAGTGCAGCATTTCCTTCTTTCTTTTATAAGTGTATTCCAAGCTTCAACTTTTGTCTTCAGCTGTTTGCATGTCATTATCATGCTGCTGTTCTTCCCAGGTTAAATTGGCAATTATCTATCACAAAAACCGGCTTAATAACAGCAGGAAGATAAGCATGTTGGTTACTGTGCTTGCTCTTAGACAGGACAGTAGCAATCGCTGCTGTTATCCATAGACTTTCACTATCGTCTCCTAGCCATAGACTGAGATTCGTTGCACATGAAATAAAAGATATATAGAGTTCATTTTTAGTTTTGGTCTCTAATTTTAAACCGAATTAAAGATGATAAGCAGTCTTTATGAGTGCAAACATAATCTTTCGCTTCGACTTTGTTGCGGTTTGTCATACACATAAAAAGAGAATGCATTTTTTATGAAATCAAGGATACTATTTCGATGCATAATTCAAATATTAGAAGAGACAAAGGAAGATGAGATTAAAATATGGAATAAATACGCTATGCAGCATAAAAATACATCTAAGCGAAAACCATATGCATAATAAAACAAATATTATTTATTTAATGCAATATTTCGGCAAATAAATTTTACGTTTTTTTTAAGCAACAACATCTCTGCCGAACAGTGTAATTTTAACCACTAATGTCTCAATTTCTATTTAGGTCTATTAAACACATATATTGGCAATTAAGTCAGGGTTACTAGACAAAATATGTTTTCAAAATATCTGTAAATTTCAGGTTAATTTCATCTTTAAAGACTAAAAACTAAATAAGAACTTTTTGTAATTCCCACTGACTCGGCAAATAAGAGATGCCTGGTATATGTAGTATCTGCTTTCCGTTTACTAGGAATACACTCTCAATAACGGTGGTCATACTTTTGAGTAACTAAACTGATACTACTACTACTACTAACTACTACTACTACTACTACTACTAATAATAAATAATAATAATAATAATAATAATAATAATAATAATAATAATAATAATAATAATAATAATACACTGGATAAACAGGTGTATGACATATCAAATTTAGTATACAGTACCCTGCTATATTAATTTGGTAACCCCCATAAATCATTGTAATTGACTGAAATTTACATATTTCTGGTGTGATTATATATATTTGGCCGTCTAGGTAGGCAGATTACTGGTGTGCACTATCACCATGCCGTAAACACATAGATTTACCACAAATCGTGTTGTGGGCAGAGTCACTGTCAGATTGCCAATAATCTGGTGTATTTTCTCTAGATCTGTAGCCAATATTATCTCAAAGTTTAAGGTGGCGAATGTCAATAACCTGAAAAGGCCCTCAACACTGCTACCGTGACAAGAACGTGCCATTATTTTCCACTTCCGGGCGCACCAACAAGGTTCTTTTTGTAACATTGTTGTGCAACAGAAATTAGCCAAAAACATCCCTTATCATCTCTACCAGATTCATCTTCTGTTCACGCGGTTCTTAATCACCCAGAGAATTCCGCAACTACCGTAACCTGGGAAACGTACACTAATAATTCGATTATAGCATAAATAAAAAAAAAATTAAAAAGTACAAACTGTATAAAATCAATGTTTAATGTTTGATTTCAACAATGCATATTATTTACTAATGTATTTATGTAGATACGGAAAAGTTTTAATATCTTTTCAGAAAACATCCAATGTATTTATCTGAGTTGGAGTTTCTGCTCTTGACCCTCGTCTTGGAAATAATAGGCTGAGAAAGAAATGGGCAGAGACTCTGAATAGCATCCCACGCTGGGCTGAACACGAATGACTTTATTAAAATTTCTACAAAATGTGGAAATCAATAAATAGACATCAAATGCAAGCCAACGAAATCAGTTTTGTGTAGCTATATGCTCATTTGTTGTTGTTTTTCTTAGAACGCATAATTCCATTATTCATCATCCTTTTATGAAGCTCCCGCCAAACTGCTCCAAACGGAAACTGCCGGAGAATGAAGTCACATTGAACAGACCGACTTGCAGCAATCTCTTGCAAAAAATCTGTGAATGAAAACTGAAACAACTTTGCTTCAGCAAGATCCTTTGTACTACCAACTAAAAATGAACTTTCTTTATTTTTATCTTTTTAAGGCAAATAATCAAAAAACATGATAAAAAACAATAAATGTTGTATTTTTTGTTTCTTTCTTTTAATTTGAGCTTTTATTTTTGCTTTTATTTCAGACTTTTAAACCAAATTATTTAACTTTCATTCAACTACACGCTCTCAAGCATGCGATTTCTCTTACTCTTGTACAAAAAACAAACCTTTCCAGATATCGAAGGTTTTCATTTAAATGTCAAATTTTGTTTTATATTTTTGTTAGCTTACTATAAAGAGCTTTGAGGTTAGCCATTAGTACTCCAGAAAATTCTTGACATTGGAAATAATTATGAAAACGAGAAAAACAACTGGATATAAAAAATGCAAATAACACGAGATTCATTACATTTATTCGTAGTACAGTAAAGTGGTGATATAGTTCACTGTGACTAGTCAGCAAGCAATCATAAAATGCCTCAAACCTGCAGAAAGCCCATAAGACTATAGGCACCGATATCGTTGTAATGTAGTAAGAGTGGAGTAAATACCACACCACCTAAAAGGAAATATGTTATAATAAGCATATAGACATTAAAGCCCCGGTTAGTGAAGCTCTATTCCATACAGCAAATTGCATCCCAACTTCACGTTACAACAAGAGCTGTATGAAAGACTCTAGAAGAAAACGCGAAACTGGCACTGGAGACAATGCATGCGCTCGAGGAAAAGAGCTCAAACTCGCTAAAAGTGATCTAAATATCTTGGGGTTTGTTCTTTACGTTATAAACGAGCCAGCAGGGATTTAGGGAATGACTTATTTGCAAGTACAGAGGCTAAGATGTTTTCTAAAGAACAGTATGATACACATAAGCGCCAATTGGTCTCAATAAATGTGTAGATGCCCGAAAACCTTTCCTGAGAAATACAACAAAGCGACAAGAAGAATGAAATGAGTAGGATAAAATAACAACGAAATGACCGAACACAAGAAGGTGCTTTTTTACAGACGATTCCAAGTGTGAACGTTTTGGCGAAAATCAACGACCATGGCGGCTCGGGGAGTGGCAAGAGAGTCGGTGTACAACAGTCACAGTGAAGCGTGGTAGCAGATCAATACAAGTGTGGGGATGCATATGAGGTAAGGATGTAAAATATTTGTAAAACATCGAGCGTGTACTGACTGTCGAGACATACCAGGGGGTTCTCATCCATCACGCTAATCTTTCAGGAAAACAGCTTATTGGGCGAAAATTTACCTTTCCATGTGGCGAGGATCTCAGGCATACATCATTGCGATAAAGGTACTATCTTGAACGTAAAGAAGCTGATGGAACACTCACAAAGTCCTGGTATGAACATCATTGAGGACGTACGGGCCATATGACTACTGAGAAAGACAAAGAGCAACCAGTCTTTTGGATGAAATGTGCAGTGTTACAGGGTATTTTAAACAATCCACCGTCATACGTTGATAACCTGCATAGGAACATGAAAATAAGGTGTCATGTTCTAGATAAAGCAGAGAGTTCACATACTAAATTCTAATGCTCTGTAGAACATATTCACTTTATTTTTGTGTGTCCTGTAATAGTGCATTGTGTATGTATTGTACAGTCTTTCAGTTGGAATTACTTACTATTGTTGAAAAGCTATGATTTCATAATTATTTATATTACTTACATAAAACCGGTTAATCGTACCGAAAAAGTAAATAATAGACTGATATAAATTTTCCTGTAAATTAGCTGGCATTTTGTCGAAAGCAGTTGTTATCAAATCTTGTTCAGTAAAATATTTCTGTATTATTGTTTTGCATCTATTCAAATAATATCAAGCATATTGTTTCAATGTAAGAAAAGTTATAATTTTTAGAAAATAATTTGCATCAAATCAAAGTGTTCAAAAGTGTTGCATAAGAGCTAGACAGCTATCTAATCAATTCAGATTCAATTCCAATTGTGCAGAAAGTGATCAGATCTATCAATAATGAGTAGAATATCCGAAATTCTTGATAACTTGTTCACAACGACGAGGCATGCTGCCTACCAAACGCTGAAAATTGTCACTACTGAACTCCGACCAGGCTTCCTCGATTTTCCTTTCCAAATCGGTTTTATTTTTCGTTTTTTTGGCACTAACACTGAGTTTAATTGAGTGCCAAATGTTTTTGATGGGAGTGAGATCTGGGCTTTGAGCCGGCCAGTCGAGGAGAAGGATTCGCAACTCTGCCATCATGGCCTTGACACTCCTAGCTGTGTGGATGGGGGCGTTGTCCTGCTGATAGATGGCCGTCAGGGGCATGTGGTCACACATATACGGTTCGAAAATGTCTGAAACGATCTTAGCATAGTCATGAGCATTCATTCGACCCTCCACGTGATGCAACGGACCGACACCGGACGAATGAAAACAGCCTCAAACCTTGGCCGAATATCCCCTTGCTTTCAGAGACTGTCGAGTGCAACTAGAATGGTATTTCTTGGAAACCGATCGCCGAACGTACACCCGACCCGCCGAGTGACCCTCACGAATTTGCTTTCGTCGGAAAACAACACCCGGAACACTGGGCCACGGTCAAGTGGAGATGGTCGCGAGCCCACTGCAGTCGCTTTCGACAATGTCCAGACTGATGAACGGCTTCTGTGCCGATCGCCCGAACAGTCACATGTGGATCAAACGCAGTCTAATGGAACACGAGGTCAACTGGATCCCATGGTGCCTGGACAAGGCGGTCTGAATATCGGTAGAAGTGCGGAATCGGTCCGTGTTCGACATGCAGGCGATCAGACGATCCTGTCGAGCCGTCGTTTTCCACGGTCTGCCGGCTCTGCGTTTCGAAATTAGGCTCCCATCGGCTTCCAACGTTTCAGGGTGCGAGATATCGTCGACTGATTGCAACCGATGCGATTCGCAGTGACCCACTCATTTTCACCATCTTCTTTCATGCGAACGATTGTGGCCCGCTGTTCGGGGGTCAAATATCGGGCTCTTGGCATCACTATATTGAACAAAAATGAATCAGAATAGTGGAAAATGACAGTTTTTATATTTATATTCTACTCTCCTAAACTATGATAGCACAAAATATATATTCTAATACTTTGTAGTTTATGCAACACCTTTCCACACGCCGATTTCATGCAAATTATTTATTAATATTTAAATTTTGACTGTGCAATTACAAAATGGATCTTAGTGTTATAAATCGTTTAAAGACACCGATACCTTTCAATTAAAACAGAAAACATACAATAGTTACTAGTTTCTACTAAATAAGAACCTATTTTCTGTGTATTAATTTTTATGCAAATCTTTTGTACACCGCTGTAAGTATAATTAGTATTTTTAAGATCAGTTTGTAACATCCAAAAAAGTAACGATAAAAATATAAGTATTTAACCATTTATTTTATTTTATTTTATGTTATTGCTTTTAAGAAGCTTTTGACTGATTTATGCTGCTATCGAAATTAGCTATAAAGACAAAAAATAACAACAGTTCTCTTATTTTTTGGTAATTGACCTTGATAATTTTTTTAAACTAAAATTACTGGATAGTGATGATGTCGAAACTGTTATTACAGTATTCAGTTTTATCTGACTTTTGAAAAGTCGTTTATGATAATTTTTTGGAAATATTTCAGTCACAGCATTTTGCAATGTTTCATTGTAAGGCGTCGTCTTAATTACTGAATACAATATTGTAATTCACCTTAAAAAGCTTAGAAATAACCGCTTTTTACAGCACAGCAATAAGGTAATAGGTTAGCGTAAATCTCATTGCAGAACACATAAATATTTAAAATAAACAACCACTTTGTGTTGAAGTTGTAGTGTACAGTTTTTTTCTTAGATATCTATTTAATTAATTAATTTATTTTACAGGCAACGCTTGGTTACTGACAGTAAATACTGTTTAGTGTTCAACTTCATATTATTAAGTAACGTTTTACTTTAACTATTTTCCAATGTTCGTATACACAAGATTTTGAATAGTACCTGCTTGCAAAACAAAAAAATAATAATAATAAGAAAGGAAACAAAGTTTTACATTTTATTTACAACCAAAACAAGAACAAATAAAATTTTATATTTTTGATATATGTATAAATGTATATAACAGGTAGACTTTTACCTTTAAAAAATCAGATATTTTAGTTCATTTGAATAAGTAAATCATCTTATCTATAAAACTCTCTTTTACATCTTATACGAAGCTAATACTTTTGTTGTTTTTTTATTTTAGTTACTGCAGGGAGGCATTAACTCACAAATTAAACTCTCTGATTTACTGAAACATTAATAAGTCATTTTAAACATCATTTCCTTGCACTGCTGATAGAGTTGCACTTTATATAATTTATATTGACACAATAAAGATGTACTTATGTCCACTGAGATAACCAGACCCATGAAAGGCCCATAAATTGGATCTTGAAATTTGAAGTATTTAAAAGAATATCTGTTTTACGTTATGAACATGTGCTTTACAAAGATTTCAAGTAATATGGCTGCAAAGCAAATTAGACTTACTACCATAAATGATAAAACGTACAGAATTTTATGCTGAGATTATCATATTTGTGCTTCAAATAGTTTCTGTTTTAAAAAAAACGATAATGAATTGTAATGATATAAGGAGACATCTAAATATCCCATCATAAGCCTGTAGGTAATTAAGGTTTAAAGTGATCATACCAAGAATTATCGTAATAAAGTTTCAGCTAAAAAAGCAAACGAATATAAAAATACCCGGTCATTATCTCTTGTTTTATTTATCTTGCAAAAAATAAATACATGTATAGTCTAAAATAGCTAATCCCTGACGTGTATATGCGACATTTTTACTTAATCTATAGTGGACGATAGGTAATTTTGATGAATTATGTGATAACGAGATTCTGTTCATGTTATCCGATGGATGAACAAATAAAAGGCAGTTTTTAAAGCATGGATTTAGAAATATGAATCCTGTGAGAGACCGCTTAGTTTATCGGAATTTTATCGTATACTCGACTTGTTGGATTTTTACGTAGATTAAAACATTATAAATCCAGTAAAAGCTATTTTATCCGGCACCCTCGGTGAATTGGTGTTACCGGTTAATAGAATCTGCCAGGTTATATGAACGTTTACCAAAGATGATGGGATTATGCTTAAATTATGAAATGAAACAAACAACCATATATAAGCAATGTCTAATCCATAAAATGCTATATGCAAAAATATTTTATATACTCTACCCACCATTGAGTCATTATTAGGTCGTTACAAAGGTTTTGTCGGTTTTTATATTATGTTATTTTGGGGTTCACTTTTTTGTATGCTTGTGAAGGTGTAAGTAGATAAGTTATATATCTTTTTGTAGCGTGTGCTTTGGCATACATTATGCAAAACCTACCTTCTTAAAAATCATAAATTGGATATTTGTTTCAGGTTCTGAATGAAGCAGGGACAGAAAAGTATTTCGTGCCATTTTGCTTCACGAGTTCAAACCAGGATGAAAAGCGAGCGAGGTGACTTGTAATGTTAAGTAAGCATGGGGTGAGGACAGCAGATGAGCGTACAGTACAACGATGGTTTGCCAAGTTTTGATCAGAAGATGTGATCCTCGAAGATAAGGAACGTAGCGGACGTGTGATGACGACAGTCTGAAAGCCTCAGTTGAAGCCGATCCAAGAAGAAGAGTGTAAAACATTTCTGGAGAGCTTGACGTGAGCACTGCAACTGTTTCCGCATCTTTTGACGTAATCGGCCAAGTGAAAAGGCTTAACAGGTGGGTGCCTCACGAGTTGAATGAACAACAACAAAATTGTCGATTGGAGATCTGCTCTTCGCTTGTCATAAGAAACAAAAATTACCCATATCTTGACTGAATCATTACGTGTGATGAAAAATGGATCATTCACGACAATCGCAAACAATCAGCAGAGTGGCTCGACAGAGACAAGACGCGTAACAACATTTCAAAACCCAGCCTCCACCAAAAGAAGGTGATGGTCACTATCTGGTGGACTGCAACTGGTGTCATCCACTATAACTTCCTGCAACCTGTCAAAACCACAGATGAAAGGTACCGTCGTGAATTAAACGTTGTTCATCAGAAACTCTTCCAACATCAGCCGGCATTGGTGAATCGAAGAGGCCCAATCCTGCTCCACAATAATGTTCGTCCTCATGTTGCAAAAGTGACTCTTCAGAAAATTAACACGTTGGGGTACGAAGTTCTCCCTCACCCAGCCTATTCCCCAGACCTTTTCCCACAGAATACCACCTTTTCAAACACCTCTACAGTTTCCTCCGCATGCAATCATTCTCCAACCAAGCAGCAATTGGAACTGCCTTCCAACAGTTTATCGACTCCAAAATCCAGATTTTTTTTTTGAAAATGGTATGTGTATTGATTGCAATGGAACTTTGATTAATGAACCCCACTTTTAGCAGAGATGTGAAGTCTTGCAATAAAAGAGCGACAAAAAGTTTGTAAAAAATTAATACATTATACTAGTATGCGCTGCATTAAAAGGTAAAGAGAATAAAATTAAATCTCCAATACTGATATCAGGTCTCAAGTTTTAAAGTAAATTCTACTGACTACGTCTAGAAAAATGTAATCAACAGTCTTACCAGTTAATGGTTGCACCTCATATTATTTTAAATAATGTTTCTTTTTTTTTCTGTCGCAGCAAATCATCCAATTTTAGAGTGATGTGTATCATTCTAAATTAAATTAGAGGGTTGTAGGAACCATATATAAAATAACTGTATTTGAGAGTTATCTGCTGTTACTTTGCGAAGACCGGACTCAAAGTGATTCCGTAGCAGTCAATGCTACGCTGGAGGCATTTCAAAAGATGATGTAGCTTCTCTTAGTTTATTGATAAATGCATGACCTAAAGTAAACGTAAACATGTTTGTTAACAGAAATGGTTTCATGAATATGCTTTTATATCAGATGAAATTGTAAATGGTAGCTGAGGTAATGGTTATCTGAATAGATTAATAAGATAAAAATTACAAAAATGTTAATGATTTTATTTTCGTAGAGTAAGTCATCTCCAAAAGACAATTCGGATTTTTAAAATGAAACTATGAAGTTTCCAACGTCGCTGTATCTTAGCGTAAGCCACCGGAGAAATCGATATCATTAGTGATTTGCAAAAAATAAAAAGAAAACTATGCTAACGGAAAAATGTAATATTGGTATTTTAAAGCAGATTAAAATTAGACACTAATTATTCTCTTTAGGAAGTCATCAGTGATCTTTACACTTACGAAACCTATTTATCCATGTCTGTCTACAGGCATCAGGGTTGAAAACGAATTTCCGTATAAAGATACACGCAGAACGTTTGTTTGCCTGTAGGAAAAAAATTTTTCCTAAAGAAAATCTCTGCACACAGCTTTAAGCATGTTGGTTGTTTTTGTATACGATAAAATTGTTTCCAAAGCAACTAAATATTTTTCTAAAATTTCTTGACAATGAGAAGAAAACTCCCTCTAGCTTACTGTTGCACAACATCGGAAATCTTTCAATGACATGTACATATAGGATACTTCTGTTTTATTTAAAATGTGTTTTAAAATGCCTTACTACTATTTATTATTTGATTTTCGCGCTACAATTATTAGTAAGAAATTATCAGAATTAGGGAATAAATAATTAGGTGCATATTTCCCTATGCTTACTTTTAAAAAGTTGAATCCTTGTACATTTGTGCTCTTTTATTTAAACGTAGAGTAGCTAGTGAGGTCAGAAGGTACCATGTACCGTATTCGGTATTAGCAGTGCAAATAATTTAGCTGATCACAATAAATCTGACCGGTAAGGTTATAAGATTATTATGTAAATGATACAATAGCACTATGCACTTCGGAAAAAGGCGCATAGTTTTTGCGGTTTTCTTGACAGAAGAGTTATAACACCATTCATAGTTGTCAGAAAAAGATCAATCTCAATTCATTCAAATTAATTAAATGGCTACATTTTACCAAGGTTATTAATTATAAATTCTTCTGAGAGCTGACATTTTTCGTTGCGACTGATCATTAGCCGCTGTTGTTGTTGTTGCGTCACCTCAGGCGCCTGAGGATAGTCCTCAGTAGCGCTGTGGCTGCACGTGGAAGTCGAGAGAGTTCGTCGTAGGAGAGGCCCAGCTGATAGTGATGACGGTCCACCAGGAAGGCAGGGCAGCGCAGCCAAAGGTGTTCGGATGACTCTTCCTCTTCCGCGCAGAACCGGCAGATGTCGGTCTCGGCTTTGCCTGCGAGGCACAGCCAGCGTCGGAGTTTTGGATGATGCCCGGACCGAAACCTGATGAGGTCCGTCAGTTCTGATTTCTCCACTAGACTCTCCTCGCTGAGATTCGGCGTGCTTGTCTGCAATGTTTGCAGTCTGGCGTGTTGGGATAGCTGGCATCGATCCAGTCGGCGGATGATAGCCTGGCGTGTGGACGCATCTACATCCTTTTCGACTTGTGTTGCGGCTGAGCCCAACCTTGCCTGTTTATCTGCACTGTCGTTCCCCATCAGGTTGCAATGACCGGGTACCCAGACTATGTGTACCTCCTTGGTTGTTAGTAAGTTGGGAGATGGTCGATTGCAGCGCTAGCATGGAAGAATCTGGTTGTAGCGGATTGCCAACGGCTTCGACTAATGATTTGCAATCACAGACGATAGTCGCGGAATGCCAGTCATCTTGATTCTCTAACCATTCGAGGGCGGTTTGTAGTGCCACCTTTTCGGACAGGTAGGAACTGCTGTGCGCACCTGTTGGGGCATGCCATTGGTGGATGAGGTCCGTCCCCTAAGGGACCACTAAGCCAGTTCCGCCGTTCCTGACACCTTCCACAGTCGATCCATCAGTGTAGAGTTGAATGTCGGTTTCGCCGGCATCTTTGATGGTCTGGACAGCTGTTGCAAGCTGTATGGAGGTTGGAATCGATTTGTCAGTCGGTGTCAGCAAAATGGGCGCTGGAAGTGGGCGATCCCACGGTGGGGGAGGAGGTAGCGTGACTATGAAGTCTTGCCGGAGGTTGAGTTCCGTCAGACCAGGATACACGACTTCGCCAGTCTGCGCTTGACGTCGCGCGTTGCCATCCATCTCCTTGGGTCTATCACGGCGAGGTGAAACCAAGAGTCAGCTTTCAGAAGGGACAGGGTCCTGGAAAACTCTGCCGGGGTTGATCGAAGGTGGCCAGTGATGGCGCGTGCGGGTTTAGTTGCGCACTCTCTAGCTTGTTCAAGTTGGTTTTGGAAATCCAGGGTGCCCAAGCTGGTGCAGCGTATTCGTCGAGACTGCGCTGGGTAGCAATGTACACCGTGCGTAGATCCGCTTGCCGCCATCCCCAAATTGTGCTCCCGAGGGCGCGGAGGAGGTTTGTTCTACTTGACATCGCTTGGAAGGTCGTCTTGACGTGATCAGTGAAGGACAACTGTCTATCGTTGCGCTCGCCATGAAAGGTTGGAGCCGGATTATGATTGAGGCGTGAGCATTTAATGGTGATATTCGGCTGCCAACGTGGCTCATTTGATGCAAGACTGAAGAATGACACCTCACATTTTGACGTGTTGAGGGTGAGGCGCGCTTCATCACTTCAGCAATGCAGTTTTTGGCAAGAAAAGGCGAATTGGGTTGTTATCGCCTGCGTCGAAAGATTCCGCAAAAATACTCAATTTTCAGATGTAGGAAGAAACCAAAGTAGTCCGGAGAAAACTACGCGACGATCACCTCTTGCTATGGAGTTAGGCCAAATTAAGCCCGTCTTGACCGGGATAAAAATTCAGGCGTTCAAAATTAGCAGTGCAACGGGATAACCCACAGACAACCTCACCGCCCTAATTATAGAGTAAATTTAATCTGTTCATCAACAGAATGGAGTTCATCTTCGACGTTGGACCGTTAATTGTAAATGTTGGTGCGAATGATATATAAACCATATTTTAATAAATATATTTCCTCTCTTTCGCTCTTTATGAAATTTTTTGAAGAATAGATAAATTTTCCTTTCAGAAGAATTTGAGAATGGTTACGAGACATTTGTGTTTAATTAAGATACGTATGGATTTTGTTTTCTTTAGTCAATAATTTTAGTCCATTTACGATGGGCTTTTAAAATCAAAGCATTCTCCAAACATTTTCGATGACACTAACTTTAACAAGTTGATATCTGTTGTTTTGGATAATGCCTAATTTAAGCCTGATACGTGATAGATAAATGAAGTCTAATCCAAAGAGGTTTTTGAGGTCTTAGGGAAAACCCTTGTATTTACTGATTCAGTTCAGATAAAAAAATGTTTCACTGAAAGTGATATCATCTACTATTTACTGGCTAAGAGATACTTTAAGACTTTTTCTAGTAAAGACAAACTTTATTCTACTGATAAAGATGAGCTTTTATTTGACATTTACAGTGAATACTTTAAATTTCTAATTGATGGATATTTTTTCAAAGAATTTCCTCAATTATTCCTGGAGAAGAATCGTTGAGCTTGGTAATTTCCTCTACAGAGAGAATTTTCCTGTTCATGATATTTACGTTTATAAACTCGAGGATATATTTGCAGCAACCCTTTTCACTGGTTTCATAATTGAGTTTCATTAAGTACAATTTCGCAATACAATATTTTTTTTATTTATACGCTAAAAGTAAACTGTTAATCAACTGCAAAAATAAGGAAAGAAATTTTCTAAAAAACGTTTATGTATTATAAAATTTAACCTTTGTTAGTATTTTTTAAAAATATATTTGGAAGATATAGATGTACTTAATAAAACAACAACGGCTGTAAATAAAATAAATTTTATGTTTCAAAAGGAGAATAGAACCACTTGAAAATTAGACATTTCTCTTCTATCTGTCCAAGCAAACTGTGCGTAATGTGAACTATTTTCCCAGGTATAAAATCTTCTAGTAACATGTTATTACCATAAGAATATCATGAAATGTCTCCAAATTAAACTAAAGGAGCAACGTTATTGACTTCGTTTCTCAAAGTTTAAGTCACGCAGACCTTATATAATATGTATTCTAACCCTTTATTTGTAAATCTTGAATACTATTTCTGTTATTTTAAAAATTTCAGGTTTCTTTTAGATATTCAAAGAGTTTGAAACCAACAAATGCAGGTACTACTAAAGGATATAATTTTGGTACGATTTAACATGTATATTTGCCTTTAAACATTTCGCTCGTACTATTTCATCATTTGAAGATTTTTTAATTCTAGCCTCTAAAATTTTCTGCATCTATCTCTTCACGATTGTCGATTGTTAAATTAGCTGTATATCTCTCTTTAAGGTTTTATAATTGTTAACAAAATGTCTGCATCTTTAAGATCTTATTAAACTAAATCTTTAGCTTAATGTTTCTATCAGGTTAAAACTATTTCTGTCTATTTAAGGTCCAATCTATTCTAATGTGAATTTATGGTCTTTTAAAATCTGATCCGCCCATCTTTCTTTTTTCTTGTAGCTGCATTGACGTAAAATATTTTGTTCGATTTAAACGTTTAAAACTGTTACCCTTCTGAACCTGCCATCTTAATTATTAGAGACCTCATTATTATTAGCATCAATATACATAAAAAGATAGGTGGTGAAGCTACTGACAATTCTAAAATAGACCACCCTGATTCTTTATTAGGACTTATTTACTAGTTCAGAGATGGTGTACACCTGAGCTACAGATGAAAATTAAGTTGACTACATGATGCGGCAGCTGATCATTGACAACCATACAGTATATAAGTTGGAAAAACACATTTGTAATCATGTTAAGAGATATTAGAATAAACACGACATTATAGCTTTCCAAAGAGATGTAATAGTGGGCCCACTTCCAGCAAGTGCCACAGTAACCAAAACAGTTTTGTTGGTAGATTACTCTAAAATATCGGTTATTCGAGTTCATCATAAATGGCAAAAGATGAAGAAAATGTCTTTTGCGAGGAGAATTATGGACGCAAACACGTTGTGACATAAAATTAGAAAAGTGTCCAGACAGGATAATCATTGCTATCCGTCATCAAACAAAATATTTAGTGCAGGGCAATCTACATTAATCAGTAACCATACTTTTCGAAAAGCGTTGCAAAAAAGAGTACAATTAGGAGACCATTGAGTAAAATACAGACCACTGTATAGATCATGAACAGAATTGCAGAGATTTGATTAAGAACTGCCAGAAAGTGGTCTGACGAGTCAGATTTCATCATTTTTTGCACATATGGGAGAAGACAAATTTAAAGAAAGCTACAGCAATCATTCGGTCGCCTCTTTGTGGCAAAAACTGTCCAGGCCTAGTGGTTAAATCATTTTTGGGACACATTAATGTTGGCATATCTTAGTCTTTTGGTCACTTTCAAGAGCTGGAATAAATGCCAAAGATTACCTCAGCACCATTTCCGATCAAGTGCATGCAACAATGCTTCTACATGTACCATGATTGAAAAGGACATTTTTATGACGATAGTGCTTCTAATCTACCATGCTTAGTTTGTGCACATATGGTTTGACAATCGAGACAGAGATTTTAAAAATTTGTCATGGCCAAACGCATTCGCCGAATCTCAATCCATCTGGTTACCTTTGGGATGAATTTGGAAAATACATTCGCCATCACGATTCACTAATTACTCGGCTCCATACATTCTGTGCAATTTCAATAACTGAATATGTAAATGTTTCTCAAAAGATATTTCAGCACGTGTGAATTTTATGCCAGACATTTTATGGTTGTTATTTTGGGAAAAAAGTGGCCCACAATGTTATTAGGTACAGTATATGCCCTAATGAAATGACCTGCCAGTGTAGCTAATAATTAATACAGTAGTGCGTGTGATAACATTCATGAAAGTATATTATTAACACAAAAGAAATATATGCACAGTTTTCGTATAGCACCGTCGTCTTTTCGTCGAAGATATTTATGTTTTTTTTTACCGTATTTTGGTTTATTTTTTGGTTTCGAAACAAAGCCAAAACTTATGATCCAATTACCAGAAGTCTTTGCTTTATAAAAATTTGGATTCACTTTCTAACGTAAAAACCATTGAAGAATTTCTGTACTTGTACGCTGTCTGATCTGCTCTTAACTGAATGCAATACACAAACTTCACTAAATGCTTATCCAATTTATATTGAAATGCACGGAGCAATAAATTTCTTCTTGGCTGTCATACGACCTTAATACCTTATGACAGTGTTAAAATATGTAATCTTTACATTGTTAATGACAATCAAGCAGTTTTCCTTATAACCACTTCAGAAAAAGGATCATCAGATGCTACCTTACTACTCAAGCCTATCACTCTCAAACCCCTATTGACCAATTGACAGTCGTCTTGGAGATGAAAATTTGTGCAGTACAATTTTGGTTGGCTGCTAACTGTATGCTCTCAATAAGGCGTAATTTTAAAGACATTCCAATAATCCTCTCCATCATTTTTTGTTGTCGTTATCTACACCCGTGAACTCTATCTGTAGCTGCTTTCCTAATAATGGTTTTGCTTAATCCTGTCTTAGAATCTTAAACTGGCCAAGCCACAAATGACTGACTAACTTAGTCACGTGAAAAATGAGAAATCAGTTTTGCGTGTGTGATTTCTTGTCCTGGGCACCTTTCACCCTGGTGACAACAGTATATGTTTTTGTATTGCTATACGATGCGTGAGTATCCTAATCATGTAAAATATATATTATTATTCATAAATTTTGCATTTAAATTACTTAAAAAAGAAAGATATTTTCATGAAACTGTCCTGTGCAAGTCTTAAAAATTAACTCCAGAGCAGACGATGGATATTCAATAAGTCCCCAGAATAGTAAACAGCTCCCATTCTCTTTCAGAAAACAGGATGAGACTTAAAATTAAGGTATTTTTAGCACTTTTTCCTCTATAATTTTGGTCAAGATCCCTTTAAAATGGAAAATTCCTTGAAAATAATAAAATTTTAGCTGGAATGTTTTTATATCAGAAAATTATGCTAAATGTAAAGAAATGACACTAAAAGAAACCGTTCATGACCGTACATCTCGTTTAGCAAGTGTATAGAGAAATGTAGCAGTATCAGCTTTATGTTTAAGCAGCTTGTGTAAACACATCCTGGTATTAAAATGCTCTTCTGCCACAGATTCTTTACTGGAATCTGCGTTTACAATTATGTCTCTCTAAAGAGGTTCTAAGATAATAGAACTCGTGCTCTGCATTCAAATATCCGCACTTCTGTGAAATCTTATAACAGTTCAATTAGAAGAATCATTGACCTGTAATGATTTATGGTACATCATTTAGAGCGTCATGAATATTTCTTATCCTTTTGCCTGCCAATCATAATGTTGTTTAATTGCATCGTGGTGATGAGCTGTGGATAATAATAATATAATATAATAATAACACCACCACCACCACCACCACCACCACCAACACAACAAAAACAACAACAATAATAATAATAATAATAATAACACCACCACCACCACCAACAACAACACACAACAAAAATAATAATAATAATAAATAATAATAATAATAATAATAATAAATAATAATAATAAGAATAATAATAAATAATAATAATAATAATATAATAATAAATAATAATAGTAGTAGTAGTAGTAGTAGTAAAATTGATATTGGATTTTATTAAGGGTTGTTGCAATAGTACTACATCTATATGTTTAATTAGAAATATTGGTGCTGTAACAACTATCTCAGGCCTTTTACTAATGTTCTGGTAACATTAATTGCAACAATAATAATAATAATAATAATAATAATAATAATAATAATAATAATAATAATAGAATAATAATATAATAATAAAAGGGAAGTAAAACATATAATAGTAGTAATATTGGTAGTTATTTCGGATCTACTCGTTTTATTAAAACAAAAAAAAAATGCGACAAAACTATTTCAATTCGTGTAAACTAAATCTGATTTACATTTAAACTTATGCATACAAAATGTTTCTTTACTACAGTAATCATCACGGTAGTTAACTATTGTTGGAATATCCTTTGATAAATTCATCTCAAAAATTGAAGTCAACAATTTATTTAGTTATGCAAAAATGTATTCAATAGGCCTTTCCCCCCTTTTAAACAGCTGTCAACTGGGAATGGCATAGGTGGGATTTTAAAAACACAGGGTGACGTTTGACGGATGCAGAAAGATAAAGGTCAGGGTATACAGCAGGTTTCAGTTTTCTCCTTAAGTCTGACAAAAGTCATTCTTTTGATTAGTGCATGTAAAACACACACGTCACCTTGTTACTGTGCGTACAGCCAGCCTAACACTTTAGGCCAGGCCTCTAGCGTTCTATAAAAAAAGTATGTATCAAATAAAAGTTTTAGACTGCTATTGTATAATTTGTTTAGGTTCATTAGGTAATAGAAATGTATACCTGAAATTTCAACTTTAACTTTTAAAATTAGATTGCATTAAAAAAGCGTTCATTGGAACCTAGTTTACTTTATATACAAATGAAACATTAAAAGCTCGAAGTTTAACTGTCACAGGCCGGTTTTAGGTCGGTATCCATTATGAATCAGCGTGAAGAGCGCTCATCAATACCTGACTTTTGAATTCATAATAGATATGCCAAACGTTTGTTTATATCTACTAGCGTTTCGATGGTATCAAATTTATTTTGGAGTGAGGCGTGCAAGGCAGCATCTTTTTGAAGGCCATCTTCCGCCTCCTGGTAAGTTTAGTCCCAAGTGAGAAGCTAATAGCTGAATAATGGGTTTCCGCACTTATTATAGACTAGCTTCTTCAATCTGTAATGTTAGGTTTTAAAATCACATGGTGCGCAGAAGCTTAATCTCTGAGAGGGTGGCGCAAATAGTATGTATATTGGGACTCTCGTGTTACCTTTCTTTAATTTGTATAATTAATAAAGTGTAAATATTAAAGACGGGTAAAGCGGAAGAGTCTCTCTCTCTCTCTCATATATATATATCACATTAAATTATCCTTAAAGGAATACAAAAAAGAGCTCTCTATTCTTATTATCACAATAGGTATACAATTTCTTTAAATTCGGAGAAAACGTAAAATATTATGTTTAGAATTTTAGAATTTTAAAATTTATTAATAATTTATGATTATTTTTGTACTTTAAAGTAGTCTTGCATGGAATTATTTTATATACGATACAAATTATAAGTGTAAAGCTCATAAAAATAGTTTAATTTAAAAATCGGATAGAAAAATTTTACTTTTGAGTTTATTTTCTGATAATATAATTTCGGCGTTATTTTCAATATTTTGGATTAACTTTGTGACGTCATTTTGTCACGTGCTTAGTTCGATAGTCTTCGAATTTTCAACACCAACTAATTTTTAAGAGAACCTTTCAATTTATAACATTTGATGTCTTTCGTTTTAAGTATGGTATATTTAGGTAATTTTATTCTGGTAAAACAGAAAAAGAGGTCTGTCGAAAAAGTATCGGACCGTAGTCAGGAAAAAAAATTACGTAATTGGTGGGGTTCAATTGCTAATCCCCTTCAAAGTAGCCCAGCGATCCTTCCACTGTTCGTAGCACATCTGGAATACTTCTTCCGGAATGGCTCTCAGTTCCGCCGTAGCATTCCGCATGATGTCCTTTCGGCTCTCAAAGCGGGAGCCTTTCAGTGGCATTTTCATTTTTGGGAACAACCAGAAGTCAGAAGGAGCTATGTATGGAGAGTAGGGAGCCTGGCGAATGAGCGAAATGCCTTTCTTTGCCAAGAAACCCTGGATCAGCTGCGACGAATGAAGTGGGGTGTTGTCATGATGCAGTTTTTTTATGCGAGGCCCACAGATCCGGTCTCTTGCGCCAAACTGCATCACTAAGACGTCGGACGATTTCCTAATAGTACTCGTTTGTAACTGTTTGTCCTTCTGGTGTGTATTCGTGATGTACAACGCCTCGGTAGTCGAAGAAAGCAGTCAGCATCACCTTGATTTTGCTCCGGACCAGACGTGCTTTTTTGGGCCTTGGCAACGTTGGGTGCTTCCGCTGTGATGACTGAACATTGGTTTCCGGGTCATACCCATACACCCACGTCTCATCTCCAGTTATCACGGTATTCTGGAACTCAGAATCCCCTTTGGCAGTATCCAGCAGGTCCTGTGCAACCTCAAGACGAAGTTGTTGTTGTTCCTGAGAAAGCAGTTTGGGCACAAATTTTCTGCCACTCTGTGCAAGCCAAAATCCTCCTTTAATATTGCATGTGCAGAATCTTTACTGATCCCAACCTCGTCACCAATTTCTCGCACCGTCAAACAACGATCCTCCATTATCAAGGTCCGCACTTTCTCGATAACAACTGCATTGCAGCTTGTTGACTGCCTCTCGGAACGCCTGTCACTCTCCACCTGTGTGCGGCCATCTTTGAACCTGTTGTACCATTATTTTATTTGGGTAACACCCATGGCATTGTCAGCAAAAGCCTGTTGAATTTTGTGAATTGTTTCCGCTTGGTTATCTCCAAGCTTTTGGCAAAACTTGATGCAAGGTCCTTGCTTCACACGTTCCGTCATCAATGGCGAAATGAAAATGCGACGAGTAAGTAGTACAGTAGCTCACACGCTGGCTGCCTGACAGAGACTGATGCATCCAGCAAGCCAGCAAAAAACCACGCATGCGCATGAAGGCATGCAGCTCCACTATACTCACTTTTGCCTCCCTAACGTCATTATCTCCCACGGGAAAAAATAAAGTCGGATACTTTTTCGACAGATCTCGTATACAATTTAGTTTAAAGTGTTCCGCACACTTCATATGTAAGGTAACGGCCTCAAATCCGGAATATCTGTCGGTCATAAAACATTATTTCAGATTTCCCGCAGTCGTTTACACAGGTGTAGGTTTTCGGATTTTCTAACTTTTCTTTTCTGCTCGTCATCGTCAGCGTGAATACTTTCAATGATTCCTTCAATGCCGAGCTGCTGTCATATGGTTTTTCCTTTTCAAAAGAACGCCCTTTGTTCGTCCGATTCAAAGTATGTTTCCGGCGATCCGAATAGAACGTCGATCTTTTATCGCTGACTGACGAGGTATTCGGTAAATGAATAGAATGAGAGTTTGCCGAGAATTTCATGTCGAAGAGCACCTTCTTCCTTCCTTGTGATCGGTTTAGTTATATCCTTTCTTTGCAAACGTATCGCTTCATTTTTTAAATCATTACGCAGCGCTTGAGGTTTTAGACGACAGGACTCCGTTCTCTGGTGAGTTTAATTCCATTGCTTCTGACTTATGCCACTTTTCATAGAGTTAGACCTGCTCTGCTATGTTACCTGCATAAATCTAAAATAAATCTCGGTAAATAAATTTAAAAAAATGACATGATTTCCTTGTAAAAGTAGTAAAACTACTAACAAACAATGATGTAAATGCAGAATTCAAAAACAGTTCGTTCTTAATGATGAATGTATGTTTTTGGCTTTTTTTTAAAATTCATGAAAACAAGTTATTCTCTTTAATTCCTCTTCACTACCACTACAATTAACGGTTATGATGCTGATGCTAAAGGATCCTGCATAGAAAACTTTTGCGTTCAAACACATGAAACAGAATTGTTACTTTCGAGTTTTTAAAATAAATTTTGCTAGATCTCATCTTTGAAGGTAACGGAAGTTCATTATCTCGTAATTTCTTTATTTATAACCAAATAGTATTCATTTAAGGAAGAAAGTGAAATAACGGATTTTTTCTGGTTTAGAATGACCAATTAAAATTTATTTTTCCTTTTATTAGGTATCAGACAGAGTAAAAAGAAAATAAATAAACTTTCTCTACTGCTCGAGTCCTTGGTTTAATATTTAATGAAACAACACAAAGTTATTTTCAAAAGCCTTACAGGAAATTAACATTAAAATGATATCTGAAAGTATTCATTGTTAATGAACTTCTTATTCTCCAAAACAACTATGGTAAAAGTTTTGTATCATCTTAGAATTTTTTTATTTGGCTTGATAAAGTTGAATTAACCCTGTTTAATCTCTATAATAATATTACCCTAAGATATTGAAGTACTTATCGATCTGTATAGCTTCCACATAATAAAGTAAACGAAATAGGTGACATTTTAAAATGTAACAGGCAGATGTGTGATTTCCGAGAAGGTTTTGTAAATGACGACATGTTTGAATCAGACATATTAAAAAACAGAAATTTGAACGTGGACATAGGTACCATGTCAAATTATATAAGCAGGATTTGAACAGATTTTGTTATTGTTATGTCCAGGATAATAGAAGAAAACGTTTGGCTTTGGCTGTGCGTAACAAGTGCCAAAGAGAAAGTATTAAAACCCCTTTAGTTTACTCAAGAACGATAACCGGATAACCATTAGGAGAGAAAAGTCTATTTTTTCTTCGCCATATTTAGCGTTAGTACTGTAATGCGGCCATTCAGGTCAATGCTGAATATTTTACTCTCCAGGGGACGGAATCGACTTCTTTTTTCGGTAAAAAGGAAATATTTATGCATAATTTTTTAACTTTTTTTGGTTTTTGTTTGTAGCAATCGTCCTTAAAGAGATTTCTAAAGATTGGCGAAAATTATTGTCGCGAACACATTACGAGCTTGCTTCTATCATAATGGGAATGTACAGCCGTGTGTAAAAGTGTTGCATAAAAATGACTAGACTCAGCAAGTGGGTTCTTATTTTGTAGAAATTAATAACTATTGAATGTTTTCTGAATTAATTAAAAGGTATCGTTGTCTTTAAACGATTTATAACACTAAGATCAATTTTGTAATTGCACAGTCAAAATTTAAATATTAATAAAATAATTTACATGAAATCGGCGCGTGCAAAAGTGTTGCATAAACTACAAAATATTAGAATATATATTTTGTGCTATAATAGTTTAGGATAGTAGAATATAAATATGAAAAACTGTCATTTTCCACTATTCTGATTCATTTTTGTTCAATATTATGATGCCGAGAGCCCGATATTTGACCCCCGAACAGCGGGCCACAATCGTTCGCATGAAAGAAGATGGTAAAAAAATGAGTGGGTCATTGAGAATCGTATCAGTTGCAATCAGTCGACGATATCTCGCACCCTGAGACGTTGGAGAGCCGATGGGAGCCTAATTTCGAAACGCAGAGCCAGCAGATCGCGGAAAACGACGGCTCCAAAGGATCGATTGATCGCCCGCATGTCGAACTCGGACCGATTCTGCACTTCTACCGACATTCAGACCGCCTTGTCAAGGCACCATGGGATCCAGTTGGCCTCGTGCACCATCAACGGCGTTTGATCCACATGGGACTGTTCGGACGATCGGAACAGAAGAAGCCATTCATCAGTCTGGACAATCGTCGAAAGCGACTGCAGTGGGCTCGCGACCATCTCCACTTGACCGTGGCCCAGTGGTCCCGAGTGTTGTTTTCCGACGAAAACAAATTCGTGAGGTTCTACTCGGCGGATCGGGTGTACGTTCGACGATCGGTGTCCGAGAAATACCATCCTTGTTGCACTCGACCGACTCTGCAAGCAAGGGGATATTCGGCCATGGATTGTGGCTGTTTTCAATCGTCCGGTGTCGGTCCTTTGCATCACGTGAAGGGTCGAATGAATGCTGATGACTATTCTAAGATCGTCTTGGACATTGTCGAACAACATATGTGTGACCACATGCCCCTTGACGGCCATCTATCAGCAGGACAACGCCCCCAACAACACAGTTAGGAGTGTGTGAAGGCCTTGAATGCAGAGTTGCGCATAAACCTCATAACTGGCCGGCTCAAAGACCGGATCTAAATCCCATAGAAAACATTTGGCACTCGATTAAACTCAGCCTTAATGTAAAAAAACCGAAAAATAAAACCGATTTTAAACGGAAAATCGAGGAAGCCTGGTCGGAGTTCAGTAGTGACAATTGTCAGTGTTTGATAGCCAGCATGCCTCGTCGTTGTGAACAAGTTATCAAAAATTTCTGATATTCTACTCATTATTGATAGATCTGATCACTTTCTGCATAATTGGAATTGATTAGATAGCTGTCTAGGTTTTATACAACACTTTTGCACACGTTGATTTGATGTAAATGATTTTTTTAAAAATTATAACTTTTCTTACAATGAAACAATTGCTTGATATTATTGGAATAGATGCACAACAGTAATATAGAAATATTTTAATGAACAAGATTTGATAACAACTGCTTTCGACAAAATGCGAGCTAATTTACAGAAAAATATTTTTATGCAAGACTTTTACACACCGCTGTATAAGCATGGTTAATATAAGACTTCTTCGAAACAGCACGTGGACATTGGCAGATTAGACGTCACCCAGATAAAACGCCTTCGATTCAATTTCCCAAGAGTTGATGAGAACAAGGCGCGGAAGTTGGTAGGACGCATCTGGGAAAAACGTCACCACTAAATCTCTTGACGTTTTAGACGTGGAAAGCTGCATAAAAGTCCAGAATAAACTCATTTTCCTGGCTGGTGAATAAGAGCGAGAAATATCCATGCTAGAGAGTTACAAAATGACTTAGCCACCCCGATTGTGATTCCGTAGTTTTCCACTGGACCACGGTACCATTTTACTGCTCAACAATGAACATGTCTTTCATACTAATAAGTGTTCTTTTGATGAAGTTACAGGTAGGAAAAGCTACTCAGCTGCCCTGGAAGAGCTGTTGGACACTTGAAGTAAACAAGTTGATCACTTTTGAAAAGTTTACCCGAAAGCAGATAAATTTACAATTTTTAAAGAAAAGCAAAAAAAAAAAAAAAAATAATAATAAAGACTCCACATTTTCTAATATTTATTATATTTTTCCAAACTCTGTTCTGGTCTTTGATACCGAACCATTAAAAAACAGCGGAGTTATTCGGAAATTGTCGAGAAACAAATGTATCTATTTTGAACCGTCTCACTTTTGAACTCACATATTTTATAACTGACACTAAACAGGTACAAATACACACACTCACGCGAGCATGTGCATCTGATTTCCTTCCCTGTCTCTCAGTCTACATGTTGCATTGAATACACTGGTCAACACAATATTTTTGGCAGGAAAAGTGAGACTGGTTCTGGGGGTTTTCAAGGGCGCTGAATCCGAATCTGACATTTGTTTTTTCAAGTTGGCTCTAGTTTTGGAGATATCACAGGGGGGTCGTTCGTCTGAAATCACCCATTCGCGACCATAACTAAACGTACAAAAAACGGCTAAATAGTGCAAAAATGTCAGATATTGATTTTTTAGATAATCCAAAACCACAAAGACAGTGTAAAATCTCAATCTAACAAGTTAAGTTAGATATAACATCATTCATTTATTAATAAATGAACACTTTTCATATATTTCGAGAATATACAAAAAATTTGCTAAAATTTGCTGAATTTTAATTCTCCAAGGGAAAAACATTTACATAATCAGTTATATATCATAAATTAATGCAAAGCATTATTATACACTAGATTCTTAGTTACAATGAACACACAAAACAATATTTTTTCACAAAAGTGAAATTGACGTTTATACGATTTTCGCTTGTGAGCAACTTTCGGGCAGTCTCCAAAAGGTTCCAGCAGTAGTCGCCATCATGTGCTCATCCCATTTGCCTTGATACCTCTCTTCCATTGTTTTGATGTCTTGATGGAATCTCTCTCCTTGCTCCTCACTGTAATCACCAGATTACCAGGAAATCTGTCGAGGTGGCTAAACAGAAATGAACTTTGATGCTCAATTTGCCCCGTTTTTCGTATGCAGTAAGCATCTTACGGACCAATTGCTTGTAATTGTCAGCTTTGTGATTTCCCAAAAAGTTTGTCACTACATCTGTGAAGGACACCCAGCATTTAACTCAACCATGTTCATATGATTAGTGAATCAGAATCCCTCATGAGCGTTCGAATCTGAGGTCCATCGAAGATGCCACTTTGAGCTTTTTCGATGGAAAGACCTGGAAATTGCCTGCATATGTACTTGAAGCAATCCCCATCTTTGTTCAACGCCTTAACAAACTGCTTCATGAGCCCTAGTTTTATGTGCAATGGAGGGAAGATGATTCTATCCCTGGGTACCAAAGGCTCATTTGACGTTGGCTGTGCCGACTTCGAGACTACATACATAATAATTATTATGTATTTTCTGATATTATTGAATCATTATAATGATTATAATCATTATAATGATTCAATAATATCAGAAAATTATTATTTACTGCTTCATATTGAAGTATTTCAGGGAGAATTTTAGCAGTTTAGGCTTATTTGAGGCATCAATATCTTCTAAACTAGAGCCAATCAGACAAAACCAATGTTATATTCGTAATCAGCGACCTTCAAACCCCAGAAAACACTCCTAGATGGTCTGCCAAAGAAAAAAAATAATATACAACATGGAAGGAGAAAAGGCAAACCCTTTTAATATATGAAAGATTACAGCAGAACGAATTTGAATAACGTGTCAGTTAAAAGACATCACCTGACGGCCACGGTTCTCAAAAAAATTGCAGTAAACATGATGCAGAGAAGAATTTGTAAATTTCCTTTCAATTTAAGGAAATCTGTCTGGGAGCGACAGATAGCGGCATCGATCCTTATAAAGTGGTCTTTATCGACAGTTCCTTAATTTGCGTGAGAGAAAGACATGAGAATGGGAAAGGACCTAGACGAGTCTTTCACTTAGCAGGCGTAGGTCTTGTTTTTCAGGTCATTTACTTCTGCTTCCGAGCCGGTTCGAGTAAAGCGTTACTTTGTCTGCTCATTCCATTCCACGGAAATTAGAAGGAGGATCAGCAGTTATTACAACTGTTATCCCGCACCGCTGAAATGAATCTGCTCCAGAAGCCACTCAATTCACACCTTCATCTATGGGAGCCAGTTTCGTGCAGAGAGAAGCGATAATCCCTAAATATCGCTTGAATGCTGCACGCGTAATTAACACTGGAGCTGATGAGCTATTAAGTATTGATTGGTTCAGTATATAAAGTTTAGATAGCAACTTTCAGAGAAGCTTAACAATCTCTGCTGACAACACTTTCTTTGTAAATTCCCCGGTCACATTGATGCAGCCAGCTAAATTGTGTTTAGTATAATTGCCAATGCGACATAATTTTAGTCGAGTTTTGTATCAGTTAGAAATTGATTCTGTTTTTTTTTATCTCTGCGATGATGATGATGGGATATCCATCTATTATTTACAATTTATCATCTGTATTAGACCTGTTTTACTTTTAAATGCATTGGCTATGGAAGCAAAGTGATTTGTCACGTTTGATTTGACAGTAACTTAGTGCGAGCAGATTTCTTGTTGGATGAATCTTTAAGCAACTGCAAAAAGGAAATGTATAGATAATCCTCTAAGAATAACTAATGATACGCCGCAGGCATTTTCCTTGCGAAAAGAATTTTAAAAAATTAAAATATTTTGTGGACTTTATTATGAAACTGGTAGCTTAATCCTGCCGGAAACACAGTTTCTTAACAAGGGTGAAAAAAAAAAAAAAACATCTTTAATATATTCAAGAAAGGAAAAGACCATTTGAACTTAATTTACTTTGTTTTATATACGCTATTGTTTAAACACTCCGTAGGGTTAGTAGCTTTGTTTTGGTTCTCAGCGGCTGTTATTACAGATAACTTTTCGTTGTGTGGCATCGGCAATGATTTACAAATATCTAATTCAGCCGCTGGTAGACTCAGCTTTCTGACATAAATGAGAATCCGCAACCTTATTAATTTTGTCAAGATGCCTTCATCATAATTCGACCCAGGACAGACTGTGATCATCTGGCTACCAATCAGTAGAGTTCAAGTGGATTATTTTGTTATAAGTCGATGTACGTTAAATCCTTTTGTGTCGATCACTGATATTTTGGTGCTGTAGAACCTCCTTTCCTTGTCCAGCTAGTGCTCGGGTCCCGATCACCTGACGGTATCAGAATAACAGCATATAACACATTAAAAATATAATTTAATTTTTCTACCTTGCTTTCGAATTAAATATTGATATCCAGAGGCTGAATGAGCGCTGAGTATCTACAATCACACATTTGTTGAATAATATATTTCATGTTAGCTCATTGTCTTTTTTTTTTTGTTTTTGTAAGTTCTGTAAGTCTAAACCTATATTTTACTCATAGTGATCTTTTTTAACGTTTAATATTTAATTTCATGCGAAAAATATACTATAATTTCAATTGATTCTTTATAGAATTCATTTATGAACATAGTAAAACGTTCATAGTGCTAGTTAATATGAAGTTAACGAAACACAAAGTATTAAAAATAACATTACATAATGAAATGAACAATAAAAGAATTCTAACTAGTATAAATTACAGGGATACAGGTCAACTTTATTTGTTAGTTGGAGGAATGGGCAAGCAAGCCATCTCTTACTAACTGGCGTCTCGTTCTTCGCTCTTCAGAGAGCAACACTTTGCACCAAATCACTAAGCAACACCTGTTCTGATTGTTTTTTTTTTTCCTGTAGCCACCTCGATCAGTGACACACTGCCGTCACTGTTGCAGCATGGAACTATCTATTCAGAGCATTTGATCCATATTTGACGGACAAATCTGATAATCAGAATTACGGCAAACAGCAGGTTTTATCGATGGGCCAACACCATCACTTAAGTTTATTTGTACACTTTCGGTATTAGCCGTAAAATTATCCTTTCTAAACATTTTACAAGTAAAAATGACTAACTAAAATATATATCACGAAATTAAGTTTCATTAAAATGAAATCATTTAATTCTTCCAATGCTGATAAATTTCTTGACAACAATAAAAGAAAGCTGCACATTTTATAGTTGTACGGAAAGGATTTCACTTTCTGGGGAGTTTTATATAAAATCAGGCCGGATATCATTACGGTGATGCTACAGTACTTTTAGTCTCTTTTGCGTTTATACTACTATACTAGCTCTCTCGGCTTTATGACATCCTGTATTTTATAGAAATAACAGAAATTACAATACATTAGTCGTTGGCCACTCAATAACCAAATATATAAATAAAGCCAACGATGATGTCACAATACAAAATGGCAGGTCAAATTTTGGGGTTATAAGTCTCTACCAATTTACGGGAACTTTCATCTTGTTCTTTTTACTTGTTATTATTTTTAAAAGATGAAGAAAAAACAGACTGAGCTATTTTCAAAGATTCCATGATCCAACAAATAAACGGAATGGGGAGTTAATTTTTCAAACAGAACTGCTTTAGTGACATTTCTTATCTGTTTATCATAGGTCGCTAACTAAATTTAACAAATATACCGCGAATTAATGTTAAAATGGCTTCTAAAAATCCGTAGGTTTTCAAGTGCTTTTAAATATTTGCGTTAGGAAGTTTGTTTTGCTTGAGCGTGCAACAAAATGAAATAAAATATCTTGTCAGTATTGCCTAAATCCATCCGTTCATACTCTGGCTAACGATAATTTTCTTCTCTTTTTTATTTATTTGTACAGATACATGATAAGTTGTCTTTCCTGAAATGAAAAAGTGCATTTCATTTTTTGCATGCAAAATAGTGCCATCGGAGATAGCGACCAATGAAAGTGGCGACTAAGTTAGCGTCAGTTCTGTACCCAGTCTTTTACATAAAATCTTAAGATAATGAGACTTTATCTTGATAAAAGAACAACAAAATAAGTTTTGTTTAGCTTAAATTTAATAATCAAACTAAGAAAGCGCATTTCAAAAATAGTCTTAAAAAATTGCTTCATGCGTATTTAATGTTCAGAAGAAAAAAGGAAATATATCACGAAAACAGATTAGAAAATTGTTTAAAACACTGTCAAAAGTTGATTAAATATCACTGGAAATTTGAAGAAAACCCAACATGGAATATGACACTGCCAAAAATATTTTTCAGGTAAAAACAAGGGTTTAACCACAACAGGTTAACGACTAATTTTATATAGAAAGAACTACAGCCTTGAAAGTGGTGATACTCCGAAACAACGCTCTTCCATCTTTGAAAGCCATGCCGCCATTTTCCGAAGTCATTCGTAGAAAAATGTGCACAAACCTTTTGACGAGCGGGTGACCGCCGTAGGGATGTTTATTTAGTGTACGCTTATCCTGGTAATGCGGATTGTGACTGCTATAAAAGTAGGGAAGTGAAGCCATGGCGTCTCCCCGATCTTTTCGCCGACTTTCTGTTCTTGTTCTCTTCCATTTTCTTAACTTCATAACATTTCGTTTATGCTGCCAAGTTTTAAATTATTTTCTTGGTAATGCCACATAAATGACTGCGGGCAAAAAGAAAAAAATCCCACTGGGATAAAAGCAAATAATTTAAGATACACCCATCTCCATTTAAAACGTCTTTTTTTTGGTCCCTAAATGAAATTTTCAATATTTATTTAATAAACCCGTGAAATGATGAGAAAAACAAATTCTTTCCGGTAAAGAACCAGGATGTCTCCTTTCCATAAGTCGCACAGAGGGCTACGGTCCGTTGTGAACAACGACGATAGGTTAATTGCCTCGGCGTTTGCGCCCTGAGCCGTATCATTATATGTAGAAGCTAGCCGATGACATTTCAAGAGAGAGATTTGGTTGTCTGAACGAACTGAACTAGAGAACCTAACAAAACTGTTCATTTTTAGATTTGGAGGGAAACCGTTGTGCCGGAGAAAAGTCACGCGGCCAGCTGGCGAAGAAACCTTTCGTCAAACGGATCCGGTCCGTACAGGAATGCGAATCCGGTTTCTCAACCGTGGCAATCTAGTGACCTACCAATGGCTGCACTGGAGTTTAGCTACAAGCATCTTTTGCTGTTATGCCAGAAAATACTCTGTGCTGAAGCCTCTCAGCATAATTTTGAATATAAGTTATATTTTTTGTAAGTAAAAATTGCTTGGGGCTTATCATAGTTTTTTGTGTGTTTTTCATGATTTAAAGTTGTTAGTGCGTATTTCTACCAACAAAACAAAATAAACACGTTTTATATTTGGTGTTTCTCAGTCAAATTCCAGTACTATATTTAAAGAATAACTCTACGTCTTCTCTTTTACCGCCTCCCCTTAAACAAAAGAAAACAGGAACAAACAGAAATAAAACACCAGAGTATCAACATACATTTTTGGATTATTCTAAAAGCTCGCAAACAAAAAAAATATATAGCCAATTTGCTTTGATAAAATTGTTTTTATTCATTTCTAGTGTAGAAGGATGTGGTGTCAGGGTAAGAAATATTTCTTCACTCTAAACCTTCTTTATAGACTAATATCTTGTTTTATATAAGAATCTGGTTAAGTCTTAGCTTTACTCTCATTGACTGTTTCCTTGTCTATGGTGTTCCTGATCTAAACCAAATTCCCTGTATTATCAATCACAGTTTGCAGTAATTTCATAAAAACCAGAATGCGTTAAAGCTAAAAGAGTTAGAATTATAAATATCAACCAAAGAAATGCATTAGGCTTTTTCATTAGAAAATTGTATATAAAACCATTTTCACACCTGACAGATTAAATTTATCATCTTTTTGCACAGGATGCTGAACACGGCATTGTTTTATGACCGCATCTGCAAAAAGCTTTCAAGTAATTCAACTAACTTGAAAAAGGAAAATTGGTTGTCATGGTAATACGATTAACCGTTTAAATCATGCTGATGCTTCTGAAAAAAGGGGGGAATGTATTTTTCCGTGGAAAACTCTCACAGATTTTAATAAAAAATTGATAATCCACATAGATTTCCCGCAAATCATTTTAAACGAACAAAAGCTATCATTTCAGATCATCAGTTTGTTGCAAGTGTTAAATAGTTTTGCATATAAATTTTTTTCATATTTTTCTATTTTTTTCTTTTCAACGATATGGATATTGTGTTCTTCACCCTGACAAACGTACGTAATAAAAAATAACAAAATTCTATTGAAACCATCACATATGCTGCTCCCGTTAAATAATTTTTTTAAAGAATGCTCGATGATTTCTAGGTTTACGATGACATGAATACTAAAACCATGCTTTGTTCACATCTTTAGAGTACAGTAATTATACATACATAAATTGTAACTTATTAAGTTTGGTATGAAAAAAAATTCCGGTTATTTACATTGCTCCTTTGATTGTCAATAGCGTGAGGTTTTTACTATTAGACTATTTAACTACTCTGATGTTCCATACTTTACATACATTATAGATATGAAGTCCGGGTTGACCTCGCTTATTTACCGTTCGTAATTTTTTTCTCGTAGTTTTACTGTTTTTGTACATGCTTAAATCTGTACTACTACATAGTATAATAATAATGTTATACATTTTTCTGGGACTCACCAGGAAATAGAAAAACAATCATTTTCTTTCTTTATCCATCAAAGAAACACCACTTAAATTCTGTAGAAATGACCAATTTATCTCCTTCATGTCAATTTTTTATTCTTTAAATTTTTGTGAAAAAAATAAAAATTAGTAAGTAGTGGACCTAAGTTATATTCATATGATAGTTGATTATCTATTGAATTCTTAAACACCTAAAAGACTCAAAGATAGCCAATCCCGGTAACACGATAAGCAGATGATTGTATGCATGAGATAAGGAAGCCTCATTTGCAGATATCCACGCCACGATGAGGAGATTCACGGAACTGATGGGCTCTGAAAAGTGGCGCATATTTTGGAAATTACCAATGCAATGGATATTCCGCTGTCATGTGTTAACAGATTTGGGGTTCGCATAAAGAGAAGCTATAAGATGACCGTTTATGTAAAGCATTTCGTACCGTGAAGAAAGCATAGAAATCGAATCACAAAAATTAACTGCAAACGAGTCACAGCATATGCAGAATTCTTTCAGAACCACCAGATGTTACCTTTACAGCACAGGAAAATGGTGAGACTTCTCCCCCCCGCACAATGTTGTTAACTTCAACAAAAAACCCGGACGCTACCACTCACTCTTTACATTTAAAAGAGTAATTTTTACCAATAAGCTTAGGTATTTACAGTTCTTGAAGAGTGATTTAATATAGTTATACTGCTGTCCAGCAAAATATTACTTATTGAACCATCTCCATGTTACGACAAATGTAGCGATCTGGCTTGGATGGTGCTGCGTACAATTCTAACCACTGTGAAAATACTAATTTTTTCTCGCTGCATTAACAATATCCAGAATGAATTTCTGCGTGTCTATACCTGTGGTCATCTGTTTATAGATGGCAGTAACCTTATGGAAGATAGTGCTCCAAGTGAAACATAAGGTGGAGAGAGTTTCAAGGCATCACAACTGTAATGACCTATTCAGATGTTGGAAATGAAACTGATTAAGAATCTATCTCAACCGATTTATGCAAAATATTTTGTTAACTCACTTTATATAACTCTCTAAAACAGAATTCCAGAAATGGGCCCAAATATGCAGATTGTGATTGCTGATCACGTCCACACTGACAGCGAACACCTATCCCCACTCGTATTCTTAGTACACACACAGAGGCTCACAGAGGCTCACAGAAAGGCAAACAGGCACAAAAATACCATTATAGAACTACTGAAATTAATCCAAAAGAAATATCTCAGATGTTTGAATAAGTTTGGCCACAAGTGTTTTCTTCCAAGATTTCATCACACTTCATGGCCTTTCCTACCGTGATTTGTCATCAATTTCATGCACAACTAATTCTATGTTCAATAGAAACATGTAGAAGTTGAATATAGTGTGGGCACTTTTGCTTGTGAAGAATTCTATAATTTTTTTGTTTAAACACACTATACATTGTAGCGTCCATTCACAATGGCTACTTTTCTGTCAGTCGTGGATAGCAATGATATCACTAAGGTAACTTAGAACTGGCTACATTATATTCTGTGACTAAAATTATGGGTTTGCCCAAATAATTTTACTCTTGTAGTAGAAGCTTATTACTTTCAGCATAAGAGTCATATTAGCTTAATGAGTGACTTGCAGAAACAAAACAAAATTTTTAAGTGACTTTTGTATTGCATTTATTTCCTTTCATTTTTAATGTCATTTAATTAATGGTTTTCCTGTTATCTAAGTCAGCATTAAAGTTGATGAAGATTTAAAATTTTTCCAGCATATGAATTCCATGCTGACGTTGGCACAGAAAGCATCCACCCAGTAGAAGAAACTACGTGATTTAAGTTTTCTAAACTAAGCGGAAGAGAAGATGGTGAAGAAGATAACTACAGGCCAGTGTGTAGATTTACTTACGAGTAACAGAATAGTTAACGAGACTCGATGAATATGTGTTCACAGTGCTTTTCTACGAAGCAAAAGGTTGCAGCAGATCCATGTCCGAATTCTTGTTTTTTGCTAACTCTCACTTGTAAATCAGTACCGTCGCTTAACGAAAGATAATCTGTATTGACTGACATTTAAAAAGAAAAACCTTTTATCCAATGAAATTTTCTATTTTCACGTCGAAAAGATGGTCTTTTGGTTACTTATACCAGTAAATTTATAATAACTTTACGTGAAACGTTAGTGTAATAGCGAGAAGCCATCAGATTCTCTTCTGCGTGTTGCAAAATTCACAGCTCGGCTTATATGCCGTGGGCACAAAAACTGGTGATCTCTCATAGCCTATAACTGAACGACGTGGGGAAGTTTTCATTCTAAGCGTTTGATAAATAAATAAATCTAAACATTTATACAAAATAAAATCACGGAGGTTTATCAGTTTTTTTTTTTTAAATTGAGATGAGAAAAAAACGAACATTTTATCATTATTAAGATTCGTGCAATGTCACGAGCACCGTTGTCCTGGCGGTACTGGTATGGAAGAATTGCCAGTTGTTGTAAATATTCTCTCTCTCTTTCTCTGATAGAAATAATGTAAGCAAGCGATGAAGGCACGCAAGTTAGAAGTGTTTCCCAGCAAAGCCCTTGAATGTCTCTTCAAAGCCGAGACCCATAATTTCCAGATATACAGCTCCTGGTTCTGTCGGAAGCCGTTTCTGGTAGTTTCGTGAGGGTCACCATCCCATCAGGAGCTGGCTTCCGAGAAGTCCGGCACCTTAGTCATCCTCCTAGAAGTATTTAGGTCGAAAATATTCGGAATCCTTTATCCTCCGTTCTGAGACCAAAGACCAGTATTATCCCAAAAAATGAACAACAATGTTTTGCCGTTCTTTCGGCTAATTGGCTCCGGGTGAACTTTCACCCGAGAAGTCGCTAGTATCTCGGAGTTTCAGCTATAGCTGACTGCCTCTGACACAAACGTAGACTCAAACTGGGAATGTAAGCGAACAACAAATGGCGCATGCGCAATGAAACTTTTCAGATACTTTATCCCGTATCTTTGTTCTGCACAAAAGATGCACCTCTTTCGTACCAATTAAGATGGTGGACATGCGTCCAATCAAATTGTAATATTTTTTTGACTCCCACAGATCTTTGTTCGTGCGCCTTAATTATTTAATATTTTTTATCTTTTAAACTTATTAAATAAGGTTTTACAGTTTTCAAAAGAGTGGTATGTGCCATGTAATTAATAAACGTTAACGCTATTTTTCATCGGTGGAAAGGTTTGACTTTGATAAGGGGTCTGCTAGCAAAATATAAAAATTCAAAGAGAAGCTACGCAAAATTCTAAAACAATATAAATCGTAAGATAAAGAAGTTCTTCCATCGCAGATCAAGTTATAATGTTTGCTTAGTTTTGTAACTAAACCAGGCAAATATAGCAGGTAACAATAAAATAAAACTATGAAACTCAACGTGAGAATCTCTCAAAGCTTAAAAAAATAAAATCTAATATACAGAACAGAAAGCATCAAAGCAGAGACATTAGTAACAGATATCAAATAGGTTTGTATAAAGGGAAACTTCGCTTCGAAATGCTAAAGGGAAAAAAATAGACGATTTGTTAAAGGAACAAAAAAAAGGAAAAGAACGAAAATATTTAGATATGATAGAATTAGCCGCCCAGATTAAAAGAAAATTGACTGTTGAAAGTACCGGCAGAGGCAAGAACCTACTTCCAAATAACTTCGAGTCTGCTTAACCTTTTAGACATCTACAATTAAAATAAAACAAACTCAGTTTGACAAACTATTTAGCCACGCAAGAAATCCTACAGTAATTGAAACGAATTTCATATCTCTTTCATCATAAAGTCTTTATCTAAATAATCGACTTGAAACATGGCGTAATTATGTTAGGATGCGACTCCATTTTTCCTAATTGTTTGCTGATCAGGGAAAACTAATGATCAATTATACTACACATTTTAGCATTTAAACATGGCCAAAGAATTGGGAATGCAGTGTTAGGCTGCAGCTGACTACTCGCAATCAAAGACCAAATTATCCAGATTTTCATTTTCAAACGACATTGCAAAACTTTATATTAATGTTGTCCAAAATTTCTACATGTACTTATGACACATTGTGTATATATAAATTTAATGAAGATTAATAATGAAAGTGATAATAACCGTGTAAATTATAACATTACTTCTGTCCAAAGTAGAATGAAAATTCTGTGAATGAAAACAATATCAGGGTGGTTGTCTGCTATTTTTTTTTTTTTAAAAATGCTGATTGAACGTTTATAAACATGTTTCATTGTATTCTCCCTCTCTTTACATTAAGCTGCTATGGGAAGCGAGATCATTCGCTATTGGGCCACTACATTCCCCGCTTTCACAGTTCACTTGATGTAAATAGGCAGAAATATCCCGGTTGCAGCAATGGCTAAACTTATCATTAAAAAAACACAAAACTTGTTTTGTTTAATGCAAACTTGATAGCCACACTCCAGCTAACTTACCTGTAAATATCTGTAGTGAAATAGTAAGTAATCTCGGGGGTAATTTGTTGAGATAGGGCTACACCAGCTCCTGGTATGTTGTAGTCGTAAAAAACAAGGGATTTTCCACGGTCGCAAATCTTCTAAATGTCTCAAGACAGTACCAGGCTTTTTCCCGATTTTCAAACTAAAATTTTATTTACACGAACATTTCCCCCGTGAATTAGATATTAATTATAAACAAAATCAGCATCGAATAGAAATGCATTTTTACCTAATTTATAATGTGTAAATAAAGAGACAAAATCATCTTTACTCTGTTTTTAAATAACAGTAAATGTGACAAATCCTAGCTCTCGTGAAAATATCAAGCAACGATAGCATTTTTGCTGGAAATCTCCGGTTTGGCGCGAATTCCCAAACAACATCCGGAAATAAGCAATCCAGTTTCAAAGGGGAGATCAAAGGTTTCTCAGGTGCAAGTAGATTTTCCCAGGTAGAAAACGATTGCTCCATTTAAACTACGGGCACGCAAGAGGCATAACTTCTCCTAGTGTAGGCAAAGCGAATGAGCGCGCATGTGTGTGTGTTCGCGCGAGAGAGTAACATCTTTGGTGGACGCTGTATTTTCGAAAATGGGGAGATTTACCGAAATCATTTGTAAAAGCGAGAGTTGGTAGCGAAAGCCGTCTCGAGGTCCCCCCACTTAGGATGGATTATGAGCTTCGTTTCCAGATCCTCTTGCGTTGGTTTACGGCTGTAGTCTGTGCTACAAGCGCCTGAAAACGTGTTCCCGATGTTCTTGAGGAAGTGTGGGCAGAGAGTAGAGCAATTTAAATACCCTTCCAGTTTTCAAATTTCTCTTAGGATATCGTTCAGCGATATGTTCATCACAAAATCCATCCTGACTGCACGATTTGAACAAATCTAAAATATGTGTAACTTTCACGCCAGAAGTATATCACAAAATTAATTAGAAGTAGGTACCAAATTTAATTTGTAAAAATAAAATTATGTCTTTACTTTAGATATCACTGGCCGACGAAGTGTAGACATCCTTTTTTAAACCAAATTTAGACTATTCAATTTCTAATACTTTCATAGTGGCGCCATTGGAAAAAAATGCTAGATACACAAACAACAGACTTAGCACCTCACTAAGACAGGTAAAATGTATCAACTAAAATACGCAGAGTTCACCAAATCTAGCACCGTCCACCAATAATGCACGAGGCTGTCTCACGGAGTGACCTTTTGTTAATCAACGTCAGGGTTAGCAAGAAAGTAGAACTAACAAGGCCACGCAGCTGAACGTTGGACAGATAAGTGTTAACTAGTTCAGAATCTCATAAAAGTATCGTGAGGAATTGGTAAACCAAGGCTGAAACAAATCACTATAGATTATTATGGGATTTAAAGTGTGTGGGGAAGTTAAGGGATCCTATATTAAAAGTAACCTTAAAAAGGGATTAACCAAGTGGATTAGGCTTCGTTAATTTATATAAAATAAATGTCATTAAGAGACTGAAAAATCAGAAGGGAAAAAATTCAAGGCAAATGCCGAAGCCATCAATGAGAAAGAACGTTGCTTCAAGTACCTGACCTAGTTTAAGTACTGATGGCAGGGTCGTTTTGCGGAATTCGAAAAAAAGAAGAAAATCGTAGAAAACCAATATCTGATAACATAGATACAAAAATAATACGGTAGGTTGGTGACACCACCATCATACTACGGATCAGAGAAAGCGTGGAGACTATCTTTGTTACGCTGAAGGCCTATGAGAACGCATCTAACGTCTAAATCAGGGGTCTTCAACGTGGGCGGTAGCGCCAAACCGGCGGGCGTTTTGAGGTTTTAGATGGGCGCTAAAAAGTAAGAAAGTTAAATTTTAAAAATAGAAACTTTAAAAAAATTAATTCGATCGAAATTATATTCGGCCATATTCCACATTACTGCTTTTGCTTTGGTGTATTTTACATTTAGTATAACAGTTACACCCATCTAGATATTATTACCGTTTTATGGCTGCTAGCCTCTTTTAATACACATTAACAACCGATGCGCCTGAGCCGAAATAGCTCGGTTGGTAGGGCGCAGGGCTATCGGAAACGCAGTTCGCCCGTAATACATATTATTATAAATATATAATATAATAATAATATTCAATTTAATATCGCTACGGTGATATACTTCTGCATAACTTGCTAAAATTCCTTCCATTACAGTTGCTAAAAACTAAACTGTATTTGATTAAATAACACTGGACAACAATGATTTTGCCGCCGGAACACTATCATGCTTACTTTGTAGTATTTCACACCCTGATTTTAAATCTGAAAACCGTTTTTCTCTAGGACGTCACGTCTTTTAGTTATGGCATGTGACTGATAAATAGAGGATCTTCATAGACTGTAGCAAACTAAGCCTTAAAGCTGTGCTGTTACCTCATGGTAACCAAAAGCCTTCGGTTCCTAGAGCTCGCGCAGTTGGCTGGAAAGAGACACACGAGTCGATGGAACTATTTGAAAGTAACGAGTTATTCGGATCATAAATGGAAAATTTGTGGTGATCTCAAAGTTATTTCTCGCAGATTGCAGCTGGGGTACACAAAACACGTGTTTCTTGTGTCTTTGGAACAGCCGTGATAATGTCAACTATTACACTCGAAAAGACTGGCCTATGAGAAAAGACCCTATATTTGGCAGGTACAATGTGAAACATATGTCATTGGTAGATCCACAGAATGTCTACCTTCCTCCATTTCATATCGATAAACACGATGATGGCTTCAAGTACCTAAGAGAGAAGTTTGGTGTTGTCAGAAGTGAAGCTAAACCCAAAGAAGGAAGTTCTGTGGGCCCTGAAATTCGAGAAATCATGCGTGATGACGGGTTCAAAAAATTAGCTGAACCTACTTGAGTCTTCAGCATGGAAAGCATTTATTTTACTTGTACAGAACTTTCTTGATAAATATAGAGCTGAGCACTATGCTGTGTATGAGGAAAACATGCCAATGGCGTATCAGCGAATTGGAGCCAGGATGTCTGTAAAATTGCATTTTCTGCATTCGCATCTTGATTTTTTCCCAACCAATCTAGGGATTTTCAGTGATGAGAATGGTGAAAGGTTCCACCAAGATATAAAAGTGATGCAGATTAGATATCAGAGCAAATTCAATCCCAACATGATGGGTGATTACTGTTGGTTCCTCCAAAGGGAGACGGACACCTCACATAAACACAAGAACAAGTGTCTGAAACATTTTTGAACATTTGGAATGTACCAACTATGTAAGTTAAATGCGTTCCATATCTCCCATACTGCTTTTGTCGGTTTTTCTCATGCATCTGTTATCTGATCATGGCAAATATGTTTCACATTAAACATTTGAATAGCAAATATTGTTGTTCAAGCTTTATATAGTTTATATAACATAAGTCATAATATAGCGTTAGTGGTGAAATTTCTCCTTATGCATATCTCAAAAACCTGACATTCTAGCCAAATTCTGACTCAAAATTTGAAATCAGCACCCAAAATTTTGCTAAGATCACCCACATTTTGCTCAGTGGCAGACAAAAAGTTTCATTTGGTTGTCCAGTGTAATTGGTCTTTATTTATAAATTTGTCATGTCCATGTTTTCTTCGGCCATAGATATTTCGAAAACTTCACTTGCATTATTATACCAGTTCTTTCATCTATATTTAGTTTTGAATGGTATATTTATAATCTCAGTGTGTGATTACCATTAATTTTGTGTGATAGTTCACGCAGATTGCTTCATCGTGCTTTATTCAATATTGTCCATTTTTTCTTGTGTTTTCAGAAATTACGTTTTAGTGGATTGCCGCCAGTCTAGTAACTAAGTCTCCAAAGAAAAAGTGTTGTCGTCTTCATTCATTTGAATACTTGAAATACGGATTAAATGAATCCCCCACTGAGAAGCGTTTACCAATGTGTTTACTGTGCCGAAAAACATTTTCAAACGAAGCAATGAAACCATCACGGTTACATGACCATCTTAATACAAAACACTCAGGCAAAAAATGTACACCATAGGAATATTTCCAAAATCTTCATGCACAATTTAATAAACGTGCAACAATAATTTCTGCATTTAGAAAAAAAGATGACAAGGCCAAAGGTGAACTTATTGCGGCTTATCATATTTCGGAGATAATCACTTAGAGTAGTAAACACACAATGTAGGTGAAACGCTAATAATTCCTGCTTTGCGAGACGTTATCTCCACATTAATGCATCAGGATCCAACTGACATTTTGAAAATCATACCAATTAGTGATACAACGGTACAGCGGTGCATTGATGAAATGGCCAATAATGTTGAGAAACAGCTTACAACACTATTACAAACAAGAAAATTTTCTTTGTAGTTGGACGAATATGCAATAACGGTCAACACTGCTTTACTGATGGATTATATACGATATTTTGATGAGGATAATATATTGCAAGAAGATATGTTTTGTTTACAGAAGTCATTATAACTGATACAAAAAAGAATCAATTTTTGCTACACTAAAGGAATACTTTGAAAAGAACAGTATTTCATTGGCAAACATTATTGCCTGTGCAAATGATAGGGCACTAGTTATAGTAGGTCGCTACGAGGCTTTGTGGCATTTTTAAACAAATAATTCCAAGAAGTTTTAACTATTCGTTGTGTAATACATAGACAACATCTAGTTGCCAAATGTTTAAGCTAAAGCTTGTATGCATCACTGGGTATTATAATAAATGCAATAAATACGATTAAGGCCAATTGCAAAAAATTATCGCATGTTCTGACAGCTATGTCATGACAATGATGAACAATTTGTTCGTTTGTTGTTACATATAGAAATTCGTTGGTTGTAAAAAGGCAATTTTTACACGTTTTGTAGAATTATACGAAAGTGTGCTGCAATTTTCCATAATGAAAAGAAAATTTTTTTGCAATGAATAAAGAGCAGTGAAGAAGGATGTTTTCTATTTGGCTGGAATATTTAAGAAATTCAACGAGATTAACTTGAAACTTCAAGGCAAGCAGGCGACACTCATTGACTGCAAAAATGTTATCTCTATATCCATTGATAAATTGGCTTTATTCAGGCAAAACAGAGTACATAAAGAATTCCACCAGTTTCCAGAACACATTTTCTATCAATGATGAGCTTACAACATGTGACAGAGAAGTTTGGAGATCACCTTTATGCCCTTAAAACTGATATGCATAGTTGCTTCAGCGATATAAGAAACTTGAAGATTGATACATGGATGGTGAATCCATTCAACACAAATGTGTGTGACGTAGAAGTTAGATGGCCAAGAGTAGACATTAGAATTGCTTCCTGACGATGAGAGTAAAGCCAATTTTAACCAAGGTGGATATACACAACTGTGGCAGAAAAGGAAAATGTCTACTCTCTATCCACAGTTGTGGAACAAAATTTCATTGCTATTGCTTGCATTCCCTACCTCATATCTAGTTGAGTCTGGATTTAGTGCAGTCAACCATCTCCAGACCAAAGAAAGAAATCGTTTGAATGAGTCAGAGAGAGGAGATCTTCGTCTGATCCTTACGAAATTAAAGCCTGGTATTGAGTTCCTGGTCAGTAGGCCCCAACCACAAAGCTCGCATTAAAGGTGCCTAATTAAACATATATATATTGATATATGTATACTCTATGTACGAATAAATGTTTAATATTTACATTTTTAACAATTAGGCTCACAATTAAAGGAAATCCAACATTTAATTTTGTAATTTGTATATTATCCGATAGAATATGTATGAATAAACTATATTTAATAATCTGTTTTTAGTAATTGGCTCACAAACGTAATCTAACATTTATTTTTATATTTTGTATGCTATATATATGAATAAAATATGTTTAATATTCTCATTTTTGAGTAATTATCAAGTTAATATGTTTCAGTTGGGTGGTTAAATATTGAAAAAGTGGGCACCGAATCAAAAAAGGTTGAAAACCCCTGGTTTCAGTGAATTCCTCCGAGACAGAAGGCGCGTATATGGGCTCTATCCAGAAGATCTAACACCCACTGGCAAGTCATGGAATTAGATAGGTTAAAGACAGATTTTAGGTTTAATTTATTTCCTAGAAAAAACAATAAATATATACAAAAGCAATTGGAAAAAAATCAATTGAAGATGTCAAGCAAATGCAAAAAAGCTAGAAAGCCCATAACCTTAGCTGTTCGGGTAAAAAAGACAACAGTTAGTACACTCACTGCCTAATTATGGTGTAGGAGGTGAGGGCTGAGAACGCCAAACTGGAAGCGCCTTTCGTAGAAAGAAACGTGATCGCCAACTTTGTGTAATTAGAGAGCAAAAATCTGGTAAATGAATAGACAGTTCACCCTTCCCGGAACAAGAAAAACTTAAACATAACAAGCAAAGAGAGTAAAGCCAAAAAGATTAGAATCCAGACATAATAGGGTCTATTGTAGTACAGGCAGGAAATATTATTCGCACGGCAAATAGCTAGGGCATTTAGTATGGATAATGGTGTAGTCATTCTACGTAGGTAACTTAGCATACACTCAACAATAAAGAAAATCTTAGCAAGTATCATAAAGATAGCTCGAACAGCGTTAAACGTAGCGAACATAAAATCCCACTGAAAAAATCTCAAAACCCGACCTGTTTCTCGGCCTAGACACGAACCTACCTACTATGCCCCGGTACCAGAAGATATGACAGGGGTACCTTAAATGCGGACCACCTCCATGCGCGATCTTATGAACGAAATATTCTGACTATAGAGATAAATCCTACCAAGGAAGTGCACCAGCGGTCTTCAGGTTTGTATGCGTTCGCACAAAAGCACAAACTTGAATGTCCTGAGCTTCTAGCTGCTTACGAATCGGAAGACAAGTATCATAACATCAGGTTGTGCAGTTTCGTGCAAAGCTATAAAACGCCGGAAAAACAAGCGAATCAATTTTCAAAGTGAGATCAATTTTTTCGGACTCAACGTGATGAGACCAGGCAGAAAAAGATCGCTCGCTCTGAACTTTGGTCAGGCAAGGGGAGTTAATTCCGCCGGCTTTGGCAAAACCGGTTTTGCTGCGAAAGAAACAAAAATATAGAGGTAGTTTTGGCCAAACCAAGCAGATCTGTCGAATTTGTTGGCGAAAGCGACTCCGTGGCCAAATATCTTTAAAATTCCCCAATCGGATAAATGGATTAGAGTTTTACTTATGAGGAGAAAAAAGTGCGATCGATGCTCCTAAGGGAATTTCGAAAGTTTATGGTGGGCTTTTAATTCGCCAGTCTGCGAGGCTATCTATTTTTTCGTAGCAGAGCTTGGGGAGGATGCTCCAACAAGCCCATCGTGCAGTACAAAATGAAAACGGCGATGGAAAGACATACCGCCCAACTGTAGTCTGCAAAGGACCAGCCTTTTGTACGGACTACAGGGTTCGGGGTTATACGAATCATGTTTGGCGAGAATTGTCGCGGACAGAAGAATCTCGGCTTGAGGAAATTCTTTCCTTCCCACAGCAGTTACCCAATGATAAAGTGAGGAAGATCAAGGTAAACGGAGAATTAGATGGTAAGAACTTCTCTACCGACTGGTTCGAAATGGGTCACAGGAGAAACAGAAGGGGCAGACCCGACATACAAAGAAAATGGCAGCGGTAGCGGGTTCATCGAACCACTTCAATGCAGCATCACAAAAAAGACCGACGGAAGGTCGAAAAGAGGAGAAAACTCGGAATTCCTGACGTTTTCTTTCCACAAAATCACAAAATGAGGTCGATGGCAAAGTAACTTTCTCCAGAAATCTCACGTAAAAAGATGAAAGAGGACGCACAAAGAGCACACATCCTGGAAGACGCAAAAATAGATTCGTATATCAAACATAAAGTTCCTGCGGAAATCCAGTAAGATAATTGAAGTGCCTAAATTAGAAGTCTTCACTTTTTTGTATTATATTTTTGAACTATGACTTTAGATAATCGTCTGCGGCCATGTGCTTTTTTTACCAATTTAATATGAATAAGATGCGTAATTTTCTTCTTGTTATTAAATAAACCAAATACAAACAGTATTTTCTTGTTTTCTTAAGTGATAAAATTAACATACACTTTACTGAATTCGAAGAGGTGTAGCTATAATTTTTAACTCAAATTTAAAGTGGTAACATTGGACAAATAAGCTTAGCTGGTATAAAATTTAGCGGACCAAACAAAAGTGCTGAAGGCCTCGATTTACACTTCTTCCATTCCGAGAGAGCGTATTGAGTTTTTCAATAATTTAAAACAAGTCCATGAAGGCAAATTAAAGTGGCTCCTATAAAATGATATCTAAGTGATGCATAATGTTAACTGCATTCTGATAAACCATGAGTTAAATAGAGGGTCGATTACTAATCATAGAGAGCATCAAATATGGATCGACGCAGGTGAAAAATTTATGCTCTCAGTTGGTTAGAGGTTTTTGAAATAAATACCATCACAATAAAGAGATCTTGCCCGTGCTACTCAAATAGATATTAGTACATCGACTAAGATAGATAGAGTGTATATTAGACTAAATCTAGTATTATCCTTCATGACATAATCAACGAGACTATCTTCTGTACTAGTGATTACTTTGCATTTCAGGTTAGCTTTAAGGTTTAGACAGTGATAAGAAGTCTTGGAAATTGAACAGCACAATTCTGACCGAATGAGGATATATGGAGTGCATCGAAGACTTCTACACCTATTGTAGAACTCAACCAAATAGGTATAACAATTTACTAGAATGATGAGACATAAGTACGCAGAAGCTGAAAAAATATCAGCATAAAATACTGCCAGATTAGGAGCAACTTTAAGCGAATTAAGGAACCTCGCCTTAGTTTGAACTTAAATTATAAGTTAATCAGGAAGCTTTAGATTCCATAAATTCAGATAAGGTTCAAACTATTAAAAATCGCTAATGAAAATAAATAAAATTTGGTCAAGGGCCCAGCAGCAAGAAAGAATGTATTACGTTGTTACAAATGTTTTATCGGTTCTTTACCGCAAAAATGAGATTTCATATCTTTGCTGAACGTGAAGTTTATTAATCAAAGTAAGTTCCATTACAATCAACACACTTCTGTCAACGAGTTACAAGGGCATTTATACCATTTTGAAAAAAACCTGGAGTCGATAAACTGTTGGAAGCAGTTTCAGTTGCTGATTGGTTGGAGAAGGATTTCATACCGTGGAAGCTGTCGAGGTGTTTGAAAAGGTGTCTGCTGGAGAAAGGTCTGATGATAGGAGGCTGGGTGAGGGAGAACTTCGTACCCCAACATGTTCAGTCTTTTGAAGAGTCACTTTTGCAACATGAGGACGAGGATTATCGTGGAGTAGGATTTGGCCTCTTTGTTTCACCAATGCCGGCTGTCGTTGGGAGAACCCTGAAACAAATATCTCCATTTTATGATTTTTAAAAAGATAGATTTTTCATAGTGTACACCAAAGCTCACGCTACAAAACGATATATAACTTATCTACATACACCTTCACGAGCATGAAAAAAAGTGAACCCCAAATTAACATGATATAAAAAAAAAACTTCTAACATTAATGGATGATGACTATGAAGAACTTTCTACATGGGAAAATAAGTTCGAATAAAAGCTGATAGACTTTCTGAAATAGGTTTCCATGTCACGTCAACCATCGTTTCCTGGATGATCATCCCCGATACTGTTCAAATTTGGCATGTTGTTAGATCAATATATTTTGAGAACTGCCTGAAAATTTGGCTTCAAAATTCTAATTGTTCTCGAGTTAGAAGCCCTTAAGTTTAGGTAAGTACTCTGAGGCGTTTGTAGAGGCATACTATCCAGAAATTGTAGGAGATGGTGTCTTATACTTTCTCACTTAGTCTTTTGATAGGGACCAGGGAAAACAAAAGTATAGTTTTTTTCTTTTATATCTTGGAGCCCTTGCGCTCCAAAAAGGGAAAAAAATCACGTCGTAGTGAAAAAATTTAAACATTGTTACACTTATGTTTCTACCTGCAACAACTTGTCATTTGCAGATTTGATATGTGGGTATATGAGGCTCCCCTAACTACAACGATAACCTCCTAAGATAATAAAAAGGTGGCGGCCACTAGTGGCCAAATTCGGCCGACCTTTAAATATTATCGACTTGAGTGACCATTATGCCAATGTATCCCTGTTGAAAGGGATTTGAGATTGTTTTTCCCTGAAAGCGCGAATATCTGCCACGACAGTGCATCAAATCCCCATTTCCTTCAGTCTTTCCCTTCCAATCAAATAATTAATCAAATAGTAACCATCTTCTTATATTCTAAGCATTGACGAGGTACATGTATTTGATAAATTCCTTTAAATTTTACCATTTAAATCATTAATATTTGTCACAGAACTCGTAGAAATGGCACACAGACTAATCAAATGAAATGTGGTCTAGATTTTCCAGCAGATATAGCGCGCAATAACGGATTCGGCGACTTGGGTAGACTCCAAAATGAGGTTATGTCTAACATATCCCACATTCAAGAGGTAAAGTGAACATGTCAAATATAGAAGGACTTTGAAATATTATCTGCCTAAATGAGCACATCATGTCAAGTAAATGCAAAACTTATTGGTCTATAGATATTGATTAATTTTCAGAATTAGTGCACTTTGCAAAATGGGAAATCCATAATCGCTTAGTTATTAACCAAACAACAAACTGATAGATAAATTAATGTGGCAACACTAACATGTGGCTCTATGGTAAATAGATACTGATGTCAGATCTCTGCACACTGGTCAGAGTGCTATACGAGGTCTGTCGAAAAGGTATCCGACTTTATTTTTTCCCGTGTAAAGTAATGACGTTAGGGAGGCAAAAGTGTGCATAGTGGAGCCGAAAGCCTTCATACGTATGCATGGTTTTTGGCGGGTTTGCTGGATGCGTCAGTCACTGTCAGGCAGCCAGCGTGTGAGGTGTTGTACTACTTATTCGTCTCATTTTCATTTCTCCCGTGATGACGGAACGAGTAGAGCATCAAGTTTTGCCAAAAGCTTGGAGATACCCAAACGGAATCAATTCGCAAAATTCAACAGGCTTTTGCTGACAATGCCATGAGTGTTACCCAAATAAAATAATGGTACAAGCCGCACATCGGTGGAGAGTAATCATCGTTCCAGGAGGCCGTCAACAAGCCAAATGCAGTTGTTATCGAGAAAGTGCGGACCTTGATAATGGAGGATCGTCGGTTGAAGGTGCGGGAAATTGGTGACAAGGTTGGGATCAGTAAAGATTCTGCACATGCAATTTTAAAGGAGGATTTTAGCTTGCGCAGAGTCGCAGCGAAATTGTGCCCAAACTGCTTTCTCAGGAACAACAACTTTGTCTTGACGTTGCGCAGGACCTGCTGGATACTGCCAACAGGGATCCTGAGTTCCAGAATACCGTGATAACTGGAGATGAGACGTGGGTGTACGGGTACGATCCGGAAACCAAAGCTCAGTCATCACAGTGGAAGCACCCAACGTCGCCAAGGCCCAAAACAACACGTCAGGTCCGGAGCGAAAATCAAGGTGATGCTGACTGTTTTCTTCAACTACCGAGGCGTTGTGCATCACGAATACGCACCAGAAGGATAAACAGTTACAAAGGAATACTATCAGGAAATCCTCCGACATCTTCGTGATGCAGTTCGGCGCAAGAGACCGGATCTTTTGGCCTCGCAAAACTGGCAGCTGCAACATGACAAGCCCCGGCTCATTTGTCGCCGCTGATCCAAGGTTTCTTGGCAAAGAAAGGCATTTCGCTCATTCGCCAGGCTCCCTACTCTCCAGACATGGCTCCTTCTGACTTCTGGTTGTTCCCAAAAATGAAGATACCACTGAAAGGCTCCCGCTTTGAGAGCCGAGAGGACATCATGCGGAATGCGACAGCGGAACTGAGAGCCATTCCGAAAGAAGCATTCCAGACGTGCTTCGAACAGTGGATGGATCGCTGCGTTAAGTGTGTGGAGGCACAAGGCGCCTACTTTGAAGGGGATTAGCAATTAAACCCCACCAGGTACGTAATTTTTTTCTCAGCCTAAGTTAAGATACCTTTTCGACAGATATCGTAAATATATGCTGATATCAGCTCATTTTACATGGTACATACGATGAGTGATTCAGTGAGCAAATACCTTCCAAGAAGTGCACTTGACATGAATTCTGGTAAGAAATAATCATGGCATCAAATCAGTACATTTGAGGCCTGCTTCTACAGGAGGATTGTCATAAGACAGTTACACAAGGACTCCATGGATCTATGAGTTATCGGCATTATCCATCTGGGACGAACTCTGGTGGGAAGAAGGGGTAGACACATTTTGACAAAGGTTATACTTTGTGCTTTGAGCATTTTACATATAACTTGAAGAGATTTCCAGATAAACAAAAAATTTGTTGAATCATTTTGATGACCAGGCAAATAAAGTAATTTTTGGAAGTAGTTTAGTTGACATTGATCTTGCAGTTCACTCTTCTGCTATTTTAGAAAGGTAATTAAACCTGAGTATAAACTGTTCCGCGATGTAAGGCAAAAAGCACTATGACTGAAATGCTCAGTTCTGCAGATGAAGACAGTCAGGATTTATTTACTCCTACACAGACCAATACTGAAACATGATTCAAGTCTTTTTGCTCTTTGGTGCTCTCCTTTAAATCTGGCAATGCTAAGCACAAGGAACATGGCATTCTATGGTAAAGGGAAAGTTGCTGATGCTTCAGATAGGCTGCAGGAAAAGATGGCTGACACACTAATTGTAGCAATCACTTCTTTCAGAAATACACAGGAAAAGGAGTGTCGTGAATGCAAGGACTATGATGTAATGGTGGATGACTTAAATAAACTTTGTTTGGAATATCTATCACAGAACAGGGACAAATTCTAACAATGGCATCAGTGAGTTGGAGCATAGGAAATATAGGCAGAAAATTCTGTGACAACATACCGAGTCAAACAAGCAAGAAAGTTTTAAAAAGAGGACGGAATACTGGTTGATACAACTCATACACTTGGCAAGGCCCTTTCACTTAACACAGAAGAAGTTTTGAAATTTTATGAAGACGATGAAATATCCCGAGTTTGTCCAGATAAAAAGGATGTTGTTATGGTAAAGGCCGATTGAGGAAATGTGTTTTAGCCAAAAAATATGCTTTTATCAAATCTTCGTTAGCTGTATATCCATTTCAAAACAAAAATGGAATTAAAATAGGAATCGGCAAATTTTGAGCTACAACTCAGGTGGTGCATAACTTTAGGATCAAAAGGAATCCAACATGTTTATGTATTTGGATACACCAAGATGTTAAACACATGGCATGCCCTTTTCCATCACAATTAGATAACAAATCACTCATGTGTGAAGTGGTCTGTAGTGTAGAATCAAAAGAGTGTATGTTGCATCGATATCCAGAGTGTCTTGGGAAAACAGCTCCTTCATCGAAAATTAAAGATCTTTTTAATAAGGATCATGATCTTGAGGATAAAATATCCTATAAACGGTAGATTCGTACTGATAAAACTGAGCTGATCACCAGGAAATCCACAGTTCAGTCATACATCCAGAAAATTACAGAAAGTGTGGATAATATCACTATACACCATTTTATTATTAAGGCTCGGTCTGGACATCTGAAACATCTTAAGGAAACATTTTAAGATAATAGTTCTTTGCTTATCTTGGTCTTTATAGAGAATATTAATTTATTATCCAGGATGCCATTCAGTGATTCTACTGGGAAAACTACCACGATACACTATACCCTTTTCCCATCTATTATAAAGGTAATGAAAAACTAGAGAAACTATGTATATTCTGAATCAGTGGTCATCCTGAAAATCACTGTCAGTGCTTTTCAGCAAATCCATTCTACCCAAAATAAAGAAGGCGGCTTACTTCAGTGATGGTGCTGCATCCGAGTACAAAAATTATAAGAATCTCTTTAACTTCTGTAACCATCAAAATGATTTCAATCTTGATGTGGAATGGCACTTTTGCGCCGATAGTCATGGAAAAATGCCTGCGATAACATTGAAATGGCTGGAAATACGAGCGAGTTTAAAGCGCTATGTACACAATCAGATCTTAACACCGCGGTCACTTTTCGTTTGGGCTGCAGAAGCAGCAATGGAAATAAAATTATTTTATGCCACCAAGGAAAAGATAGAAACTCATGCAAGAAAAATGGAGCCACGTTTTGCACATGGAAAAATAGTCCATGGGACAAGAGGTGGCATTGCTTTATCGTATTAAGTACTTCAGTGCTTAGTGTCAAGAAAGTCTCTGCCGATGATGCATTTACAGTGATGTTTGTGTCTGGTCAACATGATGGCGCCCCCCTCCTCAAAGTTAGGAATACATACCAATCCCGTGCAGTTTTTTGCTTGTATATATGATGTATATTGGTGGAGTGGACTTGTACTTGAGTCTTCTGAAGAGAATCTGGACTACCATATGAAATTGTTAACATCTAAGGGTTCTTCAGAAATCGTTTAAGTTGCTAGCTAGGGATGATGTTTGGTGGGTACCACAGAACGACATTTTATGTTATAGAACCTCCAGCAATAGCCACAGAAAGAGCATACAAAATTCAGAAGCAGGCACTTACAGACATTGTTGAGCAGCTCACAAACCATAAATTTCACTAGTAATCTCCCCCAGTATTTTGCTAAGGCATCTACATATTTTCAATTTCAGGGTTGTGTGATGTCCTTGTCGAATGTAATCTCATTCTAGATGTACTAAAGCTCATTAGTTATTTATTGCAAACTAATTCTAATAGCAAATCTAAAATCTTCATTATTAGATTAGTTTGTGTGCCATTTGTAAGGTTCTGAGTCAAATATTAATGATTTTATGATATGAAAAATATTACCAAATATCTTGTCATAGCTAAAAATATACCAAAATGTGTATTATTTGATAAATTGTTTGAAAGGGAAGGAGATACAGAAAGGATTAGGAACTCTGTGCACTTTTATAGCAATGAAGTGCTCTTTCAGGGAAAATATATCCAAAATCCCTTCTACGAGGCTACCCCTCAATTTGGGCTATATTTAGGGGTTGGACAAATTTGGCCATTGGTGGCGCCACTTGTATTTTATTTTGGGAACGTATTTTCATGTCTGCAGGATTTCCATATATCCAGATATCAAATCCAAGATCTTTTCATTATTACATTTTTTTCCATTTTCAGACCACGAGTGCTCCAAGGTATACGAGAAAAACTCGATTTTATTGCTTTTCTCTGATCTGTACCTGTAAATGTTTAGGTGAAGAAAGTATAAGGTGTCATACCCTAGGTTTTTTGAATGGTAAACCTCTAAAAATCATTCTGAGTAAGAAGTTTTTTTTTCAGGGCTGCACCCTTACACAGGTGTTTTAACTCGAGAACCATTGAGAATTTTGGAGCCAGATTTTCAGGCAGAGCCTCTGATACACAGGTCTACCTACATGCCGGATTAGATCAAAACCAGTGGTGGGTACCCGGGGAGACCAAAATGCCTTTTTAGCAGACCCAGTACAAATTTTTGGTTCAAGGACTAAAGAATTGTAGCACAGACTTCATTAGTGAGCTCCTGGATTCGTTCCCCAAAAGAAATTTTTATTTATTTCGAGCTTCCTGGTCTCCATTGCTCTGTATGGTTGCTTGAAGAAGCCTAAAATATTTAGGAAAACAACAAATCCCCTCCAACCGAATTAAATTTCAGAAATATTGTGACATTTAGCTTTAGCAAACAATATGCGGCGAGTATTACTAGTCAGAAAGACAGAAAGGAATTTTTGGACAACTGGTTAATCAGAAACATTGTTGTTCACCTTAAAGTTCAGTACCTAATTTAAAAAAAAAATGTAATTGTTTTAATCAGCGATTATACCTAACCTGTAACTCCGATTCGTCTTCACTGTACTTATTTTCGGCAACAGTCTGAAGAACGTTTTTGTCATTTCTAACTGGTAACTTATCAGCCATGGTCATGTAGTGATTATGTACTAATTGTCAAGTAAACTATAAAGGGTGAAGAGAATGATGAGGCCTATTTCTGTCAACTCATCAATATCTTGTTTTTCAGCTCGCAGGAAATATACAGAGAAAAATCTCCTTTGAAGCATGCACTTGAAAAAATCATACCTTTTTCACCTTCAGGAAGAAGTTAAATATCTGGTCATTCCATAAGTCAACATTTTTTTTCCACGGTGTCGGATAAGCCTTATATATAAATAGCTATAATGGTAAATATATATAGTTAGGTCACGAACTTACAACCTTACACCACGTCAGGGACTATTCTAGTATTTAATAAAAATACATTGCATCACCACAAAAGATAAAAGAACTGCAATTAATCTAATTCGTGAGCACGAAAGTGGAGATCTTATGGTTGATTCATGCTTCAACGATTGCTTTGAATTTAAACACTACCCGAGATTATCTTTTAGTAATCAGGGCTGTTGGATCACAGCCCAGCTTGGAGACTACAGGTATGTCCAGAACCAATGGTGGTGAACCGAGCTGTCCGGAGAGTTTTTTGAAACGCTAAAGCAGCAGTGATTTCTCGTAGTGAATACATTTTTACTGAATGCCTTCTTGAGCAAAAGAACTGGGGAATAACCCTAAACCTCACGGAACTCTGTCACTGAGGGGGTTATAACGCGAGCTAGGCTTGTCAGTAGGAACTGTGCAGTCACGTCTGCCGAGACGATAAATGTTGTCGTCGCCTCAGGTCCGGTACCTGGATAAATGCGAAACAGGAGTGTTCGCCTACACACCTGAAGTTCCTGCTGAGATGGATTTCTTAAAGAATCCGAATGGATGGGTCCATACCAGATGTAAATGATAATTCACTCTAAAGCAAAAGGTTCTAAACCGAGGAATGTGGAAGCATAAAAACGCGTGTCGCATTCTGAATCCTCGAAGAGCAGGTTGTCCATCAAAGGGGGCAAAGGTGTGAAAAAAGTGCAGTTGATAAGGAAACTCAGGCGGGAGAATCTTTATTTGATACTTAATTTCGGGAGCGGAGCGCTGAATAGCAACTAAAGCCACCAAGCTGAAGGCAAACGCTGCACTTAAATCAACCTAAAATATCTCGGATATGAAACAATCAGAAAACACTCTGGTGTCCGAAGTCATGTCAACTAAGGAGACAGAGTTCATTTAAGACGATGACTTCTCTAACATTAAAGTCGTAAGGGAACAAATACCTAAGTTAGACACTATTTCCTCCTTTCTTTGTTTTTGCGACCGTAAAAGAGCCTGCAGGCTTAATATTTTCTGCTGCAACTATTTAATGATAAGACAAATTTATTAATAATTTCCATATATATGGGAGAAACTCTTTGTAGATTTAACTAAGGCTCTTTTTGTAGAAGATTTGTTTTGATTAAAATAATATATATAAAATATCTTTCGTTTACAAGAGCTCCACCACAGAATAAATTAAAAAATTGTTTGTAGAAAGGTTAAAATAACTTTAGATATCACTGGTTATAAACAGAATGTAGACATATTATTTTTTTTTTCTGTAGGGCCAACCGAAATAAAATATTTCTGTAGTGATAACCAAAGACCCAGCTGAACGAAGGCTCGATATACACACAACACTTCCAAGGAATATATAGAATACTGTTGTAACCTCTAAACTATGTTATAGTAGGAACTAGAATACTACCTGCTGATAGTATCTTAATAGTAGAAAAAAGATTGGTTACTAATCACAGGAAATATTTAGTAGAGAGATGCAACTTTAATTTTGTGCATAGCAGTTGACCTCTTGGATACTTTTAGAAAAAAAATACACGGATGTTAAAGTGGAAACTCATTACTTGAATGGATAGAGTGAAGCTAGTAAGGGAGATAAAGTTTGCCTTAAAAATAGCCTTATTCCGCTTTCCATGATATAACCCCTGAGGATAATTCTCAAGATAAAATAATAAGACTATGTAACTAGAAATTAAATAACACTATCCTGATAGTGACAGAATATGAAAAAGCAATTGAAAACTTCTGGAAGTGTTAAGAAATTCAAAAAACACAAATAGATTTCAGCCCGTTTTTTATATCAAGACATAAGTAAATGAAAGCTGAATTTCAGTGGCAATGAATACTGCCAGGTGCAAAACGCATCCTGAAAAGCTAGAAAACACTCCCTAATTTCGCATCTAGAATAGTTTTATTGCATATTGTTAGGCGGACATAGTGAGGAGAGGTTTAATACCATCAAAACAGCTAAAAATGAAACACTAGAAAAGCTAAAGATAGATATAGGTCTAAAGCACACATTTAAAGCATAAAGGTGCAGTAAAGCATTCTGAGAACTAGACGAAAGTATGGAAAGCTCTAAAATGATTTATAAACTTAAAAAATCAAAGTAAGTGACACCATCACCAAGTTAGATATATTTAAAGTGGAAGCTCAATATTACAAAGAACTATTCGGTAGCAAAGAAACGTGTCCGACCGATAAGCACTGTTTTTGTAAAACTTAGAAAGGAAATTAGATAGTATTTGCAAAACACAGTTTCTAGCCTATCTAAACATTTAAAAAATAAAAGTTTCGACTAGAATTAAAATAACGATAAAGCCACAAATAGTGTCGACCTTAGTCCAAAAGATTTAAATACGTATTAGCAGAAGACGTAGCTAACTTTGTGTTCAAATGTGGAGCCTCTTTCCTAATCAGCGCAGCGCCACAACCAATTTGCTTTGTAAGAAGGGCGATAAGAAATATATGAACGATTGGAGGCAAAGTAGCCTGCCAAACTATGATTATAGAAAAAATAATTAAATCGTTATCTAATAGTCTAACGAGACTAATACATTTTTTAAAAAAAATCAGGATCAGCTTTCTCAGCTAGTAGACATTCCATACAAAACTTCTTCCAATTGATCAGAAAAATCTTGCTCAAAGTAGACATCGATAACTCTTCAGCAGCTTTCCTGGCATCACATTAAGTTAAGGTACTTGACTGAATAAATTGGAGTTATTTAGTTAAGACACGTAAAGCTTTAACTTCAACTTTTGTATAGACTTTATTATATGAATAAAGCTATACTATATCCACACGCAAACAATTATTTGTCTGCATGAATATATGTCGGCGTACTTAAAACTCTTCAGGTAAATACGAGAAGCGCTTTACGCATTATTATCAGAGGCGCTGCCATGTGCTATTCGGAAATAAAATAGATAGTATGATTATAAAATATCAATAAAATAGAAAATAAATTTATTCGGTACGTTGTCCACTACCACAATAAAGGTTCAAGACTCAGGATAAATGCAACCTCGAAAGTTACGCAATTAGGTGAAATATGAAATACAAGTAATTCTCTGTATTTATGTTGTACTAAATACATAAACTTAGATAATGACAACTGAAAAAAACAAGGATTTTAAAAGAAAATCTAAAGGGTTAGAAATGCAACTTTCTGTGTTTTTTAGTAGGTAAGCAAACAGTAATGAAGTATTAGTTACTACGACCATGTGCCATAAGAGTTACTGGAGATACCAGGATTGGATCGTTGCGTCCTTGACATTGAGCTAATGGAGTTTGAATGGCAGGGACGAAAAAAATTGATTATAAAAGTGCAGCTGTCTTTGGAAATCTTGGATTAAAAATAGTAAACACAGAGAATATGGGCTTAACTAATTCAAACAGTGACATACAGATGTTATCAACAATGAAAAAAATGGAAAATACTATATCAGTAACTGGTAGAACATATTTATAATACTAATAATGGAATAGCAACAAAGTCAATAGCTGTCTACAAAATGTTTAATAATGATAAATTTTACAAGGATAACATAAAACCATGGGAAAAAAGTAAAGTAACCTCTATTGAGAATTCACTTAAATTTAAACACTACATTAAACAGTTAACACAGGTCAGAGAGTGAAATATATATATAGGTTTTAAATTGAACAGAAAAATAAAAACAATTCTGTTATGAATTAGCGTGGTGAGGCCACCTAAATCCCAGTGTCATTTAATGGAAAATACAGAAAATATCGGATTTACAAATATACCTCAGATATCCACTGGAAATTAATGCAAAAAATCGTCCCAAATAGGAAACACGGGAAAAAATCTTTTGCTGGAAACTAGTAAAATCACCGAAATGTCTGCATTAATGGAATCATGGATGATACTGGTACCTTACCGTCGTTTCCTATCCGCAGGGATAAATTACCTGCGACTTATTCTAACGCAACATAAAACGTTGTCTGGTCAGATTTAGTTTGCTTAAGCGGCGTCTCAGTGCGATCTGGTCAGGATCGACTCTTAAACTTCTTATTCTTTCCAGGCCGGACGATAATTCTGAGTAATCAGAGGACAGAAAATCGACTCCCACCGAATTATTTTCGAAGAAACATTTGCAAAAATAATTCTGGGATAAAATTGTCCACTTCAGCATTACAATACGACTGACCGAGGCAATCTTTCGAATTCTATGATTCTTTTAAGCAGGAATTAAATTGTTTTTTTTTCAGTGGAATATTCATTATGAGAAAATTTGTATATATACATTTCATTTAACCGGCTGCAGATGCTCATAGATTCTCTTGTGGCTAATGTTCCTTTGTGTGCCTTCTGACGTCTATTTCTTAACATACTTTTAAATGCAATAGACCTGAACATGTTTTCCAATACCGAGACCTTACACTTTCAGGCATAGCACAATTAATATTGCATTCGGATTCTTTATCTGAGGCGTGACACTTGAAGAAAAGCAACAATACAACTCTTTACACCATTCTCAGATAACACTGGTCAACAAGTATTTTTCATCAAGCATATGTCAAGATGTACATAGTGTAGTTTTTAATGCTGATTTCAAATATACAATTAGTTTTTTGACATCACGTTACAGTTTTCAAGATGAGAAAGTTTTTTCGTTTTAGCTCATGCATTATATAGAAATTCCAATTAATGACGTGTATGCACGTATTCAATTTACATAATGGAAACATACCTTTAAAATAAACTACATTATTCATTGCTGCATAGTTCAGATGCAATATTTCATCATCTTAAATTAACCTATCAAGTTTTGTCTGATGAAATAGGTATTTCAACATCTCAAATTGTCCAGTCATAATAGGTCTGATGTTAATTGGAATGCAGGCAGGTTCACAAAATACTGTTGTTTCTTGTGTCTATGGGATAGTCAGGCAACTGACAGACATTATTCGGAATCAAACTGGCAGACAAGAACATCAAACCAGCCAGGACTGTCTAGCGTCAAGAATACACCTCTTGTAGATCCATGTAATATCCTATTGCCTCCTTTGCACATAAAGCTTGGACTGATGAAACAGTTTGTAAAGACACTAGGGAAGAGAAATGCCAGAGGGTTTGAGTATATTGTAGAAAAGTTTCCCAAAATCACACAGGCGAAGTTGAAAGAGGGTATCTTTGTCGGACCCCAAATTAGAGAAGTACTCAAAGATGTCAACTTCAAGACAACACGGGATGAACTGGAACTGCCTGCCTGAAATGCTTTCAATTGGATCTGTGAAAATTTCTTGGGCAACAAGAAGGCAATGGACTACAAGGATGGCAGGCATCAAGAATCTTCTGAAATGTTACTCAGCAATGGGTTGTCGCATGTCACTGAAAGTTCACTTCTTGGACTCCCTTCTGGATTTATTCGCAGATAACTTTGGAGCAGTGTCTGATGAACATGGTGAAAGATTTCACCAGGACATTAGTGCTATGGAGAAACGGTACCAAGGCTTCTGGAATGACAGTATGCTAGCTGACTACTGCTGGACACTTTACCTTGATCGACCATATCAGGAACACCGCAGGAAATCATAATCACAATGTTTCTAACTCTGTTGTTCTAACATTGTCTGTTTTGTCTGACCAATTTTTTGTGTATTCACTATTTGTAGAATGATAGTGATGATTTTTAACTCAATAAACTCATTTACTTTCTAAAAATAATTGTCCATATTTATTACGTTAATGGTTTCATATAAACAAATATATAAATATTTGCATGTATCTACTGAAAAACTGATACGTGCTGCATACAAATGGAGTGAAATTTTGAAATCAGCATGAAAAGTTAGTTCTAAAAAAGTTGGTTTGCATTCATAATGAGTATAATACATTTAATTTTGTTGACCAGTGTAATTTTATTTATTTGGATTTTACTAAAACAGTCTTCTTTATCCTTACTTTATTTTAATTTTATCTGCTTCTGATTTCCAACAGATAACACAGGCTTGCAATGGAAAAATTATCCAAAAACTAACAGCTGATTCTTATAGATTTTTGGTGCTGTTTTCAGTAAAAATAGTTTAAAAATTCCATTACGTACCATTTTCCCACAAACTCAAATTTTCGATTTCAATATCTCCAGAATCACTGTATTAATCTTCTAAACAAAAATTAATTATAATTAATTTTTCTTTTATTTAGCTCTTTTTTCCCACACTTTTTTGTTTCCCCCTCCCAAACATCACAGTGATGACTGTTAAGTTTGTTCGTGTAACGTACAGGGGTTCAATCTAAAAAAATAAGAAATTTTCTAACCGAACCTCTCCTCCGCAATACTACCTCATGGACCAGGTATACCAGTACCTTTACCTCCAGAAATGCTAGAAGGCACACCTGGAGACTCTGAAATAGAAGGTCAGGATTCTGCTGAGGACTTTCACGATGTTTCAGGCATCAGTGAACCCCAACTTTTTTCACAGCTTGAATTGAATGACTTAGTCAGAGACGTGGGTCTTGCTAAACATGCAACAGACCTGTTAGGCTCTAGGTTAAAGGAAAAGAACTTGTTGTCTCCTGATACCTCTTTGTCATGGTTTAGAAATAGAGAAAAATATTTCATTCCATACTTTTCTAAAGAAGGTGACCTGTTTACTGTAGCGATGTCCATTGACTGATGGAGAGGTTTAACATACAGTGTGACGTGAACAAGTGGAGGCTCTTTATTGACTCGTCAAAAAGAAGCCTCAAAGAATTGCTTCTCCACAATGGCAGCGAGTACGCTTCAGTACCAGTAGGGCATTCTGTGTATCTGAAAGAATGCTACCAGAATTTAGCCTTAATTCTCACCGAACTGAAATATAAGGATCATGGATGGACGATATGCGCCGATCTAAAAGTAATTTCCATGCTTCTTGGACAGCAGGGAGGATACACCAAGTACAACTGCTTCTTGTGTGAATGGGACAGCCGGGATAGGGGCCAACACTGGATCAAAAAGGAGTGGCCGTGTAGGGTAGAATTAGAACCTGGAAGCAAAAATGTAGTACGGGAATGTTTGGTTGATTCAAGGAAAGTTCTCTTGCTTCCACTTCATATCAAGCTTGGACTGATGAAATAATTTGTAAAGGTTCTGTCAAAAGAAGGAGATTTTTTTAAATACCTGCGCCACAAGTTTCCGGAACTGTCAGAAGCAAAAGTGAAAGGTGTTTTCGTTGGTCCAGATATTCGGAAACTTCTGAAAAATGACCATGATGTGTTTGAAACAAAAGTGGAAACAGTTGATAAAAGAGGCCTGGAAAGTTTTCAAAGTTGTACAGAAATTTATTGGGAACTATAAGGACCCCAACTTTAAGTGTATTGTGGAAAACATGCTGATGATATTCAAAGACTTGGGTTGTTCGATGAGCTTGAAGGTGCACTTCCTAAATTCTAATTTATACTGCTTCCCCGAAAATCTTGGTGCTGTTAATGAAGAGCAGGGGGAAGATTCCATCAAGATATCAAGAAGATGGAACGAAGATACCAGGGTAGGTGGAAGTCAACATGATTGCGGACTACTGTTTGATACTGCACAAAGAGCCGAAAGCTGGCTACAAGAGAAAAAGTACCAAAAGGAGCTTTGAGGGAAAACGGTAAAGGCAGTGTAAGGACTTGTAACGGTGAGTAAGGGTTGAGAACGGTTTTCTGTTAATAATTTTGTAAATGAAACTATTTTTAATTTTTTATTGCAAATAAATGTTTCAACCAGAATACGTATTAATAATCTCTTTTCCCATATTTTCCGTTTCACTTTGTAAAAAATCCTTACGTGATAGAGAAAAATAGTGATCATATTTGAAATCAGAACACCAAACAACATAACAATCAGTTGTAACATTGCAGATAATTTCCAATGACTCAAATTCTGCAGGCCTGTGTAATAATACTATGACCATGTTAATGATATGTTCATTTTTCTTGTTTGATTTCTACGCCTGAAGAGCTCTTTTGCTAATAGTTTGAAGCCTTCCTTGCTCTTATTTGAAAGCATGGTAGCAGCGAAATCTCAAGAAACCTTTGCTGTAGCCATTAGTCTGAGATAATTTGGAAAGGGTTTTTCTGGCGGGCAAATGTGGCTCTGAGCCATCTGCCAATCAATATAAAAGCACAACGGAAATGCCAGTCTCTTAGTTAATGCCTTCTGAGTCTACCAACTAACGTTTCTATTTGTATACTCATTTAGACAAACAAGGCAAAAAAAAAATGCTTAATTCTTAAGATTCATAAACAAATACTTTTAACTTTTTTTAAAACAACAACGATTACTCTAAATGTGCAAACTGCTCTTTTGGAGTAAACAACCCGCAAAAAAAAAAAAATCTCATCGCACCATTGAGTCAGTAAATCTTATCAGAGTTTGCATGATATTTACCAGCAATTAGTTAAAAACGTTTTTTCATACAGTAAAGATGACGTAGACTGATGGCAAATTAATCAAATACCTTGACATTTTCACGGTAATAAAGGTTAATATATATTACGATTTTATTACATAGTGCTTGGTCACCTTTATGATGTTATAGAAATATTTTCTAAAAATAGTTTCGTACTGCACAATATATTTCTTCTTAAAATGTGGATTAATGAGTTTACATTGGTAAATTCCAAAGTTTCAACTTAACTAAAATTGCACTTCCGAACACTCAAATAGTTATCATCCAAAGTATTTGGTGGGTCTAGCTAACCAAGCAAAGATAACCCTAACCCTGCCATATCTGTGTTTCTATAGCTTGTCTGGTGGCGATGAAAACCACAACGATTTCAAAATAGTATGGGCGAATCTTTACTTAAAGTTTATATAACCACTGTGTAAAATCCAACATAGAAGTGTTTATGAGCCTATTCATCTACTTTCCAAAACTGCTTAACATCAAATAATCTAGTGAAAATTTTGATTAGTCCATCGTATGGGTACTGTATAATCAAACTGGTACTTTAGACTGTTTACTTAGGAATTGCATCGGCACTGCCTTCATTAGCGTTTATGTGATGGAGGCAGCTTATGAATAACTGCAGAGTTTAAATTAAAATGAATACTGTTGTGACTACTATCCTATCGACTATACATGTAGAAAATTTAACTGAGCTTTTAAGTAAACTATGCACATAGTAAGTTGATTTATATGTATACGAGGTCTATCGAAAAAGTATCCGACTTTATTTTTTTCCCGTGGAAAGTAATGAGGTAAGGGAGGCAAAGGTGTGCATAGTGGAGCCGCATGCCTTCATACGCATGCATGGTTTTTTGCAGGCTTGCTGGATGCGTCAGTCGCTGTCAGGCAGCCATCGTGTGAGGTGCTGTACTACTTACTCGTGACATTTTCATTTCGCCATTGATGACGGAACGTGTGGAGCAACGATCTTGCAGCAAGTTTTGCCAAAATCTTTGAGATACCCAAGCAGAAACAATTCACAAAATTCAACAGGCTTTTGGTGACAATGTCATGGGTGTTACCCAAATAAAATAATGGTATAATAGATTCAAAGCTGGCGACACACCGGTGGAGAGTGACCAGCGTTCCGGGAGGCCGTCAAAAAGCCGTAATGCAGTTGTTATCGAGAAAGTGCGGACCTTGATAATGGAGGAGGATCGTCGTTTGATGGTGCGGAAAATTGGTGACGAGGTTGGGATCAGTAAAGATTCTGCACATGCAGTTTTAAAGGAGGATTTTAGTTTGCGCAGAGTTGCAGCGAAATTTGTGCCCAAGCTGCTTTCTCAGGAACAAAAACAACTTCGCCTTGAGGTTGTGCAGGACCTGCTGGATACTGCCAACAGGGATCCTGAGTTCCAGAATACCGTGATAACTGGAGATGAGACGTGGGTGTACGGGTACGATCCGGAAACCAAAGCTCAGTCATCACAGTGGAAGCACCCAACGTCGCCAAGGCCCAAAAATGTACGTCAGATTAGAAGCATAATCATGGTGATGCTACTGTTTTCTTCAATTACCGAGGCGTTGTGCATCACGAATACGCACCAGAAGGACAAACAGTTAGAAAGGATTACTATCAGGAAACCCACCGATGTCTTCGTGATGCAGTTCGGTGCAAGAGACAGAATCTTTGGCCTCGCAAAACTGGCAGCTGCAACATGACAATGCCCCGGCTCATTCATCACAGCTGATCCAAGGTTTCTTGGCAAATAAGGCATTTCGCTCATTTTCCAGGCTCCCTACTCTCCAGACATGGCTCCTTCTAACTTCTGGTTGTTCCCAAAAATGAAGATGCCACTGAAAGGCTCCCGCTTTGAGAGCCGAGAGGACATCATGCGGAATGTGACGGCTGAGCTGGGAGCCATTCCGGAAGAAGAATTCTAGACGCGTTTCGAACAGTGGAAACCTTGGCTTGGTTAGAAACAAACATTTACTGCCGTATCTCAGTCATCAGCAAGAGTAAAAACAACATCAACAACAAAATAATAACAAGTAAAAGTGTTTAGAAGTGTGCATGGCGAGGCTGTGAAGTGGCCCTCTTGAGGATACTCCCAATACTGACCGTATGCATTCGCAAGGTTCATTTTAATTAATAACGCTCTGATGATCCCAAGGCCGCGTAATTTTAAATAATTTAGATTGTCATCAAGCCATTATTAGCTATTGATTTATGCATTAAAGCACCTAACCGTATCTCTTATTAACTGCGAGATTCCTTACTAGAGCATCCCCATCCTGCTGGGCGTTCTCATCCCGAACCCGTTTCACCAATCCTGTAATTGATCTTATCTTTCTGAATCAGCTGAATAAAATTAAGCATTCAAAAAACAATCAGATGTTAGCAGACCTTTAAAACGCTGATATGGGAACAATTTCCGACGGCAATAAAATCTGGAAAACTTATCCTCGTACCTTCCGTATCCAATAAGTCTCCGAAAAAAACGTGGCACAACCTTTTTCTCTTGTTTTGTTTTGCACTGCGTCCCTTGTTTTCGATAATTCAGTAAAAAAATACTCTTTTAATGACACAACTGATGGTTATTTGGGGGGGGCACGGAGAGAGCAATTTATAAATTATTGGTTTAATTTAATTTAAAGCATGTCAGTGAAACGAAAACACATATCAAGGTGGGTTTCTTTATTTAATTGCGGAGCTTCTTTAACATGTATTTTTATTTTGAGTATCTTTGTTGCAGCTCGTACGATGACATTTCCCACGTCAGACCATTCAAAAGCTTTTCAGAGCTCGAGGCGTGCTTAGGCCGGGTAAAGTCAGAGAACAAGTTGGAGTTACACAACCGAAAACGAAACAGAATCTAGAGGGGCTTCCTCATGGCGTTTTCATAACTTTTCTGAAATTAAATAAATGGGCTTCCCTCTCAATTTACGAACAGTCCTCTTTTGATGACGCAACGACAAAATACGGCGAGAACGCAACAATGACAACAGTCAACAAACAGCTTGAAGTGAATTATTGTCTTATAATAAAGACAGCGGGGAATTATATTCGAACAATAACAAAAAACTCGTTAATGCAAAAGCGTTGAATTAAAAAAATCTGTTTCTTAAAAAATCAACAAAAACAATGATTAGGATGGGTCAGAATCAGAAAAAAGTAAACAGAATTTGTTAACTGTTTTGTTTAAAAACAACGTTGTTTTACAAGCGTAGGCGCGTCTTTAGTTAAGACGAATTTGTTCTGCAGTCAAATAAAGCTGTTATGCTGATTTATAAAATTTAAAAACTTGCATAGACATTTTAGAAATGAAGAATTTAAAACCCAAAATATAATCTTTACTCCTTCATTAAAATCTAATACAAGGAAGTCAGTATCATATATACATAGCATTAAATCTAAATTTACCAGCTTCTTATACATGGCTGATAGAAACAAAATTAGCAGGTTTGACGCAGAGGCAATTTTTATTTTGGCGCGCCATCCACTTCAGAGTTAAACAAAATAGCAAACAAGCAAATGAATCTACATCTAGTAGTTTATCCAGAGCTTTATTAAGGGCTAGGATAAGTTGTGGGGATTCAAGTCTAAATTTTTTCAACCTTCAGATTTGCCATAATGTTGGAAATATGTTTGTTTTAGTCGACAATCAACGTCTTCAATCAGTGCTTCTACGTAAGCACAGAACATGCAGGTATTTTAGCCTCCTCTTTTGCGCACTGGCACAGTCGTCTCGCAACAGGTGCGTCTTGAACTGCAAAACCCCTTGTTGGAAAAGCGACATGAGATTATTATCGCGAATAAATATGTCTAAAGCTGAATTCAGGCGTCTTTCGATGAACACCAGGTCAGCCGTCCTAGCGTCTTAAATCACTGCTCGCTCAATTAAAATGAAACTAAGGTGTTAAGCTGTGGGACACAAGCAGCCCCCTTGAAAGACTCGAGAGATCTTTCTTCACACCCGTGTTCGTCTGTTCAATGTAAATTTCAATAAAATTGCTTATCGGAGAACAATCAAACGTCTAAACTGCCAAATGGTCTGTATGTCATTTCTTGGGCGCACACAAATCTACGCTTTTCATTGGCTTCCTTAAACAAATTTCGCCCAGTCACTTGCTCCTTATAGCCCAGTGATCTCAAGTAATGTTGTGCTGTATCTGTATAATATTTACAGTGTGGGCGATATCTTCAAGGTTAGTGTTATTGTCGTATTTACTTATTTTTATAATTTTATTTATTCAGTTACTGTATCATTATTATTTTTAAATAACATAGCTGAATCCTATCACTATTTCACAGGCCGTCAAATCCAGTAACATTTTTTTTTTTTTTGCCATATGACAAACGCGGTTTATTGCAAAGGAGAAGCGAGAACTATCTGAAACAGGTTTTTAAAGGCAATTGTGGCCCTAGCCAGCTATACTGCTACCATCAAAGGTCAAGAGAAGTATGAAATATTCTTCATGATGTCATCGAAAAACACGTTTGTTTTACCGATTTCTTACCAAATAAAATGTCGTCATAACCAAAAACTGCTATAAGACGTCAGTCGTGTGCAGCTACTTTCTGGAGAAAATTAAGTCGCGGTAATTTGTGAAAAATTACGACAATCATGCCATGGTAAAACTTTTGGCCAACAAATTTCTAGCTTAGCTGAGAGAAGTAACAAATCCGTTACGTTGTTAATAAATCTGCCCAATTTTTAAAATAATCGATATGGTGAAGATGCAATATGCTTCCACAAAAGAATTCACTCAAAGTATTGCATTTGCAGCGTTCCTTCTCCAAACCATTCTACTTTTAGTAGATATAAAGCCATCTTGCCAACAACAGCGATATAAAAGATAAATCTGGCGTCATTTACTTTTCTAGTAGCTAAACATTGGCCCTTGTAAGACACTTTTGACTCTCTGTGATAAGCTACAAACGAGAACGTTGCTATTATGTACACTAATGAACTACTCCATACCTTCTTTTGTTTGGTTCCGGCATCACAGTAGCCGTGAACCAATTGTCGCTAACGCATTTGTTCTGAACAATCTTTTGAACATTGCATTGTAAACAAGACTCGAGAAATATTAACTAATAATTTATGATATCTGCGCCAGGAGTAGTTTTTAGCGTTAATTTTCCTAGGCAATTCTTGACTTTGATCTCTTATATTACAGTTAATGCACTTTTCTTAAACAAATATTTCGCCTGATTGACATTTGAAAGAGAATATGTAAAGTAAGAAAACTCGTCAGTTATAAATGATGTGGTTTTTCGTCTATATTTTAAGATAATGCAAGCGTCAACGAAATCGCCACAATAAAAAAATCCTAGTAATCAGGAAGTTGCAGATTCGAGACTAGTTTTAACCACTTTAATGCATAATAAATAAAAACGATCGGCAGAAAATATAGAACAAAATTGCGAATAAAATCAGTTCTACTCAAGAATGTTTCCTGATGAAGACTGGGAAATATTTCTGAAACGTAGGTTCATTAGTTAGTTCAAGTCCAAACTAACCATTTGTCACTAATTCTTTTTTAAATCCGTTTTATACTTTTCTTCAAGCAATCGATTTATTCTTACGAGTATATGAATGCATTTTTTTCATATAACTATTGAGCTCGTGAACCAAGTACACTGAAATTCATCTTTTTTGATGTTGCTATCAACCACCGAGATAAAGAATTAAAATATGTATAGAATTTATACGACTTTGAATATGAAAAAAAAAATTTATATAATTCCATGAATAGATGAAAGGGAATTTTCGTTTAGTATCACAATCTTTCGAATGTCGAAGAAAAGTTCCTCACAGATAACTGGTTGCTACTTCTATCACTTGTTAGGCTCAGCATTAAGCCACAAATTTAATCTATGCAAAATTTGCATGATTATAAAAGTTCTACATCAGATGTTCTCATGTCCGAACCTGAAACTCTAGTAGTGCCATAAAAAAACTGATCTATTAAATTTTATTTCAACAGATGTTTTTATTGCTTGGAAAAGAGTTTTACTAAAAGAAATCAGGTGGTCGTCTATACATTTTAGCGCTCACCAGTTATGTCGGGTACCGTCACAAATTGGTGCTCTCGTGAAGAAGCAAGATTTGCAGTTATTAAACATACAAGTGAAAAAAAACGTTTGTGACGTGTGTATCCGATTATATACCAAAAAGAAGGCTTAAGTATCCAAAAAGGTGTACGTGCAGATGGAAAGATAAACAAACATTTGTCATTAAAGCACTGACTCACGGATTCAAAATCAATACCAATGAAAGGAAATAGTATTTGTTTCCATCAAATGACACCAATATGTATTCAAAATTAAAGACGATTCCTTTCTTCCAGTTTTCAAACTAAGGAGATATAAAAGCGTACCTGAATGACGGCGAGAACAGAAACATTATAGCGACATTTTTATTTAAAAAAAAAACGATACTCTGATCATTTATTATTTTCAACAGTCAGTAAAACTCGAAAATAACTTACCACCAATCTACATTTCACAGGTTTGACCCAACTGTGATGAGTTTTAACATCAGCGACATGCCGAATACTCGTCTCTACTCTAAGAACACTTGTACTGAGATCTATTCCTGATGACGACGACAACGAATAATTCCCACAAAACCTAGATCTATTAGTGAGATCTTTTGTTAATAATAAGATGATAATAATGGGGGAATTAAAAAAAAAAACAGCTGTCATATTTTTAAAAGATACACAAATTAATTACTTTCCACATGCAACGTATCACGATTTATTTGGGTTCCTTTATCATTTGATAGAATTAAATCTGTTTTCTGACCGAATGCTGCAAGCGTGTGATCGTCTAAGATGGTTCTAATTATTTTTTATTCTCTTTTTAATGTAGTGTGTATAAATGTTGAACTTTTACTTGACGTCATAACTTTTCCATTAGATGCCGAGTTTTAGCATTAGTGCCTTTTTAAAGCAATTTTTATAATAACATTGATGGCATATAAATCATCACAGTGTCACCTTAAGATCGCCATTTTTTGTTATTCTAAGTGCATTTAACCTACAATGTGGAACACTATAAAGCAGCTTCTTTCAGTGGTGTCTCTGCCTGATATGTATGCTCTCAAGTCAATATTACGTATCTAATTTAGTAATAAAATCTTGGTTTTTATGACCTTCAATGAAAAAGGCAGGTAAGACTTTCTTTGCTAAAAATAAAGTATCCTGTTAGATTCACATTTTCACCTTAGACTAAAAGGTAATCATCTAAAAATCGAAAACAAAGGTGAAAAGATAACCGTGGGAAGCTCATATATGGAGACAGTTGTTTTTACTTTCAGCTTCCCCCTTTTTGGACCGAAAGATCTTGGGAAGTCTGTTTATCACTATCTACTGCCGACAGCGTAATTCAGTCTCACCGACCTTTCTGGGAAGGAAGTTATGAAGTTTTTTATTTATAATGGAATTAGGTGTTAAAAGACTACGTTTAGAGAAAAACAACAACATTAAAGTCTAGGTTCTTTCAGGCAAGACTGTAGCCAGAACCTTCATGCCGACTCGAGATGGTAATGGCAAGACAACATTTTAACCTATTTAGTGAAACACTAACATTACTAAAGAAAATAGACTATAACAGCATTCTAACTTTATTATCCAAGCTATAATATTAGAAAAATAGTTTAAAAAATTTAATTATGCTTCCAGTAATACAGATAGATGCATTAAACGTTAACTCTTGTAAAGCGTAAAACATTTTACAAGTTACTTCCACATTTTCCCACTTCTAACATTATTGCATCGTAATCCCAGTTAGCATGTACCCGTTAGTGGCGGACAGTATTCCATTACTGACCTATTTAAAAGATACCTGCCATAATTATGGACTCAGTTTTGAAATATATTATCAAGCATAATGGAAATTATTTTGGTGTAAATGTCGTAGTCGACAAAAGCACTAACAAATATTTTTCACAGGAGTGCTTTCTAATTTTTATATACTATATACTGTACATATATATAAAATTTTTGTATATCTCTTCTTTTGTACTGGAGAGCCCATAATTATCGTCTCCTGTGTATGTTTAGAAGTTAATTTAAATAATCAGGGTTTTAATCTTATTAATACCTGCTTGCTGCTCTATTTGTTTTCTATAATGTGCTTAGTAATATCAGTATCGAACTAAGATTTGTTTGACATCTTTGAAAGTCTGAATTTCTTAAATTTTATTTCCCCCCGTTAAAATAGGCATCAATATGCTTTCAGGTGTTATTAGATTCTATCTTAAATATACTACAGATGAAGGAGTACGCAAAAGTTTAAAGAAATCTAAAAATTCCCATTTTAAATATATGATGGACATTTTTTGAAAAGATGATATCCAGTTATTGCCTAGAAAATCACTGTTCGGGCAAATCCGTGATTTTATTCTGGCAAAATACAATGTTTTAGATGCTTATTAATATTTTTTATCGTTATTACTCCACAAGATACCATTACAATTTGAGTCTACCGTGTGTAGTGTATTGAGACGAAGGGCTGTGACAGAGTTCTTCACAAAAGTTGGTGTAATCTCTAAAAAAATTCATGTACGACTGCAGAATGTGGATGGTGGATCTGCACGTGTGAACAGGTAAACATTGCATTTCAACAGAGGGGAAAAAACTGACGCTGAAGTCAAGCGACATTAGGCAGACCACGAAATTCTATGGTACGTTACATAAAAACGCATCTGGTTCAAACGATTCGAAATGATCCGAGGACAACAATCAAAGATCTTGTTGGCAAGATTAGTTGTGGCTATTCTACCGTGCAAAAATTCAATCAATGATAGAAAGACTGGAAAGCTATTTTTTTGTCGATGAGTGCTGGCTCGCAAACTGGTTGAGAAAATGGAAGCTCGAGGAAATAACCATCGGACGGAACTGCTGAGACATTACCGAGCAGAAGTAACGCATCTACTGACAACATGCTTACGCGTGACAAATCGGCCATAGAAAACCAAAAACAATGAAGTCCGTGAAATGTCACGCCAGCCCCATTCGCCTCCACCAAAGAAATTTAAAAGCCATGTTTTCGTCTGGTAAAGTTATTCTCACCATATCCGAGTTCCGAAATTCTTGTCTGATGCTGCTTTTTTCAGGCTGCAGTGAGACCTTGAATGGGATGGACAGCTTTTTTTTAACCATTTTTTTAGAATAAAGTTTATCTATCCCTACAAACCACTGCTTGGAAAAGTGTCAACAAAAACGCGGATAATATGGATATATGATACTACTTTTTGTGGTTTTTCCTGGTAGTTCTATGAAATGTTATATTTTATGGCAAATAAAATTGAAAGCTTTCTTACGTCGCCGGTTTACTTTACATGACCAAATATCATTACTTTCAATACGATCTTAGCCTGCATAAGTAAAGTAATTTACAGACCGCTTTGCCTTACACGACATTTCCTGATAAGTATAGACTTTAAACGATATTCATCTGATTTTTTTCCTTTTGTAGCGTAAAATGCAGCAGTGAAACCTTAGGAAATCCCACCGGTTTAATTTGCTTTTTGCTTTGCAAATTACGCCTAAAACACGACGCCATTCTAATACGACCTACAAGTTGCTTGCTCTTTCTGCCAGCGTCATTAACCCTAACTCTAACCATCAGCAAGATCTTTACGCAGAATTTATAGTTTTTCACGTCATAATTAATGTAAAACAACGAAAGTGAAAAAAAAGCTTTTTTATTTTTTTGTTTGGCATGGAAAATTAAAGAAAAGTTGGTTTCCAGAGTGAGGTGTAGTTGACATTCAATTCTCGTAATAAACTTACCAACAATTTTAGAGAAAGAAACATCGTTTCCATGATGATAGAAGTGTTCCTACCAGGGATTAACCTATATAAATCAGTTTTACTTATAGTCATTCATCACAATGAAAGTTAAAATAATAATTTAGATAACGCGAATATGTCTAAACGTCTTGTACTAAATTCGTTTGTTTATCAAACCAAAACAAAACTAATAAATGTACAGAATCAAAGACTTTTGTACATACAACTTTTTTTTACACATACTAAACATTTTTAAAAATATATATTAATTTCCACAGGTGAAAAATCACTTGGAAAATTTTATAAGATTTTTTTTAAAAAATGTTTAAAGGTTTATTCTCTAAATGATCAACAAAATCTCATTTTATTGTAAGACAAAACTTTTAACAAATAATTTTCAGGGTGGCGCACAGAAACAAATCGGAAAAAAGGAATAAGTTTTAATTTAAAGAATGTAAATATAAATGAAATGGTAGTCAATAGTAATGTTGCCCTATCCATGATGGCAAATAATAGTTCACAAAAGGAGTCTGCATGTTTATCATAGTCCTATTGATTAGATTGGCGGGCAGGAAAGTCCGTTGGGTTATCAAATAATTTTTCAGATCTTGGAGAGATATCGGTGAGGGTTGGAAGAAGACAGCACATTTTCTGAAAGTTTCTAAAAGATTTTCAATAGGAGTTAGTTCAGAAAAAGCTTCTGGCCATGTCGTAAATGGTTTAGTCTTAAAGATATTGGTTAGTTACACATGCCTTATGTGGACGCGCGTTATCGTCCATTCAAACTAAGTTTAATTATTCATTTGCACCTGTGCATAATCTTAAATATGGATCCAGAATATTACCCTTATAATTTCTTGTACTCAGTGAACCTCCTTGAAGCACGCGCAAATCTGTACGCCCATTTAATGGAATTTATTCGCAGACCGTGACAACCTTATCTGGGTGGTGATTCCATTCCATAATGTTTTGGGCTGTTGGTATAATTTGCATTCTCTCCAGACAAGTAAGCGCCGTGAGTCACGCGGACGACTAAATCCTGTCTCATGAATATGGAGAACATGGCTCCGGTCATGTGATGTCAAACAACATGTCCACGGCATCATTTCAACCGCTCCCTTTTATGGCGGCGGGTCAAGAAAATACACACCATAGATATTCTCTCAGAGCTCTCTCCAAGCGGCTTCGTTTGCTACAGAGAGAAACCATAAATAACATTGCTCTTCATAACAATTACCCTAACAAAGCAAAAACTGACATAAACAAAAGTCATCTTCATTTCTTTCTACCAAAGATAATTTGTATGGTTATAGGAACTCTCGTATTTATTTTATAAAAGTTGTGTTGCATGTAGAGTTTTCACTGAAACCCTAGCGATTAACACGTTAACCCTTTTCAAATTATTTTTGTTGTTTGTGTGTTGCTTAAGTTTTGTAAATTATATATTCAACTTTAGGATTTCACCATTAATTTTTATCTGAATATTTTGCTGGTAAATTTTATAATTATTTTAAATTTAACATGCTTTGTAAGAAGAATTGTAAATTCAGATGTTGCTACATAGTAAAAATATAATACATTGATTTGTAATGAGTAACATTAAGCAAATTAAGTAAGGAATTTTCATGTATATATACAGTTTGGAAATAAATTTGTGTAGCATACAGTTAAAGCATTCGAATAACTTACAATTATTTTCACGTTTTATCGTTGTTTGCGCATATGTGTATATCACTACCAAAGAAAATAGGTTTTATAGTAATTGGCACGTTAAGATACGAAAAGCAGATGATATTAAGGATTACGACGTCAAGAACATAAAAGAAGCTTCCACAAGAATGGAAGAAGAGACAAATTATACGGATAGAAGCCCCATGGAGGTGGAACTTCTTTATCAATGATTGGAGGAAGCTGTTTAGCCAGTGAGTCAGCTGGTACTGATATAACCTTAATAGAGACGGTCGTAATGCGGGTTCCGAAACTAATTACCGAAATCCCACTAATGCTTTCGTCCTGACTTGTAGAACCATTGATGAAACTAAATACCAATATATATATATCAGGTTGACACGAATGATTCCATTTGTAGAGATCACGAATATTGTTGAAAATTTTCGGCGAGATTCTTATCGTACATTTCTGAATCTCACGATTACTTAAGTGTTTGTATTAAGTCCAAATTCCAAATCCGTCATCTATTCTAACACTTACTTTGTTTCAAATTAATTGTTAACGGTATAATTTTCTCTTCTATGTGGTGCTCTCTCGAAAACTGATTCATACGATGACATAGCGATTATTCGTTCGTCAAGTGATCAGTCAGCCCAGTAACATCTTTGTAGGTATTCCAGTCCTAAACATTCTTTATCTGTAACTCACTCTAAAGGTTTTCTTTTCTGGTTACGTATTTATCCACACAAAGCTGTTTCCCGATCATCTCCCAACACACTCACAGTAAAATACAACGACTGGAAGTTTTATTTCCTTTATCCTATCTTTTCGAGAAAACTCGAAACTTGCAAAGATAGCACCTACATCTGCATCTTAATTTTCTCCAATTATTAAAGTGCCAAATCACCTAGGCGTAAATAAATAAGATTTCAACGATCGTAAATATAAAAAGGAGCTTACGTTTAAATGGCATTGAGTCCTGAAAGCTTATATAATGTCTAATAAATGCTACGTAAAATTCGTCTCTGAAATAATTAATGGAACATATCCAAGAAACAAATAAACGTTTATACAATTTTATATTTACAGATAAAACAATTTGTATTGTATAATAACCTTTGGGTGGACGGTAGACCAGTGTTAGCCTCCTGAACTACCGTGATTGAGAGTTCTAATACGAATCCCAATTAGTACCAGCATGGTTTGGAGTGTCTTTGGTCTGGGTTTTTACTGCTCTTCTTTAAAAGTCAGCTGTATGGATTTTCTCCGATCGCCAAGATTTCTTTCTATGTCTGAAAATGAAACGTTCTGGTTATATTTGGTAGCGATTCCACACCTAACCCTTACACTCTGCCCAACAGCCCAAACTCTGCCTTGGTCACCAAAACTGACACCCGAAGCTTTCCACTTTAGTTCACTGCTGGGAGATGTCCTTAGACCTCAAAGGCAGAAAAACGTTCGGCAGGAAGAAGATATATTTTAACCACATAATAAGCATGGAACGTTAAAATAACAAATCTCTGAAATTATCCCGAACTCTCTAATTGCGGGTCCACTGAGTAGCGTGTTTTCTTTTTTAAAAATTAATATAAACTGGAAAAACATTAGCGAAACCAAGACCAATGGTTCCAGGTCATGAAGCCAATTTCTAAATGCATAAAAATCAGACGATATTTGCAAGCAGAATTAAAATATCAAAATAATAAGATTTTTTTTTAAATCTCGTTTTTTCTATAATTCAGAAATACAAAGAACTGCGTTAAATAGAATAAGTATCTTTACTTCGTGTTTAAAGGTTATCGCGGTGGCATTTTATAATTGTTCAAAAGAAAACGCTACGTTTAACACTTACTCAACGTTTTAAGATAACGTTAATAAATAGAACGAATGGTAGAAAGTCAGATATGTAAAACAAAAATAAAACCGGACATAACTTGTTGCCAATAGACCAGTTACTGTCCAAATTACTTAACCATTCCCCGCATCGTATTTTTTTCTTCAGAAAGTACTTGCTTGCATACACAAATCCCCATATTTCTAATGGCTCTCTTATTTTTCCCTCTGTGACGTGTTCTTTACGTGCGATATCGATACTAGCCTGTTTTCCGTTACATGTTGGAAATCAGTTTCACGGACGTCCGTTTCTTTTTTCTTTTAATTTGAATTCAGGTATCGTTGTCCGTGTCATATGGGATTTCCACCCGAGTTTTGGCATAGTTAATATCTTTTTTTACCTGTGATTAACTAATCCGCAGAAACGTAAGGAAAATAACCCGGATGTTCAGTGCTCAAAAACAGTCTTTTATTTCCAATGCTGTGCCAAATAAACACTATTTTTTATCCGGTCTTTGAGAGATTTCGTACCATCTAATTGTACAGGTGTAGTGTTTTTTGGTTTTCTTAGCGAAACGATTGTGAAAATAATTTTCGTTAATTTCGAAAAAATTTGCGATATTGTCATATGCGGGAACAATTGTTAAATTAAGAGATATCTCAAATTATACGACCAACTCTCCTTAAAACAAACACCATTCTCGAAAAAAGTAGGAAGTTATTAAAATTATAATTAAAATCGTACACCTGATGCCAATTTAAAGTTGGTTTCAGGACTGCAATTTAAATCCCCATCGGTCATTTTAAAAAGCACTGATAGAAAACCCACAGTGCTGAGATGATTTTTTTTCCACAATTTTCAAGTTTCTTCATTTTAATAGAAATATGTTGCTGAAAATGCTATTCATCGCCCGAGTACCATAACTGATGATTGACGTCAGTTCTGGTATAATAAAGATTTGCTATTTATTTAGAAACTTCTTTCATTCGCAGTTTTTTTTTTTTTTAATCGTGACGTCTTTCGTATAACTATATCGTTCATGGTCCATTTAGTTACCGATACACGACGTAATTTAAATCCTTACTGCGATTGAAGGAGACAAATAGTGGAGTTATACCATCTTCAAACGTTAAATACTGTCAAATACTTTGCTACAAACTACGAACAAGCAAAAACAAAAAAACGAAACTTATTTAGTGACAATTCCAAGTTCGGTAACAGATGATATAACATGGTACATGGAGTTGTAAACGAAACATTTGGCTTAAAATTCTTAGCGATAATTAGTCTGCATTATTAAATACTATTGAAAACTAAAATTGTTACAAGTAAATTTAATTATTTAATTAATAGTTTTTACATTTATAACTGAAAATTACTAATAACAGATAATCACATTATTGTTTATTTCCCATAAAAAGTAAATGTAGAGATAATAAGAAAGACAAAGCAAAACGTTTTTAGCCGTATCCCATATCATTTTCAGTCAAGCGTAGAGGAGACCGCTGCTAGTTGATACAGAGATAAGTTGCTATAGTACTAGTAATTCCTGATTAAACGTGTAGATGAGCTGGGACCGACTTCAGATACTTTAATCTTCGATCAGAAGTTTAAACTATATGACCTTAATATATTTTTTATATTTTTTATAATTTAATTAGGATTATTACTGGCGCTGGTTTTCTCCTCAAACATATCCTCCTAGCTCGTTCAGACCGAGCAACAACAAAAACGGACTGCTATCCATATATGGAGTACGTTGTAGAAAAAAAAATTAGAAATTAAAATTTGAAAAACTAATAGTTTGGCAGAGGTGTCTGTGCTAATTCGAAAGTAAATTCAAATGTGGAATAAATAGAAATGTTTCTATACGCACAGTAAATCCGCCATTATAATGTCAGCCACGAATATTTGTTAAAGTTCGCATATTTTGTTTTGAAGATTTCTGTTCTAAGATAATCTATACTCAAAAGAAAGGGTTTTTTCTTAAGTTTTTTGTATATCACTCTGGTAGTATCTTTACCAAACTAACTTTTAAATCTCTTTTACTTAGCACGGGTTGGGCTATGGGGAAGCTGGCACATAAGTATCTTTCTCACTGGTGTAAGCCTTTGTAACGATGTATATCGCTTCAATCCCCACGTGTATTTCAGTACGGGCGCGTAGACGAAATATTCCAGCTCAAAGATAATACGAGCCAAAGCTTTTAGGCTGCTGAGTTGAACTGTCCCTATGTGGTAAAAGAACTGACATGGTCTACGGACAGTTAAAGTTAAATTGCCTCAACGCTTTGCGTCCATAAACAAACAAATTCATTTTTCGTTCATCTATTTTTTTTAAAACCACAAAGCTAATAAGACTCTGTATTATGGAATAAAGTAAAAGGGCTAGAGATCATACAAGGTCACCACGTGTCGTAAAAGTCGGAAGAGATGGCAAACAGCAGAAATCTACATACAAAATTCGAATACATATTTCTGCAACTGCTGAAGAGATTAACAGTGCTAATAATGTTTTTGTTGTCTTTACCTTTGCTACAGATTTAATCAATGGAAGTGAGAAGCGGTAAAATAAACATCTGATAATAAGAACGGGTAGAACTTAATACAGAGAAAAATTGTTGGTTTTATTTTATGTAAACTCTCTTTAAAACTATATCGTTTTCTCCTCAATATCCAGAAAAAATATGACCTTTATTGAAATCGTTATGAATGGTTTCAACGTCAAATGTTAGTCTGTTTAAGACACTCTTTTAGCGAATATCTTTTGTTAGTAAAACGATGGTTTAACTATTTCTAATAAGAACATTTTTTCCTGTAGAGATTATATTACTAGGGACGTAAGTTTAAATGTAACTCGGCCGGTACGATTAAAGTGATAATATATTAGCTGGGTTTCAGTTAAACGACCCTAGTATCATCAATTTCAAATTCATCGTGACATTAGTTATGTTAGTTGGAAGAGAAATAAATAAAGAAAAAGGTATTGATTATAAATTTTTTATATTTCATTGATCTCAATGCTTTAAAAGATGATTTTATGTTTTAAGCTTTCCGTCTTCCCGCAGAACTTAAGGGAATTTCTCCGATTATGGCCGATACTACGCTTTCCAATTTTTCATTTGAAGTAAACTCCCATTGTTAGCTTATGAAGTCCATCAAAATGCTGGAGTAAAATACTGTTGAATTTTTTTTTTTTAAATCACTTCTGAAACTACGTTTAACCTGAAGCTTAGTGTTTCAAAATAGAACTCAGAAAGTCGTTTTAAAAATGTTCATGTCTGATAGCAAAAAGAAGAAATCCCAGAAAGTGACGAATTATATTGGTTGCAGCAGAAGTTGTACACTTATTGCATTTTACTTGAAACTTAAGGTTACCTATGAGATTGTGATGGTCTAATTAGTTTTAAATTGTTATTTATTAATTGCCATAAAAAGACAAAAGACCATATTTATGAAATTTTGATCACATTATGAATGATAGTAAATATAATACAAAGAGCTGTTTGCTCCTTAATGTTGCAATTAAAGAACAAGTAGACGTGTCATCTCGTCAATTGTAAAGCCTGAGTAAAATTTTGAATGCCATGATTTTTTTAAAAAACCAAATAAAGATTATAAATTATACATTTTCATGGAATTCACCTAGATCATGAATACAGAACAAAAATACTTATCACAAAGACCATAGTAAATCATAAAGTGCTATAGTAACCAACTTAGTATGTAATGGTGATTTGAGCAATCAACATAGATTTAGCATAGATTTTTAAGTAAAAAAAATATATCTTATCAGAAATAATCTCAGTAATATGTACTTTTCTAAACCTGTGGAGCTGTTTTATTCGTAACCTTTGAAGTTAATTTAAAATTCTAGTTAATTTTAATTAATTGGTCGATATTGAAAAAAAAAAGTTGATTAATTTAGTTAAATTATTTGCATTATTTTTATTTTTGTAGTTTGCTTTTAATTAAAATCTTTAACATTTTCTAATGACATTATGGACAAATTTTTACGGAGAATATTAAAAAAAAGACTCGATATTCTAGTAAACTTCAAAATAAATGACCGAATTTATTCCTTCCTTTAGATTAGGTCATTTTAATTCATAATGTTGTATTAAAACACACACCAAGATTACCCAAACGGCAATATGACTGTACATTTGGCAGGATCAACCCGCTCCATAACTCGTAGTGACCCAAAGCTGATGGTCACAATTAATTCAATAAGGGTACCAATTCTCCGTGTAATTTTCAGTGTAATTTTTGCTGAAATTACCAAGGATCGGATGCTCACTCTGAAGCCCCACTGTAGTATTTCTAGAAAGTTTGTTTTGCTTTGTTTTCCTTTTTTATGTCAATAAACCGCTCTTGAACACCCTGCTAACAGATTGTCCACTGTGGCTCCAACTTAACCTTCAATTTGAGCTATAACATCAGAGCAATATATTTACGCTAATGCATCACACAACAGCTGCAAGGTCTGTCGGTAATGAGAAACGAGGTCGCACAACAGTCGCATGATTAATAGTATCCCAATTAGAAGTGAGGTACATTTGCAGGAAAGAGAGAGATGGGGCAGGACGAAAGAAAATGCACATCGATCTATGAACTAAAAGATGCATTTCAGCCTATGAAGAACCTAATAAACATTCGGTGTGTATCGGGAGAATGCGACAAAAAATAATTAACTAAAGAAACGAGGATCTCACACAAAAAAGAGAGAAAACATCAATAATAATTAAAATGTAACACTTTTGACAACGACTCCCCAAAACCAAGTTAGAATTCTGCTTAAATTTTAAATATACGAAGGTTATTGCCCACCGGTAATTATTTTTGCATAAATCTCTGTAGATTTAGAACTTATTATTATTACTACGTAACGACAGTTTAAATATGAATTTGAAGAGCATAAAATAAGTGCAACAAATGAGATTAATTCACCGTTGTGAGCTTATGATCATTCCGGTTTTTTCATATTTTAAATCGTTCCTTTCTTTAGTATAAAAAAAAAACTCATTTATATTTAAACGATAAAACAGGGTAACTTTTAAAGGGGAAATGTCATCTCTGCTTTTTCGTGCTGTATCGATCCAGGCATATATTCCCCCCCTCCCAATTTAAGCAAACGATTCCCCAAATTGTCGCTAGGCCTGCGATTCTCTCTTTGAAACTAGCTGAAAGTAACCGCTGTTAGAGCGCCGGGTGTTCGTAAACAGCAGTCACACGAGTGGACAATGTAAACGGCGCCGGCCGCAGCAGCAATAATTAGGCGGAAGACGGCTAGGGTTTTCGATAAAATGACCCAGCTAAAATTGAGCAAACATTTGCATAAAAGGAAAAAAAAAAGCTTGATAACGGGGCGTCAAGTAGGAAAAATGAAACGTTAATAATAGGAACACGGCTGGCAGAAGCTAAAGGCTCTTGTCAGCGTGTTGCGGAAAGAAATACTATAAGGGCATGAGGGTGGCTGTGTTATTAAGAAAACGGTACTGCAACCTTTTATTGAAAGACGTAATAAAATATTTAAAAAACATTTTTTTTTCAAAGTCGATAATGAAATTACGAAACTTATACTTATATATATATATAACTTTTTAAAAATTGCGATAATTCAAAATTTTTATAAAATATTTTTAGGCAATTTTTTTCCTTCAGTGACTTATGAACTTCTGGATTTGTCTCTTAACGATTAAAGATGCATTTTTTAAAGTCGTTCTACGAGGCGTAACGTTTACCGGTTTTTGTGTGTCAGAGTCCTTGGTCAACCAGATTTGTCGCAGGACTCACGATAGCCCTTTATATCTAGATGTGGGGGGAGTGCTCGGATGGAAACCTAAGCAGCCGCCCGGAGAAGAACAGCGAGAAGAAATCGTGTCCGGGGGAGAAGGGTAGAGAGCCGTTCCCGAAACTCGTTTATCAACTGTGAGAAGCTCCCCTCGATAGCTATGCACCAAACTACGGCTCCACCCTTGTCTTTCAGTAATTTTTTAAGTGCGGCTTAGAGAACGCGAACAGTATACAAAAGATTTAAAAATCATTTCTGCCCCCCTTTTTTTTAGCTCCTTCTTTGTACCAACTGCATTAAGAAACCTAATAATAAAACACCCGTACTGTTTTCCGTTAACTGGAAGCAGCATAATGCCACCAATAACTAACTTCCCGTTCTTATCAAAACAATACGACCAGTCTAAAACGCTAAACGGGCCATGTCGCAGAACCCATGAATGCCTTTTATTTTCAAATATATATTGACGTTCAAATGAAACCAGGCCAGGTACAATTACGGCAAGGCTATTTCAGTCAAATTTTATTCGAATAACCTCAGTAATTCTCTCTTTGGAAAGAATAGTCAAAATCACGTGATCATTATGCCCTTAATTACGTAAGTGTAAAATCAGATAATATTTTCCACAAATAGTGAACGATAGATTTCTGCTTGAGAAACAATAACAATGAGAGGACGTGCTTTGCATCTATTGTTTAACATACTACACCATCAGATTTTGTAAGTTGATAATGATTAGACACACACACACACACTCTCTCTCTCTCTTTCTCTCTCATCTCTCTCTCTCTCCCTCTCTCTTCCCTCTCTCTCTCTCTCCTCTCTCTCTCTCTCTCTCTCTCTCTCTCTCTCTCTCTCTCTCTCTCTCTCTCTCTCTCTCTCTCTCTCACACACACACACACACTACACAGGTGGGATAAAGCTTTAAACTACTTCGAGTGAATTTTCTAAAATTCTAAACACAACTTTTTCTTATTCATTATTTACAAGACCAAGATACAATTTCTTTGATGCACTAGAAAAGTCTTGATTGCTTGTTCTTCAGGGAAGACAAGGAACATGTATACGTTGATCAAGTATTTTCCAAATTTCAATCGCTTGTACATAACATGCAAAAATTCAAACCGTAGAAGAAATTTTTTGTGTAAAGCTGTCTGCTGATTAAAAGAGCTAAGACAGAGGCAGTCGCACCATTTTATACCAGTTTGGTAACTTTATTCAACTTGCTTTTATTGTGTTTATCTTTTTCATAAGGTTCAGAATGCAAAATGTTTTCCAACTTATTAATGTCTTCAAACTTTCTTTTAGTATTATTATTATTATAGATTTTTTCCCTGAAGACCCCAAATAACAATTTTAATATTTTCATACAAACATCCTTGTTTGGATTCCTCTCAGTTAATGATTTAAAACCAAGTTATTTATATATTCTTGGCGATGTCAAAGAAGAAAATTTTGATGATGAGATATTTCTCATAGACTACAGATCACATATGTGGAAGATGACATAGACTACAATAATCACTTTTCGTGTCGTCAGTCATTCCGTGCTACGACTATGACAGTTCTGTGATAGCTCAGCACTAATATGAAAGATAACTCGATAGAGTCTCTACTTATTTTTGCGTTTCTAACTTCTACATCTTTCATTTATTCTGCATTTAACTTTGTGAAGAATTTTTTTCAGCATCTTAAATCTCAGTGATCGGGAGAAGATACAGCTCTATAATGTGTAGCGTGAAAATAGTCGAAAAACGATCCGAGGTGCATTGTGCACTTCTAAGAACCTGCCCAGGCTCAGCCGAATGCCTTTTGACGTGCAATGCAATTTAGATGATACAGAAAGGTATAACAGTTGTTGAATGCGGTGGCTATGCACAAATAGGTTCCTGTCAGTGCTGTGCGTACGTTAATAAAGTCTGACAGATCCGATTGATGGAGAGCACCAGGGACAGCGCCGAAAGTTTCCGGTCAACGATGAATTCCGGGCAGTCCGATAGTGCCTTAAATGACGAGGGATAATGACGGGCAAAGTCAAGTCGATTTGTCACTCTATCTATTAGCCAGCAATGTGTTCCATCTCTCTTGTACGCGACTTTGTTGGCAACGGTCTTCATCTCGATTCGAGTCAAACACGGCTTTCATGCGTGTTCCGGTTAATGCTTTCGTCGAGACAGCTTGTTGAAGTAAATGCTTTGTCACGATTTGTTTTTCAAAAAATCGAACAGACTTTTGTGTGTGTGTGATAGAGAGAGAAAGATGGAGAGAGAGATGACGTTAGTACAGAGAGAGATGACGTCAGTACAGAGAGAGATGACGACGTTACTACAGAGAGAGAGAGATGACGTCAGTACAGAGAGAGATGACGACGTTACTACAGAGAGAGAGATGACGTCAGTACAGAGAGAGATGACGACGTTACTACAGAGAGAGAGATGACGTCAGTACAGAGAGAGATGACGACGTTACTAGAGAGAGAGAGAGAGAGAGAGAGAGAGAGGAAGAGAGAGAGAGAGAGAGAGAGAGACTAATATGACAATAACGAGAAATTCAAAATCATCAATTCTAGCGAAGTCTTTTAAATGCCTATTTATTCGTTTAGTACTTTTGCTGTAGGTAGATTTATGTGTACTATCCATAAATTGTAAACGTAGGGAATCTTTAGCACTGGACAAAAAAGACATCTCTGTTTAATCACTAATTAGAAAAAAAATAAACGAAAAGAGTAATTTTTCACGCCATTTACTTGACGTTAAATGGTAAATATCACGTAAAGGTTATCTTTTCCTTAGCCATTAACGATCAGACAAAGACGACTTTTTGGTCGCTATAAAATGTTTCAATTTTACTAAATTTTAACTAAAATAAAAATTTGAGATTACTCGACATTTTTCTATTTTAAAAATCTTCTTTAAACTTGACAATAATTAACTCCGTTATCTTTATTTGCTTATCATTTTTCCTATCCCGAAAATGGGTTTAATTTTGAGTATTCGCCCGCACTCTTCAGCACCTACGGAAAATATGCAATTACCTCTAAGCAAACAGAAGCTCGTTGTCGCTCCAGCGGAGCGAAAACTAATACTCAGATAATATGGGCAATGTGTGAAGTGCCTGATGATGGCCGTACGCCTGGATAAAAATCGGCGCAAATCGTGCAGAAGCCGAAATAAGAGCTCTCGATAAAAACACGGAGGTTTTAAGATTTTAATTGGAGGCACGACATCCGAATTGTTTGTTAGAAAACAAAGACTTGTTTTTTTCTAATGGAATAGGACCCGTGCCACTTTCGACCGCTCGATGTAAGCAAAACTCGTGACCGACCGTGACAAATTATTATAGTTAAGATATCAAGTTATTCCTCACGCTCGATAAAGGGAAGTGTTTGGATGCCATACACCGTTGGAAAGCATAGGGCTATAGTTTTCGCTGTATGTTTTACAACTGCTCAGTCTCGGTGTACAATGTAAATGAAAACCAGGTTTATACCAATGTATTGGTTTCCGTAATTCTGAGATTCGCTATTTCTTAACGCCCACCAAGTCATTTCTTTATATATATATATAATGTTTTGAGCTACAATTTTTTTACACAAGATCAGTACTATAAAAAAGTCGAACTTTGGAATTTGTTTATTTCTCGTTATGCGTTCAAGCCCTTAAACTGATGAAAAGTCGCAACATGTGAAGTGGTTGCTATAGCACAAACAACAAACATATAGAAATGCACAGATTCATTCAAATCAGAATATGTTCGGAGACCCTTGAAATTCTAATAAATTCTATACTTGTTTTACATTGATTATAAAACCCTTAGCATTTTAGTTATTTATTATTCCTCAGTAATGATACTTCAAATGTTTCAACACTCTAAGGCCTTTTACCTTAATTGCAAGTATTTAAAAAAAAATCTTTGAAGTATATGATCAGAACTTTCTAATTTAAACATGTTGCTAAGGACAAACTACTTGCAAACTGTTTTGATCTTGCAAAAGACGTGAGATCACAAGAAAACTTTGTGTGACGTCACTTGAGGTGAATAAAGTGTTTTGGAAAATCTTTACGCATGCGGTACATCGTAACAAAACTTCTATTTAATATCTGCTGTTTTTAACCAAAGTTTTCAATTTAATTTATGCATTGCTTTCCGGTTATTCTGTGAAACGAAAACTACTCTCTTTACCTGGTACTCTCCCCCCAAATTTAAATAAAGTAGTAAATGTTAAGTAAATGGCGATTAGAGGTGATTTTCCTTTTCTTCTCTTTAAGCGGAATTTTAATAGGCTAAAATGTTTCTCCTCTATTTTTAAAAGAAAAGGTTCAGCCAAACTGCATTAACAATGCCAGTTTATATACTTGATTCGAGATTTATATCACACAGACAGACACACAGAAAATCAAAATCTCGGAGACATGATTTCTCATCTCTCACCTAACAGATTGCCTCTACGTTTCTTTGCGTATTTACCTTAATGTTTCGTTAATACAGCTTCAGGTGAAAAGACGCAAATCATATTGGTTGATATTCAAGCTCAAAATAACAAAAAACAAACAATATAAACAACAGAAGAGCCTGGAATATTTCAAAGTTAAGCATTTATATAATCTACAATGAGCGTTGCTGTGTGAAGATTTTCAGATGTTTATATATTTGTTTCCTACGATGAATGAACTATTTGGTTTTGCATTTATTAAGTTAGAATATTTTTTCTGCTCATTTAATTACTTTACATACGTATTAGTCAATAATAATAATGATTACCTTTCAAATTCAAAAATGGCCATTCAGAAATTGTATGTAAACATCTAGCGGGGCGAGATCGTTATAGTGTAGACGCTGCTGCCCGCTCAGCAACTCCACACTTTTAAGTAGTTTAACCTGTTGTGAAGGAAGATCTGAAACAAACAGGCAACTTTATTATTCTGGAAAGTTATGCACCAATTACACTGAACAACAAAATGAAACTTTTTGTCTGCCACTGAGCAAAATGTGGGTGATCTTAGCTAAATTTTTGGTGTTGATTTCAAATCTGAAGTCAGAATTTGGCTGGGATGTCAGGTTTTTGAGATATGCATAAGGAGGAATTTCACCACTAACGCTATATTACGACTCATGTTATATAAACTATATAAAGCTTGAACAACAATATTTGTTATTCAAACGTTTAATGTGAAACATATTTGCCATGATCAGATAACAGATGCATGAGAAAAATCGACAAAAGCAGTATGGGAGATATGGAACGCATTTAACTAACATAGTTGGTTCATTCCAAATGTTCAAAAATGTTTCAGACACTTGTTCTTGTGTTTATGTGAGGTGTCCGTCTCCCTTTGGAGGAACCAACAGTAATCACCCATCATGTTGGGATTGAATTTGCTCTGATATCTAATCTGCATCACTTCTATATCTTGGTGGAACCTTTCACCATTCTCATCACTGAAAATCCCTAGATTGGTTGGGAAAAAATCAAGATGCGAATGCAGAAAATGCAATTTTACAGACATCCTGGCTCCAATTCGCTGATACGCCATTGGCATGTTTTCCTCATACACAGCATACTGCGCACATCTACATTTACCAAGAATGTTCTGTACAAGTAAAATAAATGCTTTCCATGCTGCTGACTCAAGTGGGTTCAGCTGATTTTTTGAACCCGTCACCACGCACAAGTTCTCGAATTTCAGGCCCCACAAAAACTCCTCCTTTGAGTTTAGCTTCACTTTGGTCAACACCAAACTTCTCTCTTAAGTACTTGAAGCCATCGCCCTCTCTATCCATGGCTTTGACAAAGTTTTTCATAAGGTCGGGTTTGATATGAAGTGGCGGAAGGTACACATTCTGAGGGTCTACCAATGGCATATGTTGCACATTGTACCTGCCAACTATAGGTTCCTGTCGCATAGGCCAGTCTTTTCTAGTGTAATGGTTGGCATCATCACAGCCGTTCCAAAGACACAAGAAACTCGTGTTTTGTGTACCCCAGCTGCAATCCGAGAGAAATAATTTTGAGATCACCACAAATTTTCCATTTATGATCCGAATAACTCGTCACTTTCAAACGGAGTTCCATCAACTTGTATGTCTCTTTCCAGCCAACTGCACGAGTTATAGGAACCGAAGGTTTTCGGTTACCATGAAGTAACAGCACAGCTTTAAGGCCTAGTTTGCTGCAGTCTGTCTATGAATAACCTATATTCATCAGTCACATGACATAACTAAAACACGTGATCTCCTAGTGAAAAAGTGTTTTCAGGTTTTAAATCAACGTGTGAAATACTACAAAGTAAGCATGATAGTGTTCCGGCGGCAAAATCGTTATTGTCCAGTGTTATCTAACAGCCCGGTATTTATTAACCGTTGGATAAAAATAGGTATTCGGCAGCAAGGAAACCATTGTTTGGTTATGTAGGAGACGAAGACGTCATTAACGCGATACTTTATAAATTCTCTAATTGATAAATCATCTAACGCTTTCAGAAAAGATTTCTCCTTTTAAATTTTTCTTTGTTATATTCAGCGTCATTGTGGTTTTCACAGTAAAATTTACACAATGAAATAAAATATTCTATCTCTGTTTTGTGAATATGTTACGTATGACATTATGCTGTTGCTGTTCTTCTTGTCAAGATCGTCTTTCTCCACCAAAGTTGACACTGCCGACGGTGCTTCTTCAATGGTAAAACTCAAGCATGAATTATCTATGGTGCTGCTGATGGCTTGCGATGCGCTATGCACACTTTTTTGGTCACTTTCCCTGCTGCTTTGGCGGCAGTCAAGTGCAAGACGTCTAGTTTGGGTCAGATTGCGTGGTGTCTACGATAACTATTCATTTTCAGATGTGGGAGGAAACCGGGATGTCCAGGAAAAAAGCCATTCAGCCGGTTGGTAAGAAAGAGCGAGAAGACATGTCAGGAAGGCACGCCAAATTAATTCTGTCTTGACCAAGATTTGAACACGAGCCCCTCAGCTTCAGCTAATCAGTAAGCTACTCCTGAAATCGTCATTATGTATTGTTGGACAAAATTACAGCAGCACTTTTCAGGAGTAGAAACAAAGGTAAGACACAAAATGCCCTTTTAAAGTATAGATTATTCATTTCTGGTAATAGAACCACTAGACGATTCGCTGCTGATAATATTCCCTGCCATCCCTGTTTGTGCGTTCCGCTTGTAAATCTTAGCATTGACGCCATAACAAACGATTGACGATCTAGTTGGAATGTTATCCACGGATTATTTAGGTATTAATATTTCCATATCTTAGTGAATATTTCATGTAACAGATCTCTCTTCCAAGAAAACAACTACAACAACAATAAAATTGAATAACAATATATCTTAAGCAAACCTCAACTTCACAAGATTCTTGAAAAGCTACCACATTTCCTTGTATGTCGACATGATTTATCAGAAACGTAAACTTTAATGTCCAGAAGCTGCTTTTAGAGAAAAAACCGGATAACTACAGTTGACTTGAATTAATCTCTGCTTCTGTATCATTTGTGCACACGCTATATTTGTCTGTAAGAATAATGTTACTAATAATATATTTATTATTAATTAGACAGAATTAAGTAACCGTATACTTATAAGGTAAAAATAATAACGTTTTTACATATAATGTTTAAACACTATAATGTTTTGTAATCGGTGATTCTTCTTTAAACGTCTAATTTAATCATATGTCCATGTTTGATAAAAAAGGTGGAGGACAACAGTGAACAAAAGCATTAAAATGTAGTTATTCAGTTCATGGTGTTGGCATGTCTGAACAGGAGCTGAAAACATTAATAGATTATACGGTAATAATTCAAACAAAGCACTAATAATAATAATAATAATAATATTAAAAAATAATATAATAATAATAATAATAATAAGAATAATAATAAGAATAATAATAATAATAATAATAATAATAATAATAATATAATAATAATAATAATATAATAATAATAATAATAATAATAATAATAATAATAATAATAATAATAATAATAAATAATAATAATAATAATAATAAGATAATAATAATAATAATAATAATAATAATAATAATAATAATAATAATAATAATAATAAATAATATAATAATAGTAATTACTGCAGATCGAATAGGGAAACAGTCACAAAAGTCGAAATAGATTTCTGCCAATACCTAATATCTCACAGCAGTTTTCACGGTTACCGTATCAACGTATAGGCAGTTTAACGTGATACCAGAAAAGATTAGGTACTACCGGTCAAAAGTGTCATTGACTGTTGTAATTTTGGGGAATCAAACGAAATCTCAACTTATTTAATTTCAATTCAAATCTCTCTCTCTCTCTCTCTTAAAAATTTTTCGTCGATGACATCACCGTAGACAGCTGCTAAATAAGTGTACCACAGGTGCGACATTCTGAGATGTTTTCAAAAGTGCCTGGCAGCTATTCAGTGACCACGATCTTTTCGAAACTGGGGTAGTATAGTTCCACCTGCTGTTAACATGATGCAAGACTCTTTCTTTCTTAATTACGATTATTCAAAATATCAAAAACCGTCTTTTTATGCCACTTCACAAGACGGCGTAGTAGAGAGCAATTAGCAAGAACTAACGCCATTTTTTCAACCTCTTGATAATAAAAAAGTGGTGCTCTTCATAATTAGATATGATTTCTTCTCTCAAATTATATCAGTATTTGTTTTCTGCCATGTAAATCTATACTGAAAATAGGTTTTTCTAAGCATTTTAAGTAAGCAAGAATTATTTCTGAATTACCGGGAAAAGCCAGGATGAAGAGCTAAAATAAATGACGTTATAAGATATTGTTTCTCTTCCATGACAAACACTTACAAGTTAAAGTTCAGCAGAGAAAAAACAATGAAATTCTGTAATATATTTTACAAAGAAATTCTTCGACAATAGCGCATGATAATTTACCTGATAAATTTGTATTTTTTAAAATCGTAGAATAGCAAGTGCTGCTAGAGAAAGTTGACAATGCACGTATTAAATATTTTTGTGGATTTATGACAGCGCTTCTTAAAGTGTTAACAGAATTACCATTTTAATGCTTTTCAAAGGATTGTGTCCGACTATTGTAAAAGAACAGCAGAGGAAAGAGAATAATCAATCTTCTGAATAAAAAAGACACCATGAGAAAAACGGACAGGTATTTCTTATTTAATTTTTTTTCACCATAAAAAACAAATTAGCTATTATTCAGTCTAGAAAACACAACTGAGCAAGGCAATCGCCTGGAATGTTCTCGCCATAATCGTTTCATGTCGAATTTTTAACAGATCATATTACAACACTGGATAGATATCCAATTTCATAAATTACAGCTAGTTCCGTTAATTACTCAACGATGATATCCTTTGAGAATATTTATTGATTGACTTGTTCAAAACGTTTCGGTTATGTTCGCTTTTCTGTTTTAGTTGCAGTATTATAATCCATGAGAAAAACTTTAGCATAAAATTTTCGATTAATGAAGCATAATTTCAGTGGTCTTAACTCGATACGACAACTACCACCGTTAACTCTTCGAAGCCAACATTTGTTTACTTGGAAAAGAGGATAAAAGCAAATTATCAAACAGTTCCACGCAAGAAAGAGAAACTACATCTTATTTAAGAATTTTTGATTTATTTTATTTTGGATTATTATTAGTATTAACAAACACGCGTTGACAACATTTTCGGTCAGCAGGTGGCAGAATGATGCTGAAATGAGCTAACACTGACAGGTCAGGAAGTGTATGCGCGAGGGGAACACGTGACTCTCTATGGCTATAAGCACTGTCATCAATCAGTGGGCTCGGTCTGACACCGACGTGCCAACGTGTTAAAAGTTGTCATGCTTAGTACACGTGGAAAAATATATCTTTATAGCAAAATTAGAGACCGTAAAGAAAAAAATATATGTATAATGCAGCAAGATACTCTATTTCCTCACATTTTACTTTTACTTATTCAAGCAATGTCTGATACCCTAAAATATATAATTGTAAACCTGCGTTTTCTTTCTTAAAAGTAAAACCCAACAAAAAGTACAATCTTAAACAATAGTTAAAATTGGTAAATTACGCAATACTGAGAGCCTTTTTTCATCTACTACAGCTTTTATAATGTACGCATCTTAACAGTACACCTACGAGCATCTGTGAAAAGTCCGTTACAGAGTTATCGCGATATCCGGCTACAACACAAACACACGTGATGCCGCGTTTATTGTAATTACTTTCTCGAGCACAGTCTCCGCTATCGTAGACAGATAATTCTCATCGTATCATTTTAAACGAATGATGTTTTACAGAAAACTTTCGTAAATGTTGATTAATTTTCATGAATTGCTCAGTAATGAGCTGCTTATTGTATTTCTTTTCTGTGCATGAATAATGTCTGAGTGAGAGTAAATCCTGTAATGCAGTAATTTAGAAACAAGAAAATGGGCTCGATGAAATGGCTCCGTTAAATATTTTAAAAATTAATAATTTAAGAAAAACATCCCCAAAATTAGTTATAGTAAAAGCGGAATGCAGGTGTAAATCAGCCAAGAGTTGTTCTATTAGCTTCACTTCCACTCAAGATAAAACTGGCATCTATTGAGAAAAGAAAAAAAGGGTTAAATCTATAGTTTTTTTTCGTATCAGCTCAGAAAGAATGAACCTGAAAATATGGCTTATACTTTAAAACCAAATAACTTCAGATTTTGACATCATTAATGTCATAAAAGTACATCATCTTTACGTCGTACTTATATCCTTGATCTTGACCAGAGGTCGGCAACCAGAAGCTCTTTGACTGCTCCCATGCGGCTCCGTGGCGATCTAAAAATATAACAGCAGTATTCAGATGTAGAACAAAAATCGGCTTTTCTTTTCTTTTCGAAGAGTTCTCTTCCCTTCAACTGAAGGGGTGAAAACTCTTATAATGTTTTCCACAATCTCTTCCGGTTCCACATTCCGCATTAGCGTCTCTAGTTCCGCTCACTGCGTCGATGATTTTTGCAGTCTTCGGTTTTAGACAGAGCTGTTTCATCGTGTGGGCAACGAAGATTATCAGCAATAAAAGCTGACATTCAATTCAAAATTAAATTAAAATTACATGAAGAGTTAGGTGGCTTCAAAAAGAGAGAAATGGATCGAAAAATTTTCAGACAACAAAAGGTCGAATCTCAAGAGGCATTTTACGCACAAACCTGCTAAATTTGCTGAAAAGTATCCAAAAATGGAGATTCGAGAAAGGGGGATATTGAGGAGCTGTATAACAAAGCAAATCACAGAAAGAATGCCTTCTTAAAATGAATGACCACTGCCGCTAGCTTTGCAGCAACCAAGGAAATTGAAACGCGGACCGCTATTCACAGAGGGTGATTACTTAAAGGAGAGCTTCATTAAAGTATCGGAGCAATTGTTTGCGGATTTCAAAAACTAAAACGAAATCGTTCAGAAAAGTAATGATATGCCGTTGTTTACAAAGACAGTTAGGGACCGATGAGTAAAAATGACTACAGGCGTCAGCAATCAGCAGATCAGGGACATAACTTAGCTTCGGCCTGAATTGTGTGATGTTGATGATATAGCACAAGGTGTCCCTCCTCTGCAGGTAGTGAATTCGGAGGGTCCGAAAGAGGAACTTATAGAATTATTTCCGCTCAAAGGCCAAACACAGGGAGAGGATCATTTTACATTGACTGTAGATTGTCTCAAGCCTAAAGAAATCAATACAGGCCATTTGGTCTCTGTCGCGACTGATGGGCACAGAGTATGAGAGGGATAAAATATGGGGTTTGTGCCTCTGTTGAAGAAAATATTAAATCAAAAGGTGATACCATTTCGCTGTATGATCCACCAAGAGGCACTTTGCGCCCAAACATTTCCATCCGAAATCATGAAAGTGATGACCCTGGTTGTGCAAATTGTCAACAAAATAGTGGCAAAAGGATTGAACCATCGACAGTTCTGCGAACTTCTTGAAGAGGTCAGCTGTCCATATTCCAACCTGCTTTTACTGAATAAGGTGCGGTGGCTGCTTAGAGGAAAGGTGCTGAAGTACTTTGCCGCCCGTCTGGAAGAAATGAAGATGTCCTTGCGTCAAAAACGCCACGAATACGCGGAGCTTGAAGATCCTCTGTGACTGCAGAAATTTTACCTCATGATTGACCTTACCTCACATTTAAATGCCCTCAACGGAAATTTTCAAGGAAGAGGAAACACAGCCCTCACGCCTTTAGAAGTACTGTCATCCGAGCTTAAACTAACTGTTTTCGAGAGACCTGGAAACGTGTCCGCTGGTTTATTTCCCATCATTGAAACAATTCAAAGGTAATCCTATATTTTAGCGGCGTAAATTCGAAGCAAATCTTTAACAAAAAAAAATTTTTAAATAAACAAATATTTCAAATCAAGCAAATGAAATAAATGGGCCGGACGTCCACGTGCACGCATATTTATAGTCGATAATGCTGAAATATTGGACAATCAAGCCATTCGCGAGGAAAACGACGCTTTTTCGAATAGGTGCTGACATTCATAACGAAGGCATTCTAGAATGGATGGCTAAACGTCGTCTGATCAGTAACAGTTTACAGTGCGTGTCTTGTTAACAAAACTATAGCTTGAATCAGTATAAGCAAGGTGCCGATGGTTTACAATGGCATAGCAAAGCCTGCAAACAAAGTAAAAGCATATGATTCGGTTGGTTTTTTCAGCACAGCCATATGGACTTACAACGTTTGTTATTAACTGTGTACTGTTGATCGCGAAATATGCCACAAGTGGACATGAAACATGAAATTGGACTGGCCAGTAACGACCTCACGACTGTCGACTGGTCAAATGTTTGCCGCGACTTACTGCGATGTGCAAGTCTTGCATAAAAATGACTAGACTTAGAAAATGAGTTCTTATTTTGTAGAAATTAGTAACTATTGTATGTTTTCTGTTTTAATTGAAAGGTATCGGTGTCTTTAAACGATTTATAACACTAAGATCCATTTTGTAATTGCAGAGTCAAAATTTAAATATTAATAAAATAATTTGCATGAAATCGGCGAGTGCAAAAGTGTTGCATAAACTACAAAAAATTAGAATATATATTTTGTGCTATAATAGTTTAGGACAGTAGAATATAAATATGAAAAAACTGTCATTTTTCACTATTCTTATTCATTTTTTGTTCAATATAGTGATGCCGAGAGCCCGATATTTGACCCCCGAACAGCGGGCCACAATCGTTCACATGAAAGAAGATGGTGAAACTGAGTGGGTGATTCCGAATCGTATCGGTTGCAATCAGTCGACGATATCTCGCACCCTGAAACGTTGGAAAGTTGATGGGAGCCTAATTTCGAAACGCAGAGCCGGCAGACCGCGGTAAAAGACGGCTCTACAGGATCGTCTGATCGCTCGGATGTCGAACTCGGACCGATTACGCATTTCCACCGACATCCAGACCACCTTGTCAATGTACCATGGGATCCAGTTGGCCTCGTGCACCATCAGACGGCGTTTGATCCACATGGAACTGTTCGGACGACCGGCACAGAAGCAATTCATCAGTCTGGACAATTGTCGAAAGCGACTGCAGTGGGTTCGCGACCATCTCCACTGGACCGTGGCGCAGTGGTCATGAGTGTTGTTTTCCGACGATAGCAAATTCGTGAGTGTCCACTCAGCGGGTCGGGTGTATGTTCGTCGATCGGTGTCCGAGAAATATCATTCTAGTTGCCCTCGACCGACTCTGCAAGCAGGGGGAGATTCGGCCATGTTTTTGGGCTGTTTTCAATCGTCGGGTGTCGGTCCGTTTCATCATGCAGAGAGTCGAATGAATGCTCATGACTATGCTAAGATCGTCTCGGACATTTTCAAACGTATATGTGTGACCACATGCCCCTGACGGCCATCTATCAGCAGGACAACGTCCCCATCCACACAGCTAGGAGTGTCAAGGCCTTGATGGCAGAGTTGCGAATCCCCTCCTCGACTGGCCGGCTCAAAGCCCAGATCTCAATCCCATCGAAAACATTTGGCACTCGATTAAACTCAGCCTTAGTGCCAAAAAACCGAAAAATAAAACCGATTTTAAATGGAAAATCGAGGAAGCCTGGTCGGAGTTCAGTAGTGACAATTGTCAGCATTTGGTAGCCAGCATGCCTCGTCATTGTGAACAAGTTATCAAGAATTTCGGATATTCTACTCATTATTGATAGATCTGATCACTTTCTGATTAATTGGAATTGAATCTGAATTGATTAGACAGCTGTCTAGGTTTTTGATGCAACACTTTTGCACACGTTGATTTGATGGAAATGATTTTCTAAAATTTATAAGTTTTCTTACAATGAAACAATATGCTTGATATTATTGGAATAGATGCACAACAGTAATATAAAAATACTTTAATGAACAATATTTGATAACAACTGCTTTTGACAAAATGCGAGCTAATTTACAGGAATAATTCTTTTTATGCAAGACTTTTGCACACCGCTGTATGTGCACAATGGCTTGAAAATAATGCCAATGTTGCCCAAATTGGTGGTATTTCTGACGATTGAACTCCATTATCGTCGAAATCGATGAAAGTATGTTTTTTCATCGAAAATACCATAGAGGACAATATCGTGACGGCCACTGAGTATTTGGAGAAGTAGAGAGAGTTAGTGGCAAATGCTTTCCTGTAGTAGTGACCGATAGAAGACGAATGACTCTTGAGAATATCATAGCAGAACATATTCTTCCAGGGTCATACTTTGTTTCAGATGGCCGGACTGCATATGCCCATATACCAGAGATTAGAGGTGGAATATCTACGCATGAGGTCGTCGTCAACGAGGAAAGCTTTGTTCATCCCGACAATGATGAGATCCACACTCAGAACATCGAAAACTTGTAGATGCGTGTGAAATGTAATTTTCGTAGTTAGTTCGGAACTTCGAGAGCTTTCTTCAACTCGTACATCCAGGAATTTGTGTGGATGAACAATTATCGTCTAGAAAACATTTTTGGATCATTCATTACATGCGTCAATGCAATTTATCCTCTCTAACTTTGCTTCAAATACATAATGAGTCATTGATTAATCGTTTTTTACTGAATTAGAATTTACGCCGTTAAAGTATAGGATTACCAATTCAGAGAGCAGAACAACGAGAATTAAGAGATGTGATTCTAAACATGTCTGCTTTAAAATGAAAACAACATCGTACGGGCCATGTTTCGAACAGCTTTGATACTCTTCAGCAGATATCGCACTGAGCCGATAAGTTGGCCGAAGAATCTTAATGATTTTTAAATAATTGTATCGAAAATGTTAGTTATAGGAGAAAAAAAGATTTCCTTGATGTGAATTCACGTTCACACTAATAGTTTTTTGAATTGGTATATAATTATTTGTATTTGCCATATTTCCAGTTTGTATTCGTGTGACTGCTGACGTTTTAAGATGGAAGGACAGATGCGAGAGAAAGAGAATGTAAGAGGAAACATACTGCAACGGAGGCTGGAGTCGTTAAAACACATCATACATTGTCAAATTTTTAATATGTAAATTGTTTGTTGAAATCAGTAAACAGCTTTTTGTTATTAAAATCAATATACACCTCTGTTCTGTTATTCAGTTTCTTAACCAGGAGACTACATCCATTGCAGCTCTCAAAATACTTGGCTATCGAAGGACCTTTAACAAATGGCTTTTCTTATCCTTCTGGTTGCTGACCCCTGATCTAGATCAACATGAAGATGGGAAAAAACAAAATGCTAACAAGTGATATGCGGTGTTTTTCATCACATCTGAAACAAAGATTTTTCTCTTCCTCACATCACTAAAAATATTTTTGCCTCTGATTGCAAATAAAAAAAGACTAACTTTCAATACGAAGAAAGCTATAGTGATTTGCGATTTTTCATTATTAAATAAGGGTTACATTCCTGAACAATATGGTCCTTAAAGACCTGGTTCATGGCGAGGTGGTCACTTTTCATCATGCCTTCTTGCTTGGAATAGTTCAGATTTCCAGAGAAAAAACAATTCGGTTAATTTTCATACATTATAGGTTGTTAGATTTGAATATTACTCAAGCAGTCTCCTTCTTCATCTCTCTCGACCAGATTTATTCGTGAAATAAGTTATAGGATAAAATCGAGGTGCCATCGTAAACCAAGACTAATTTGATGACGGCTTTGATTAAACATGCTGAATTCTGTCTTAACGTGACGTTTACATCGCTGATGATAACGGCACGCATATACATGCAAGCGGTCTGTTCGTTCTATATTTCAGTCATTAAAGATAAAGTGGAAGTATTCTCTCTTTCAATGTAAAGTATAAAAATATAACTTATGCATAAGTTATCCTACGATAATTTAAATAGACGGGTGGCTTGCAGTCTAGTGAGAGACTACTGTACTGTTGTTTGAATTCCAATCGGGCCTATTTCGGTTTGACGTACTTCGATAGCGTGATTTCTCTCCGCTGTTCTTTATCAGCAGGCAGCGAGAGTTCTCTCAGGACGATCCGCTTTTCTCCAGCATCTAAAAATGAAGAGATCTTAGCTTGGAATTTTGTGGCGGAGATAACTGTTGGCTAAAGTACATTTTAACTACCAATCAACACCCTGCATAACCGTTCCTAACTAACTCGCCTGTTAGCCAAGGCAGATGCACCGACACCTGTCTCTTTCATAACTCACAACCACGAGACGCCTTCAACATCGAAGTCAGAACAGAGTTTTCAAAACAGGCGACGATCTAAGGAAATATTTCATTTTAAAACTTTTATTCTCAGATGTTTAAATTTAAAGCTAGGTACATCGCTTTTAATGCGCATTGTGTTACCGGCCGTTTTTGTATCCCTATGAAAAATTCTTGCATACATATATATATATATAAATCATATTAGATAAATTAGATTGGGTTTGGGACTTCTAAAAGTCTTTTTCACGTTAACTTCCCCAACGTGCAGATAGACGGTTCAGTTGTAATATTCGGGTCTTCCACGTGAATCGCGCAGGTAGTCGATTAATCTGGCTACAGTAAAAAGGACTTCGCCTGTTTTACTCTCTACGACACGTTCTCATCAGGACCAGCTCGATGACTGGTAAAGTTTTTCTGATAACAGTGCATGATGGGACCTCTCCAGCGCTTTCAGTAATTTTGCCCATATTAACTATTTCATATAATGGGTGCTAAGAAAAAATATAAAATTGTTTGTTATCTTTTACTCTGAAAGCATTTGTAACAGTTCTAAATCTTAATTAGTTCAGTCAGTCAACAAAATTTATAAATTAAACCTAGAAGATGTCATATTTTGAATTGTGCAGAATAAAATTATGTTAAAGTCACCAACACAACACACCTGTCTGAGACTCGTGTAGGTGCGATATTGTCTTTTAGTGTTAAGAAATACGAAACAACTCTCTATTTCAAATGTTGTGCTACCCCGGAAACAAGGGTAAAATTCTGAGGTTGGATACTCCTAATTCAGTTCAGTTAATGCTAAAGTAGTTTCTTTTTAGACAATGAAAATAAATGCAAAAGTTGCACGATTTTATTACGAATATATATTCCACAAAACTCGGTCCTTCGTCATTAATTCTCACGTAAGAAACAAAGAAATACGATTCTATTTGATTAATTGCAACATTTAAATAAAAGAACTTTGACACATTTTCGTGCAAAATATAGCGAGAGTTAATTCCCTTGGATGATAATGTTACGTTTCTTAACAAAATAATTACTCTTTAACCAATTTTTAAAATCATTATTTTATTTTTAAAGTTTCTATTAGTGTTTTTACTATAATAGTAATATCTAAAGTTCCAAGGAATAGGAAAACTTCACTTTTAAAATCTACTACATATATACAGATGAAGTCGTAGAAAAAATTTTAAAAAAAAAGAAAACACTCCAAGGGAAATTACTCATTACTAGTAAAATTAAAAAAAAAAAAAAAAATATATATATATTTTTTTTTTTTTTAATGGATAATGGGAGACAATTCCAATCATGTCACCAACATGGAAAAGTAAAGTATCTCACCTGCCGAATTAATTTCATGGACAAAGTTATACCACTTAAAATAAATAATGGTTTCCTAATATAGAAATAAGATAATAAAACTATAATCTACTACGATATATGAATAGCGGGTCGCTCGAAATGAAAACGGGCAATATCAGTCGTCGAGGACCAAACTTTTCAGAGAGAGAATCAATCCGCAGTCTTCCGACTCGAGCCGGGCTTCGGGAGAAAGGAAAATTCTGAAACGAAACAAAACGTGAATTTTTTTTTTAGCACTTAAATTTAACTTTTCAAAAGTCCGTTTTTTTTTTTGTCTAAAAAAAAAAGAAATTAAAAAACATTTATATTCGTAATCTACAGAAAAAGACGTCGGCCAGCATGAATGTATTTTCGCCGCCCGAATTCTCGCGGGCAAGATTGTACCCGTACACCGCGAAGAAATTCGTTGAACGTGAGATCAGGCTGGCCTTCGGATCTCCTGCTTGTCGCTTGTTATAGCATTTGTCGGATTCATGCCTGAAAACAGACCACGGAAATCTATACAGGTATTGCTGTTCCTCTTTCACCTGTCTATATATTATTCTATTTAATATATCGCCCCCCCAGTGTTTAAATCAGATGAAGTGTTTCGTGTTTCTTCAGATCGGTGGTTAGTTCGGGTTCTGACCGGCGACCGGACGGAAATATCCACAGCGGTGCGACACGTGTCCCGTCCCCCCCGTTTTTTGTTTAGAATACAATTTACGAACCCCCCAGGTGTACCGATTGACCGGCACTTGTTATTTGCTCAAGCAGACGACTGAAAACGCACGTAGCCGGAAAACTGTCCGCGTCGTTTATACGGAGTCCAGACGTACTTATTAAAATCCGAGTCTGACCACTGTGACACCAGGAAACGGTTCTACCTGGAAAAATCTGCAAATGGATCCCCCCGACTAACCATTTGAGAAAGCAGGTGTTACCGTTTGGAATTTACAAGCAACTCACCACAGGCTGCAGTCTTCTATGGTGTCCTGGTAGCATTATGATAAACTACTGTTTAGAATAATAATAATACAGAGATGCAGTTGTGTATGCCTGCGGCTCCTATAAGGTATTTGCAGGTACACTAGAATGACCATTTATTTGCAGATTTTGATGAACAACAAATACCATTTGTTAATATCCGCTGAAGCTGCTTAAGTAACCAATCGTATGTTGTATTTACTTTAATAACTATGCGCAGCTGGCAGACTGGTGAGTCTCTTTTCCTCGCACCTCTAACAAATAAAGAAAAAAAAATTTCTCTAATAATTTTAGTTTTAACTATTTTTTTTTTGAGGTTGGTAGGTGAGATAGAAATTAGAAGTATAATTGCGATTTGAATACGGTTTGGTACAAATTGTTTGCTTGTTTTGATGTGACCAGTTAGCATTCCTGGTTAGACTGAGAGAGAGAGAAAACGCTAGGCGATATACTTCATTGCGGTCTACATATATCCCGACTTCGGCTTAAACCGTTAAGGAAATACTTCTGATGATTCAGCAAGATCACATATGAAGATGACCTCACCTGCCCAACTTTTTTGTTTGTTTGTTTGCAGTTGTTACGACGTTCTTTCAATTGTCTAAACTAGAATGGATTTAGCCGAAGTCTTTGCATCTAACAGTGCTTGCTTGTATTTTGAAGTTTATGTTATCATAACAGGAAATAACGCGTTTTCTCTCTAATAAATTTGTTGCCAATTTTGATATCGTTTTCCGTCAGGGCGTCGTAATGAACGAGTCATTCGTTTAACATTTCCTATCACTGTTATAATAATCAAGGAGCGTTTACTGGTATTCAGTTTTCATCTAATAAGATATATTGTAGAAACAGAAATCTAGCACGGAATCGTACTGCGTTATCAACGTATTTTCCAGATATATCCTAGTGGATATATTGAAAGCCGTACTCACACGCGCCAGTCTTCTGACTGCTGGCGGTTGCGTGCCTTTCACGTGATCACTTTTGTAGAATCACAAAAATCAGAAGCCGGAGGTCTACGATCTGTTCACATAGGAATTTTAATTAATCAATTGAAAATAATTATCATTATTATTATATGCTTTTGGTAAACGCCGAAGAATTTCATTGATGGCAATAAGATATGCTAAAGCTGTGAAAATGTCGATGATCGTTTCATGTTGTAAGCGTGAAACTGCTCCCTAATACATACATTTCACATCTAGTTTTTAATCAGTATTTATGCACCTTTGTAGTTGAATTTGTTCAGTAATATCTTCTTTTCTGGCCGTTAGCAGGTGCAAGAATAATTACAGATATGGTAAACCAGAACGACGTATGTATGCAATACTACTATCTTCAACACACGTTGTTACCTGCACCGAAGAGACAGTGATAGTGGAGATGGTGGTATGTTCCAAGAGTGAAAGAAAACCACTTCACAGAATTTTAGGAGTTGCTCTTTAGATTGTTTCATTTTTGTTTTCTACCATATTAGATAATTGTTGAGACTAAGTAAGATACTGTAATGTACATATTGAAGAAAATTAAATAACTGTTAATCTGTCCCTAAATAAGAAGAAACTACAAAACGAAAGCTTTATTCAGTCGTATTCAGAGTCATTTACACAAGAAACATATTCATGTCGAAAGAAAAGCGTTAAAGATTTTATTTCTTTTGCCGCTACGTTCAGTGAGTACAACAAGGCAAAAGTTACTTATATGGATTTTACAAGGAAATTAAATGATTATTAAAATGATTTTATACCGTCATTTTTAATTAGGACTTAAACTAATTTGTGAGCTAACCGTTTTAAGTTTCAGCTTTATTTGACTGGAATCTGGTTCCATTCAAGCTTAAAAGATGCAATATTTTTTTTATCTTACGATATTTTGTGACTTTTCTTAGTTTAAGAACAAAAAATCAGCAACTTTAACATTTGATTATGAAAAAAAAATTCTTTTATAGTTTGGCATGGTTTTTCCATAGGAATTTTCAGAATATTTCTGATTTATTCAGATAAGGGAATCTAACATACTAAAATTTACAAAGTCGAACTCGAGATTTGTGTATAGTTTTGTTGAATTCTTTACAGGATACTACTATCTAAAGTGGTGATGATTCTACGAACTTGTCATAGTTAATTATATTTACAACAAAACTACCGCCAGTCTTTAATTTTATAGAGAAAAAATACCTTATCTACCGTCAGAATATTTTGAACAGAAACCAGAAATGAATATTACATTTTTATTTTAAAGTAGAAATATGTGAATGATATGAAAAAAGATGAAAAGCTTAAAAATGTCATAAATTATTTAACACATTCAGTCTCAAATTGTTAATGTCGTTGGTTGATTGTAAACATCGATACGTTCAGAGTTTAATCTAACATTTTGTCAGTTAAAAAACAAATTGAATGCAGTTAATTTTTCCAGAAGAAAAGTGAACTTTAATTGTTCAGTAATGATGGCGTTAAGAAACTATACTCCTATATTTACACCGGAGGTGGGTATATATAACATTAATCCTGTTTCATATATAATGTGTTAATAATTTGACGGACTTTTGATGGTTTATCTGAGAATACTGAAGAACAAAAGCAGATGACTTCCCCATTTGTTGCCAATTACGTTTCACATGACCTCACAGACGGCCATTCAACGTCGCATCTTAGTTCTGCAAATAAGCACAAGACAAACCGCCGAGCAAATAATCTATCAAATTGTTTGCAATCGCACGTTAACCAGAATATGAATAAATTTTAATGCTTCAAACAAATCAGTTGGAAAAATAAAGGCTGTCAAAAAATTACAACATTATGCTAATAGGGTTTAGAGTATTTTAATATAAATGAGTAACTCATGGTAAAATGCTTCAACAATTACTGTAATGGCGTTTTAGGTTATTTTAATAAAATGATTTTAACAACAACGTTTTTATATATTTTTTTTCTTTTACAATACATTTTCGAGGAATTTAAAGCAACAAAAATCGTGGAGATCAGCATAGGAAAAAATTACACTGGAATCAAGTACTTGAACAAAGCACATCAGGGGCCAGCACAGATGAATCAACCGAAAGAGCAAGTGCGGTGCACAGCATATACAACAAACTGCAGTGGAACCGAGAACAAGCGTATCGACAAAGACAACAAACGCGGAGCTGAGGGAAAAAGGGAAGTAAACTTGGCTCGAGCTGAGGATGAACCACATTGGAGCTTTTGGGGGGTGGTGTGATGTAATTGTTATGGCCTGTTTGTTAAGTTTGCAAGTGTATGTGGTGTAGCTGGGTCGGTTCCACGACCGGCCGCCTCAGCTGTTTATAAGTGAGGTCTTATTTCGATCTGTATTATTTTTTCTTAATGTTAGTGTACCTCATCCTAGCGAGAGCAGCGGGCTACCCAACTCCTTCGTAATCTAATACGCTCAGGAGAGGTAGGTTTATCCAGGCTGAACCCTCTAGAACAGAGTTTTCTCTCTGTGTGTCCTTAAGATTCTAAAGAGAGAGGAGCATTGGGCCGTTTTTTATTTTTATTAAGTCCAACCGGAGGGGAAGGATGAAGGGGGGAGTTCTGTTTTTATTTTGATTTTATTTTTGTTTAGCCAGACTCACCAACAAATTCAACTGCTAATTATAGTAGAGCTGAAACTACATTGAAGCCAACTACTGTAGAAGGTGTCCGGGAGCTTAACTCAAAGACCGAACTTTCGATTGCGGATCCAAGCGCAGTAGAATCTTCTTTGAAACTCAAAGCAAAACCTTTCACATCGGAGCTCGAAATTAACGCAAGAATGCTCAACACACCATTAAATACACAGATTCCGACGTCAACTTTCGTCTGCACGACATTGTTCAGCTTCTGTGAGGCTAATCAGCGTGAGTACTATTTATTTTATTCTCTTCTTTATATGCATGTTGTTCTTTTATTGGGATATCAGAGTTTTACCTGAATGGTAATGTTATGTTTATAATTTTTTTTTTAATTCTTAAAAGGAAAGAGGATTTTTTTCCTTGCATATTTTGCAGATTTTTCTTTCTCTGAATGGACAGTAAAATTTCTTAAACATTAACCAAACAACAGACAAGTACTAATTCGTGCCATAATCGTATGTATGTTGACTTTGGATTAAGACAATTTTTCTCGAATTGTTTATAAAAATACATAAAGTCAGGCAAAGTTTAATTTAAAATGTATCGTAAATTTACGTAAATAGTTAAAAATTTGTAATTAAAATGTATTTATTATATACATAGAAATATAACAACAAAAACAATTTTCCAAACACAATATTTTTGATATTATATTTCGGTTTATTTTATTTAATATACAAGTAAAATAATATTAAATTAATTTCTCATGTAATCTTTATTATTAATTTTATTGAAAAGAAATATTTGTAATTTTTTTCACTGCTTTCATAAAATGAATATGGATTATAAATTTATAATGCAAAGCTAGCAGTATATTAGACAAAAATTATTGTTTCACGTTTTAATTAGATTCTTTATATATATATTAGAATGTGCAGAATTATTTCAACCACCTATCGTCATATCAGTCTTTCAAGCCAAAGAGAATTTGTGTGTAATATGCTTCCTAATTAGGTATATATTTTAAGTATTACTTGAGAGCTTAGTTAGTTCATACGTCTTGTCACGCATAAATCCTGGTTATTTTATAAACGTATGCATTTTTCTAATTAGCATTTCTCTTGCTAAGATGCTACTGTGATGAAAAATTCTTCAGTGTAGCTGAAAAGCGAAAATTTGTGTAGCTTGTCTTACAACTATATTCTCACAGATTGAAATTGCCAATGATAAAAGTGCTTATTAACAAGGCCCTCCTCTCTTGTTTTCTGGTCTTTCTACAGACGTTTCAGAATATTGATCTGCTGCTCAATCCAAGAGACACTGCTTAAAACTTCTGCTTTGTTAGTGCCATGTTTTTTAAAAGAATCTCTGCACTCTTTGGAACAGTGCTCCTCTAACAGTTTTTCAGACAGTCTTTGAGATAGTGTTCAAACGTTTATTCACACATCGAATGGAGCATGTCTTTGAAGCGGCCTCTTTTATGATAGCAGTATTTTAGAATAACAGGTACGTATTTAGTCTCTTTCTGGGGAAGGCCTATGTCCAACAATGGATTTAAACTGGCTGATGACGACGACGACGACGACTTAGTCTCTTAATTTGTACCTTTAAAACTTTACAGCGCATTACCTACAAGACTGGACCACCACTTACACCCTCGCAACTACTTTGACCAATCCAGTTAAATCTCAATTATTAATACCTATGGACATTAAAACAATGGAATGTTTATACAAGAAATCAAGTTTATCTGTTAGTGTGATGATAAATTGTATTCTCCCGGAAATCTCTGCGTAACCTTGACAGTACAATAAATATAGTTTCCAATCATATAAGAGGCTTTTGAATACCTACATTAAAAATAATATTAATACAGCATCTTTTAAGATACATGTCTGCGGATGAAAATTAACAAAGTTTATCAGTAATAAAAGTCGAGATTAATCAAGTATCTCCATGATTTAAATTCCATACTACAGCACCCGCTTCCTGAAGTATCGACAATAACCTATCGGTTACACCCCTAAGCCAAATCAACTCACTGACGCATATAGTATTTAGTAATATAGAGTTTGGAAATTGCCGGAGAGTCTATGATCACTGATGTGTCGATTGGTAGGTAGTAGTCTTTAATACAAACCAAAGACTTCTGCAAAAGAAAACCGTTTTCCTACGTTTATCATGTTGTATATAATCATATAAAACCACAATACTATGTACTTGTCGAGCAAATGTTATTCAGTGATGGAAAAAGCATTGTAACATCTGGTATATTTCACATCTATTCTCACAAAATATCGTTTTACACTCCTTTGTGGATAATCGTTCATTTCCGTTAATCGCTATAATTTTGGATAGTATCTGTTTTAAGATAACGTTTGATTAAATAAAATGCTTTTTGCATCATTAAAATAATACGTGATGTTTTATTTACCTCTGAGAAATATCACACAGATTTTAAATAAAAATAACTTTGCATTGCATAATCATGGCAACCGTATAATTTATTAATTTGTAAACCAAATAAAACTACGTTAAATTTACATATTAAAATTTTTGTTCTATTAATTTAAAATGATGTGTATATAAAATGATTTGAATATACAATCGCGTAGTTATTTCTCTTCTTGTTGTTCTTCAAATCTATAACAGTTATTCAAGAAAAAAATAATGTTTGGGGGATGACTTTCATTTCAAGAATCTGCCGTAATAACTTGTGCTAATCAAACAATGTAAATATGTATCATTCATCTAATTACCTCTCTACATATCTAATTCCAGACATGTATTGTGATGAAACACTATATGGTATGATAGAGTATGCATGAGAACATAAAGGGAAAGTAATTGTTTTCTTCCTTTGGAGAGGATGAACGAATTAATTACAGTTATAATATTTGTGTATACTTAATAATGATACTAGCCCTTATAAAACCAAACAAGAAAAGTGAAGGGGCACTCTTTGTAGTGAAGATATTGAGCAGATAAACAAATCCTGAAGAAAAATTCTGCATATCATTGAAAGTAACAGTGGGGAAAAAAAGACTTATTTGCTTCATCCTTAACGGCTAACAAAACCAAAAGACTATCACTACACCTTTACACGTTTTTCCATGATTTCAAATATTAAAGATGCTACTCTTTTTGCAGATACTATATAAGGACGAACATTTGATTCTTTATCTTAGTTACTAACGTCTAAATAAAAGCAAATGCTAAAGCCATGCAACATTGTAGACTATAATATTCTACCTTATTTCCAGCCACTTTATAATCTTCGATATTTCAAAAGGCGTAATGATTAAAAACTATACATGTATAAACCCAAGAAAATGTTGAACAAAACTGCATATTATTACAAAAGTCGTAAAAATGTAGCTGAATTACCAAATATTGTTTCATTATAAAGCATGATTAACTCTTTCTTTGCCAAAGTCGGAGATCTCAAATAGGAGATATCGCAGTTATTGTGACACTCGAAAAATGGCTGGTCAGTAGCACCGGATATAATTAGTTTAAGCAATAGCGAATTCCCTGGGGGATTTCCAAATCATCTGTTAATGGAAATTACGTCAAAAAACCTTGAGAAGGAGAGAGTTAACTTTGCAATAAATCATCAATAGTAAACGTTTGTTAAGGTGATGTGCGAATTTGTTAAACAACTTATGTACGAAAGATTTTTTCTTGATAATGGCTGCAAAGAAATTTTTATAAAGCAATTTTCTATATAACCTTTTAATAATTTTAAATTATGATTATAGTACATCTGAATAACATCCTGCTGATTTCAGTATAATATAAATATTAAAAAAAAACTCACTTGATGACCGAGTTTAAGATTGAATATGCTGATAAACTTACGTCAGGAACACTTCAAAGGGCAAATGACTCAAACAGGTGTGCTTGGCTAAATTATGATTGCGGAAAGTTTTTCTCTAACCCATTAGCTTTTAGAAATTATCATTCTGGCTTAAAAGAATCAAAGATAAGTATCATTCTTACATCCATAATTTTTACTTAACCCAATTTTTGTTATGGGAATTTCATTTGTAGTACTTTCTTGTCAGATTGTCCTATTGAATTTAAAACCAGAATACTTATCAAGTAATGAAATCATAACTGCACTCGAGAATTACTGGCCTGAATCAGTTATGAAATAGATTGTTGTATGTTTATTAAAGTATCAAGCTACAGATAAAGCGGTGTGCAAAAGTCTTGCATAAAAATGATAGACATAGAAAATGGGTTCTTATTTTGTAGAAATTAGTAACTATTGCATGTTTTCTGTTTTAATTGAAAGGTATCGGTGTCTTTAAACGATTTATAACACTAAGATCCATTTTGTAATTGCACAGTCAAAATTTAAATATTAATAAAATAATTTGCATGAAATCAGCGTGTGAAAAGGTGTTGCATAAACTACAAATTATTAGAATATATATTTTGTGCTATAATAGTTTATGATAGTAAAACAAAAATATGAAAAAACTGTCATTTTCCATTATTCTGATTCATATTTGTTCAATATAGTGATGCCGAGAGCCCGATATTTGACTCCAGGACACTGGGCCACAATGGTTCGCATGAAAGAAGACGATGAAACTGAGAGGGTCGTTGCGAATCGTATCGGTTGCAATCAGTTGACGATATCTCGCACCCTGAAACGTTGGAAAGCCGATGGGAGCCTAATTTCGAAACGCAGAGCCGGAAGACCGCGGAAAAAGAAGGCTCGACAGGATCATTTGATCGCCCGCATGTCGAACCCGGTCCGCACATCCACCGATATCCAGACCGCCTTGTCAAAGCACCATAGGATCCAGTTGGCCTTGTGCCCCTCAGACGGCGTTTGATCCACAAGGGAGGGTTCGGGCGATCGGCAGAGAAGAAGCCGCTCATCAGTCTGGATAATCCTCCAAAGCGACTGCAGTGGGCTCGCGACCATCTCCACTTGACCGTGGCCCAGTGGTCCCGAGTGTTGTTTTCCGACGAAAGCAAATTCGTGAGGGTCCACTCGGCGGATCGGGTGTACGTTCGACGATCGGTGTCCGAGAAATACCATCCTTTTGCACTCGACCGACTCTGCAAGAAAGAGGAGATTCGGCCATGGTTTGGGGCTGTTTTCAATCCTCCGATTTCGGTCCATTTCATCACATGGAGGGTCGAATGAATGCACATGACTAACCTAAGATCGTCTCGGACATTGTTGAACAACATATGTGTGACCACATGCCCTGACGGCCATCTATCAGCAGGACAACGTCCCAATCCACACAGCGAACAGTGTCAAGGCCTTTATGGCAGAGTTGTGAATCCCCCTTCTCGACTGGCCGGCTCAAAGCCCGGATCTAAATCCCATAGAAAACATTTGGCACTCGATTAAACTCAGCCTTAGTGCCAAAAAACCGATTTGAAACGGAAAATCAAGGAAGCCTGGTCGGAGTTCAGTAGTGACAATTGTCAGCGTTTGCTAGCCAGCATGCCTCGTCGTGAATAAGTTATCAAGAATTTCGGATATTCTACTCATTATTGATAGATCTGACCACTTTCTGCATAATTGTAATTGAATCTGAATTAATTAGATAGCTCTCTAGATTTTATGCAACACATCTGCACACGTTGATTTGATGCAAATGATTTTCTAAAAATTATAACTTTTATTACAATGAAACAATTGCTTGATATTATTGGAATAGATGCACAACAGTAATACAGAAATATTTAATGAACAAGATTTGATAACAACTGCTTTCGAGAAAATGCAAGCTAATTTACAGGAAAAATTATTTTTATGCAAGACTTTTCCACTGCTGTAACAATAGAATAGAGTACATTTGAAACCAGTGTCTCATGAGATTGTTAGCTGTGGTAAAATCTGGTAGTAAATAACCCGTTGCGATTTATCTTAAAGCCAAGCATATAGCGAGTTCCTCAGCCGTATAATGGGACTGAAAGAGCGTTTGGAATGTAGTGAGTAATTTTATTTTAAACTAAGCTTTCATATTAGGTTTCAAAATAAGAGCAAATGTTGTTTCTACCTTTTTGTTTACGTCTTGCTTTTAACCCAGGTCATCGATGAAGGTTATCCGGTGTAAGTTTTTCAGCCGAATGTTCTGAAGGTTAATATTGTCCTATAGCACAGTTGCGGTCTTTGTTTAACCTACAGGCTGCTCATCGCGATCGCGTTGTATAACAAAGATGAAATTATTTTAGATAATTAATGCTTTTATATAAATGTACGTTTTGTCTCTCCTCGTAAAACATTTGAACGTTACGGTAGTAAAAATTGTAGCACGCCTACAAGCTAGATAAATTTAGCATCAACTGAAAAGTATTCGAATATACAGTTACAGTGCCGGACAAAAGAGTTGGGAAACTTGCTGTGAAATTGATATTCGAGCTCTCTTGTTATTACATTTGCATACAGATAGCCATCCTATTGTCCGTAAGTTCTATAAAACGTGCCTTTACAACGTGTAAAAGCAACGAATGTCATATGTGTATCTATTGTCTGGAAAAAATATTTGAATTAGAATAGTCAAATTTGTACCGCGACAAAAGAGTTGGGACAGTGAACAAAATCTGTGCTTACATTTATTCCCCTCAATATATTCATTTTTAAAGGATCAAATGAATAGAATCAAATCATCTAAGACAATTTAAGATTATTTTTGCACCATACATGGTAAGACAACGTCGTCTGAAATCAGAGACTTGATAGTTGAGCACCACCAAGAAAATCTGGCTTGTCGAGAGATAGCCGATCGAGTCAATCGCCCGAAAAGCACCGTAAACCTCATTCTGAAGCAGTACAAGGAAATCGGAAACACGAAACCAAAAATGCGAATCGGAAGACATCGAAAATGTGATAACAAATGGATCGACTCATTTGTCGCAAATCCAGGGCCAATCGTTTCCTGACATCGACGGCCATTCGAGCCTCCCTGAGTGGAGTGAATGTCTCCAGTCGCAATATTCAACGTCGTCTATGCGAGGGTAATTTCTTTGGACGAATCGCCCAGAAAAAGCCATTGATCAGCAACAAGAACAGCGCATCCGCATAGGATGAGCTAAAGCGCACAAAAACTGGACCAAAGTTCAATGGGCTAGAGTTCTCTTTTCCGACGAAACGATGAGCATGCGTATTCGCAGTGTTGGCTGAGTATATCTTCGACGTTACCATGGCGAAAAATACAAAATAAAGTGCACCCGACCGACGGTACAGGCCGAAGGAGGATCGTTGATGGTCTAGGGGTGTACGAGCGCGGCGGAACCAGGCCCTCTCAAGTTGATCTGGGGCAGAGCGACCGCCCAGACCTACTGCAATTTACTGAGGGATGTCGTCGTCGACTACATCGACGAGAACATGCCAGTCACCGCTATCTTCCAGCACGACAATCCCCCCGATCCACTCCGCCAGAATCGTCACTTTTTTTCACCACCCAACTAGGAATGGATATCATGTGCTGGCCGCCCCAAAGTCCGGATCTCAACCCAGTTGAAAATGTCTGGAAGCAATTGAAGGCCAAGGTGTCTGGCAGGCCGTCGAGAAAAGCTGGCAGGAAATGACCAATCCCGACTGCCTTCGTTTGGTCGAATCCACGCCTCTTCGTTGTCGAGAAATGATCGAAAATCACGGATACACCACCCACTGCTAGTCAATTGTTCATTTCCATGCATTTGTTCGATTGTAATTTGGAATGTTGAAAAATATTCATGGTTTTACTCACTGTCCCAACTCTTTTGTCCCTGTACAAATTGTACATTCCGATTCAAATATTTTTTCCAGAGAATATGTAAACATATGGCATGTGTTGCTTTTATACACTGTGATGGCATGTTTTGCTTTGTGCAAATAATAAACAATGTGATGGGTATTTAAATGCGTTTGTTAAAATGAGGGAGCTGAAATATCAATTTCACAGCGTCTCAACTCTTTTGTCCGGCACTGTATATTGGCGAGCGTCAAACATCTCTCCTACGTTATTGTTTTAAAAGAATATATGTTATTTTAAAAAAAAAATATTACAGAAATACGTGTTTGTCCATTCTACCGCTAAAAACAACGAAATTTACAATCAGATAAGAAGTACTATGAACGATTACTTGTTTTTCTTTGCAAATATCATTGTTATCTTAACAAATATTGCATTTATTATTATTATTATTATTATTATTATTATTATTATTATTATTATTTATTATTATTATTATTATTATTATTATTCAGAATAGCATTTTTACACCAATACCGAAGAAATAGTCTATACCGATTGTTAATAAACTGAAATCACATCTTAACATGACATACCGTAAATTCCGGCGTATAAGTCGAGGTTATAAGTTTGGCCTAAAAATCCTGATTTTGAGATGTACCTGCCGTATAAGTCGACCCCATTCTCTGGCTCAAATCGCTTGGTCGGAATATTTCAATAATCAACTGCGTCATTTTTGCTGACTCATTCTTGCGCTTCGCCGCGCTTTCACTCACGTGATGTTCACGCTGACTTATTCGTTTCGCCAGCATAACATGCTTGCTTGACAAATAAGGCTTTCACTAGAAGAAGAAGTGTCACGTTTTATGCACTTTACGGTTCCTGTCTTGATTTATTGTCTAGAAATTTATTGATTATCTTTTATCCGGTGTGTCTAACCTTGCTACGCTTAGCTAGGAAATTTAAATTTACAAATTTCAGTGACAAATTTTCAAATAATTATAAATCGTTGAACAAGCAAAATGTCCGGTCAACCACGAAGAAGGATGAAATATGATGCAGCATTCAAGATAAAAGTCGTTCAAGCAGCCAAAGACAGTAACAACAGCGCAACAGCTCGGCATTATTGCATAAGTGAAAAATTGGTCAGAGATTGGAGGAAGGCAGAAAACGGTATCAAAGAAATGGCTTCAATCAAATGTGCGAATCGTGGTCAAAATCAAGAAAAATGGCCAAGATTAGAGAAGGAAATAGCGACATGGGTGTTATCTGAACGTCAATGTGGCAGAATCGTAACAAGAGCCCTTATCCGACTGAAAGCTTTACAATGGACAGCTAAGAATAGAGAAGACAGCATGGATTTCAAGGCAACAGTCAGTTGGTGTACCCGTTTTATGCATCGTCATGATCTGGTCATTCGTCAAAAGACAAAAATTGCTCAAAAGCTACCGAAAGATTTGGAGCACAAGATCATTTAACGGATACTACGAAAAAAGCATTAAAATCGAAAAAAAAACAGATATGGCGGTGATTCCAAGTGGATTAACATCTGTACTGCAACCTTTGGATGTATCGTTAAATAAACCATTTAAGGATTCTATGCGCACCGAGTGGAATGAGTGGATGGCATCGGGTCAAAAAACCTACACTGCCGCCGGGAATATGTGTGCTGCATCTTTGCCTACAATGTGTCATTGGGTAAAGGATTCCTGGGACTCTATTTATCGAAAAATAGTTGTCAAATCATTCAAAAAATGCTCAATTACCAATGAGATGGACGGTACGGAGGATGATATGTTATGGGAAGAGGATGACGATATTCCCTCATCATCAGTGGAGCATGACATTATTCCAGAAGAGGATCCTTACGATGACCATTTGAATGATGAGGAATGGGACTTTGTGTTTGATCGATCTCATGTTGAGTAGGATTACTATTTTATATTAATTTATTATTTATACTATTTTATAAATAAATACCTATATGTCATGTCATATAATTTTGATTTGCGATGGTTTTCTCTAATCTGAATTTACTAGAATTCATGTCATAAAAAACGTCATCGCCGCCGTATAAGTCGAGGGTGGATTTTTAAACTTGAAATTTGGTGTCAAATTTTCGACTTATACGCCGGAATTTACGGTATCCTATATTTAGTTTATCTACATCAATGTAAAGATGTTTTCCTTTCTTTTGAAGGTCCTCATTGAAGAACAAAGAAGTGATTGCGTTAATTAATTTATTCTTTTTCGACTCACTGACAATATAAGACTATAAAGTTTATTAAAAATAAATTTAGTATCAACATATAAAAGGTGTTCCTGAAAGAACGGTGATATGAAATTAATATTTTATTAAATTAACATATAAACAAATAGAAGTTAACGTTGATCATTAACTTTAAAAGAATTTTGCATGAGATTAATTTCACTTTCGTGTTGTTGCTAGCGATGATCACAAAAAATGCTAGGATGGCAGCTCTTGTATCTGCAAGGCGCCGTTTCAGTTTGTCAGGCCCTCTCATCCTGTTTTCTAGAAGTCACTAGAGACAGTTAATGGCGCTAGCTCTAGAAAACGAGGCGCTCACGTGATATATTTCTCGCTCAGTCGATCCACAATCCTGAAAATGTTGATACGAGACATGAATATGATGGTGCGTCCTCCTTATGAATCACTCCGCTCTTTCACTGGTTTCGCAATTGCTGCACTGAAAATTTTGAAATTTATTGTTCAGAGCAACAACAGGATGTTTACAAAAAGAGAATACTATCAACTGTTTTTCCTTGGAAAACTAAAGTTCCGTCACTGCGATTATGTGAAAAATTGACCATTAATTCATTTTTGATAAATCTGTCTCATGTTTGTGTGATTTATATAATTTTTTCATCACCCTGTTTTAAAATTATGGCGGTTTAACTTTTAAAAGTGTCTAAATGCCGTTTTTTTGTTGAAAGTGAGATTGGAAAGAAAATGATAGTCTTCAATCATTATTCGTAAACGTCTGGCATACGCCATCTGTTCGTTCGGTGTAATCATGGATAGCAAGATGTAAATATTATACGGTTGGAGGTTTCTGCGCCACCCTGTCGGTTATCGAGACGCCACTAAAATCTAAAATCGTGTTTTTATTGAAAAGTGCCAAACCCGATGTCCAGCCTCACACAGGAGACTCGGCCACTAGTTTAACTAGACCACTTCGCTCGGAACATTTTTGACGCCATCGAACTTCAAGCTCAAATACAGAAGTGCGTTCACAATTGGAAATGTCTACCTTCGAATTAGACAGGCGTCCTTGATCTGATTCGAAATAGAAACGGACCTGAAATCGTGGGTGGCACAAAGTTTGACCTGTTATTAGCTTTTAATTTGTATATAAAGCTAACTCTCACAACACACAATTTAATTTAAATACATGCAAAAATATTATTGCTTTAAATTTCAAAAATTAATATTCACTACTAAATTGTTGTTGGTAGGTTACATTACTAAATACCTCACACAATTTCTGTGTAAATAAGTTTCATTTGATAAAGACTTTTTTTAAATAGAATGCTAGTTGTCAGTCTGATTCGATAACAATAAGGTTACGTCCAAATGTTTTCCATCAATAGAGCGTTTGATGTCAAGCTAAAAGATCATTTTATGCTTGTTTCTATGTCGCTCCACTTCAGTCTTTCAAATAACAATTTATTACCCTATTTTATTTAATCTCGTCTCCATTCCAATTTTCCTGCTGTTGTAAACAATTGAATAAATTTTGCATACCTAAGTAAAATGTTCACTTTAGTTTAGGGAGGAATTCACCAAAATTGATAACGACATATATTACCTAAGATATTAATTATTTTAGTAAATTACTACTTAAGTGTGTCAAAATATATGAAAGAACGATTAAATAAACTCAACAAGTATTTGTATTGAGCCTTGAATTATATAAGACATTTTAGTGTTTTTAGAGGAAAAAAATTACATAAAGCATAAATAACTTATCACATAAATATATGTATTTTTAATATTTGAAAGAACCCAGTATAACAAATAAATCGTAAAAAATGTATTACAGAATGTAAGCCACTATATTGCACAGAATATACATATTTTTGCGTTTTTTTATAACTTTGATATAAAAAACACTTCGACAAGTCAGCATATAATGTATAAAAATGGTACGCAATTCAAGAAACTGAGCATAAAGAAAGAAGTCTATTGTTAAATAAAGATGACTCACTAAAAGCAGGTATGCCATACAGGCTACCTTCAGGATGCGTGACCTTAATTTTGCCTACACAGTGAAAAAATGCTCATCGCTATTTTCATTTGTAGACAGCGCAATGGGAGCATATATGTAACAGGATTAGATCTTAAACCTTCACCCGTATGCTGTGTATAAATTAGCACAGTCATGCCGGTAAACTTTATTTAAATTAGACTCAGCTTTCACACCAAAGCTGGCTTAAATGAAACGTGGCTTTGTCCTTTTATTAACTTGATAAATTGTTTTGTAGCCCCTAAAAATGTCTTTTTCAAAGCCGTCTTCAAGTATAAAGCGCAATGTACAATAAGAGGTCCGTGTATTTCAAAACAAGTGGGAAAAGCAATACTTTATCAATCAAAGTAACAGGAATATGATGTGTCTCATTTTTACAAACAATCAGTGTTTGTATAGGGTACAACATTAGAAGCCATTATGAAACTTACAAGGTAATGAATGACAGCCTTTCAGGGAAGAGTAGGGCAAGTAAACTGAGTGAGCTAAAATCTTCGCTTAAAGAACAACAAATGTTTTTCAATCACTTAATAAAATAGGTGAATCAACAGTGAAATCAAACATAAATTTAATTGTATCACGTCCAAAACCTTTCACAGAAGGCCAGTTTATCCAGGAGAGCTTCACTGAAACCGCCAAGATTATATGCCCCGATAAAGTGAAAAATATCTAAGACTGAAGATGCAATTGGAACAAAGTGGATGAATGTGCAAGTACCATTGCAAATGATTTGATATCAATTAAGTACTATTAGTAAAGAGTTTCAAGCCTACTGGATAGATATTGATGAAAGCACAGAAAGACAAAGATATCGCTTAACTTGCAGTGGTCATTCGTGGCTGTAACTAGAATTTTGTTGATACGGAAGAACTTTTCTAACTAATTCCAATTCATGACACTTATGTTGGTGAAGGCATTTTCTGTCAATTAAAGAAAGTAGTGGGAAAAAATATGAATTGCCATTTAAACTTGTTTGTGTAGTAACCATTGGCGCTTCTATGATTATAGTTTCCAAGAATTATGTTGTGGATAAACTAAATAAAAAAACGTGTAGAAAAGATGTGCAATTTTCATTGCATAATTCCATAAGATAGTATTATCTGGTAAATAATTAAGCTAACCCATGTTTTAAAAACGAATAATATCAATTGTCTTTCTTATACATTCTTGAGGATTAAAATATCGGCAGTTTGCTTCCTTTCTTCCTAATATGGAAAGTGAGCATGAAGATTCGCCAAATTATACAGAAGTTCGCTTGTTGTCCTGTCACAAGTAGCTGAAAATTTTTTTATGATTTGAGAAAGGAAATCATTACATTCTTGAAAATAGAATAAAAATATGTTGCCGAGATAAAAAAGATTAAATAGGTTCAATATATGCAGTGGAAAATTCAACTAAAGAATAGAAATTTGGTGCATTTTTTCAACTTTGAAATCCTTGCATGAGAGAGTGACATCTAGACTTCGATGACTGTGCACAAAATATTGGATTGATATGGAGTGAATTTGTCGTTGAGTTTCGAGATTTTAAGGTATGCAAAGTAAAATTTCCCATGTTCACCCCACGGTTTAATTTCCATGTAAAAAACAGCTGATAATGATCCACAAATTAAGCTCATTGAGATGAGAATAGACTCAATTTTTAAATAAACGCTTATTGAGATTAGCGTACCAAAATTTTATTATTATTTACCTGTTGATCTATCCCAAAAGATGATTCAATTTGCTTGTAAAAATATGCAATATCCGACTTTACATACGCTTGTGAACTACTTTTTTTAACAGACGCTTTAGTCTGCATCAATGAAAGTGGTATCACCACAAGAATTTAAAACTGCCATCTTCAGATAAGTACAAGAATAGGGTCTGGAAGAAACATCAGAGTGACGGGTTAATAAGTTAAATAAAATGTTTGAAGTTCCAACTAGTGTCAAAAATATAACTTACATTATAATTTAAAAAAACTCAAAATACATCCAATTTTCTTTGCTTTAATTCAAATTCAGAGTTTTGAACAAAAAATAGCCGTAAAATGATTCATTAGACGTCTTGAATTATAAGAGGTTTGAGCAAAGATTTTTTCCGGCCTGCTTGAAATATTTGTTATCTCAGTGTGGCCTTCATGCACTAATGGGCTTGACCTGCCTGACTTAAAGAATAATCCTATATAGAATTACCTAGAGTTTTAAAGAGAAAAAAATGTATTAAAGATTCAAAATAAAAATCAAGAGTATACTTGAGCATCTACGTTCGGTTAATAATAAAATTTACTTATATTGGGAAATCAACTACCAAATTTATAAATATGATTTACAGAGAGAAAATTATTTAACCTGTTGCGTTAAATAAATTACATAACTTTGAAAGCAACAACATCTCTGTTAATCTGTATATCTTTGAAAAAAGTAACGACAAAGTTATACCACATAAAATTACTATTTAAATAATGCCAGAGAATATGGATCTCTTCCGTATTACACAAAAGGATCGAACTCATAAACTTTCATTGAGGTATAATTCAGATTAATTAGAACGCAAATAACAAAGCACAAATCAACTGCCGTTTAATTGTAGTACCGTTTTTACATTGCATTAATAAATTACAATTTTAAACTTTGCACTAAAATTAAAGGTAACCTTTGTAATTTAAGCAGATTTTGAAAGCGTTTTTCTGATTATATAAAGATATACTAAAAGCATAAAACATAAAAATAGACCTATTCTATCACCTTTTTGTTATTGCCTGTTTATGCAAAATCTATATATGTTTCCATAGAGATAAAAATCAGGAAGTAGATTCTCTTACTAAAGTTACTATAAAATATATCAATAATGAAGTACATAATATTTATTCAAGTCTAAAAAATCCAAAAGATGATTCATCAAATAAATATTCCAAATTTTACAACTTCTGAATTTGTTCTTGTTTACGAAGAATCCTTTATTGTTACACATTTTAAAAAGTAAGAAACCTCTAAATTCAGAAGGGAAGCGCATAATTAAAGTAATTTAAACTTTAAATACCCCAAGCACATACCTTTTATGCTTCATAATTTATCTAATTACGATACACATCTTATCTGGCTATTTATATCTATTATACCACAAACATCTGAAAAGTTTATATAATTTTTTTATTTTAAAAACCGGTTGATAACGAGATAACAGATGATCAAGTAATAGCCAAATGTTCCCAAGTTAAATATTGAAATTCGTTTTGGTTTGTGGGAAAGAGATTACATAAATTATTGAAAAATATGAAAAAAACACACACGATTTCATAAAACCGACAGAATGTTTAGAAAAGGGTCTTTCCATACTTTATTGTTGACAATTTTGGTTAGTATAATGTAGTTACTAGTGAATTAACGAAATAAAGTTTTATAATGAATTAGGTCAGAAGAGCAAAGCGAAACTAAATTTTGATTATAAAAAATATATTAAACGTACAGGATTAAATATGATATATTCCACAAATCTGATGTCTTACTTTAGGACAGAGGTCAGCAACTTTTATTGATCAGGGGGTCACAAAAAATTTGTCTTTTGACCGGCGGAACATGAGTTTTAAATCCCCTAAAATGTTATAAATATTATTAATATTAGCTATTTTAAAAGCTGAAAATATTGTTGTAAAATATGTTAAATAAATATATTAATATTTGTAAAAAGATTTTTTATTAAAGAACAATTCATGTAATTAATCTTTATCTTTTTTAAATGACTTTATTTAACAAAAAAGGGAAAATGTGTGTAGGTGAGCGAAACACTCTAGGTATCTCAAATCTATCCAGCAGATATTTTGATATTGCAGAATACATCTCAGCCAACGTTACTATCAATAAAGACTTCGACATCAACTTGACATATTTGTATGCAACAGATGGTTGCAAAAATATTACAACAGAATTAGCTCATATTCTTAATGCAGAACAATCACTTTTAGCTGGCGATTTTAATGTCAAACACCCTTACTTAGACAGCACATAGACGAATCAGTCAGGTACAAGATTACAGGAATGGATTAATGATCATGATCTCATTGTCCTCAACAACAAAGAACACACCTACCATAACCATGCCTCTGGACTAACAGACTCAATAGATATCACAATCACAAGCCCAGTAATGGCGGTCAGAGTCAGCGAGTGGAGAGTTCTTCATGATTCACTTGGCTCTGATAATTTTTCTATAGTAACCTGCATAGAATATCCAGGAGTGAAAAGAAACATTCAAGCACAGCCCAAATGGAACATCAAAAAATCAAACAGGCAGCTATTTAGTACGGTTAATCAGAAAAAAAGCAGCTGATTTTAGTATCTCAAGTAAACAACAGCTGAACATTGATGAAAAAGTTGAAGTTGTTACATCTTGCATAATCAGTGCTGCAGAGGAAAGCTATCCCATAACAAGACCCCCATATATACCTTCCAACGCCGTGGTGCAATGAAGAGATTTTCAAGGAGCGCCAAATAAAAGGAAAGCAAGGCAAAAGTGAAAAAAATCACACTATCAAAAACAAGGTTGCTTACAAAAGGCAACAAGCTGTAGTCAGAAGAATAATCAAAATAACAAAAAGCAGCTCATGGAAAAATTTTGTTGGCTCAATCAATCAAGATAACCCTTCATGCATCATCTGGAAAAGAATCAAGGCTGTCAATGGTTCAAGTCGACCTATCCAAACAGCTTTGGAGCATGAGAGTAAAATCGTCACAGATCTTCCAGACCAGACCCACTTATTTGGAGAGCATTATTCTGAAAAATGCAGTATTTTGGATTCTTCAATCAATCCTAAATTATTTTCGGATACAGATAGTCTTATCAACCAATCTATGGACCTGCTCTGTGATAGGGAAGACATACTCGTATGTGATCACTCCTTCACAGTGGTAGAGCTCAAACTTGGACTTGCTGAGCTTTCCAACTCACCTATTGGAGAAGATAAAATCCACAACCAGATGCTTAAAGATTTACCCATCAATGGGAAAGACATCATACTTTCACTCTCCAATGACATCTGGAAACAGGGGACTTACCCATCATCGTGGAAGATTAGTAAAATTATTCCTTTGCTAAAACCTAATCAGGATAAGCAAAAAATTAAGTCTTACAGACCAATAGCTGTCACATCCTGTCTAGGCAAGCTATTGGAAAGACTCATTACCACCTGCTTGAACTGGAAACTACACAAAGATCAAGTCTTCCACCATTCACAATGTGGATTCCAACCAAAGGCCGGAACTGTTGATGCTCTAATGAAAATCACCGAGCAGTTTCACAAAGGTCTGTTCAACAAAGAATATACTGTTTTAGCTTTAAATGATCTCGAAGGTGCCCTTGATAAGATTTGGTGAGAGGGTCTCATCACTAAGGCAGTAGAAATTAGAACAGCAGAGAAATGTTAAAACTAATAAGCAGCTTCCTATATGAAAGATACATTAAAGTTCAAATATCTGATCAAACCTCGAAGCAATTTCACATAAGTACTGGCACATCACGAGGTGCAGTTCTGAGTCCAAAATTTTCAGTATCATGATGTATGATCTCCCATCCATCATTCCAAAGCCCTGTTCTCATGTTACATATGCTTATGATGGTAACATCACCATCACTCATAGCAAACTAGACTTTATTGTAACCAAACTTAATCAGAGCATAGCTGCCATTGACACCTGGGCGAGCAAATGGAAACTCAAAGTCTCCACAGACAAAACAGAGTACACTGTGTCAACAAAAGGACAAAACACCAACGACCTAACTCTAACCCTCATTGACAATATTGAAGCTTCTGTTATATTTTCATGGATACCAAGCCATATGGGAACAAGTGGAAAAGAAAACGTACACCCTGGCAAAGTTAGCAACAAAATGTGGACCCATAAACAAGCTTATATAGCTTTTCTCAAATGTGCAGTCAATCAGTCAAATCTCAATATTTGGAAAAATTGTTTGCAAGGTGAGACAAGAGGTAGAGCCTACTATTCCCTACAAAAATACCAAACTCACTAAGATACAGGAACATCGCTAGACAGTAACAAGTAATTCTATCATAACTGAGATTGCAACACTTTCCTTGCCAGAGTTACCTGTACAGACTCCACTTGGCTACAGATGCAACATATCCACTCTGAAAATCCACAGGTGAAACAACAAAACGCGTTGTGTATGACTGTCAAGAACTACAACACCTCAGATATCTTGACACAACCAAGACCTTCAAGAAATTCTTGAGAACAGGATCAATGAATGGGCTATCATTACATCACTAGTCAATGAAAGGAAATTAAGGATCTATGCAAGGACCATGTTGTTGGAACATGATTTACATAATAATGATAATAATTTAACAAAAAAGTACGTCCTAAAATTATAAAATATTAGAAATTACTAAAATATATCATCAGTGTGATTCTTGATGTTGTTTTTCTATATCAGGTTTCAAGTTGGATGAGGCGAGACTGAGTATGCCATGCATATGTGAGTCTGAGTTGTGTGCGCATCTTGTTCTTAGTGAACTTCATTTTTGAAAACAGTTTCTCATAAATGTATGTACTTCCAAATATGCACGCCATATTTTTTGCATGATCTACTAAATTTGGATAAATTCGTTACCAAAAGTTCAATAAGGAAACCCCTTCTGATTTCATAAGTTCACTGGTTTGAAGCTGAATGTGTTCCATCTGAACTTTTTCAGGAACACTGTCCACTTCTATATCAAAAGATGTAGCAAACAGCTTTAAATCCCCTTTGTATGATCGAGTGTCCGAAAAACATGAGGAAATCTGAGATTTTATTTCACGTATAACAGCCACATGTATCAAAGTGTCAGTGGTTTGATTTTTATGCAGCAGTGGTAAGTGAGCAAAATTATAATTTTCAAGATGGTATTACCAGAGTCGAAGCTTCATCTCAAATGCCATAATGTGCTCATAAAGGTCATTCACTAGCTGACAGCATCCTCGTAGCTGCAAATTCAGCTTATTTAAATGTGAAGTAATATCCACTAAAAATGCAAGATCTGAGGGCCACGCAGGATCACGGAATTGTGATGCATTCATGTTTTTACTCTCCAAAAATATAGCAATTTCCTCCCGAAGTTCATAAACCCGTTCTAACATTGCACCTCGGCTTAACCAGCGAACTTCACAAAAGTACAGTAAATCATAGTATTGTGCATTTGCTTCTAATAATAGTTGGTGGAATTATCGATGATTCAGACCTCGGGATAATATAAAATTTACTGTTTTTACGACACTTGCATTACTTCTTGCATTCCTGAAGCCTTAGCACACAATTCCTCGTGATGAATAATAGTGTGCAATTTGATAATTCTGTTTTGAATGCTACTGTCTTGTATGTATTTCTCTAGATGTGCTACAAAACCTCTATTTTCACTTTCTAAGGTAGGGGCACCATCCGTAGTCACTGAAATTAACATTGAGAGATTCAAATTCATGTCTTTTATACAGAGTAAAAGAGATTCGAGAATGTTTACTTCAGTAGTATTTCCCTTCAGCGATACAAGTTGAACAAATTCTTCCACAATTTCGAAATGTGAGTTGACACCTCGCACAAATATTGCAAGTTGAGCAGTCTTTTACATCAGTACTTTCATCCAGTGCCACAGAAAAATATTGGAATCTTTCACAGCTGTCAGGTAGTGATTGCTTCACATCAAGGGACATTTCTTCAACTCGTCGCGTTACTGTTCTTGCAGAGATACTGATATTAGAAAATAAATTCTTACCAGGCCATAAAATATCAGTCACAGCCATCAAGCACTCCTTGACAAATTCCCCATCCGCGAAAGGCTTCATGTTCTTAGCTATCAGTGAACTTACTGCATAACTGGCACGTGTATTTCCGTGATTTTGCACTTTATTTAGTGAACAGTGAACGTTGTGCTTCCAAACTTGTCTTCAGCTGATTGATTCTGTCATTTATTATCTGCCCATTTAGCTCACTCTATTTCTATTGTTTGATTTCGTAGTGACGTTTTAGGTTTCATTCTTTGTTGACAGCTATCATATGATGGAAGATCAAGCACAGTGGGTTGCTGTTATATTCCATAAAGAAATACATTTCTGTCCATTTTATCTTCGAACATTCGACACTCAGTATCTACTTTTCTACTTTTTTCTGCCATTTTGTGTATCAGCACTAAATAAAATATAAAAAGAAGATAAACACAAAGTACTTTTATAGATACGATCTATAAAAGATTTTCACAAGTTACCGGATGGTCTCTCCCCTCTCCTGACTGCTCACACAAATAACTTTTATATCCCCATCTCTAAGCAAGTTATTTTCCAAAAATATACAACACAGCTGATGTGAAATTTTCAAAATACGAGGGTCTGTCGAAAAGGTATCCGACTCTATTTTTTTCCCGTGGGAAGTAATCAGGTTAGGGAGGCAAAAGTGTACATAGTGGAGCCGAAAGCCTTCATGCGCATGCGTGATTTTTGGCGGGCTTGTGGATGCGTCAGTCGCTGTCAGGCAGCCAGTGTGTGAGGTGCTGTACTACTTACTCATCGCATTTTCATTTCGCCATTTATGACGGAACGTGTGGAGCGACGATCTTGCATCAAGTTTTGCCAAAAGCTTGGAGATACTCAAGCGGAAACAATTCGCAAAATTCAACAGGCTTTTGGTGACTATGCCATGGGTGTTACCCAAATAAAAGAATGGTACAACAGGTTAAAAGATGGCCACACATCGGTGGAAAGTGACAAGCGTTCGGGAGGCCGTCAACAAGCCGCAATGCATTTGTTATCGAGAAAGTGCGGACGTTGATAATGGAGGATCGTCGTTTGACGGTACAGGAAATTGGTGATGAGGTTGGGATCAGTAAAGATTCTGCACATGCAATTTTAAAGGAGGATTTGGGCTTGCTCGGAGTGGCAGCGAAATTTGTGCCCAAACTGCTTTCTCAGGAACAACAACAACTTCGTCTTGAGGTTGAACAGGACCTCTGGATACTGCCAACAGGGATTCTGAGTTCCAGAATACCATGATAACTGGAGATGAGACGTTGGTGCACGGGTACGACCCGGAAACCAAAGTTCAGTCATCACACTGAGGCATCCAACGTCGCCAAGGTCCGGAGAGAAAATCAAGGTGATGTTGACTGTTTTCTTCGACTACCGAAACGTTGGGCATCACGAATATGCACCAGAAGGACAAACAGTTACAAAGGAGTACTATCAGGAAGTCCTCCGACATCTTCGTGATGCAGTTCGGTGCAAGAGACTGGATCTGTGGGCCTCACAAATTTTGCAGCTGCATCTTGACAACACCCCGGCTAATTCGTCGCAGCTGATCCAAGATTTCTTAGCAACGAAAGGCATTTCGCTCATTCGCCATGCTCCCTAATCTCCAGACATGGCTCCTTCTGACTTCTGGTTGTTCCCAAAAATGAATATGCCACCGAAAGGCTCCCGCTTTGAGAGCCGAGAGGACATCATGCGAAATGCGACGGCAGAGCTGAAAGCCATTCCAGAAGCATTACACACGTGCTTCGAACAGTGGAAGAATCGCTGGCCTAAGTGTGTGGAGGCAAAGGGACCTGCTTCGAACAGTGGAAGAATCGCTGGCCTAAGTGTTTGGAGGCAAAGGGACCTACTTCGAAGAGGATTAGCAATTGAATCCCACCAAATACGTATTTTTTTCCCACCCCCGCTTAAGATCGGATTCTTTTTCGACAGACTTCGTATACAACACAGCTGATGTGACACCTTATTTTCAAAATATACAACAGAGCTGAGGGTAGCAAGTTATTTTCAAAATATACAACACAACCGAGGGTGGCTTGTTATTTGCACAACACACAACAGTTCAGTTCTGTAATTAAAATTTAGCAGGCACCAGGCTATAATTCTAAGTCCAATTTATTAGAAAAGGAATCAGTGGGTTTATGCATTAATGAAGGGTTATTGTCAAGTGCGTTGTTTGCGAGCACTGGGCCACTAACTTGTATATTTGATCAAAGTACTGGCGGGCCGTAGGTTGCCGACCCTTGCTTTAGGATGATTTAATTGAAAAGTTTATGCTTATAAATTAGATCTGTGTCAAATCTTCACAGATGATTAAAATAAAGTTGTTCTCTAATCAGATTATTATATGTTGTTAATGGTAGAACGAGGTTTATGAGGTGGAATCTTTATAGTGCCACATAAGCATGCCACATTTCACGACCATGTTTTAAATATATCTGAAGATATTAAAAAAGTTTCGAAGTATCCAACTATGATATAATTGGTCGATTTAAAATATTTCATGTACCCAATTGTATTCTGTTTCAAAATCTTTTTATAATAATATATTCGTACTATATCATTTGCTTTTAACTGATGTTTTTTATTGTTTCTTTCTTTTAACGTTTTGTACACCTCACTTACATTATCATCTCAATTGATTATTTTTGTGACATGACAATATATTCACGTAAAATGTTTATTCAATTACTATTATTATTTTGCATAACTTTTTCACATTATTTTAAAGGTTATTAATTATTTCAGTTACAAATGATTTACCTTCATTATATGCATGATTAAATTCTATTCTTGTAAGGAAGATTTTCTAAATAGATTCTAGAATTATTTTTCACGAATTCACTTCTCGTATAAATTCATATTTCATTTGATTATTTATAAGATTAGAGATTTAAGTAATTTTATTGCAGATTTTCTACTCTTATTTTTTTTAAAGGAACAGTATAATATTTGAAGAATACATTTGTCATTTAACATTTATTTATATATTTTATTCCACTTAAAAAATGGATGAGTATGGATTAAATTCGCTATCGAGGCACCATCTAATAAATGATCAAGCACTCCTCTTCCAGGGCACTTCTACCAGGTTTAAGAAACTCTTCAGCTAGGTAGCGGCAGTTTTCAAGTTACTTTTGGTTTACCTATTTTATTTGAACGAAAAGCCATAACACTGCCTAAAATCTTTAACACCTTCAGTGGAGCTTATAACACACTTATTGTAACACCCAACAACCATCCCGTGCTTACTGTAGTTTTAACCAAAACTTCTCTTTTTTCTTCAATTAATATTTATATACTGATAAACGTGTTTTCGCTTAAATATTTTAACAAAGGAAAACCAGATAATTTATTTAATCCACTTTTGAAATCCCTAACAAAGTTTCCGCAGATAGATTTGCTAATAGCCTCACTTGTTCCGTAAGCAATTTTGTTGATTCCATAGATAGCGCTGTTATTACTTGAAAGAAAATTTATCTTACAATTTTCCACGCTCGGCCCATCTTCCACGTTTTGCAGGTATATATATTTTTATAATAACAAATTTCAAATTTTTAAAAATTTAAATTTAAACGCCCTCCTCCAAAACTTTTGTGAAAAAACAGGCGAGGAAATAATAATACAAACGAACAGGTGAACAGTACTCCGATATCCTAACTGATATTCTCGAACCAACATGGCTCAAACCTTTTACACTTGTTAACTTTTGAAGACATTACGTTTGACAAAACTGAAGCAAATCTTGAATAATTTTAAACTAAAGAAAGGCACAATAATGGTAATTATTATTTCTAAAAAGCAAGCCCAAGCAAACTTCATAAAAAGCTATCAGAATTAATTAAAACGTTATTACGTTATTTTCTTCTTTCCACTATCTAAAAAAATTACCAACATATTTTGGATAACTTGGTTAGTAATGATATGACTTTATAAATTTAAATATTTTACAAAAAAATCTTTTGAAGGAAACCATAGCTTTTGTAAATATAAGGAAATCATGTTATAAGTATAATGAAATGGATTATTCAAAGTTTGATTAATAATATTATCCAATCTAATGATTCTGTAGAAAGTTTCGTACTTTGAAAACTTTGAATATATCGTTAAATGATATCAATTTTCTAAATATATAACAAACGTCTTTTATACAATTAATAAACAGATATAAGAGACAAAAATGTAAGGTTTTAAAAATAATGAGCAAGATTTTTATATTAAATCAAAATAAATTATTTTAGCTGATTATAAACACAAATAAACAGCTACCAGAACCTATCCGCCATAATCTAGATGTACCTTTAAATCCTCAAAAAATAATTACGTAGTTTTTTTAGAGGAAATGGAGTTAATGTGTGAAAAGTTAATTTCTTTAAGATAGTATTATATATATATATATCGGATATAAATTTGTCTGACACAAAAAACTAATATTTGTTATGATGCATGGAAGTAAAGCACCCTATATTGTTAATTATGCTAGTAGACAATATTATTCGATTTCCACTCCACAAAGTGCTAAATTTGAAAGTAGATTGAATATTTCAGCATGAACAGAGAACGAGTATACAGTTTTAGGATTTAAAACCGCTAAAGATGATAACCAAGAAGTAAATTCTACTTGTTAAATAACTGTTAAATTACTACGATAATGCTTTTTTTCTAAATAATGATAGGCAATCCGAATTTGATTTTAATCCGAACTTTTATAGGTATCCATTTTAGTAGAATTGAATACAAAATGAAAGTGTTTTTAATGATAGAGTAGAAATTAAAGATTTGGCATTTGCCATAACACAAGATAGTTAGGAAATTTATATGTATGATAATGGATTTAAACTTAAGAAAAATAAAATTATAAATATTGCATATCAAACTAATAATAAAGTTATAACTAAGAAGTATGATTAAGATTTGAAATTAAATTTAATGATAATATAAAAAAAATAAATAACCTGGAATATTCAGTTTGTATCTTCCGTGCTGCTACATTTCAAGAGCAATATGAAATATGATAAAATAACTAATCTATGCACTCCAGCTAACAGTAATGATGTGCCAACTAAGAAGTATCTTAATGATAGTTTAAAAATTGTGGTAAAAATACTCAACGAACAATAGAGATAGATTTCCGTGAACTCAACATTATACAAGATGCGTGAACACAATCTTGAAGATTATTTTGACTACAAGTGATCTTCTTTTTACCCATGATATTTTTGATCTTTACCAATGCTAGAATTAGGTTTCTCTCTGCTGCTGGCTATGTATGAATAAATTTGGTCTTTAATAACTGATCCATATTTACGAACCTATTGGAAAAGCTCAGCCTTCTCTTGCACGGAGGTACATTTCGTAAATCTTTTATTAATCACCTTTTCTTGTAAGTTTTGATATCTGAATCAGCAGAAAGCAATTAAAATAATTTTGAATCGAATTATAGATTATAATAACCATGGAGTTATGACTTCATTGAATTCCTTAACCTTTTCTTGTTTGATATTCATGCTAAAGTTAGGAAGAAAATTACAAAAATTCTTTAAATGGAAACTAGTAAAAGGATGCATCGCTCGTATATATTACTGCCCAAACGTTTGGGTATAATGCAGTAATTTTAAATTTTATTAAAATCACCAAGTATTTAGAGGGGAAAACAACACCGAACTATTTTGATTTCTTATGCTTAGCACTAGACATTTGCCCACTCATTTAAGAACATAAACTGTAGGTTCAACCGCATATTTCAAATTCTGATGCATCAGTCCAGAGCACTTGTTTGTCCGATGTGTGATGTTTAGCTTAAGCAAGCTCTTTTGCCTTGCTTTGGAGATTTAATAGAGATTTATGTGGTATTTTTATTCTAATTAATCCAGCTGCTTTCAGCCTCTTTTGAACAGTGCATGCAAGTTTGAGATTGTTTCATGTTTTATTTAAAGCAGAATTTAAATTAGAAATAGAAAAAACGTTTATTAATAAATATTCCAGTTTTAAAGTAATGGTTTTCTTTTTAGATATGGTTTTTGGTCTTTCTGTTCTCCTCTGGTCAAGGTTGGTACTAGTTATTTTGTGGCGCAATATCTTGTTAGAAACTCCATTCAATGACAACTTTAGTTTTCTTGCAATTTTCCGCAAGAATATTCGTTTATTCTTCAATGTAACAAAAACCATTCTTTCTTTCGTTGTTTATCTGAAAGTTGTTTGTTTCTTTCCATCATCTCTCTTTCATAAGCTATTAATTTCTGACTGATATAGCTACTTTCATTTATTTTAAATATAATATTTAGCATTTCTTGTTTTAAATCAATCACGAGTTTTAGCCAAATACGTATATAGAAATTTCTAGTTCTAATGGCACGACTTTTCACATTTTTCTGATTATTGTGTTATCCATAAAATTACATTAATTTTAGTATAATAGTAAACATAAAAGGATATTAGACCATAAAATATATTTGTTTAACTGTATCACAAAATTAATTTTGTGTTTGTCATTTTGATTTTAATTTTATGTATAATATCATATAAAAATAAAACTTATTGTAATAAATCAAAACATTTGGGTTATATTGTACGTCACACCAAATATCACTTTTTATGTCAAAGACTGTGGAAAAAATCTTTTTCAGAAATATTTATTACAAATGTCATTAAAAATGTAATATATTCAAGTACATATCTTTAAATTATTTATATTTTAAATCTAAATCACGTAAAAATAATAATCTTATTGAAGAGTAATTAAAATAGATTTAGTAGAGAGCTAGTTAGATGTGATATATTATATCAAAGTATAATAACATAAATCTTCGATTAGTAATTATGAGTAAATGCAACAGAGTACTTATCCTTCAGTTTATGACAGGCGTTATTAATCTTTTCATTTCTGTTCGAAATACTCCTGAATTTCATAATTTTGGTGGCTGCTGTTTTCACAAAGGTGCCTAACTATGAACTTGTTCTGACCAAGCTGCTTCTTCAGTCCGTCAATAAACATCCAGATCTTAGAATGATACGCGTCAAGAAAAGAACTAAATACGCAGTGTTATCCTTTAATTTATGTTCGTCTTTGGAAGGCCATGAATAATTGCTTTGCAATAGTTTCAAAGACTTAATCGGAATCTCGGCAACTGACCGTGCACTTTTTGAAATTGGTCTACCGATAAGCACATCCTTAACATAATCAACCAGGAGTTAGAGAACGGCTCCATTTTCTTCATAAAATATAGATTTAATCTTTTTGAAAATATTGGTTATATTCCTGACGGAGAAGTAAGAATGTGCTGTTGTTTTTTTTTTTTTTACTTTAAGATTAAAATCCATGTATGACTCATTTTCATAGCATATCACTACTTTATAATTGTCTTGCATTATCATCCATAAGCATTAGCCAAAATGAAAGATCATCTTTGACATTCAGTTTCTGCAAATGTAATCTGGAACGATTTCACTGCCGACTGATTCCAAATTAATCATCATACTTTTGGGCCATAGACAGAAAAGGATTTTTCAGTTCGCCGAGAAGTCTGTCTTAAGTTGTTTCTCTGTTATCTGGAAGAAAGGGAAAGACTGCCGGCAGTCTGTTGTAAATAATGCCATGAATCGTGTAAAGTTTCACATGCCGAGGTTGAGGGACCTTCAATGTCTCTGATGCCATAGGATTCAAGTTACCTTTAGTCGTAAATATTATAAATCTTCTTTACGTAGTTACTGTCGTAATGGAAAAAAGCCTCTCTACTGTTCGAGATTCTGTATTATTATGGCATATCGAGTTAATCTAGAACTTTTTTGCGATGCCAAAAGCTCTGTTTATGCTTTTCGATAATTTCTATATTTGCGTTAAGCAAATGAGCTTTAGCTGATACCGAAGTGTACTGTGTGGTCCCAGCGATTGGATATCGATGACTCTTTGATTTCTTACTTAATTACATCACATGATGTTATACTATGTTTGCTACATGGTTGTGGAGCGTTTATTTGATGATTGTTTCATCGACTGTATGAAGACGTTTAGGGAATTTGGATTGGAGTCATTCGATGAAGCGCCACTTCCATTTAAGAGCTTTTGTTTCTTTCTTCAGTAAAAAATATACATTCACCGACAGTTGTTGTTTCCCTTTTTGAATTCCTGCGAACTCCATGCATAATTTCAGCGAAACGCAAAGGAAAACAAAAAGGGCGAATGACGAGCACGGAAAAAGAAAATGAAACAAGCGAAATGTCAGTTTTAGAAGGGCTTTTATAGCAAAATCAAGATACTGTGTTTATCAGATTACGAACTTTCCGACTACGTGTTTTTGCGGATATCTTTCTGAAGCAAACTGTTACACAGTACGTCAAGCCCATCATCATCACGCCACACATCATGCTATGTTGCTCAACTATGAAGCACATCCAAAATACAAGCAGAAATATGTAAATAATAAATTATACCACCTTGTTTGTGGTTTTCCTTAAAAAAAGATTATCAATCACTCAATTATTTATCAAAGTATCAAACGTTTAATTTACTAAAGTATTTTTAAAAATCATTAGTGAACGAGAGGTATTATCTTATATATTGTTTATTTAAAGATCAAGCATTACTGTTTATTAACAGATTTTATTATTCTATAAAGATACAGTAAATGTTTGATGAGTAACGCCGATAGAAACTGAATTTTTTTTCAAATGTACAGTCCCGAACTTTGTCTCAATAAAGAAAATTTATATTTACTTAAGTTACTACGTTTTCTTTTCATTTTTCAAACTGTATTCGGACATGGCCTCCGAAAAAATATAAAAAATAAAAAACGTAAATATTATCTGGTATAATAAATTTTTATGGTTTTATTGTACAGTTTGTCAGTCTTTTCAGGTCATCTGTATTTTTTAAAAAAAACGCACTACTGTCCATAACCAGCTTTTCATTTAAGTAAATGGCCCAACCCTACTCAGAAATTTATTATTTATATTTTGCTGACAATATTTGTTTTCATTTTAAAAAGATACCTTTTCTTTTGTAACTATCTGCACTAATAATCTATGTGACTCAGTGAAAATTGAACCATAGGGGTGAGCTGCAACATTATTTATTCATATAATTCTTTATTACGAAAGATATGCATTGCTTCAACTCCGCTTGTTATATTGCGAATATGTTGACCAGATGTACAGCCAATTCAACACAAATACCAGCTAAAGTCTCTAGAGTAGGCAAGGCGGAATAATTAGTAGTAAGGCTATTTCCTGAAATGATATACAAAATCTTATTTGGTACTATTTTTAAGTTAGCCCTTTGCCTTTTCTATTGATAACGAGTAATTAATGAGTCCAGGTCGTTTTAAGGTGAATGTTGGAGTTTAGATAATGGAAAGTGCTTTCCTTAACATACTAATTTCATTGTCGATTTTTTTCATAGATTTTTTAATGTTTGTCATTCTATTGTAAACTAGTCTGAGTGCTTCACAAGTAGCGATGTCAAGATTTTCATCTACCATATTTTAGTAATTTTTATGTCCAGAGACATTTTCTCCTTTAATCAATTAATTTGTTTTGATCTTATTGTCATCCATTAGCATGCATGTTTTCTGTTTCTTGTCCTTTATGATGATCTTTAGTTTATTTACTTTGATTTTTGTCTGTACGTATTTTCATGTTCTATAAGAGTGAGATATCATCATTTTATAGAATTGTTTGTGTTGTATGCACATACCAAATTTTTTGTAACTGATAGTTGTATTGTTATTTCTAGGTTTCTTTAAACATGTTTCTAAAGCCGAATGGCAAAGAGTTCGGTGTAGGAAATGATTGAGAGCGCTATTACACAACTACGTCCATTTCAGTTTTCGTTGATTTCCGAATACTGAAATACTTCCGGGTATGTCTAAAACAAGTGCAAATATTAAACAAATTAACACTTTCAGAATGATATCGAAAGCTAACAGATTTAAAACAAATGATGTTACAGCAATATTCAACTGTTCTTTTAATAATAATTTATCTTTTACAGATTCATCCACTTCCATCAAAGAGTTTACTGACACTGTTATGGGAGATATTATAGAATACCACATCTATTATTTACATTATGTATGATTACAGACCGATGCTCTCTTGCTTCAGAAATAACTAATTGGACAATGAAGCGTGAATTTGTTTTTTTAATGTGGGCATGGTGAAATATGAGATATGTCATTAGGAGCTGTGTATGCCAGTGCTTTGGTGACCATCTGTTACTATAATCCGTTTTGGCTTTTTCTTCCAGGATCAAAGTTTGACGAGTGAAAAAGTTAAACAAAACAACTCTTCATTGTCATCAACACCTAGGAAATCTTGCTTATCGATTGCAATCGATGCAGATGATAAAATTCGTATTTTTTACCGTTTCCCCTTTTCTCTCGTATAGATGGATTTAGGCTAGTGGGAAAGTGGTCATTCCATACTGTGTCTAACCTCCTTACCTTTTCCAGTCACTTAGACAGGCATGATAAAAAGATCTGGTCAGTGTATTCTTTAAAAGGTCTACAATCAGCAGGCATGGGCATCTGCACTAGTGCGGCCCAATCTGTAATGACTTCAGAAGGTTGTGGATCATCAGTTGAGTGTTTGATTAGTTTGTCCAAACAGCGTAGTTGGTCACTTTTTGTCCAAAGCCTCAATGTTCCTTTTTCGAACAGAGAAAACAGGCATACTTGGCTCTCTTGTATAAAGAACATTTTAAGGTCACTATCACGTTTTTGACAACCAATAAATAGTTTGGACAATAACTGACTAGCAGTTGTTCTTTGCTGATTGCAACTTTTTGCTTGTTTATTACTTCCGTTTTCCGTGAGCGTTCTTTCTGAGGCGTTCTGATGAAAAGTATCTTTTAAAGAATTTGATCTATTGATAAGTCTGTCTTTCATAATGGCAAAGTATTGGTTCTTTAGAATCTTTTTTATCTCTCAAAGGGACATGAACTTTGGAGTCAGCTATTTCTTCTGATTCAAGGAAGTATACCATAGGCTCAATATATATATATATGACCAAAATAAGAAATGAGTTTGAGATGCAGTGATTTCGTAGAAGTATCATTAAAAATACTCACACGCAGATTTTAGATACTGAATATTTTTGTTTTGACTTAACACTATGCAAAAATCATAAGTTACTTTTGCCCATGGGTAGCTTTAGTGACCAGGTAAAGTAACTTTCTTTTTAAATTGATGAAGAACATTTTAATCCATTACTTTAATCTGGTGTAATCATCAGATTGTCAAAATAAAAATTTGGAAAAAAAATTTTTGTAAATTTATTTGATTTTGACGTGGTTTTGACCCCGGAGGCTACGCTTCTGGTGATTTTGATCTAATGGGTGAAATTGCGCTAGCGCTCCTCATGCATCAGATATTACTTGGCGCTAAATCACAAATTAATAACATACCTGTAGTTAACACCCTGCAAAGTTTGGCACTGGTATCAAATGGGGCACAGTATTTCACCTACGCCGCATATTTAAAAAAAAATGTCTTTGTGCGTCGACAAGTGGTTACTGTTAAAAACTCTAATTCAGTATTCGAAATATCTAATGTATAAAAAATTGTGTGCATAAAACCCTGACAGACTGCAGTTGAGTGTAAGATCACTTAAGTTCTTTTAACACTCTTTTACGTGTATCGTATTAATGTCGTGTGAGACACTTACTTATATCTACTTTATAGAATGACTTTTTATTTTAAACTTAGCTAGTTTTGTAAAGTATACTTAGACCCGCTCATCATGTTTTTCTGAAGTACTAAACACTACTACTATTAGTAATAATATTAATTGTTGGACAAAGATTAAATATAGAAACTTCAGTTGACATCTCGATAGTAAACTAATGCCAAGAGATGTCAGAGTAGTATTTTGGAATTATTGTGAAACGTAATTTTGCAAACAAATGGTTACATTATAAATTGCTTATTGACAATATTATTTCTTTCGTCTGTGGGCAATAAAAAAGTTAATTTCGATTCATTTTACGCTGTTGATTTGATTCCATTTTACAAAAGAATTTTCTAAGACTAACTTTCGATACGGAACTTTTAACATGTTTATTCGAATTTTTAAAATTTAGTTTTTGTGAAAAAGTCCCTGATATTCTTGCGGCTTAGTAATATATATAACTATTAGTATTGATGACTGTAGAAAAACAAAGACAACTGAGACAAAAATACATCACCAAAAAGGTTAAGGTCTTATGATGAAGCCATACCTTTTCTGTAACTTTTATTTCAGGAGAACACATTTCAGATGATACGATTAGAAAATGGGATTAGATCAATCTTCTCCATCTGTAGACACCTACAACACGAATTTGGATTCAAGAGGCCACACAATTCGTTAGATACCAAGTGGGTTCCATGTGGTTCGCCAACTCGTTAAAGAAAAAAAAAAGGATAACATTTCTGTTTGGTTTATTTCATTTAAAATACAGCTTTACAGACCACATTGGATGTGAGACCTCTGATTCAGTTGATCAGAATTTTTTCCTGTTGCTGGGGGAACACTTCGTAGTTTAACAAACGGCCACAAATCATTTTAAACCTTTTCTGCGTTGTGGTTACTTAAGCTCAGCCTCATCATTTTTTAGAGTTTATTAAAGTTTCCAATAAACAAAGCTTTCGTACTGAGCGCAGGCAATAAATTTTATGACAAAGCGTATCCTCTTCTACAACAGACAGGTGAAGTTTACTAGGTAACTTCTGACTGCCTAAAGCGGACTACGCCGTTCCGCTAGGTATGTGGGTTAGTAGAAGCGGCATAATCTCAAGTACATCACAAACATTTACTTAAGTTACTCCTTATTTGTGTTGTTAAAAATTATCCAAGGACGTTAGAGTTTATTTTATCATATCTTAATATTTTCTTGTGTTTATTGCACTAATGTATGCTATGAAATGTAAGTGTACCCCAGTATACTGTTAGCTATACAAATATCTTAGCGTTGGTCGATAAATAGTGCATTTTAAAAATTTTGTTTCAAAATGTATTATAATCACTAATGATTAATATATAATTATTCATACAGCCATTAATAGAGGAATTTCCCACAACACAACAATCATAGGAAAGACGATAAATCAGATAATTGAGTGCTCTATTGTAGAGGAATATTTCGCAATGCAGCAATCAAAAGAGAGAATGCAACACTGAAACTGACATATCAACAAGGGATTTACCACAGCAAAGCCATAAGAAGTCACAGTTCAATAAATGAAAGCTTCTCTGTAGAGGACCTTTTCACAATACAGACAAAAAAGTAAAGACTCCATAACAGAGCTACAAAGGTTTTCTAAAACACAGACATAAGATAGATACAAAGATAAGAAATGATAAATATGCATCATTGTAAACGGATGTCCACAGCTAAGGAGATAAAGAGAAAGAAAACAACACAATAAATCAAAGCTTTACTGTAGAAAGGTTTTTATCAACACCGGCATAAAAAAGAAACCATAGAACGATAAATGGAAACTCCATCCCAAATGGGTTTTTCCACAAAACAAATAAAAAAAGAAGGATGAAAACACGATAACTGAGATCTACATTGTAGATGGGCTTTACACAACCACTGACATCAACAAGAATGAAAAACAAAATATGATAACTACGATCTTCACTGTAAAGGAATCAAAAAGTGGGAGTACAACACGCCGAGAGCTGCAACATAGAGAAATTACTAAGATATAGACGTAAAAGAACAAGCGACAACAACTTAGAGCTCCACTGTAGAGGGAGGATTCTACATCAAAAACATAAAAATGGAAACCACACAATAAATGAAATAACCGCTGTATAAGATCTTCGCAAAACCTATCAAGAGGAAAAGGGGAAAATCTCGATGAATGGGAGCTCCACTCTAGACAGTTTTCAAAGATGCGGAATTCAAAAAAGAGAAAAACAGCACGGCAAGTGGTAACTCCATGCTAAAAGCACTTTCTAGGAAAGAGACATTTGAAAACTCGATCTAGAAGGGTCGCCCACAACGCATGCAAAACGTAGGAAGAAAAAACAAAGGAAAACTCCAGAAATTCCTTCCACAACACAGGAAAAAGAAACGAAAAGAACACTTTACGTGAAGCTCCAATGTAGAGGTTTTCGACAATAAAGTCATCAAAAATGAAGACGACACGATAAGCGAGAGGTCTACTGTAGAAGGCTCTTTCACAATACATACATAAAAGGAAGGAAGATAAACCATAACTCAGAATTCCACAGCAAGCAATCCTACTACGCAAAGAGGAAAAGATAGGAAGGCAAGAGACGACAACTAAGAGCTACACTTTACATGATTCTTCAACAACACAAATATCTAAAGAATGAAAACATGATACCCGAGAGAGCTCCACTAGAGGTAGGTTTTCCATAGCACAGACATGAGAAAAGATGAGTCATCGAAAAATATGAAAACAACATTTATCTCAACTTATGTCTCAACTCCTTTTTACTCCGGGCACAATGAGAAAAATAAACAGGATGTATACATACAGTTCCGGACAAAAGAGTTGGAACACTTGCTGTGAAATTAATATTTGAGCTCCCTCGTTTAAACAAACGCATTTAAATACCCATCACATTTATTATATGCACAAAACATGCCTTTACAATGTATAAAAGCAACACATGCTATATATTTATATACTCTCTAGAAAAAATATTTTAATCGGCAATGTCCGATTTGTATCGCTACAAAAGAGTTGGGGCAGTGAGCAAAACCATAAATATTTTTCAACATTCCAAATTACAATCGAACAAATGCATGGAAATGATCAATTGACTAGTAGTGGGTGGCGTATCCGTGATTTTCGATCACTTCTCGACAACGACGAGGCATGGAATCGACCAACCGAAGGCAGTCTGAATTGGCCATTTCCTGCCAGCTTTTCTCGACGGCCTGCCAGACTTGGTCTTGGTTGAGATTCCTGTGTTTGACCACCTTCGCCTTCAGCTGCTTCCAAGCATTTTCGATTGGGTTGAGATCTGGACTTTGGGGCGGCCAGCGCATGACATCCATTCCTAGTCGGGTGGTGAGGGAAGTGACGACTCTGGCGGTGTGGATCGGGGGGATTGTCGTTCTGGGAAATGGCGGTGACTGGCATGTTCTCGTCGATGTAGTCGACGACGACATTCCTCAGTAAATTGCAGTAGGTCTGCGCGGTCGCTCTGCCCAGGATCAACTTGAGAGGGCCTGTTTCCGTCGCGCTCATACACCCCCAGAACATCAACGATCCTCCTCCGGTCTGTACCATCGGTCGGGTGCATTTTATATTGTATTTTTCGCCACGGTAACGTCGAAAATATATTCGGCCAGCACTGTGAATGCGCATCATCATCGTTTCGTCGGAAAAGAGAACTCTAGCCCATTGAACTTTGTTCCAGTTTTAGTTCGCTTTAGCTCATCCTATGCGGATACACCTGTTCTTGTTGCCGATCAATGACTTTTTCTTGGCGATTCGTCCAAAGAAATTCTCCTCGCATAGACGGCGTTGAATAGTGCGCCTGGAGACTTTCTCTCCACTCAGGGAGGCTCGAATGGCCGTCGATGTCAGGAAACGATTGGCCCTGGATTTGCGACAAATGAGTCGATCCATTTGTTATCACATTTTCGCGGTCTTCCGATTCGCATTTTTGGTTTCGTGTTTCCGATTTCCTTGTACTGCTTCAGAATGCGGTTTACAGTGATTTTCGGACGATTGACTCGATCGGCTATCTCTGGACAAGCCAGATTTTCTTGGTGGTGCTCAACTATCAAGTCTCTGATTTCAGACGACGTTGTCTTACCATGTATGGTGCAAAAATAATCTTAAATTGTCTTAGATGATTTGATTCTATTCATTTGATCCTTTAAAAATGAATATATTGATGGGAATAAATGTATACACAGATTTTGTTCACTGTCCAAACTCTTTTATCGCGGTACAAATTTGACTATGCTAATTCAAATATTTTTTCCAGACAATAGATACACATATGACATTCGTTGTTTTTTTTACACATTATAAAGGCGTGTTTTATACAACTAATGGACAATAGGATGGCTATCTGCATGCAAATTTAAAAACAAGAGAACTCAAATAGCAATTTCACACCAAGTGTCCAAACTCCTTTGTCCGGCACTGTATATAGATGCGTGTTTATTGACTAAACCTAAGTTATTTAAAGTAAATTTGATTTAATTTTAAGCAACATGATCATATATAATTTGTTGTATTTATTATATTTTTATTCATATATATTTCTATTTTGTACTTGCGCTCATTGATTTAAATTATTAAATTATTAAATATTTAACGTAATAACGTCATTCTTTAATAGAAATAACTTTATCGTATTGCATGGGTATCATTTTCACCAGGCAAAAATATCTCTACATGTATTCTCCCCTGTCTTCTTTGCGATCCTTTGTCCTCATAACTAGGTCATTTTCTGAATAGTGAGCTAGAAGGTGACCTTGTGGGTTAGGGAAACCTTGGTGACCAAGAATGCCCTTTGGAAAAGGTCGCGAACTCATGACCAGTAATAAAAATGCAGGCTAGTCGAGAGCGACTCGCGGAATCTCCATTACAGGCAGTCAAACCTTCTTTACGAGGAATATTAATTTTATTATGATAATAATCAAAACAGGTCGGCATTAGAAATGCTACATTTGAGCTTAGACTAGCATGTAGGTCAATTGTATGCTCTTACCTTTCACATGAATATTTTAACGATGTTTGTGCTTTTCATACTTATCAAAGACACTTTTATAACTGGTTTGTACTTTTTAGCGTAGAGCGTCGTTAAATACGAGTTGTTTAAAGGGTTTGATAACTATCAGCCTGAAATGTGTTAAACTGTATGTGCATCTCAGGAATAAAACAAATTACCCAATTTACTGTCCTTTGGGCGTCTATAAAGATCAATTTTAAAATACTTGATCTTATTATAGTGAAAAAGCCTAAAAATGTAATAAAGAGAAATTGAGATTATTTAACATAATCATTACAACTAATCAAAGTGTAGTGCAATGTAAAAGTGTTTCCTGCTGAGCAAGTGTCTTGGTTGAAAAATATTATCACAGATTTAAAAATTATAATTATTTTTTGAATTTAAAATTTAATATAGTTTATTGCAAACATTTATTATGGAACGAAATACGACAATACAAATATATATATATAATGGTGGCCAAAGTTATTCATCAAAGTAATACATTTTTTAAAAAAGTTAATTATAATCTGACTGGTTGGATTATTAATTTTTTGTCTGAGAAAATTTACAATCATCTATGAATATTTCTATGAAGGATACTCTTTGGTCAAAAAATTATTGTAGGGTGGGTATTTATTATCCTTAATTACTCTGTCTATAAAAAATTACTACATTAAGTTTATTTAGTACTTGGATACTACAGATATTTAGAATGCTTAATCGTCTCTTACGTAAATTGAAGTGAACACAATGAACTTTCGACATTTTGAGTAGAGAGTTAAACTGATATGCTGTCCACCACTGTATGCTAGATCTTTAGTAATATTTTTAGAAATGCAATCAGTTTCGTAAAAAATTCTACGGAATTATGGGCTTACATAAAGATAGGTATTTTTCAAATATTCTATTTTTATAACATGCTTAATGTAAATAAGCACCCTTTCTAAATAATATTTACTTAACATTTAGGAAGCTAAATATACTTTCTTATGTAACTTTGATCTGTATTTTTTGTTGTGGTTTTATTGTCTCAGTTGTCAAATATGATTTAAATGCTTTAAAATAAGTTATGTTTTTTCTGTTGTTAGACTTGTTCCTACTGGAGCTAGTGAGGAGCTTCCGGTTCATATTTTGAGCGAATGTTTTATTGATTCCGAGACTATTCGTCTTACAGGGATTACTGTGTCTAAGACAGTTCTTACTGCTACCTCCATCACCAGATTCAATCTCGTGATCTCTGCTAGGGATACCGGTCACCGAATCGAGGTGACAAAATGTAATGATGATAGGTATATGACGATACTGTAGATATTTATTATAATTATCTCGAAATGATTGCTAATGCTGTTGATTATGACGATATTAAGGATAGTGATGATGATGATGATAAACATGAAGATTGTTTCGAAAATATTAATCGGTGAAAATTGCAGTAAATGGGGTCTCGACCTGTAGCCCCCGGTATTTTCCACAACATATATTTTTAATTAAACCAGCAACTTGTTTGTAATTTCTCTTTTTATTATACATAAAGTATACACAGTTAATATATGTCAAGTAAGGTAAGCAAAATTGTTGAGGTAAAGTGACTAAACTACAAAAAACAACATAACTTCCAGCAAATTAGTTACTGATTTTCGATGAATCTTCTAGTAGTCACGTAATTTTAGAATGAGATGTTGTGGGAAATACCACTCAGATAATCCATTATATGTCTGCTCTCATTCATTCCAACAATTTTTCTGATGGACTGCCTATTTATCTGGTATTTCTTGCGTTGTGGTGGGGGTGGGTGATCAGAAATCATCTGGTTAATTGAAACATCGGTTAGGGCCTGTTCTCTTCCTAACACAAAATAATCTCCACGTTTGGATGGTGAGCAGCAACGTTTTTTCGGAATCTCCGATGCCATCCCACAACATAGTTGTTCGTGAGTGGCAAATTTCTTTCAAATCTGTAATGCATGTTCCAAAGAGAGATTGGAAACCTTGATTGTTGTAGATGGTGACGAAGACCAGGACCATGTTCACGGCCTATGAATGTGTCCTCAAAAGAGTCACAAATTACCATGGCTTCTTCTGGTAGCTCTTCCTGCAACATCTCAAAAGCATCACTTCTGCCTTCATCTGTAACTAAGGCGAGTGCCAGTAGCATGCGAACTGATAGCGATAAGTCATTATCTTCTGTGTACAACCGCTGTAGATCAACTTCCTGACATTGCGGTACAGACACTGGGAGAAGTGATAGAAACATCCTTTATTGGTTTCATCTGGGAAGACGGTGTATGCAGTGTTGATAGCTGCAGACTCAGTCATTATTGAACTGGGATTTAGTTGTGGTTTAGTGTTGAGCAGTTGTTGCAGAACACTTGTGTATGTGACTTCTTACTTGTGGGGTGCTACTGGAGTAACGAAACTGCAAACTGGATCATTCAAGCCTTGAATGGGATATAACTGATAAAAAATCTCTTGGACAACCTTAACAGTACCATCAACAAACCAGTCATCAGGGTCGTGGAGTAGAGTAAGGAAATAAGGAGGTATCAGTTACAAATAATAGAACACTGGTTTGTGTTGTTGCTGTCATATTGAAGAAAGCGATCATGAAAATTTATATTTCTTTGTCGTTTTTATCATCATTATTGTTTTTCCAACAACACATGATACGTAAAAAACTCGCTAATTCAATAAGATAGCAGAAAATAAAGCAACAGTGAAATTAATCACGAAGACAACTTCTGAAGTTATTATCTAAGTCAGTTCTTACCTAGGTAATTTACATATACAGGCAACAACTAATATATTTACTTTCATACTATCATAAGTTTGGGTTCGCATAATTAATGCAATGATATTAAAATAGTAAAAGTGAATCGTTACTTTGTACTGTTCCGGTAAGATTAGTTCAGCAAGGTTGGTTGGAATAGGATGAGAGTTCTCAGAAGCTTGTGTTTACTTACGAATGGTACGGCGGATTGAACGAATAGCTGGAAGTTGTACAGAGGCAGCTTCAGATAAAGATAATACAGATTGTGAAATGATCTGCTGTGCTGTTTTCTCACCAATCTATCACTTTTCGCTTTATAGCATTACGTACACGCAGCATTTCTGATGTTGGTGCCTCTGGAGCATGAGTATGCTATTGAATTCTGCCAGAAATTTGACTATCATGAACAATCACCTAGCCTTCCACATTCCTCGCCTTAGCTGTTCACATTCATATGATATCACACCATTTACAATGATCTTCTGTGCAGTATAAATATATCCATCAAAAACTAGCTTATTACTTCCACGAACAGATTCAACGTACTCCATGATATAGACAGTTAAGTTATGAAAACAGGGGCAAAAGCCCGGAAGGTAAAAGTCCAGGGAGAAAATAGCCGGGGGGCAACGGGTCGGTGGGGTGGCTAGGGGCCTGAACCCAAGTAAATGCGATGTTACAATTAAATGATATTGGAAGTGAATTTTTTTTTAAAATATAATTTGATGTAAAAAAAATTCTGTCGAAAATCATAGATATTTTTTTTCTTTTATTAGAATTGATGTTTCTTAAAATTTAGAATGAAGAATAACTAAAAAAAACAACAGAAGTTTAATTATCGGTTGACTTACATCATAAGCACGAATTAACCTTTTAAAAAAGGAATTCGAACGAAAAAATGGGCATGGTTACTGCGAAATGGTGCTTTTTAAAATTGCAAATATTTTTTACTGTTCTATAGCTTTTTGTCTTCTGATTTTTAATATTCTACATAAACAATTTGTTGTTTTTGGTTCTGGTAATTTTGTGGCTTAATGAAATAATATTCCCTTTTGAAACTCCCCGTTTTAATGTGATTAAAGAGCAAATCATCTACCACACAACGTGGTCTCCACCGAATATTAACGTTATTTATTGATATTGAAGAATGTGGATACTTGTTGCTGTTGTTGTGTGGTATATAGATGTCTACAAGAGATAAAACGAGGCGATGGAGCGTAGTGTTGTAGTTTGTTGTCCGGGACATCAATACCAATCATGCGCAACATAAGATTCCGGCACCTTCTGATTGAAGCAGGGGAAATCTTTACTGGAACTCTTCTTTTTTAAATGGATGAGGAAACTGATGTGTCCGGAAGAAACTCTCGCATAAAGAAAACCACCATACATGGGTACACCAAACGGCGCCGGTATCCTGCAGAAATCAAAAGCATGATTCCAGGTAGTATGTCTAGCTTTTAGCCTGTAAATTTGACAGTCCTCATATCTAGACGTCTGATGGATTTTCTTTCTTTCTCCTTAAATGAATATGGAGAATTACTTGCTGTTGTAATTTAAGTAGGCAGCATCCAACAAAGAAATCCTGACGTTATACTGCAGGACTGAACCCGCTACTGATGTAAGTAGAACTCAAACCAACGCGAATGTTTTCACCGCATTTTCTTTCAAGGACAACAGGGATTCTACCGCACAAATTGACCTTTCTGCTGATAAGAACAATAAGTTGTCTCGCTAGTAGGAGTTCTAAGTGTACTTCATGATTAGGATAAATTATTCTTTTAACGAAATATCTTTCTGCCGTGTCAACATTGTTTCTGTATCTGTAATCATCAGCAGCCACCAGATATTTATTAAAGGAGGTAGGCCTCTCCAATACGAAATTAGAATCTGCATATAGATCCAAAATAATCTATGGGGACCAAATCTGGATTGAAAGAGTGGCATCACGCCCTGCTGGAAATTTTCTACTAGTCCGCCTTTATTTTAAGATATGAAAGCAAATTACTCGGCCGGCTAGAGGAGAACGAACAGAAACCATGCTAGAGTGGATCATGAAGCAAAGCCTTTCTTGACAGGGATCTGAATACGGGTCCTCCATCTTAGGAATCCAGTAGAATAACCACTGGACTACAGCGTCACTTCTATTCATATTTTTAACACGGTGCCTAAATGCGAATAAAATTCATCCAATATTCATTGATTAAGGTCATGACTGCAGAATTCGTCACCTTTTACTTTCTTTAACTTTTAGACAGTGCTTCGGTTTTCGAAAATGTGAACACAGAGCACCTGTAATTATATATCCTGTTGAAAGTCTAAATTTAATTTATGCACCTACTTACATCACGCAAATTCTTATATTTCGATCATTAGAAAGCAAGAGAAACATATTTGCTGAAATTTTGTATAACAGATTGAAATATCTTAATACAAATTTTGTCTAGTTTTTTTTACAATTTGTTTTAGTTTGTCGCAATTTTACTCGAAACGTTTCGCTGAAACAATTGTATTTCTGTTGCACTGCAGGATGAATCGAGCTGGTGGGCGAAATGCACCCGGTCCCTTATTCAACTTATTAGGTGCGCATCTCAGCTAATCTTTAGTGAGATTTTCACAAAATTTTCTTAAATCTTTATTACAAACTCTTTCTTTATGAATTTCACATTAAATACGTTAATATATATATATATATATATATTTGCTATTTTGTAAAGTCTTCTCTCCTGTTTCTTTGATTCCGCGATGTATATTTAGCTCTATTCATTAATGTCGACTGAGCAGGAAATGGGGCTTTTACGTTAAATAACCTTTAATACCTATACACCGTTTTGTTTGAAATAGACACACCAACTTTCAAGTAACCTAACCTGTTCTTTGTAAAACACACATTGTTAAAGCTAAAGAACAGAAACTGTTTGTTTTGAAAGGTGTGCTGCTCCAACCCACTGGATTTCTCTCCTTGTTCACAGTCATACTACTTTCACATTGTCAGTTTTCGTCAGATCCACTGATTTTATTTTATTACTGCGATTCATTATCTAACAAGCCGACGTCTTTCTTTGCTTTAACCTTTTCTTGATAACTATTAAAGCTTCCTATGGGTGCATTCTAACTCATGAAGAAACAACGCATCCGGAAATAAATAATAGATTCCAGGTACTTTCTCTTTTGCCTGAATTGCGCATTAAAATATATTTTAATGCTAAAAATATAGTGGCTTTTGCACTACAAAATGAAATTTATATATTAACGTCGATACCATCAAAATTTTAACTAATTTTTTAAAAAAAACTCTGAGAAGTACCCTAACATTTATTTATAATAAAATAATTCATTTTGTAAATTTTCCAAATTCTTTACATTTAATATCAGCTTTTTGGTTGTTCTAATTCATCTATTAATGAATAATTTTAACGCTATCCTTTTATCTTTGGGTCGTTTTGCGTAAGTTAACTACGAGTGAAGTTAAATAATTGTTGTTTTCATTACTGTTTCAATTGATCATGTTCTTATTATAATTTTAATTATTTGTAATAAATTTATCTATAATGGTGTTTCTTTGTTTTAGCATACAATTGGAAACATTTGGTCGGGATAAAAAGAAAGAACACCAATTCTAGAATGTTGCTAGGTGACATAAAAGGAGCAAAATATAAATGTATAAACTAGAACTTCAAGAGACATTAATGTTAATATTAATACTTTGGCATATTCCAAGGTGCTCTGTCATAGGGTGTTGAATTTCTTCAATCTCCAGTGCATTAATCCCTCTGGAAAGTTGTGGCCGTCATATATCGTCTCTGTCGCTGCTGTGCCACTATATATTAAATAGCACTCAAAACTGACTCATTCAGAGATAGTATTTTTTAAATATAAAAAGATAAGCATTTACGTAAAAATCACAAAGCCACATATTTACGTGCATTTCAAATGGAAGAATTTTGTTAAAATAAAGTGATTGTCTCAAAGGACAAAAAGAAAATTGTACTAGTTTGATATGTAATATTAGTGGTTTATTGATAATTATTCGACCCTTAACAAATTTTGAGTAGTATATAATACAGTACCGATGGAATCATTAAAATAACTGATTTGTGTATTTATTTGTGTGCTCAATATCTTGAAGTTGCCTAGTTGTTTTTTCTCCAATAAGCATCATAAACGAAATAAAGGACCGAAAAAGAGTAAAACCGACGTATATTAACATTACTTTTTCATTGCTAAACTCCACTGATTGTGGATTACCTACCAGTTAAAAGGAAAACAAAACTTTTTCATAAATGTAAAACTCCAAAACATCAAATAAACGTGGATAATATATACTCCTGAGTAAAAAATTCATAAAAACGTTTCCAAAACAATAACTGATGTCTATTTTACTGCAAAGTTTGTCAAGTGTCTGGTTAAATACAACTCGCAATGTCATCCTTTTTTTAAAAGCTCTACATTTTAACATATAACGTGATAAACTTTACCTCACTACAGCCAATGTGAGTTGTGAAAATGATGGTTAATATGAAAAAAATTTTAACCAGCAGTCGTTGCAACCAAACCATTTCTAATGCAGAGTAGCCGAGAGAACTTGAAACCATACAGAAGACAAGATGCAAGTAGTACATTATCACGCGCGCCCTGTGTGTGTGTATGTGTGTGTTTAATCATAACATATAAGTTTCGAAATTCTGTATAAATATAAGTAAGGTGAGATTTTCGCTTCGCTCTAATGGTAAGGGCTTCATAGCACATATGGTTAAATTTAATTGTAATTATAAGGAGACTAAAACAGATTTTTTCATCTATCTTGCAGGACGAAATACACCCTTTTTCTGCCATGCGGAATTGATTTTTAGAAAGAATAAGAAGAACCAGCAATGTATTTAAGACTTGATGACAATCAAAGATGAAACTCTCGCTGGGTATACGAAAAAATCTCAGGTGGAAACAGACGAAAGTCTGAAGACTTCTAGTAAGACAATATTCATACTCTTGATTTACATCTATAACATCAAAACACAAGAACATGGACTTTTCTGTAAATTTCGCTGGCTAATAAACCATTACAATTAACATTTATGCAGTCCCCTCTGTCAAAAAAATACCATTCTCGCACGTGCTAGCTTCCTTCTGTATTTAAGCAACATCGGTTTTTAACATTTGCATTTCATCTTTATAATAATAACAACAATGATAATGGGAAGAAATATCAGTCACTTTAATTTTAAAAAAAATAATCGAAAACGTTCAACTGCAGTCTCATGAGTTTAATGTACGAAACCTTTATTGATAAAATAATTTATAAAAAAATTTAATAACAGATGGTTGAAAAATAATTTCTGGACTCTGTAGAACCTCGGCCTACTTACAACAACAACAAACAACAACAACACAACAAACAACAACAACAACAACAACAACAACAACAATAATAATATAATAATAATAATAATAATAATAATAATAATATATAATAATAATAATAATAATAATAATAATAATAATAAAATAATAATAATAATAATAATAATAATAATAATTTCTATCAAAGAAAATCAAAATCTTTGCTACCAAAAGCACAATGAAAAATAACTAACAGACTAATAGTATATCTGCCAATCCAGTACAAAATACTGCTATCTGATCAAATTCACACACTAAAGAACAGTTTTCCACGATGGTTTCTGTTTTGTCTGACTTTGGCCACAATCAGCATCATACAAAACAGCAATAACTGTGGATGACGTAAAGTTAAAAGTAAAACTAGCAATTACACTGTCCAACAAAATTTGATGAATTTTCTTTTATATAGAATGTTAAATGTGTATTTTCTTAATTTTTGGGTGCCAAATTTGAATTCGGCATTCTTTTTTGGATTCAACGTGTTGTTGTTTTTTTTAAAATGTACATTTAAGTTAAAAAGAAATGAAATTAAATGGAAAAAAATGAAAAGACTTTTTATACAATTTGATCATAAAATGATATAAAAATTATATGATTTATTATTCAATTGATACAAAATTACATTTTTATTGTTTTTTAGACATTTTTATATACATTTTTATAATTATATTTTTATTTTTTTTAGACAATCAAGTCAAAGAGGCAATGGTTAAAAAGTGTATTAGGTTAAACTTTAAAAGTTTTTGGCCATGCAGGATCTTTTATTGGAGACAAACTTGGTATCACGCACTAGACACCAACAGTATTCAGCATGTAATGCTGGCGAAGACTTTCCTTTATACCGTGTTTCCATATCAGTAATTTCCTGATGAAATCTCTCTCGGTGTTCATCAGATACATCAGAAATATTGTCAGTGGAAAAGTCTAGATGAGAATCGAGAAAATGAAGTTTAAGTGACATATTACAGCCAAGTTTTTCAAAGTTTTTAATTAGATCTTTGATCAGGAATTCAAAATTGAAGCTTATGTCTCCCAAGAAAGCCACTGACAACATTTTGAAAAGAGCACCATGCTGCTTTTTGGACAGGGGTCAGAATGTTTTCGAAGCTTTGTTCATTTAACAACTACCGTACCTGTGGTCCAACAAATATGCCTTCTGTAATTTTGGCAGTGCTGTTTTGGAAATTTTGCCTTTAGAAAGTTCATTGCCTCAGTCTTTATCAAGTGCCTTCACAAAATGCTTTATAACTCCTAATTTAATGTGAAGGGGTGGCAGAAGAATCTTATTTGATGGCACAAGAGGGAAACTGGCAATATTCTTGAGCCCCACTGTTAATTCCTTGCGTTTAGGCCAGTCTTTGACTTTGTAGTGGCTGTCTTTTGCCCGTGAATCCCAAAGGCACAAAAAACAGCAAAACTTTGTATATCCAGTTTGTAATCCAGTTAACATTGCAATAACTTTTAGATCTGCACAAATTACCCACTGATGTTTATTGTACTGAAGAGCATTTAGAATATCCTTTAGATTATTGTATGTTTCTCTTAGTACCACGGAATGCGCAACAGGAATAGATGGTAATTGATTCCCATTATGCAGTAATACAGCCTTCACACTGTAATTTGAGGCATCAATTAAAAGGCGCCATTCAGAAGGATCATGTTCCAATTCAAAAAATGAAATAGGCCTTTGATGTCATAGCAAAAACAGAGGTCATACTCCATTTTAAAAAAAGACTAAATTTTTTGAACATTTGCGATAAAATGATATTTTAACAACTTTTTCAAGTACGTTTTTCTCCTTAAGTCTTGATGCCAGAATTTCACTCTGTTCTTTATTCAACTTAAGATCTTGTATCAAATCACTTAAGTCATTCTGTGTATAAAGTTGTGGTCTCTCACCTAATTCTGATGCTGATGCAATGAATTCGGGATCTTTGTTCATAGTGCTGCTTTCATTTTCGGTGTCTTCAGAATCAGTATCCTTGTCTACAGGCAAGAAATCAGGTTACTTGCGCAATGGAATCGAATGTGAATGTTGTACTGGATGAGAAGCTGACCGAAGATTGGATAATATATATTTCCAGTTCTAATGCCAGTGAGAGAGAGACATTAGTACAACAAAAATAGCAATCGGCAATGTGATTTTGTGGTTCTCGCCATATTATGGGAATACCGAATGGCATAAAGTATCCAGTGCTGAGCCACATGCTTAGCCTTGAAACACAGTTTGTACAAAAATATTGCGGTGCCCAACTCGCCGAATCCACTTTTGTATCAAAATAGGCTATATAGAGATTTATAATATGCTTATTTATTACACGCCGCTTCTTTTTAGCAACATATTCACCGCAGATGTAACAAAAATTATTCTTGTCATTCTTACAGCAGCGACCAGAAGTTGAAGTTGCCATTGTATCATTTATTCTTATCTAAAAAGAAACAATATAAAGTTAGATAACTGAGTAGTAATCTTATAATTATAATAAGCTCAAATGTAAGTCTGTAATTAATAGTGATTTGCTTTTGAATCAGCAATAATCAAAATCTTAAATTTACACAAACACTACCCGTTAAATGTATAAAAATAAATGCATTTTCGTAATCCTCGTAAAATTTTAGTTTGGAAACATGCATTACATCATGTGTAAAATAAAATTGTTGTACTGTGTTATTACATATTAATTGAAAACAACAAAATGCAGTTTGAACCAGAAAATGTGTTGAAGTAAACTTCCACAACTACCACAAAGCAATACAAATATGTAGGTACGGATGAAAGAAAGTACGTTCAAAATGCCTTCTTGAAAAAAGAAAATAAGAATAAATATTTATAGCAAAGTGATTATGTATGACAGGCGACTGTAGCACAAGAATTAAGCTTAATTTCTCAGTAGAATATGGTAAGAACATATTATTTGAAGTCCTACTTGCGAATAAAAGCGAAATCATTCAGTAATACCACTTAGATCTTGTAGAAAAAATCAAGGAATGGAATGATGAATCAGTCATATAAATATTTAATTCATTGATTTAAGAATTCTTAAAATGATCGTTTATTTACACTGAAATATAAAGTATAATTTTCATTTATTTAATACTTTAAATTATTAAGTTTTGACAATACTTATCTGTTAGTAGTATGTGGCTATTGGCCAATTAAACGCTTAAAACCAGTGAGCGAAAATAAACTGATCTAGGCAAACTGACTAACATTCCATCTAGCAACACCTGTTCGCTTCATATTAAAAAAAAAAAAATTGTTTCATCACTAAGGTTAAGCCTAAATAGCTCACCAACTGAGATATGTTTTATTTATTATAATTTAAACTGGACAAGAATGTCGATTTAAAGAATCCTGGAACAATTAATAGTATAGTGGTATTTGATTAACAAGCTTGGACTGTGCGCAAGTAACATTTTCCCCCTACAAATTATACATTTAATCCATAAACAATGGTTAATCATATTTGCATTTTTACTAGATTTACATTAATGTAAACAATTATTATAATCTCCAAAAGCAATTTGTACAATTTATCACAAAAATATGCGTTTAGAACCGTATCAGACCAATAATTTTAACATTAACAACGCCAACAGTCGTATCATGGTTATCGTGTTATGGCTGAGAGAGCCGAGAGATTTGAGGCTAACCCTGTCTCCATTGTCACTGTCGGTCATATTAAGTTCAATGGTTCTGCTGGAATTCACCTCTACTTCCGTTTTTTTGTTCCTATTGATGCAGTTTCTTACAAGGGTATTAAAAATGTCAAAAGGGGAAAGCAACAACAAATGACAGTTAAAGTTTAAAATAAATAAACGAATACTAGAATTATTTAGAGTAACATTTTCACACTAAATTTTTATAAGCCCATTTCTGAAACAGGTTGATGAAAAAGGAAAGAATATAAATTACTGAAAGAAAAGTCGGCTTGGATTTTAATAACTAACCTGCACGTCCTTTTTATTCGTATAAACAAAAATACATTCTCTTCTTAGTCATATAAACGTTTAGGCTCATGGTATTTATCCATTTATTGTCCTACACAAGATTTTCGAATACTTATTTCGCCAATGGTTTTCAGATTAGAAATAATCTCATGTGAGTTAACACAGTTTAATATATTTTTGTATTAGAGTAAAAATGTTAACACCAGTTTGCACTTGCACGGATACTGAAAAAAGAATATATATGTACTTTCTCTTAATACAGCGAGCAGGTAAAATAATTTTAGTAAACCTTTACTTTCACAGTTTTAAAACGTCTTGCAATTCATTAGATTCGATTCCTAACAGACAGTAGACGCTTGCAAATTCACACCCACTAAATTTAAACCTAGTCGTAGAATGGACAGACTACGTGTGCAGTATAGGAAATGTCGTCACCATTAACGATTGACAAAAAATTTAGGTCATGGAAATTGCCTGACTTTTACACTCGTTTCTTTATAAATAATGCCAGGTAAACGTCGCGTAATGATAATCTTTTGGGTCTTTTGACAGCCATTAAAGCTGACTTTTCATCGTGTGCACCATGAGCAGATTTTCTGTATATGAAGCAGACTAAATATGTAAAATGGCTCTAATACAATTTATTTGATGAGAATAATAATAAAATGATCCCGAAAGCTGTTACCGAAACGTACTGAATTGCAAAGGAAATATTTAATATCATGATTTTGAGTAAATTGGAAATCTTGACATATTTTTGTTTAAAATTTAAAAAAAAAATAAAACATGAGATTTTGAAACTTTTTCTGCATCTTTAAAAAAATCTTGTTTTAATTAAATCTTCTAAGTTTTAAATAGAATAGGCTAGGAAAAGTTTATCAATTATTTTTTAATTGTTCTGAATAAATAAGATTCTTTATTCTGCAAATAATTCTGATACAACAATTATAATCTGTCAACTTTGGTAAAACTTTAAGGACACCAAGTATTGACTACATGCCCCAACGACGTTTTACACAAAACTTTCTGGAGCCTAATTCTAATATCCCTGTTTATTACACCTGATATTCTGTTTACTGATTGTCGTGTGATCATTTTTTCTTTCTTTAACTCTCATATTCCGTTATCTTTACGTGCCACATGATAACACTGCACTTTGACATTTCAGATCACACTGAATATTTACTAGTTAGTATGATTAAGTTAGTCTTCAATGAACTTCAAAACAATTCTTTAATTTAATGCGAATTAAAGATATAATTTAATCCTCTGTATACCACCTGAAGCGCATTTGCTTTACACTATATATCCAATCTGTACTACTCAGCACAGGTTACGCCATAGGGACTGTGACACATTGCACATGCCTCATTAATAAACATTCGTAAAGACAAATCCCGAAGTGGCTCCAAACTCGGATGTTTTACAATATGAGTTTTTCCACTAAATATACAGCTACTACAGCACAAATGTTAACTAGTGATTCTAGACTTGTGTACAAATGCATCGCAGATTATATAAGTAAAATACAAACTGATGTAGTATAGTGAATGTTAATGTGGAAATTCAGCGACATAAATATATCTATACCAAAACAATTCTTATAAAAATTAATCTTAATGATGGCGATAAAAATCAACTCTTTTATTAACCATTTAATTCCTAAATCTTCTAAAAGATCTTATTTTTAGCTTAATCAGTCCTTCTATTAAGAAATATCATTTTTATATTTGGCTCCGCTCTGTGCAGTTTCTTGTGTTTAACACACACACCCCACACACGAACACACAGCACACACACGCACGCACGCGTGCGCGCGCACACACACACAATCTTTAAATTTGTTATTATTTGAAGTTTTAAACATAAATTATGCATTGATTTTAGATCACATTTTTAATAGGAAATACTTTGACTAAGTTTTTCTTATTCTGGGAATTAATTTATTTCTTCCAGTTTGAAATCAATCGACCTCACACAATTTGCTAGGCTTTGAAACAAGATAAATTCGCATATTCATATATTTTATTTCTGCGAAGAGTTAATATATGTCATTAAACATATCGCTCACATATTATTTAAAGGAAATACTTCCCCTAACTGTTGGATTATCTTTTCCACTTTTGATGAAATGAAGACATTAAGACATTTTCCTCAACAAAAAAAAGTTATCAAAATTAATTGTGGCATATTAAAATATAAGAACATTTTTCTATTGCGTTTCTCTCACGAATAAGTGGACACGGAAAAAATTATTTTGCGATAAACAAGGCATAACTTGGTTCCAAAAAAAAAAAAAAATAATCACATTTTGTCAGGATTTGCTTGAAGCCAGTTATTCGAGCAAACTTCTATTTTATGTTATTTGGAAACATTTTTATATTATATATTATTCGACATGCTTATACATACATTATATATATATATATTTTTTAAAAATTAATTAGCATTATAGTTAGTGTCATTATTGGAATGTAAATCATAAATAAATAATTTCAGCAATGTGATGTAAAAAAACACAACATTAACCGTACGACCACAAATGAAATAAATTTAATAAAAATTAATGTTATTTTCTCACACGGCGCAAAACACTAAATTTGTTCTTGATATAAAAATTAAAAATGGTATTTATTTATAAATTCATTTTATTTTTCAGATACAAACATTTAATAATATTTTTTTTAAAAGAAAGATATCAGTTAGTTACACTTTATCTATGTGTATAGCTTTAAGGAGTATTAAATTGTTTTTTATTCCTGTTTCAAATATGACTTTTTTATCTATTTTATTACATTTTTACTCAAAAGAAAACTTTTATTTGATTCCTTTTATTAGATATGCCTGATATCGAGTATAAAGTAAAAATGCACAATTGTTTGAATACTTTACCTTATCAGTTCTCATTTATACCACTAGCGTTGAATTTTACTTTAATTTAGTTCAGTTAAAGGCAGGAAGATGTTTTGTTTGGTCACATTTTCCCCTTTCTTTGCATTTTAAAATACCATTTTGTTGAAAGTGAAGAAATATTATTAGTGCTTTTGTGGTGGTAGAAATTTGAAAAAAAATATTGCTTATTGCTTCTACTGAAAATTATATTTGGAAACTTTTGGCATCGCATCTCATTTCCTTGTCCTCTTATTTTCCAACCAATCAGAACAGTTTTAACTTGTAATGCAAAAAGAAATAATATTTGCTGGTTAATATATTGACAGAGGAAACAAAAATGTATGAGTTGAGTTTGATATTGTTTAAGAATTTTAATGAATAAATATCTTATTTCAAGTTTAATAATAAAACAAAATTAAATACAAGAAAAGTAAATATCCACAAGCAAAGAGTCTGTTGTTGAAAAGCTATTTACTGTTCTTTTATTTCTATTTTTAGAAGAAAGGACAGTGAACTTTGCTAATAGTCTGAAAACATATCTTGTCACAGAAGACGTTTTAATAATTTACCTCAATTCTTTCAGAAGAGATTTAAAAATCTATCATATTTTAAATAGAAAAAATCATATTAAAGTAATTTTTCTCATGTGATTACTTTAATTTAGGAATCTTAGCATGTAAATCATAATTATACATAGCTACAAATGAACATACTAACAATTTAGAATGCAGTTTCTCTCTTTACATATTTTACATTACTATATTTGTCTTGCTGATTTAATTAAAAGTAAAACCTTAGAGTAAAATTTCAAGCTTTTATTATTTCTTGATGCACATACATTTTTATTACTTTCTTTGATTTTATATTATTATAACCTTACCTGCTACATTAAACTTGTTTATCTTCTATTTTTTGTTGTTTATGAAAATAGTTACTCTTTTCGACGTTCGACATTTTTGAGCAAATAAAAATAATACTTATAATATTAAACATGCTGAAAAATTACTTTATTGCACAATATCTATAAAATGTGTTTCTTTTTTAAATATGAGAATATTTTATAAAGTTTTGTAAAATAATTTGGCATGTAATACGTTTAGAAGTAAGCCTTAGATGAATAAAAATACCTCTCTCTGTAGATTACTCAACTTATTTTTTTGGTTTTTAATATCCACAATTTGCAAATATACCAGGCCCATTCCTACATACTTAGCAATCAGCAGCATATCATGATCACCTAATACTTTCAACGCTTATTTTAACAACTCAAGATTAATGATTTTTACTAAAAAATTATTTCACCTTTGACCGAAGATGCTGTTGCAAAGTTGGCTGTTTCTCTACGTGAAGAAACTCTTAGAATTCTCCATAATTTTCTAAACTGAAATAAACGTTTTAAAAGTTTTCAGAACAGAAAATCTAGAATAAACGAAATTTCTATAATATTTTAATTGATTCAAATTTGTTATTTTTGCAAATAATTTCAAATACTTCCCATATATTTGGTGTTCGTTTTACAGATATTTTATGATATAAATAATGAGGTATTTTCATTGTTCTACAAAGATTTTGTATTTATATTGAAGAGTTCATATCTAACATAAAAGCAAAAATGAAACATAATAATTGAGTAAGTCAAATTGACTGACCAACGAGGTATAGCTTTTATAATTTATTTAAAAAATATTGTCTGGTATCTTAAAATATATTAAAATTTGCAGATGGCATAAAATTATAAGATTAGATAAAAAAATAGCTAAGGTATCAAATATGCAAATAAATGTAAAACTTTTAGTTAATTGGTCTAGCACAAGTAAAATAAATGTAGTTCTTCAACTGAAAATTTCTAAGCCATAATTAAGCGTACTTAAAAAATATATATTTATATCTGTTCAAAATTTAAGAAATCACAATAATAATTAGGGGGTGATTTAAGTTTCTAAGTGATAAAACATCTAAAAATTAAAAGCTAAGAACGTGTCTAAAGGTGAACATAAATTGGATATTACAAAGCGATTGTAGAAAGTAATACATGGATTTCTTAAGTTTATTGTTATAAATCATTAACAGGACCACTCTCTGAGCCTGTTCTATATTTAATGGTATATATAGTGTATATGCTACAACACTACCAATTTTCTAATGGTGACATGCAGCATAAATTTTATATACTACTTCGATAATGGCAGCTCGTCTTTTTCTTCGATGAATCCAGGTTTCACAAGTTTACTTATGGAAAAACCATGTGAGTTTAGAGAAGACGTAAAAAAATTCCTTCACCACAAATTCCTCAGCACATTGTTAAGTGAGGAGGCAGTAATATAATAGTACTGAGTGAAACCTGGCATAATGATAAAAAAGAATTATTTCTTTTTGAAAGTAATCTCCTTTCTAACTGGTAATTTCTTTTTAAATATATCCACCATGGTACCAAGACATCGTTGTCAAATCGATGCCCATATGCTTCAATGCAATATCTATATGTGACTACAGTCTGGACGAGAAATAAAAGCATTCAACATCTTTCCTAAGTACCCAAATGTTATGATATAACTCGATCGAGCACATAGATATAAGCACTGAGTCATCCGCTGGAAACCTATGTCACGCTGATATAAAGAAATTAGAGGAAGATTTCACAAGGAATAGCAAGGAACCAGACTTGAATATATTATCTAGTTGAATGAATATTAAAAGGAACAGAGTCTCTTTGTGCTGCAAAACTGGGTCAACCGGCTAATAACCTTAAACGTTTTTCTTACCGCTTGTACGTATTTCCTGGCCTTTGTACGAAATAACCAATAAGTTACGTGAATTGTGAAGGTAGTGTATATAAAAAACTATGGGCAGTGGAATAACAAATCTTTGAATTCGTTAAATTGACAATCACGCGAAACATCCTAAATTTTAAATTATGAGCACGTTTATTACATAAAAAGGATGGCAGGTTATTTATAGAACAAATTGCTTTGTGCAATATAGATTATTTTGGCAGTAAGGCTTTCAAGTTCAAATGGAATTTGTTTTCCATAGCAACGCAACAGAGTATTGAACACGGAAAAACATAAGTATAGGTTTTCTTTATAAGTAGCTATTGTGCTTTCTTTAGCCGGCAGGATTTTAGTTGTTTGATAAGAACACGAGTTCAGTATCTGGTCGGTTTTACATAACTCTTCACGTGATTTCAGCTGGTTCTTACCTGGCATCCAGTTTCCTCCAACACCTATAAGTAAAGGAGTCTAGTAGGGTTGTTCGCTAAATTCATTCGACAGCAAAATGTGCTGGTGACACGATCCAAATTACGGTCTTTGAGGAAGCAGATTACCCACCAACTACTATTGGCAGTCAAAGACAAAGCGCAGAGGCATCTGTTAACAACATTTTTTTGTTTCATTTATATATCACCATGCATAACAACAAAAGAAAAGAGTCAGGCTTTAAATATCTCGCACAACCAAATAGATGATATTTAAAAGTATTTAATTTTGACCGATTATTCAATCTATAAATAGGATTCCGTTTCGTCCACCTCGTGACAAGCGAGGCATTTGGGTGAATTTATTAGTTTCCATTTATGTTTATTTTCCCTTGTGGGAAGTACATTCCTGATTAATTTCCAGTGTATGTCAGATGTTTGTCCGTCCACGAGACGATTAATGGAACTAGCCCATATCCTGTCCCACGGAAGTGTAAAACTTAGCTGATATAATTTTTCCAATTGCGACATTACAATTTTATTTATAAGATGTTTTTAATATATGTTAACATAGCAATTGTACAAGATACCAAACCAAACGCACTAGTGAAAAATAACGTGACTGATTTTGGTGAAAAGGGAAGTCATTGTTATACGACATGCAAGGTAGAAGGTAAATAACAATGCTAATCATATAATTTTACAAAAACAAGGTTTATTCTTTCTGCTTCAAATTTTGCATATTTCTTTATATTATTCAGTCGTTTTTGTTAAAACAATCAAGATATCTCTTATTATTTCACACTAACTTCATAATAGGAAAATCTACTTTTTCTCGTGTTTTAGTTTCGTCTGTAACTTTAAATATATTCTTTTAATAATCTTATGATAAGTTTGGCTATTTCTAAATTTGAGGTTTTGCCTATCTTTAGCAAATTCTGTCTACAATTTAAAGAACAAATAATCATAAATAACGCTGTTTTACTTCGAAATTCAAACATTTAAATTGCATTTTATTAGATGTTTTCATATGTTTAGAACTTCATTGTTGGGATAAACAAAAATTAAAATTAAAAATTTATATTAACTTTAGACCAACTAGCTCAATTTTAAATAAAATCCTAACAGTTTACTCTAATACATTTACTAGATAAAGTATTTCTCAAAATTATTCTTGAATTTTTCTATTTTCAAGTTTTTCCAATCAGTTGATAATTTTGCAAATTATTAAAATAAATAATGGTATAAAATAGCTTATGACGAATTCTCAGTCTATATGAACGTCTTCCAAATTTAAATAGGGACCCAGTTTCTTGTGAACAATGAACCTTTTCCTGAAACTTCTTGTTCTCTAGCATCAGCTACACTTCCAAATAAATCTTTGACCGCTGCATCTAAATATACAAAAATAGTTATTCCTTCATCTTATAGTCTTTGTAAAACAACTTCATGAAATCTGTTTATTTTATTACTTTCTCTTATATATCTTCACCAGAAATTCCATTAACTCTAACTAAATTATTTGGTCGCAGATATACCACAAGTTTATTTACATGTAAAACTTGGCAGATGTTCAGTTTAATTATAGAAATATCCAAACAAAACTTTGGACAAAGACACCTAAATCAGAGCTAGCAAGTATAGGTTAAAAAGGAAACTTTTAAAATGACTTATTTTGCTATAGACTTGTCTTAAATGAAAGCTTTGTTCATTTTACAACTCTATTATTTTTGTTCTCGTAATTTGGGTAAGATGACGTTATGGTGCAGTGGGTAGCGAATTCACTCGTAAATCCTTGTGTCCCGCGTTCGAAGCTCGGTGGGGTTGGAGGTACGTGCTGCTAATGAGGGTCAAAACGCCGGACTCCTCTCTGCAGCCCTCCTCTGGACGCTGACATTAAGCTTGACTGTGAACCCGAAGAAAGATGGATTCTGTCAGGTTGTAAAATGCCCTAGACACCTATCAGTTAAGGGACAAATGAAGTGAAAGAGAGTAGAGTAGGGAAATGACACAACTAAATTGTCTTTAATAAAGTAACATCCACCGCTGTGTTATGTTAAGAATTTCTGCTTACAATGTTTTTCTTCTTTGTGTGTTGCATGTAAGTTAGTACAGGTAATGGTGTAAGAGCCAATTTACAGGTGTTGCCAACGTCGTGCTTATTCTCCCGCAAGCAAACCGGGACTCTGTATCTCAGTCAGATTTATGAATCAGTCAAGAAGCGTCAGATTACATTAAACTCCTCACTGCTTCTTATAGCTTTCATTATGAATCTCAGCACGACCGCTAACCTTTATAATGACCAAGTCGTTACTTTATCAAACTAATGCAGGTTAAAGTTCATTAAACTCTTTAAGTGTTATTTGATCACCTAACACTATATCATCTAACCTACAAAATTCATGCTTGAAAACAATCATATGCTTATTAGATATTCTGGCGTGACATTTTTCAAATCCAAATTTTGATGAAAAGCAAGGTACCTGTCCATTCTTTCATATATATTAATTTGTTACTTGAGATTTGTATGTATGGCTTGATTTGTCTTTTACTTATTAGTCTTCTTTGATTGAAATGCGACATGCATACATTCTTCGAGATTGTTGAACTGCAAAGGAATGAATCATACCGTCTATTAGCTAAAACCAATTTCTTAGGTTAATTTGATTTCAAACATTTCAAGAAAAGTAAATTAGCCAAGGATGGTTTAGTTGGTGGGTTATTGACTGTCGGAATGGAAGGTTTGAGTTCGAATCCAGAATTTTTCGGGGTCTGTTCGGTGTACCTTTCTGTTATAGCTTCTTTCAGCTTTAACCTACCAGCTGATCGCGTTTGTTTTACCTGGACCTCTCTGATTTTGTTCTAATTCTAAAATTCAAAAGTTCTGCTAAGGGTTTCCTTGCTAAAGTCGATGGTGTTGGTCTCTCGCGACGACAGAATAACACTCTTTGGTGGATAAACGAAGGGCTACGTGGCTTCCCAGGGTAGTTTCATTTGTAACGACAAGAAAAGCAATTGTGTTTTTATCAGTTAATTAACAAGAATTGTACATTACTATTTTCATTAAATGAAACTCTAAAATAATATGGACGTTTGCTGGACGGACGCCTTTTGTGATAGAGCGGAAGAAAGGCAGTTCCCTCCGCATGCAGTGCAATTTACCTACTGTCACGTCTTTAGATTATTACAGCAGGGATGTGTAGAAGAAGCACGGTCGCTGTAGAGAGATATCTTACTCCGATCTTCTTCTTGTGGCAAGCTGTTTCTATGCATTCCGATGTTTGTCACGTGGTGAAAGCATGTGCTCTCACTGCTGGTAGTCTTATCAAAATTAAACTTGCTGCTATTTAGCACAGTATTTCAAATAGAAATGTCATACAAATCCGTGTTTCACCATTACAATTGGCCCAACTGCTGATGAGGCTGTGGTGTAGCTGTCTGGACCTCACAGTGGCAGGGTTACATTACAAATAGGTTTGGTTATGTGTAGAAATTGTTTGATTTCTTTTACTCTGAAACTTTATAGCAGTTATTTACCCTAATTATTTCTGCCATTATTCATTATTTATAAATTAAACTATGGATATTTCTTATTTTGACTTGTTTAAAATAATATTATGTTAATGTTTCCAACACACCTGTTAGAGACTGGTTTCCGTGAGCAGTATTATGCTTTTATTAGTAGTAAATAACTTTTTATTTTAAATATTTATTGTTACACAGAAAATGATAAAATTGTAATTGCTCTATATTTAGTTTAGTTTGTAGATTGGTATTTGCTTTCTTAACATGAAAGTCGATGTAAGTTTAGAGAATTTTTAGGCGTTTATTGCAATTATTTACTTCAAGAAATTTGGTTTTTCACCGATAACTATTATACATATGAAAGAAACAAATGTAATTTCACCATGATTTATGTAATATATTGATATTTTTTCTGAGACAAATAGTAAATGATGTTACCTCTTGATAATAATAATGTTAAATTTTTCTTTTATTCTGATCTTTTTCACAATTTTTCTTTTATTTTCCTACATTATTATACAAGAAAATCATGGTGCAATTTTTAGTATAAAATAACATAAAAGTCTAAGGAATAAGAAAATGTAGTTTTAAATTTAATTCAAAGATTTTGACGTTGCCTGAAAAATAAGAGAACAATGCCAGTGAAACTAGTGTTTACTAGAGAGCATATATACAGCGGTGTACAAAGGTATTGAATAAAAATATAAAAATGACTAGACAGAAAATGGGTTCTTATTTTGCAGAAATTAGTAACTATTGTATGTTTTCTGTTTTAATTGAAATGTATCGGTGTATTTAAAGGATTTATAACACTAAGATCCATTTTGTAATTGCACATTCAAAATCTAAATATTAATATAATAATTTGCAAGAAATCGGCGCGTGCAAAAGTGTTGCATAAACTACAAAAAATTAGAATATATATTTTGTGCTATAATAGTTTAGGATAGTAGAATATAAAAATGAAAAAAACTGTCATTTTCCACTGTTCTGAATCCTTTAAATTCATTATAGTGATGCTGAGAGGTCGATATTTGGTCCCCGAACAGCGGACCAAATCCTTCGCATGAAAGAAGATGGTGAAACTGAGTGAGTGATTGCGAATCGTATCGTTTGCAATCAGTCGACGATATCTCGCACCCTGAAACGTTGGAAAGCCGATGGGAGCCTAATTTCGAAACGCAGACCCGGCACACCGTGGAAAACGACGGCTCCACAGAATCGTCTGATGGCTCGCATGTCGAACTCGGACCGATTCCGCACATCCACCGATATCCAGACCGCCTTGTAAACGCACCATAGGATCCAGTTGGTCTCATGCCCCCCTAAGACGGCGTTTGATTCAAATGTGAGGGTTCTGGCGATTGGCACAGAAGAAGCCGTTCATCAGTCTGGACAATCCTCGAAATCGACTGCAGTGGGCTCGTGACCATCTCCACTGGACCGTGGCCCAGTGGTCCCGAGTGTTGTTTTCTGACGAAAGCAAATTCGTGAGGGTCCACACGGCTCGTCGGGTGTACGTTCGGCGATCGGTGTCCGAGAAATACCATCCTAGTTGCATTCGACCGACTCTGCAAGCAGGGGGAGATTCGGCCATGCTTTGGCGCTGTTTTTAATTCTCCGGTGTGGTCCGTTGCTTCACGTGGAGGGTCGAATGAATGCTCATGACTATGCAGAGATCGTCTCGGACATTGTCGAACAACATGTGTGTGACCACATGCCCCTGACGGCCATCTATCAGCAGGACAACGCCCCCATCCACACAACTAGGAATGTCAAGGCCTTGATGGCAGAATTTTGAATCCCCCTTCTCGACTGGCCGGCTCAAAGCCCGGATCTCAATCCCATCGAAAACATTTTGCACTCGATTAAACTCAGCGTTAGTGCCAAAAGTCCGAAAAATAAAACCGATTTGATACGGAAAATCGACGAAGCCTGGTCGGAGTTCAGTAGTGACAATTGTCAGCGTTTGGTCGCCAGCATGCCTCGTCGTTGTGAACAAGTTATCAAGAATTTCGGATATTCTAATCATTATTGATAGATCAGATCACTTTCTGCATAATTGGAATTGAATCTGAATTTATTATACAGCTGTCTAGATTTTATGCACCCCTTTTGCACACGCTGATTTGATGCAAATGATTTTCTAAAAATTATAACTTTTCTTACAATGAAACAAGATGCTTGATATTATTGGAATAGATTCACAACAGTAATATAGAAATACTTTAGTGAACAAGTTTTGATAACAACTGCTTTCGACAAAATGCGAGTTAATTTACAGGAAAAATTATTTTTTATGTGAGACTTTTGCACACCGCTGTATTACATATTAATGGACGGGTAGACGATACAGCTTTATATTTTGCATTGATGCATTTTTAATGTCACACAGGTGATTTTCATTTTGTTTTTATTGCTGGATAATCAAAAGCAGCATCTAATTTGTTTCTGTTTATTCTAGGTGTTGTTAGTGCATGTTCTTTCTTCTTTTCGTGAACATTCTGCACTATGGCATTTGCCGCATTTCTTTTAGTCACCGTACATTTAACACTGATTGAAAAGTTCAATTAAGTTTTTTCACAACATCGAAAAAGTCTTCATCCTTAATGTTTTTCGATCTTTCACCTTGCATTAATATTGGTTCACAAGACAGCAACACTGCATGCTGACACATCCAACGTGTAGAACGACAACAACGGCCAGTTGGCGGTCTTTCGTTGGCAAATGTAATAGTTTCTCGAGGTTATCCACATTTCCCTCTGTGACGTTGTAGTCAAGTATACAATGATGTGAGATTTTCGTTTTCTACATTCACATTTTTCTACCGCTACGTTCTCATGATGAAAACGTCTTTTTTTGTTTTTCTTTGCCCAGTAGGAAACGACATGGAATGTCGGAGTATGGACGATCTTTTATTTTAGGACTATCGGTCAAAAGCTTCGGCTTACTTCTTATTGTTTCCTGCCTAGTTATTTTTTTCTTGAGAAGTTCAGTCCTATTTCTATACCATTGGAAAAATTATTCATCGAGTTGTTATGGACTTGCAATCTTTGGTTAACATATCGAATACCACGCGCATCTTCAGATTACGTGCTGTGGCTTCGGCAGACAGTTTCCCCAGTTGTGTACATGCATGTTACAGGTATAGCTATATTTGGCAACGCGAGTCACCCACAACTTCAAAATGTACTGTGCTTGCATCATAAGCATGTACCACCTGAAAGGACAGCGCCCAATGAAAAGGACCAAAGTTCGTCCTCAATTACATTTGTTTTGGGGTGCGCAGTAGTACTAAATCTCAACCTGTTTTTACCATACTTCTCGATCTCGAATGAGTCAAGTTTCTCCCGTTTACACTGGCTGACTCTGGTCTCTACAATTGTTAAATCAAATCATTTGAGCAATTTTGTAGAATATTTCAAGCACAATGGTGGAATATAGCTGCGGTAAGTTTCAGCATTAGAATGACCAGCAGTTGTTTATCCACTGGAACTATAAACGCCTGCCAACAAAAGTAATCTGAAATAAGTTTTGAATTTACACCTAATCTATGTCTAAATTTTTTGTTGAAGACATGCCTACCTTTTAAGTTGGTTGTTTCCAGAATGATACTCGTGATTGTCGATGGCATGAAAAGATCGAACGACAATCTTATATCATGTATACATGTTGCAGCGTACCAAGTAGACCCTTGAACCTTTCGAGTAATATATGCATTCGACAGTCTTCCTTGACTTGGTCGTGAAGATGCTACCACTGTATTTCTTTCATCTGTAGATCTCAAGATTTAATTTTCGCTTATGGTGGATACGTTATCTAAATCCTCAGACTGAAAAAAATTAATTGCAGAAGTCAGCGTTGTCCTCAGTGATATCCTAAATATCTTATACTTCCGCTTTAAGATCACTGTTTATTTCATTTCTGCTAAAACATTTTTCAACTGGAAAGCGTCTGAAATTACTCATATTTTACCCCAAACTCAAAAGCATACTGCTACATAAATATGAAAACATACACGATACACCAGTTTGCTCACACAACCATAAATAAAAACATTTAATTACATTTAAAATGGAAAAAGCAAAAATTAACAAAATCAACATCCAAAAATATAATTTGCGTAAATTAATCAGATTCATGTAGAGATGCTTCGAGTCACAGTGATTCGAAACAGTCGTATGTGTACAAAATGTGTTAGGGGAATCAGTAAGAAGAAACCATTTGTTTCAGGTTTTTGCTAATATTTTTATCATAAAAAGAAGGAAAAGTCCAAGAAAACATGGTATAAAAACAAATTTTAATAGATGTTTTAGGCAGCTCAAAACTACTCTAGGGTGAAACAGATCCAAAACGTAATAAGAGGATTAAAATATTAACTACTTTGTTATAAATTCAAAAATGTATGAAGCTATTTTTTCTGTACAAAGTAAATAATTTAAGAAGTAATTAGTTGTAATTTTTAAAAATACAAAATACATATAAGCATAACGAATGTGTTCAGAAAGTAAGAAGAAAAAGGAAAACCTCTCTTTTCTGGTAAAACTCACGAGTTCCTGGAACAAAGTTATACTGCTTAAAATAAATAATGTTTTCCTATTAAATAATAAATAATAAAACTATAACCTACTACGAGATGTAAATAGCGGGTCGTTCAGAATAAAAAAGGGTGATGTTAATCCTGCAAAGTCGTCAAGAATTATACTTTTCAGAGAATATCCATCGTTTCATCCACGTTCCAGAAGAAAGCAGAATTTTGAAAGGAGACAAACGTGATTTTTAGCGCTTAAATTAAATTTTTTTTTCAGAACCCCCTTTTAAAAAACAAATTTAAAAAAAAATTAATGTTCGTGTTCTATAGAAAAGCGTCAGCAAACGGATGCCTTTCTTGTCGTTGGAATGCTCGCGGGCAAGATTGTAACCGCTCATGAAAAGAAATTCCTTACTGTATAAGACAGTAATTGGAACGAGAGGTCAAAGCGACAATCGGATTTGCTGCTTGTCGCTTGTTCTAGCATTTGTCAGATTCGCACTATAAACACGACGGAAGTCTAAACAGGTATTACTGTTTCTATTTCACCAATCTACATATTATTCTATCCAATATATCTTTTTTTTTTCCAGTGTTTAAATCAGATGCAGTGTTTCGTGTTTCTTCACATCCCAGCCCACACAGGTCGGTTAGTTTGTTTTTGACCGGTGACCGGACGGAAATATCTACAGAGATAGGACACGTGTTTCGACCCGTTTTTGTTTGGAATACAATTGCATGAACCCCAGGTGTACGGATTGACTGACACTTGTTTCTTGTTCAAGCAGACTATTGAGAGCCTACTTGCGAACTGTCTACCTTACTTTAGAGTATAAAAATGTAATAAAACTATCAAACATAGCAAATTATTTTTGTATCTAAATAAAATATCACAGTGGTATTACTGATAAAAACAAAGCATTTTTTAAATGTAATGCTGGATAAAAGAAAGCTAATAATAAATGCTTGATTTATTCGATTCAAGGCCTCACAAACTGGATTCCTTTTGGGAGTGTCATATTTCCTTACGCAAGGGTGTTTCCATGGAGCCCCAGATATGCTATTCTCATTCAATCGTAGCGTTGAACTGGAAAAGTGATGGACTTAGTTTTCCTGGCTTCTACAAAATCACGAAGCCATGGACGGTGTTTCAGTAAGTAAACATTTTCTTTTTGGATTTTGTTTTTGCTATTTCAAGTGACGATTAAGTATAATAATTTGTTTATAGTAACGATTTTATACTATTAAAGGAAGTTTATTACTATTCATATCTTGCATAGCATGTAAAAGACATCATGACTTTCTTGTTCACTTTTACAACCAGCCAAACGGAACTAAAAAACGGTTTTAGGTAAGAAAATTGACGCGTGACAGCCGAATCTTTAAACAGACGTCCAATCCAAATATAAATGAAGTATATTTGTAAATTGATATTCTACTTTCTTTTTCCACTCATGAGAAATCTATAGGTTTGTTTAGTGGATGCAAAGAGACAGAAATTTATTCTATGGTTTCTACAAGAAAATTTAATATTTATCGAGTTGATTTTATATTAGGACTTTCAACAACTTTAGGTAATTTGGCGAATTAAGTTCATTTTTGTTTAGAGTTAATTTGAACCCATACTGGTTCCCATGAAACTTTAAAATTACACGAATTAAAATTTCTATTATATTTTGTAACCCTTTTCTTTTTTAGTCATGAACTCATACCGAGAAATCGATAACTTTAACGTGTCACCCTTTTTCTAGGACAGATCGTCATACAACCATTAAACTCTGGGTCAGAATGACCAGTCTTATTTACTCAACTACGTTTGAAGGTATAAAAAAATATAACGACATACTTTGATGTTGTGTTGTATGTTTCAAGATATTTGCAAGCGAAATGAAGTAACATTAACTCTCATTTGAATCTCTAACATGCTTAAAAAAGACATTCGGGTAGAAACAAAGTTTTATACAATTAATGCATACTATATAATGTCAGCAATGAGTATGAATGTGTGTGTGCGTGTGTTTGTTTTCGCATGCGCGCGTTCTGGGGGTCGAAGATTTCCATTTATTATCCAAACAAAACGTCTCGTTAATAGTAATGATTTATCATATTTGCTCAATGTCAAATATTACTTTTTCTTGCGGAAGGAGATGCTTATAAAAGCCAGAGATTTGAAATCTTGATAAGATAGTGTTTTAGCTGGCTAGAAAAGCATCGCAGTGACAAGTCTAAGGGTCACAGTGGGTGGTGAAATGCAAACTTAGCCGAACAAGCCGGATCTAACGTACAATGACATAGTTGTTTTTCTCTTGCTATAGTTTGCCCATATATATTTAATCTCACTTCTTGATTAACGGATAATAAATTGTCGTAGAAATGACAAACATTACCATTGTTTATTAAGATTTAAAATATCATATGAATAAACAGATTGCTATATGAATTATTTTTAAATTAATAATCATATCCGGTTTCCCAACGTTCTGCTTTCTAAAATCATAGCAGAATTTATGGAGTCCATTTACAAATAAAAAACATAAGTTTAAAATGGCGACGTACCTTCTTATAACGTCGCATTTCAGCTGTTGCAAAACATCAAAGTATCTTTTCACCTGAGCTCCCTCAAAGAATCAAACTCATCTTTTCGATGAATAAACATAGGCAAAGTCTAGAAAGATAGAATCTCTCTTTCAATCTTTTTTTGACAGGATTCTAAAACATCAATGTTGAAAGATATCACTGCAACATAATAATAATTTAGCTCAGTCTACATTTTAAATATTTTATGTTGCCCCAATATTTATAACGTAATCAATGCATTGTTTCTTTTAAAAAATTATCAACAAATGTTTTATTTTATATATAATCATGATTTTTGTAAATAGATGTGGAGTTTATACATCTGTTAACAACATTTTTTTGTTTCATTTATATATCACCATGCATAACAACAAAAGAGTCAGGCTTTAAATATCTCGCACAACCAAATAGATGATATTTAAAAGTATTTAATTTTGACCGATTATTCAATCTATAAATAGGATTCCGTTTAATTAATTTTTAAGTATATATTTCAGCAAAAGTTTTATTTTCTTCACTCGAAGCAAATTGTTTTAAAATACACATTATTTCTTGTACGAATTTATTTACGTTTTTTTTTAAATGTCACCATTAGAAATTAAAGGATTATTAGTATTTATAATTGTATGGTTATTTAGCTTGAAAATTTCGGGATTAAACTTATCCATCTCTTTTAAATATTTTATTTCTAGAATATAAGATACTGATCAACTATCTTTCTCACATAAATCAAACTTTGTTACACACATGTAATTACTTTAATATATGTAGATAGTTTCGAAGATTATTCACAAAGTTCAGCAGTTTCTATAAATATTATCTTGTTTTCCAACTTAAATGTCATCGCAGCCATTTAAAAAGTTAAGAGTAAAACTTAGCTGATATAATTTTTCCAATTGCGACTTTACAATTTTATTTATAGAGGGGTTTTTAATATATGTTAACATAGCAATTGTACAAGATACCAAACCAAAACGCACTGAATGAAAAATAACGTGACTGATTGGTGAAAAGGGAAGTCATTGTTATACGACATGCAAGGTAGAAGGTAAATAACAATGCTAATCATATAATTTTACAAAAACCAAGGTTTATTCTTTCTGCTTCAAATTTTGCATATTTCTTTATATTATTCAGTCGTTTTGTTAAAAAACAATCAAGATATCTCTTATTATTTCACACTAACTTCATAATAGGAAAATCTACTTTTTCTCGTGTTTAGTTTCGTCTGTAACTTTAAATATATTCTTTTAATAATCTTATGATAAGTTTGGCTATTTCTAAATTTGAGGTTTTGCCTATCTTTAGCAAATTCTGTCTACAATTTAAAGAACAAAATATAAATAACGCGGGTTTACTTCGAAATTCAAACATTTAAATTGCATTTTATTAGATGTTTTCATATCTTTAGAACTTCATTGTTGGGATAAAACAAAAATAAAATAAAAATTTATATTAGAGAACTTTAGACCAACTACGAGCTCAATTTTAAATAAAATCCTAACAGTTTACTCTAATACATTTACTAGATAAAGTCTTTCTCAAAATTATTCTTGAATTTTTTTCTATTTCAAGTTTTCCAATCAGTTGATAATTTTGCAAAATTATTAAAATAAATAATGGTATAAAATAGCTTATGACGAATTCTCAGTCTATATGAACGTCTTCCAAATTTAAATAGGGACCCAGTTTCTTGTGAACAATGAACCTTTTCCTGAAACTTCTTGTTCTCTAGCATCAGCTACACTTCAAAATAAATCTTGGACCGCTGCATCTAAAATATACAAAAATAGTTATTCCTTCATCTTATAGTCTTTGTAAAACAACTTCATGAAATCTGTTTATTTTATTACTTTCTCTTATATATCTTCACCAGAAATTCCATTAACTCTAACTAAATTATTTGGTCGCGCAGATATACCACAAGTTTATTTACATATAAAACTTGGCAGATGTTCAGTTTAATTATAGAAATATCCAAACAAAACTTTGGACAAAGACAACCTAAATCAGAGCTAGCAAGTATAGGTTAAAAAGGAAACTTTTAAAAATGACTTATTTTGCTATAGACTTGTCTTAAATGAAAGCTTTGTCCATTTTACAACTCTATTATTTTTGTTCTCTTGTAATTTGGGTAAGATGACGTTATGGTGCAGTGGGTAGCGAATTCACTCGTAAATCCTTGTGTCCCGCGTTCGAAGCTCGGTGGGGTTGGAGGTACGTGCTGCTAATGAGGGGGTCAAAACGCCGGACTCCTCTCTGCAGCCCTCCTCTGGATGCTGACATTAAGCTTGACTGTTGAACCCGAAGAAAGATGGATTCTGTCAGGTTGTAAAATGCCCTAGACACCTATCAGTTAAGGGACAAATGAAGTGAAGGAGAGTAGAGTAAGGGAAATGACACAACTAAATTGTCTTTAATAAAGTAACATCCACCTCTGTGTTATGTTAAGAATTTCTGCTTACAATGTTTTTCTTCTTTGTGTGTTGCATGTAAGTTAGTACAGGTAATGGTGTAAGAGCCAATTTACAGGTGTTGCCAACGTCGTGCTTATTCTCCCGCAAGCAAACCGGGACTCTGTATCTCAGTCAGATTTATGAATCAGTCAAGAAGCGTCAGATTACATTAAACTCCTCACTGCTTCTTATAGCTTTCATTATGAATCTCAGCACGACCGCTAACCTTTATAATGACCAGTCGTTACTTTATCAAACTAATGCAGGTTAAAGTTCATTAAACTCTTTCAGTGTTATTTGATCACCTGACACTATATCATCTAACCTAAAAAATTCATGCTTGAAAACAATCATATGCTTATTAGATATTCTGGCGTGACATATTTCAACATATATATTAATTTGTTACTTGAGATTTGTATGTATGGCTTGATTTGTCTTTTACTTATTAGTCTTCTTTGATTGAAATACGACATGCATACATTCTTCCGGGTTGTTGTACTGCAAAGGAATGAATCACACCGTCTATTAGCAAAACCAATTTCTTAGGTTAATTTGATTTCAAATATTTCAAGAAAAGTAAATTAGCCAAGGATGGTTTAGTTGGTGGGTTATTGACTGTCGGAATGGAAGGTTTGAGTTCGAATCCAGAATTTTTCGGGGTCTGTTCGGTGTACCTTTCTGTTATAGCTTCTTTCAGCTTTAACCTACCAGCTGATCGCGTTTGTTTTACCTGGACCTCTCTGATTTTGTTCTAATTCTAAAATTCAAAAGTTCTGCTAAGGGTTTCCTTGCTAAAGTCGATGGTGTTGGTCTCTCGCGACGACAGGATAACACTCTTTGGTGGTTAAACCAAGGGCTACGTGGCTTCCCAGGGTAGTTTCCTTTGTAACGACAAGAAAAGCAATTGTGTTTTTATCAGTTAATTAACAAGAATTGTACATTACTATTTTCATTAAATGAAACTCTAAAATAATATGGACGTTTGCTGGACGGACGCTATTTGTGATAGAGCGGAAGAAAGGCAGTTCCCTCCGCATGCAGTGCAATTTTCCTACTGTCACGTCTTTAGATTATTACAGCAGGGATGTGTAGAACAAGCACGGTCCCTGTAGAGAGATATCTTACTGCGATCTTCTTCTTGTGGCAAACTGTTTCTATGCATTCCGATGTTTGTCACGTGGTGAAAGCATGTGCTCTCACTGCTGGTAGTCTTATCAAAATTAGATTTGCTGCTATTTAGCACAGTATTTCAAATAGAAATGTCATACAAATCCGTGTTTCACCATTACAATTGGCCCAACTGCTGATGAAGCTGTGGTGTAGCTGTCTGGACCTCCCAGTTGCAGGGTTACATTACAAATAGGTTTGGTTATGTGTAGAAATTGTTTTATTTCTTTTAGTCTGAAACATTATAGCAGTTATTTACTCTAATTATTTCTGCCATTATTCATTATTTATAAATTAAACTATGGATATTTCTTATTTTGACTTGTTTAAAATATTATTATGTTAATGTTTCCAACACACCTGTTAGAGACTGGTTTGCGGGAGCAGTATTATGCTTTTATTAGTAGTAAATAACTTTTTATTTTAAATATTTATTGTTACACAAAATGATAAAATTGTAATTGCTCTATATCTAGTTTAGTTTGTAGATTGGTATTTGCTTTCTTAACATGAAAGTCGATGTAAGTTTAGAGAATTTTTAGGCGTTTATTGCAATTATTTACTTCAAAGAAATTGGTTTTTCACCGATAACTATTATACATATGAAAGAAACAAATGTAATTTCACCATGATTTATGTAATATATTGATATTTTTTCTGAGACAAATAGTAAATGATGTTACCTCTTGATAATAATAATGTTAAATTTTTCTTTTATTCTGATCTTTTCAACAATTTTTCTTTTATTTTCCATTATTATACAAGAAAATCATGGTGCAATTTTTAGTATAAAATAACATAAAAGTCTAAGGAATAAGAAAATGTAGTTTTAAATTTAATACAAAGATTTTGACGTTACCTGAAAAATAAGAGAACAATGCCAGTGAAACTAGTGTTTACTAGAGAGCATATATACAGCGGTGTACAAAGGTATTGAATAAAAATATAAAAATGACTAGACAGAAAATGGGTTCTTATTTTGTATAAATTAGTAACTATTGTATATTTTCTCTTTTAATTGAAAGGTAACGGTGTCTTTAAACGATTTATGACACTAAGATCCATTTGTAATTGCACAGTCAAAATTTAAATATTAATAAAATAATTTGCATTAAATCGGCGCGTGCAAAAGTGTTGCATAAACTACAAAAAATTAGAATATATATTTTGTGCTATAATAGTTTAGGATAGTAGAATATAAAAATGAAATCATTGTAATTTTCCACTGTTCTGAATCCATATTATTCAATATACTGATGCCGAGAGCCCAATATTTGAACCCGAACAGCGGGCCACAATCCTTCGCATGAAAGAAGATGGTGAAACTGAGTGGGTCATTGCGAATCGTATCGGTTGCAATCAGTCGACGATATCTCGCACCCTGAAACGTTGGAAAGCCGATGGAAGCCTAATTTCGAAATGCAGAGCCAGCAGACCGCGGAAACCGACGCCTCGACAGTATCGTCTGATCGCCCGCATGTCGAACTCGGACCGATTCCGCACATCCACCGATATCCAGACCGCCTTGTAAAAGCACCATAGGATTCAGTTTGCCTCGTGCCCCCTCAGACGGCGTTTGATCCACATGGGACTGTTCGGGCGATCGGCTCAGAAGAAGTCGCTCATCAGTCTGGACAATCGTCGAAAGCGACTGCAGTGGGCTCGCGACCATCTCCACTTGACCGTGGCTCAGTGTTCCAGAGTGTTGTTTTCCGACGAAAGCAAATTCGTGAGGGTCCACTCGGCTGGTCGGGTGTACGTTCGGCGATCGGTGTCCGAGAAATACCACCCTAGTTGCACTTGAGAGTCTCTGCAAGCAGGGGGAGATTCGGCCATGGTTTTGGGTTGTTTTCATTCGTCCGTTGTCTGTCCGTTGCATCACGTGGAGGGTCGAATGAATGCTCATGACTTACTAAGATCGTCTCGGACATTGTCGAACCGTGTATTTGTAACCACAATCCCCTGACGGCCATCTATCAGCAGGACAACGCCCCCATCCACACAGCTGGGAGTGTCAAGGCCTTGATGGCAGCGTTGCGAATCCCCCTCCTCGACTGGCCGGCTCAAAGCCCGGATCTCAATCCCATCGAAAACATTTGGCACTCGATTAAACTCAGCGTTAGTGCCAAGAAACCGAAAAATAAAACCGATTTGAAACGGAAAATCGAGGAAGCCTGGTCGGAGTTCAGTAGTGACAATTGTCAGCGTTTGGTAGCCAGCATGCCTCGTCGTTGTGAACAAGTTGTCAAGAATTTCGGATATTCTACTCATTATTGATAGATCTTAATGAACAAGATTTGATAACACCTGCTTTCGACAAAATACCGGCTAATTTACAGGAAAAATTATATTTAAGCAAGACTTTTGGCACACCGCTGTATGTATATACAACATGGGAAACAACTGAGATTAAATTTTTGTACTTAAAAATAAAGGAAAACTATTTCTCAGGCTGTTTAATTTCTGAAAGAAAACATTTCGGATAAAAATAAACAGTGGTTTCCTAATAAATAATAGATAATATTATTGTGGTCTCCCACAGGTATGATTGGCACTCCGTTTGAAATAAAAATGCATTATGTCAAGTAAATTCCGTTCCACAAATACTAGGAATTTAAATCCTTATATGGTACGAATCAATCGTTTTACCGTAGTGACGATTTTAAATAAAAGAGACACTAACGAAATCACCATGGCATGTTTTATTTTAAAACTAAAATAAAAGATAAAGTTAATCAGTATTAAAAATGAAGGCTTATGAAGTGAAAATATCGTTTGAACTCTACGGTATCCGCCTCCTAAAATAGCGACTGTAATAACTTCCACGCCACACCCGATGCCAAATCAAATGACTGCCGTATACAGTGTTTTGTTGTACAGACTTTGGAGATACATTGAGTGTATGGTCGCTGCTGCGTCAGTTGAGAATCAGTAGTTACTAGTTGAAATCACAGACTCCTGAAAATAAATCTTGTTTCCCGACGATTATTTATATCAAGTTTTGCACAATCATATGAAACGGGAATACTAACATCTTTGAGCAAATATTGTACGGTGATGGAATTTAGCATAATTAATGAAAACAACATTGAGACATCTGACATCTATCACACCCATTTTCACAAAATAGTTTTACTCTCTTATGTAGGTTATCCTTCAACCCTGTCAATCAGTATATTTTTGAAAAATATTTGTTTCTATGTAACGTTTAATTAAAAAGAATGCTCTTATACTTAATACTAATTAAATTAAAATTTACATTTAAATCAATAATAATAATAATAATAATAATAATAATAATAATAATAATAATAATAATAATAATAATAATAATAATAATAATAATAATAATAATAACGCAAAATAGTAAAGACAAACCAAATGTGAGAAAATTGATGGTTAAAACTTTTTAAGTTAAAAAAAAAAACTATATATGGTATTTGCATATAAATATAATGAATAAACCATTATATACTGTGTACGAATATTGAATAATTGCGTTTTCCTCTATGCCACCCACAAAAATAGGTGATATAAATTGCTAGAAAACTGTATAAGTAAAAATTGAAGCCATTTTTGTATTCAGTACACTTGAATTGATATAAAAACAACTATGTATGTTGAAATATCGGATATGTTGCATACCAGTGATCTATCAGATATTGTTTCAGTACTAAGTGTAATTATGTCTGCAATAAAGCATCAACAGTGAACGACTTTTCAAAGACCAACTGAACTTGTTTAAACAACTTCTGTACTGAAATATTTCGCTATAATACTGGGAGTGTAAAATTCTCGATTAAAGTAATTTTTCTTATAACCCATGTTTAATGTAAGGTAGGTAGGCCTGTTTTGCCATCGACGACTTTTTATGCAATAAATAACATTGGAGAAAAAATCTAACTTTCCAATTAATACCATTCACGAAGAGGGCAGATTTTAATATAAATATATATTTTATGCAGTTAAAATGATCAGGGCAGTCGACTAACACGGAAAGTTCACTGGTCATCGGCAAGAATTTCTCTAGCAGCTACTTCAGCCCGCTATCCTCCCGATAACTTCGGTTTACCTCTATTGTTATTGAGCAGAGTTCTGGCTCGCTCTTTCCCTCCTGAACTGGCCGGTACCTGACAAGTTTCTACGAACACGCCACGTCAATCTACCGAGATGGTAGCCTTTCCAGTTAGTCAGCTTTGTGTGCATAAAGAACAAGAAGAAAACGGTCTACTTCATTTTGTGTATTACTTAATTTGACGCCTAAAGATTTGTTTCTGTCTAATAATTCGCTTTTCTTGAATCAGTAAAGAGTTTGGTTAAGATAATACTTTTATAAAACCTCTGTGCAGGAAATTCGAAATATTTTATTATATAATTGTAATAAAGTAACCAATTACGTGCAAAAATGTGAATTTTAATGTGTAACTGCTAAAACCTGCATAGAGTCCACTCATCAAATGGAAAATACCCCGCAAATATTAACTTTCATATAGCCCGCATAACGGCTCAGTATAACCCAGAATCTGAACTGAAAAATACTCGAGCCGGACAACTACAAAAGGCAGAATTATTTAACTATAGACAGCATTGTATTTAGTAAAATAAAGCAGATATCAGTAACCCGCGAGAAACTATATGAAGTAAAATCTGGTAGTAAATGGCTTGCTGGAATGCAGCTTCTAGTCAATTACACAGAGAGCTTCTTGACCGTATCATGGGACTGGCAGAAGGTCTGAAAATATATTAATTCTAGACTATATTGCATTTTCATATTAATACGTGCTTTTGTGTTAAACACAGTCTCCATGTTCGTGTGAACGCTCTCTTTTCAGCTCAGTTTTTTCAAATGAAATCGTCGCTGAAAGTAATACCCTGATTGATTTATGAGAACGAAATAGATAACAAGACGGAGCTGTCTATGCTTAATTCCCGAAATTAATATGATAAACTTTATAAACCTTTTCAGTGAATATTTTATTCAGTTTGTCCACCATATCATTATTGTAGCATCCTATCCCATTTGCACGTCCGTGCTGTCTGTCTTGCACTTTTGCTACAATTTAATTGTCGAATCTTGTGACTTCAAGAATGGCTATATATATACGAGGTGAGTCAGAAAAGAAACGGGACTGGGGGTCACAAATAATTTATGTCAAATCCAAACTACAAACTAAAAGTTTTCCCCTTCGATATAATCCCCCCTCGAGTGTAACGCACTTTCCCATCCTTCTCCGCCACGCCTCCATGCACTCCTGGAAAGATTCTCCCGGGATTTTCAGCAGCTCCGTCGTCATGGCCCTCTTGATGGCTTCCACGTCCAGAAGACGGGTCCCCTTGATGACCCCCTTGAGCTTGGGGAAAAGGAAAAAATCACACGAAGCCAGGTCGGGTGAGTAGGGAGGTTGCTCCAGCACGGCGATGTTCTTCTCGGCAAGGAAATGCCGGATGCTCAGGGCATTGTGAGTCGGCGCGTTGTCATGGTGAAGCAGCCACGAATTGTCCTGCCACAACTCTCGCCTCTTCTCGCGCACTGAACGAAGCAAACGCCGCAGGATCTCTTTGTAGACATGCTGGTTGATCGTCTGGCCCTGTGGCAAGAACTCTATGTGGACGTAGCCACTCACATCGAAGAACGCGATCAACATAAGTTTGACTTTGGACTTCGACTGTCTCGCTTTCTTCGGCCTCGGCGACTCCGGACTCTTCCACTGAAGGCTCCGGCGCTTGGTCTCCGGGTCGTACTCAAAGATCCATGACTCATCACCGGTGATGACTCTCCCCAGCAAGTCTGGTTGGATTTCAAGACGCTTGAGGATGTCCTGACACACCTGCATGCGCCGCTCCTTCTGGTCATCGTTCAGCAGCTTCGGCGCCATCTTCGAGCAGATCTTCCGCATGCCCAAATTTTCGGTGATAATCTTCCAGACGCTGTCGTGGTTCATGCCCAGCTCACTTGCGATCAGTCGAACAGTCAGCCGACGATCGCCACGCACCACCTGCCTCACGAGCTCAAAGTTGGCCTCAGTCCTGCTCGTTGAAGGCCTTCCGCTCCTGGGGTCGTCTTCCACGTCCTCGTGTCCCTCTTTGAACCTCTTGTGCTACTCGAAAACCCGTGAGTGTGACATCGTCTCATCTCCAAACACTTGCTGCAGTAGTCCGAGTGCTTCTGACGGAGTTTTCCCCAGCCGGACCAGAAACTTCAGGTTCGTTCGTTGCTCTGTGTCCATCGCTTGACGGCCTAAAATTGAGGAGCTGTTAACAAAAGCACGTGAAAAAACATACAATGGCTGCAGAGAGCTGAGATCGCAGTTATATACTGCCCGGATATTACGTCACACGGTGACCCAACCCGCTAATCCCTACCCCCACTCATAGCTCACACAGAACACTAAGTCCTGTTACTTTTCTGACACACCACGTGTATATATATATATATCAAAAGCGGCAACTCTCCTGGGAATTTTGGCATTCTACCAACCTAGTGTGTCATGATACCGGTATTTAAAGACCGAATGCTTGACTTGAGAAAGAATAACCTGGGCTGTTTCATCATTTTCATGGATTTTTACTTTGCAGAATGCTGTGTGTGTGTGTGTGTGTGTGTGTGTGTGTGTATGTGTGTGTGTGTGATGCCACTAGTTACCTAAATTACTGTCAGCACAGTTTAGTTAGAAAGAATATTTTGTGCAGTGATAAAAAATATTTAATTAATAACTAAGTTTAAAAAAATAATCATATTTCCACCACGGCACCATCGACTTAAAAATACAGCTTCAAATATTTTTTTCTGCTTACAACTGCATTTACACACAAAATATGTAATGCATGATAGATATTTTTATTTCATTACCTCAAAATTGTATCTTTGTATCCTAGGTTATTTCTAATTAGTATAGCTAATCCTGATGCACTAAAGGGAAATTTTGCAAATGTACGAAAACATTGCGTTATAAAGTTAAAAAATTTTCTTATGATTTTATGGCATCTAAAATATGTACTCTTTACTTGTGCACCAAGAACCTTGATATATACGTCGAAAGGAATTTGGGAAAATATAAAAAAAAAACGTATGAAAAAAGAGAAATAAACAGCAATGTATTTACGAGTTGTTAGGGACCAAGTACTTCAGATGCAACCATTGGACAACCACGCATTCCATTAAAAATATAACAACCAAACACTTCTAATAAGAGAACCTTTATAAATAAATAAGGTTGTTTACTGTTTTTAAAGCCTCAAATAATATTTCTCGATACGTCGCTTAACATCTTCCGTAAGTTATTAATCAATCAGTCGTTTGTTTCTCACGTTATATCAACATGTTAACTAGTTTCTTAACGAGAATTTCTTGATATTAAATTTTGCTGCAAAAATACTTTTTCAACAGAAATATTTACAATGGCATTTCCTTCAAGTTAAAATATTTACCAGATTTCTCTAGGCAGTATGTTAACCAAAGATCTAGAAAGGCGGACTCAAACATACCCGAATTACTACTTGCGTTCGCATGGCTATGACGTGATCACCTTTTATAGAGTCTCAAAAGCAGAAACTGGAGGTCTACGATCTGTTTATATAGAAATAAATAATAATTATTTAATTAGTAGTTAATTATTATAATATGGTTTTTATAGTTTATGATTAGCAATTTTTTATTAAAAACAAATTATTAATGGTAATAAGTCATGTTACCTTTATACAGATATCAGTGATTCAGTTTTAATTGAGGAGCTGCTCGCAAACATACATTTCGCATCTTTTTTAAAAATCAGTGTTTATTCACCCCGTCTTTCTCTCTTTGTATTTGTCATCCTTTCCACCCTTTATAGGTTCAAGAATAATTACAGATACGGCAAACTTTAAATACGTATATATGCAGTTTCATTTATTTCCTTGTTCTTTGGTATCTGGGCCGTTAAGACAGCAATAGCGAAACTTGTGTTGTTACGTGTTAACCATGAAGGTGCCTATTTCACAGAATTGTAGGATTTCGCGGAAAAGATAAGCGAAGTTTTATTGATGAGAGGCTTTCATTTTAGATAATCGCTGACCTTACGTGAAATAAGATATTGCGTATATTGAACCAGTCTGGCTAAGTCACCATATATAGGAGAAAGCACACATTAAAAGATTTATTCAGCTCTATCCAGGGTCCATAACAAAAGAAAGAAAGCAATTCTGTCGAATGAAAAATGTTAGAACTTATGTTACCAACCCGTCTCTGGCGACCTGTAGATAATGTTATTTTTCATTTAAATGTACCGAGTTGAACAGGACAGATAGACAGACCTTACAAAATCATGGACAAGGTTTCAGTGAGTAAAACGTTTGCTATTTCCAATCGTTGTTGCTGCTAAAAATTGCAGTTATCTATGAAAATTTAAAGATATAATCAAAATACACCAAATGGTTAAAAACGATTTTAAGTTATTACACGAAGTTTATTACTATTTTTATTATGTATAACATGTAAATGATGTCACGATTTACAAAATTTATTCATTTTTTGGTTTATTTTGTAATTCAACAAATGAGACAAAGAGACGTTTTTTTAGACATGTATTGTCGACAAATGACGTACGATAGCTGAGTTCCTAAAACAGATGTCCAATCCAAATAAAATTGGAGTATTTTTGCAGATCAGTATTTTACTATATCTTTAACCAATAAGATAAAATTGTATAAGTAAGTGAATACAAAAAAGGCAGTGTTCCCTTATAAAGGTTCAACAAAATATCAAGTATTTATCAAGATAAATTTATATATCACTTTTTAGCTATAACTTCAGCTAATTTGTTGAATCAATTCTGTTTTCAGGCTTTATATGACCTGACACTGGTTCCTACTATGCTGTAAAGTTTCACGAAATTTAACATGTTATATTTTCAGCTATTCCTTGAGTTTTAGTCATAAAGTCATAACGAATAGTCAACAACATTGACATGTTTGGTTTTTCTGGTGCTGATCTCCAATACAAACAGTATGCCTTGGGCCAATATGACTCGTTCTGTATACTCATATACTTTCGAATGCATGAAGAAAGTACAATGTTTCTAATTGTTCATTTATTTTTTATCTCTTCATTATCTTCTTTTCTGTATAGAATTTTATATATTCCCTTGCTGCAATTACCACTGCATTAACAGGACTTTGCTTTGCACATATCATCTATTAACTCTCAGTGAAAGAATCGTTTTTATTGATTTACCTCTCGAATTTTGCATTTATGTTTTAGTTGTCTTTTAAATTTATAAAGATAAGCTTAATATGTATTTTACTTCTGTTTGGCAAAGGATTTCATATCTTGATGAGATAGTATTTCTGGCTGGCTGCTACTCTATCATAGCCACTAATTTACCAGTCACAGTCGGTGACCGAATGTAAACAAACCGACACGGCGGATTTTAAGTACACTGACATAAAGATTTTTCCATCTTGCTGCAAATACGCATGTAATTTTATTCCTCAATTATATATTAACTGATAATTAATTGTCGTGGAAATGACAAATATTATCGTTATATATTAGAATTAAATTTTATATGAATAAACAGATTTACATACGAATATATGATAAATCAATAATTGTATCCGGCGAGCCAACGTTCTGTTTTTCTGCTTTAACGTCTCATCTGAGCCGCTGCCGAAGAACGAAGTCAGTCAGTCACCTGATCCCTCAAAAGACCAAAGGTCAACTTCGCGTTGGAGTGACACAACCACAGGCAAAATGGCATCTTTCTTTCCCACTCACTCTCTTTCTCAGACACAAACAAACAAAAATTAAAACTAATTATCATCATCTAGGCCAGTGGTTCCAAGCCTTTTTTGACTCATGGACCTTTATCTAATTCTCAAAAGACCTGCGACCCCCCTGCTACACTTTCATAATTGAAAAAAATCATTGAATAAATTTATCAAAAAAATTACATAAATAAGAGTTTTATTTGAATATATTGGCAGTTTTGAGAGAAATTCACCAGGAAAAAACATTTTACACTCATCCTTCAACACATCTTTCTCTCTCAAAATTTAGTGACCTATTGTGATGCTTGTTGCATCTGGGCAGCCAACTTGGAAATTCACGGCCGTGTATTTGCCAAAGCCAACTTCACGTCATCCTCAACATTCAGCCTGATCTTTGCCTGTTTTGATGTGAACAAGAACAACATCTGCACATATTGTAAATTCACAAAAGCTAAACCGAAATATACTGGTATCAGTGAACTCTACCTCTGATCAGAACAGCTGTGTGGTCTGCCGTATTGGTGCCTACGTTTGCCTAAAATCGAGCTGGCTAGTGTGCGTCCGTGCGAAGTTACAGTCCAGATCTTGTAACGTGCTCTGCCCCAGGCGTCGCGGTAGGAATCGTTTAGCTGCAGGTCCCAACGGCGTCAATCAATGGGAGCGCGGCACGATTGCATCACTCCTATTTTGCTAAAGGTTCGAGTTCCGGCCTTTGTCGCTAGCGTGTATTGTCTGTGTTACTATGAGGGGCAGAGCGACAGGAAGCAGCGGGGGGGCGGTGATGAAAGTGTGTTACCACAGGGGCCTGTGACGCAACAGGGAGTGTCTGCCGTGGGAGACAAGCCTTACACCTTCGGCGCTCGGCCTCTCATCAGGGATACCGACGTATTGGAAGCAGGTTAATTTTGTATACTTTTTCCTGGAAAAAGGAGCGTCTAATAAGCCGGAAAATACGGTACATATCAACAAAACAAATGCATACTCATGAACAGTTTCTTGACTCAGTCATAAGACAAAAATTGAAACTTCTAGGGTTCCGCTACCCCATAGAAAACAGTTCGCGACCCATTGGTTTGGAACCACTGATCTATACGAAAATATTCAAGTAAGAAAGGGCTATACAAATGTAATCGTATAGAATTCATTGTTGTCATGATTAAGACCCTAACCCTGACTGCATTTGATTGCTTTATTATAGTATCTCTTACACCGTTAGGTTCTTAACAATCTGGTTTGTATAACTTCGAACAGATATGTTTACTTCTAACTCGTCTACCAAGGACCTGTCAAAGAAACCGAAATTCATCTGATAAAACAAACGTGATGCCATTTCTTTCAGTTACGGCTCCATGAGAACTTAATTAAAGGGAATCAAAAGAGGAAAAAATCTCTTGGTTAAAAATTGAAGTTTCTGAATAATTTAGTGTTTACTTACTGCTAAAATATTATAAAAGTCGCCAGAAAAATAAACCGATTAAAAGTGATTATTTGTGACATTATGTTCTTCTGCTTTAATTTCCTATCGCTTCTTACATGCGCATGAAGTATCTTTAAAAGGTTTTCAGTTCATGTGAATCACGGCGAAGCGATGCATAATGCTACTTCAAGAGATACAATGGATTCTTGAGAGATGCGTGATCTTCCAGAGCGTCTTTTAAACATAAAAATGAACCTGTTTCTTCATCCAAATCCTAATGGAAATGTCTTATGGATGGTTTATGTTATAACGCGCAGTAGTTGTTCATTTCACTGCGATAACCTACATTCAACCAGGAAGAAACAAAAAGCAGTTAACTTTCTCTATGTGTCGTTCAATTTGGTTTGGAAGCTTTCAAGAACAATTATTAAAGTCCTAAAAATTATGGAAATCTAATACGATTTTCTCTCTATCTATTTTATGTATGTAAACAGTTATTAAACACTAACACCTCACAAAGACTTTGTAAATACTATGTATGCACTTTAAAAATTACTCGAAGCTTCGGTGATGTGGTATTTATAGATATAAGCCAAAGTAACTTCAGACTATGTATTTTAATAGTGGAAGAACGTCTGGCTATTTACACTACAGAAAATCTACAGTACAAGAGATCAAGACATCAGAACATAATAAAGAATATCTCTCTCTTCTCTCTCTCTCTCTCTCTCCTCTCTCTCTCCTCTCTCTCTCTCTCTCTCTCTCTCTCTCTCTCCTCTCTCTCTGTCTCGAGGAGCGACACTAACAAAAAATTTACGCAACTCTAAAAATATTTATCATATACTTTCATTGAAAAATAGATTTTCTGAATATAGCAGAAAGAAATATTCCTTACATATCCAAGGAAGTTTTCCTTGATCTACATTAGCAAGCATTTCTTTTATATACTGGATAACATTATCTGCAATGAAAAATACTTGGGTAATAATTTCATAATTTAGTATGTTGGAGATTCTTCTGAACAATTCCTTATTTATTTAAATGTGCACTTTAGAGAAAGAAAACAATAGTTACATCTCTGTTCTTGACAAAATTTCACACAGTCTTACTATTTTAGTTTAAAGGAAAAAACTGAAACAAGTGCTACTGTCAAAATAGTTTTCTTCTTAAGCCGTGCAACCAGAATTTGTTATTCATTTTTCTGTAAGATTTTAGCAGATCAGTTGTTATTATTTAGATTTCTACAAAGTTTAATTTATTATTTGAATGTCCACTGGTTAATTTAAGTTTTATAACACATGACCATGATGCTACAGTATCTGAAATTATTTCATTTGCTTCTCACATATATGACATCTCATTGTTTATTTCATTAAACAAATGGCCCTTGTCAGGCCTGGTGCATCATGAAACTGCTCTTAACCATGTACATTCACTGCAACTGTAAAGTTTCTTTGGATATTGCAAAGATTTTGGCCAAGTCATTTACTGATTTCAAATTAAAATTTATACTATCTGTTTTAAATATACTCTAAAATGTTCTTTCTACGAACAAAGCCCAGTTACATGTCTTTTTCTCATTATACTTATATAGTCGAAGTTATTGCTTTGCATTAAATAGCTATGATGGTCTCTTTATTGTATTTTTCTTACTATATAAATTAGTTGAATACAAAAATATGAGGTTTTCTTCAGTTTGGCGAAGGTTTTACCTTTTGAGGTTTGTATAAAATTCATCATTTACACTTCTTTTTTTAAAAATTCTAATTATGATAATCTTCGCATTGTTTTTACTATTGTGAAAATTAGAAAAGTGGCCGAGCATATTATATGTTAGCCATGTACCCTTTACGATTATAGCTCCAGAAATATACGGAGTCGAGGATCGCCATTAAAGCCTCATCTTTCGAACCATTGTTTTCCTTAAAAGAAGATCAAATGTATTCCGCAAATATCTGTGAAATATTTTCTTTTTCATTTCGTCTTACAGTTTCGCTCGTTTCTTAATTCCATTGGAATTCTGGCCATTTTGCTGATCTACTCAGGTAAGTAAATTTGATTAATGAAATTTACAAAAATAAAACCTTTCGCAAACAGAATCGGATTTGTGGTTCGAATAAAGCTTCGTTGATTTCTATCCACGAGAATGCTGTCAAATGTGATGGATCCTTTCATCTCTCTAGGTTGTTGACAATAATAACAAAAATACAACGAATTTTGAGTTATAAAACAGATCTGTATACAAGCAATCAGAATGTTTTAAAAGTTATCAGGAAAAAAGCAATACTTTTAAATGGCAAAGTTATAATCCACATGGAAGCAGATAAAGTGCATACGTTAAATACAAGCTTATTGAAAACAGTGAGCCTCCAAGTGCAAACCAGCGCTTGACTGGACTTAAATATTGTGATTTACAGACATATTGAGGTTTGTAATAAAAAATTAAAGCAGTTACTTCAGTAATGACCGCTTTAAAAACTAGACTCTTCTATTAACACAATTCAAAACAAAAAAAAAAAACAAACAAAAACAACCAAAAAAAAACCAAACAAAAACAAAAAAAAAAACAAAACTAAACTCAAACAAAAACATCATTTAAAGCAACTTACATTTTCTTTCATTTTTAAGTCAATCTATGACGTTAATATATCATTAGTTACAATGCAGCATAAATAGACATGTACAGGACATAGCCTATCCATCATATAGAACAATATACTTAAAAATAAAAAGATTTCAGATTTCTGGATTTTTAAATCAACATAAAAGAAAAAATTACAACGCAAAAACACTTCTTCCATTGTTTAAACAAAAGAAGTTAACAAAAAAAAGAATAATTACATTCAAACTAACAAATTATTTTTAATAAACAATACCAAACCTCATCTTAAAACACATTACAGGGATATCTATAGCGACAACTACACAGTGAGCGAGACCACCCCATATACCTCGAGTTCAACAACAGAAAACAATTCAGTCGGGGACAACTAAGAAATGAAACTACAACAAAATCCAATACAGAGCAAACAACAGTAGATCGACGACTGAACAAACTACACTAGCTACCACTACAGAGAGAAACAAACTTACTACATCAGAAACACTTCAGAGCCAAATCAATGCAGCCCACGACTGACAAAACTACACTAGAGATCAGTACGAGCAAACAGCAAACAACCTTGGTGCTGACGAATGAGCAAAAACAACATTAGGAGCCGACGACTGAACAAACTACAGTAGCTCCCTCTACAGAACAAAGTACATCAGAAAACCACTTCAGAGCAAACCTCAATGCAGCCCACGACTGAACAAACTACACTAGAGTTCAGTACAGAGCAAACAACCTTGGTGCTGACGAATGAGCAAAACAAACATAGAGCCGACGACTGAACAAACTACAGTAGCTCCCTCTACAGACAAAGTACATCAGAATCCACTTCAGAGCAAACCTCAATGCAGCCAACCACTGAACAAACTACACTAGAGTTCAGTACAGATCAAACAACCTTGGTACTGACGAATGAGCAAACAAAATTAGAGCCGACGACTGAGCAATCAACAGTGCAGTCGACCACTGAGGAAACAACATTGGGGCCGTCGACTGAACAAACTACAGAAGCTCCATCTACAGAACAAAGAACATCAGAAACCACTTCAGAGCTAACCTCAATGCAGCCCACGACTGAACAAACTACAGTAGCACCCTCTACAGAGAAAACTACATCAGAAACATCTTCAGAGCAAACCTCAATGCAGCCCACGACTGAACAAACTACACTAGAGTTCAGTACAGATCAAACAACATTGGTGCTGACGAATGAGCAAACAACATTAGGACCGACGACTGAGCAATCTACATTTGCTCCCACTACTGAGCAATCAACAGTGGAGCCGACGACTGAACAAACTACAGTAGCTCCCTCTACAGAGCAAAGTACATCAGAATCCACTTCAGAGCAAACCTCAATGCAGCCCACCACTGAACAAACTACACTAGAGTTCAGTACAGAGCAAACAACCTTGGTACTGACGAATGAGCAAACAACATTAGAGCCGACGACTGAGCAATCAACAGTGGAGTCGACCACTGAGGAAACAACATTGGGGCCGTCGACTGAACAAACTACAGAAGCTCCATCTACAGAACAAAGAACATCAGAAACCACTTCAGAGCTAACCTCAATGCAGCCCACGACTGAACAAACTACAGTAGCACCCTCTACAGAGAAAACTACATCAGAAACATCTTCAGAGCAAACCTCAATGCAGCCCACGACTGAACAATCTACACTAGAGTTCAGTACAGATCAAACAACATTGGTGCTGACGAATGAGCAAACAACATTAGAGCCGACGACTGAGCAATCTACATTTGCTCCAACTACTGAGCAATCAACAGTGGAGCCGACGACTGAACAAACTACAGTAGCTCCCTCTACAGAGCAAAGTACATCAGAATCCACTTCAGAGCAAACCTCAATGCAGCCCACCACTGAACAAACTACACTAGAGTTCAGTACAGATCAAACAACATTGGTGCTGACGAATGAGCAAACAACATTAGAGCCGACGACTGAGCAATCTACATTTGCTCCCACTACTGAGCAATCAACATTAGAGCCGACGACTGAACAAACTACAGTAGCTCCCTCTACAGAACAAAGTACATCAGAAACCACTTCAGAGCAAACCTCAATGCAGCCAACCACTGAACAAATACACTAGAGTTCAGTACAGATCAAACAACATTGGTGCTGACGAATGAGCAAACAACATTAGAGCCGACGACTGAGCAATCACATTTGCTCCCACTACTGAGCAATCAACAGTGGAGCCGACGACTGAACAAACTACAGTAGCTCCCTCTACAGAGCAAAGTACATCAGAATCCACTTCAGAGCAAACCTCAATGCAGCCCAACCCTGAACAAACTACACTAGAGTTCAGTACAGATACAGACAAACAACATTGGTGCTGACGAATGAGCAAAACAACATTAGAGCCGACGACTGAGCAATCTACATTTGCTCCAACTACTGAGCAATCAACAGTGGAGCCGACGACTGAACAAACTACAGTAGCTCCCTCTACAGAGCAAAGTACATCAGAATCCACTTCAGAGCAAACCTCAATGCAGCCCACCACTGAACAAACTACACTAGAGTTCAGTACAGAGCAAACAACCTTGGTACTGACGAATGAGACAAACAACATTAGAGCCGACGACTGAGCAATCAACAGTGGAGTCGACACCACTGAGAAAACCATTGGGGCCGTCGACTGAACAAACTACAGAAGCTCCATCTACAGAACAAAGAACATCAGAAACCACTTCAGAGCTAACCTCAATGCAGCCCACGACTGAACAAACTACAGTAGCACCCTCTACAGAGAAAACTACATCAGAAACATCTTCAGAGCAAACCTCAATGCAGCCCACGACTGAACAATCTACACTAGAGTTCAGTACAGATCAAACAACATTGGTGCTGACGAATGAGCAAACAACATTAGAGCCGACGACTGAGCAATCTACATTTGCTCCCAACTACTGAGCAATCAACAGTGGAGCCGACGACTGAACAAACTACAGTAGCTCCCTCTACAGAGCAAAGTACATCAGAATCCACTTCAGAGCAAACCTCAATGCAGCCCACCACTGAACAAACTACACTAGAGTTCAGTACAGAGCAAACAACCTTGGTACTGACGAATGACCAAACAACATTAGAGCCGACGACTGAGCAATCAACAGTGGAGTCGACCACTGAGGAAACAACATTGGGGCCGTCGACTGAACAAACTACAGAAGCTCCATCTACAGAACAAAGAACATCAGAAACCACTTCAGAGCTAACCTCAATGCAGCCCACGACTGAACAAACTACAGTAGCACCCTCTACAGAGAAAACTACATCAGAAACATCTTCAGAGCAAACCTCAATGCAGCCCACGACTGAACAATCTACACTAGAGTTCAGTACAGATCAAACAACATTGGTGCTGACGAATGAGCAAACAACATTAGAGCCGACGACTGAGCAATCTACATTTGCTCCAACTACTGAGCAATCAACAGTGGAGCCGACGACTGAACAAACTACAGTAGCTCCCTCTACAGAGCAAAGTACATCAGAATCCACTTCAGAGCAAACCTCAATGCAGCCCACCACTGAACAAACTACACTAGAGTTCAGTACAGAGCAAACAACCTTGGTACTGACGAATGAGCAAACAACATTAGAGCCGACGACTGAGCAATCAACAGTGGAGTCGACCACTGAGGAAACAACATTGGGGCCGTCGACTGAACAAACTACAGAAGCTCCATCTACAGAACAAAGAACATCAGAAAACCACTTCAGAGCTAACCTCAATGCAGCCCACGACTGAACAAACTACAGTAGCAGCACCCTCTACAGAGAAAACTACATCAGAAACATCTTCAGAGCAAACCTCAATGCAGCCCACGACTGAACAATCTACACTAGAGTTCAGTACAGATCAAACAACATTGGTGCTGACGAATGAGCAAACAACATTAGAGCCGACGACTGAGCAATCTACATTTGCTCCACTACTGAGCAATCAACAGTGGAGCCGACGACTGAACAAACTACAGTAGCTCCCTCTACAGAGCAAAGTACATCAGAATCCACTTCAGAGCAAACCTCAATGCAGCCACCACCACTGAACAAACTACACTAGAGTTCAGTACAGAGCAAACAACCTTGGTACTGACGAATGACCAAACAACATTAGAGCCGACGACTGAGCAATCAACAGTGGAGTCGACCACTGAGGAAACAACATTGGGGCCGTCGACTGAACAAACTACAGAAGCTCCATCTACAGAACAAAGAACATCAGAAACCACTTCAGAGCTAACCTCAATGCAGCCCACGACTGAACAAACTACAGTAGCACCCTCTACAGAGAGAAAACTACTATCAGAAACATCTTCAGAGCAAACCTCAATGCAGCCCACGACTGAACAATCTACACACTAGAGTTCAGTACAGATCAAACAACATTGGTGCTGACGAATGAGAAGAGCAAACAACATTAGAGCCGACGACTGAGCAATCTACATTTGCTCCCACTACTGAGCAATCAACAGTGGAGCCGACGACTGAACAAACTACAGTAGCTCCCTCTACAGAGCTAAGTACATCAGAATCCACTTCAGAGCAAACCTCAATGCAGCCCACCACTGAACAAACTACACTAGAGTTCAGTACAGAGCAAACAACCTTGGTACTGACGAATGAGCAAACAACATTAGAGCCGACGACTGAGCAATCAACAGTGGAGTCGACCACTGAGGAGGAAACAACATTGGGGCCGTCGACTGAACAAACTACAGAAGCTCCATCTACAGAACAAAGAACATCAGAAACCACTTCAGAGCTAACCTCAATGCAGCCCACGACTGAACAAACTACAGTAGCACCCTCTACAGAGAAAACTACATCAGAAACATCTTCAGAGCAAACCTCAATGCAGCCCACGACTGAACAATCTACACTAGAGTTCAGTACAGATCAAACAACATTGGTGCTGACGAATGAGCAAACAACATTAGAGCCGACGACTGAGCAATCTACATTTGCTCCAACTACTGAGCAATCAACAGTGGAGCCGACGACTGAACAAACTACAGTAGCTCCCTCTACAGAGCAAAGTACATCAGAATCCACTTCAGAGCAAACCTCAATGCAGCCAACCACTGAACAAACTACACTAGAGTTCAGTACAGAGCAAACAACATTGGTACTGGACGAATGACCAAACAACATTAGAGCCGACGACTGAGCAATCAACAGTGGAGTCGACCACTGAGGAGGAAACAACATTGGGGCCGTCGACTGAACAAACTACAGAAGCTCCATCTACAGAACAAAGAACATCAGAAACCACTTCAGAGCTAACCTCAATGCAGCCCCACGACTGAACAAACTACAGTAGCACCCTCTACAGAGAAAACTACATCAGAAACATCTTCAGAGCAAACCTCAATGCAGCCCACGACTGAACAATCTACACTAGAGTTCAGTACAGATCAAACAACATTGGTGCTGACGAATGAGCAAACAACATTAGAGCCGACGACTGAGCAATCTACATTTGCTCCCACTACTGAGCAATCAACAGTGGAGCCGACGACTGAACAAACTACAGTAGCTCCCTCTACAGAGCAAGTACATCAGAATCCACTTCAGAGCAAACCTCAATGCAGCCCACCACTGAACAAACTACACTAGAGTTCAGTACAGAGCAAACAACCTTGGTACTGACGAATGAGCAACACAACATTAGAGCCGACGACTGAGCAATCAACAGTGGAGTCGACCACTGAGGAAAACAACATTGGGGCCGTCGACTGAAACAAACTACAGAAGCTCCATCTACAGAACAAAGAACATCAGAAACCACTTCAGAGCTAACCTCAATGCAGCCCACGACTGAACAAACTACAGTAGCACCCTCTACAGAGAAAACTACATCAGAAACATCTTCAGAGCACAACCTCAATGCAGCCCACGACTGAACAATCTACACTAGAGTCAGTACAGATCAAACAACATTGGTGCTGACGAATGAGCAAAAAAAACGATTAGAGCCGACGACGAACTGAGCAAATCCCATTTGCTCCAACTAGGGGCAATCAACAGTGGAGCCGACGACTGACAAACTACAGTA